>JAWMRA010000113.1:3050066-3267566 GCA_035584735.1 Pseudotriccus pelzelni | reverse complement strand
GGCAGTCACTACTGCTCTGAAAAGCTTAACAGAGTTTTGTTTTTCAAAACCAGTGCCTGATAACTCCACACCAAAGACAATTCTGAAGAAGCAAGAGGCATAGAGCAAGAGCCCAATTTATATTAAAAAATATCAATGGAATCCAGTGTTATGACCTGTTACGACTGATTTAAGACTTCTATTTTCTTTAACACTTTTCAATTATTTTCCCCTCGCACACACACTATTCATCAGCTTAGAAAACCCTCCCAGGCCAGCGTGCAGATTTTCAGCCTCAATCGCTACAGTACACGAGTTCTAGATCTGAGAGGCCAAAAAACATCTATTTGACTAAAGAGCTATAAGGCAGTCATAAAAATTATGGATCACAGAAATAAGCAATTAGTGTTATCTTCAATTGCTTTATTGGCAGTATTCACTCGTTAGAATAGAGGCAGCAGTAAAACAGATTGCAACATACTGTATAACAGCATATGGGATTTTACATTATAATGCTATTCTCTGCCAAGAAGTCATATTTTCATTTGAATGCATGGAACAGATTATCACAGGGTTTCCAGCATTAGAAGTGGATGACCCTCTCTCTCTGCCTCTCCTCCCTCCTTTCCCCCCCCCAAAGCCTCTTGGCTATGAGGCAGTTTTTAGGTTATGACTACATCAAAATAAGGAGGGTACCAGAGCAGTAATAAGGGAGCTGTGACTCCCCAGTACTGCTGGTGCTCTGAGCCCTGGCTCAGGCAGGCTGGGCATGTCACAGAGCTCTGGAGATAATAAACTCTGCCGTGAAGGCAGTGGGGAGACGAGGAGTTGAGGCTTTGCCAGGCTTTTCCCCCAGCTGGCTCCAGCTCCAGAGGAAGCTGCCTGCCCGCCCATCTAATCACAGCTGAAGTGCCACAAAGGCAGCCGCTAGCAAGAGGGCTGGAAATAAAACAATAGGAATAATAACAGGGGGAAAAACAGATTCTTTATACTGTATTTAACATTAGGGATATTTTCTGCAGTTGTGTGTCTGTGTCCGTGGCTGGTCCTTTCGGGATCGGTTCCCCGCAGGACTGCCCGGCCAGGTCTGTGCTTCACCTGCACATCAGCCACTAATGGGCAAATATTAATAGCTGGCCCACTGTGGGAGGGAAGAGAACATGCTCTGCCACCCTGCAACTGTTCTGCTCAAAGAAATCCTCTTACCAGCATCCTACAGGAAGTGAAGGATGCCAAAAGCACTGAAACCCCAAAAAGACAAGTTGTCCAGGGGTTGTAGTCAAAGCTGATTTGAAGAATACTTGTGTCCAAATGTTCTTCTTTCAAAATGTCTTCATGTTGTTGAGGGGAGGGAAAACGGAGCACAGAGGGGTTAAATCCTTAAACAAAATGCTCCATAGGGAAAAAGCACTTGCTGCTCTAGGAACACAGGAACTGGAAAAGCCAGAGACGTAGGTAGTAATTTACCAGAACAAAGACATTGGACAGAATTAGATTTCATGTGTTACTATTTATTCAGCTCTAATGAAAGCCAAATAATTTGATAAAGCCCCAGTTCCCATCTGTATCTCTGAATTTCTGCATATATCCAAGACAGTTTCTATGGAGCGCATTTCAGATTTCAGAATTTCCCTTTTGGTTTTGGAATTCACAAGTTTAGCTCCATTCCCAGGACAGCACCAGGAAACGATGACAAACACACCAACATTCTAAACTCCACACAGCTCTTCAATATGCACAGGCACTGGCTGACTACAGCTTTCTTAAAGGGCAAGAGCACAACTGTAATGTCTTAGACTATTCTTAAAAAGATACTAAAAAGTCCCTTTCTCAGCAGGGATTAAAGGTGCTTAAAGACAGTCTGTCATAATCTCACTTGCTGTGTGGGATATTACAGTTGGAATCTTTAATGTTATTTGCTACAAACATCAGCTTCAAATTTTTTTTCTCAAAAAGAGCCACAGAAATATTATCAATTTAAAAAATTGGGCTTTTAAGTATTCTGAAGTTTTCTGGATAACTTGCTGGGCAAAATAGTGTGTGGCATGGATGGAGGCAGAAAACTGAGGGAAGATGAGGGGGTTTCCAACCTGTTGAGAGAGAAGACTCCTCTTTCTGTGCCCAGGGGCATTTGCTGTTATCCTCAGCTCCCAGCACTTGCCAAAAAAGCTGCCTGCTATATTCAGGTGCTAAAATGGGAGAACTTCCCCAAATCTGGCCCCACACAAGGATGCAATCTTCAAACACCGAGAAGATTGGCTGGTTTTTCCTCCCTTCTTTGGGAAGCTCAGGGCTTCCTGCAAGAAGCGGTTGGCTATCAGTGCTCACTGATCTGATGGTGTTACAGAGGTTTGAGTAGTTTGGGAGTTGAGGAACGGGGAGGGGAAATAATCTGGTGGCTGCTCACCACTGTGCAAAATTAGTGAAGGCAGCAGGAGCAACAAGCCCAGGACGCCTTGGACTGCCAAGTGTGTTCACTTACAAAATCCATATAAACATGTTTCTATACAACTAAAGTGTGTCTAACAGCAACCTTTCCCCCCCCCGCCGCCTTTCTCTGTATTTAGCAGCTGTTGCAGCCCAGCTCTTGAAGAAGAGGAGTACACATCACAAAGCAGTGTTGGAATCAAGCTGAGCTTTCTTGTCTGTGTTAGGTTCCAGGCTCAAGGGACTGCATGTTTTGAAAATGTCACTGTGCTATTTTTTCACTGAAGGTGTGCTTACCAAGTCAGCTGACAAAAGATACAAAATGTAGTAGGGGAAAAAAAAGAAAAGAAAATGCTTCTATCCTAGTTCTTGTGTCATAACCATTAGTGCTATTTAATTAAGCATTCTTGGAGGTAATGCAAAGATTTTCTAAGTGAAAATCATGTTGCAACACAAGTGGCAGGTTCTCGCCATCCTCCTGTGCAAAGGAAAGATGATCTTGTAATCAAGAATCCAGCACAAAACATCCTACCCAGCCCTGACCAAATCTTTGGCAGGATATAGTGGTTCCAACACCAGGACTAAAATGTATTAATGGATTTTGTACAGGATACAGGGACTGAAATGCTATTTTAGGGCAGCTCTAAGGGTACGGAAAGGGGGGTATCTTCTTTCCAGGGGGAGTGGGGAAGGAGAGAGAAAGTTGTTGTGTTTTGGCTCAGTTCTGTAATGAATTGCAGAAATTGATCTGTCATAGTGCAACAGATTGTAGCTTGATCTGCCAACAAATTGCAAGCAACAGTAGGTAATGACTAATTGCAAGTGTCAGAGGGGCCTTTGTTCCATGGGTTTTTGTTTGCGGGGGGGGGGTTGCTTTTGGGTTTTTGGCTTTTTGGGTTTTTTTTAAGGAAAGGTAATGTTTTCTGAAGGAATATAGGTACCCAGACTGGCAGAGCCCACACAAGGAACTTCACCTGGTTTTTAATCAAGCTGGATTTCCAGTTAAATCTGCCAGGAACTACAGGCCATGGATCAAGAGACATTGTTTACTTCTCTGGATGTGGCTAAATCTGTGCTCCAATTTTGGGTAACAAAAAAAGCAGTGTCTTCTGACAGCAGTTCCCTCAGAAGGCTGCTGTGGGCTGTGCTGTGTAACAGAGAAAGAGGAAGGAAAGCAGCCTTTTTCCCTTATTCTTGATGTGTTTATTGTTTCTAGTTAAGTCAGAAACTCAGGATTATTCTCAAACACCGCATTTTTGGAGGTTCACCTACCACACAGTCTGGAGAAGCCAGGAATATCTACAAATATTGGGCCAAAACAGGAAAAAAAAAAAAAGAAGGAAACAAGTAGAGAAGTAACAGCGGGGGGAAAATCATCCAAAATAAAGTGTTTCTAGCACACAGGAAACCAACCCAAACCAGATCTGAAATAAAACCGGTGGAAGGGAAAGAGTGCATCGCATTTTCTTCATTGTCATTTTTCCCTGTATCCCTCAGAGCTTCCCTCCTGGTCGTGCAGCCCGTGGCAGGGTCACAGCAGACCCTCAGAGCCCCAGTGAGAGCAGACAGGAGGAGACAGAGGCAGAGGCATCCCTGGAAAGGGCACATGGATGAGCAGCACCGTGTCACCTAAATGCCACACTTGTGTTCTTGAAAGGCAGCACATTTCAGAGGGGAAAACATACATCCACATCTTGATAGCTACAAGCTTGCTGAAACTGCTTACATTTATTGTAAAGCTGTCTCAGCTTTTCAACTTCTGCGCTGCAGACAACTTAAAATCCAGATTTCCAGCACAAATCTGCAGCCTCACATCGTCACCTATATCTTTTACATTTAAACACTACATGACAGCAGAGCCATTTGACAACAGTAATGCAGTGCACTCACACATCCAGAGCACGGTGTTGACAGGGGTATTGTGATGAGGGAACATTGGTCTAGACAAGAGCCAAACACCAGCACGGCGAACAATGGAGCATCCTCGCAAAGCAGCTCTCAGGGAAAGGGACAATTTCCCTGTGGGGTGGGTTGTGTAGGTCATGTAGGGTGAAGTGTGGACAGCACAAACCTGCTGTACAATCACAGGGCAGGGCCAGCAGAGGGGAGGGTGATGCCTGAATGCCGCAAAGCCTCAGCACAAGGAAGGACTTCCTTCACTGCGAATATTCAGAAATAAAATGTAACATTTCCTATTTGTGAGGAGCTGTGTTGATGTGATTTGACCTCTCGTTGTTCAGGTAAAGCAAACATGACAAGGTCACTGCGTATTTCAGTGGCAGCTCTCCTATCTCCATATGGGGAATATTGGTGAGTATTTTTTCCATACTTTGCTCAGACTCTTCAGCTCACATTCACTTAGGAGGGAAGTGCTTACACGTTCCATTCCAGCACAAGCCGAGTCTGTGCACTCAAATATCCTTAAAGGCAATTGTATTCTACAAATCAGAGATTACTAACAACAAAGACATCCTGCCTTTTCTCTGAAAATAAAAAGAAAGCCAGAAAGCTGACAAGTAACTGTTGACTATCCAAAGAAGAGGCTAAGAAAGAGTCTCAGTATGTTCACAACATTCTATTATTTTAATTTATCTAAGAAGGATTTAAGAGAAAAGCAAGCACTGAGTTCAGCCAGAAGTCTGTCTTTGCACCAAGGCAGCCTGGTAAAATTTTGCATTATTTACAAATGAAAGGGAAGTGGAGAACAGGAACCCAAATGACTAAACATGATGTTTAGGAGAAACAGAGTGTCTGTTTTCCAGAGTGCCCTGGATATAACTAACATTTTGCTGTTACTTACCTGTAATATTTTTATTTATTCAGCATAGTAATTATTCCTAACTTACCTCAAGTGCATTTACCAGACACACAGGAGAAGACACTTAATAAAGTGCATTAATAAAGTGAGGATCACTTAATGATCACGCTTGCCTTATAATGATCAGGCTGTTAAAAGCTCGTGTAGTACATTGATTCTTACTCCACAATCACCAGGAGACTAAAGGCAGCTAAGGAAGGGAAATTCCAGAAGCAGGAACTAACTGCCCCAAACAAGTCACCAGACTCTGACAAGAGCAATGACAGAAAGCAAAGTGCACAGAACACAGCCCCAAAAAGAAGTGGTGCTTCTTTGCACAGAGAATTTTGAGCTGATAAATTACCAGTGGGCAATAATTTCAGTATTTGCATGGAATAAATCTCATCCTTCCAGCATCCTGTTTCTGATAACAACCAATATTCCCTGCAGCAAGGGAAGGTGCATGGCCCCACCTGGCCCATTCTGGACCTGAACTAGGCAATACAGAACCAGGGAGAAGGACATATCCCACCAGCCCAGCTGGGAAATCTCTTATGTGCATGAGCACTTATTTAAATCCTGCTTGGAAGGACTATGAGCTACAGTTCCAGTATTAACATTTGCCTTTCTGGCTGTAAATAATTTGGGTTCATTTCCTCCTTCAGCTCTGGGTCCCCAAGTTAAACACCAGCGCTGCCCTTTGTCCCTCACTAATGATTCCCTGTTTGGCCCATTGTTGTGCTATTCTGAGTTCTCCCTTTTTCTTTTGTTACAGCCAAATGTAATGAGAGGCAGCAGACTGGCCTGATCCATGCCCTTCATTATTTTATTTTATATGCCTCCACTACATTTCCTCCTGCTCCTCTTCTTTCCAAACTAAGTAATAATCCTGCCCTTTTTAAGGAAGCTTTATAGGAAAGGCTCTCAGAGGGTGCTACTCATTTTCTTTGCCCTTCTCTGGACCATTTCTATTTCTGTCATGTCTTTCAGATAAGGTGACCAAAAGTGACCATGATTTTCAAGGTAAGGACATGCCATTGATTTATAAATGTATGGCATTAAAATATTTTCTTCCTTATGGTTTACCCTCTTCAACCACCCCCCTGCTATATTCTGTTTCTTTTGGTGTAACAACCAGCACCCTCCTAAAGAGAAGCCTCCCTAACTGAGCTGAATTCATTGATTCTTAAGTGAGCACTAATTCAAAAGAAAAAGCACACCCGAGAACCTGCATTTCACTGTGCACCATTTCATTATATTTGCCAGTACACAGTTGTTATAGCTCTGGAATTCCTCAAAATGTTATAAAACACTGATTAGTCAAAATTATTTAGTATGTCATGTCAGTCCTGCAGAAAGTAGAAATGAGTAGCGGGGTCTTGCAGGGAAGGAGACAAAGGCAAAGGATGCAAGGTAGGCCAGTTTATTCCTGTGCTTGCTTTCCTCTTTTTTAACAGGTGTTAAACCCGAAGCAGGATCTGCCCTGAAGGGACTCAGGTTCCTTATGAGGTTTTTATGTAAAAAGCCCAAAAGGCTAAAAACACTGAATACACTAATACTCTTCTCTGCCCTTCTTTGTGAGCCCTTTAAACAAACCTCACAGTCCCGCTAGCTCAGCACAAACCAGGTTCCTTCTGATCCCACAAACACTGTTTTGTTTTACAGCTCCTAGACCGAGCTTATTGATGGCCCCGACACACGAACACATCCCAGCCCAGGGCTCGGCTGTAAGCCCACGGAACACAAAGTTTACTGGAGAACTGGGCTTAAGGCTGTGAATTAGGGAAACACTTCAGTGTTTGCACTGTAGGCCCCTTTACTTACTTAGCACATGGTACTCATGACTTCCTAGGCTTAAATACCTGTAAGGCCTAAGTGAAGAGTGTCTCCAACACAGACAGTAAATTTACAGTAGGGTACAAAAGGAGAGGTTTAAAATTCTATTTTTAATGAAATTTTTCAAATCAGCCCTAATTATCAGCATTAAGATCAGCAATTCTTCGTGTTCAGCTCATCAAAAACATCAAGACATCACTGTCTTGCTTTTTGTTCCTTGTTGTTCCTCACATGTAGCAACTGCAGAGGAGCTAGGACAGAGGTTAAATTTTCTGTATTTTTTTCCTCTTTTAAAAATCTGTTGATAAATGCATCACTGAAAGCCACTGAATCAGAGCCCAGAAACTGTGAAATTTAAGGATATGTGAAGCATGCACAGAAAGAACATATGCTTCCCAACGTCCTCAAATCTGCTTCAGTCCTAATCCTGGAAGGACCAGCTCTAAAGGGAAGAGAGTAAATGAAACCTCCGTCCCTCTGTCAAACACAGGAGCACCAGTGCCCAGAGCAGCAGGAGTTTAACTGCTACAAAAATTGGGAATGGAACCAAGAACACCAACACATTTCACAAAAGCCACTGGCAAGCCATTAGTCTTTTACTCACTGAACTACAACCAGGGATAGCCAAATTCACTTAAATAAAATAAAGCTCAAGCCACCCAAAACATTATCAGATATAAACCAGACCTTTCTGAAGCTTTGCAAGTGGCCACATACTTTTGTTATCATTTTTTTCTGGTTTGTATATTCTTCAGCTCCCTGGCTTTAGATAAAAGCACCTGAAATGTCAAGATACCAACTGCTCCTGCAGCATTTTCAATCTGTTTTATAGATTCAAATGCCTTGGATATTTAAAGTGCAGTTTAGTTTGCCCAATGCATACAACCAGTATCTGCCTTCAAAAAAGAACAGCTTAAAAAAAAAAAAAAGGTGTAATTTCTGCCTTTGCAGTGCACTAGTCAGGGGGACAACCACATAGAAAGCTAAATTAACACAGACAGAGTGGAAAGTTTAGGATCTTTAACAGTAGTCAGTTAAACTAAACTTGAGCAGAAGATGGAAGTAAACATTCAGCTTAGGGGCACTGTGGTAATACTGGTGACAATAGAGTTTTTCCATCTGTTCTGTTGAATTCAATGTTAACCAGTGCACTGAAAATGCAAGTATTGCATTATTTCCTTGACCTGTCAAGAATGGAGAGGAAGAAATGTCGAATCTTAATTGTAAGATGGAAAGGAATAAAAAGAAAAACCAAAAAGTGAGAGGACCATCTGAATGCAACAGGTACCACTCCAGGCTTCACTGGAGGGCAGAGATCCTGCACAGGAGTGGCTCTTCAACCCGGGTGTCTTTATTAAGCCAAGACTGACATAAATGCCCATCAGGCAGGAGCTTTGTCATTGGTAACAAACGTCTGCCAAGGCTGGGATGACAACAAAGCCACAACTTGTGCAGCTCTCAGTAAATGGGATTTCAGCGTGGGTCTTGATGAATGGCTGGCAAAGCTGACTTGCTTGCCAGCTTCACCTCTGTCACCCAACCCACAACAACTCTTTAGAGGAAAGCACATTATGTAGCACAATATCTGCAGTAAAAAGGATTATATGTACTCAGACCTCTTTGCACCCTGTGGTCTTATTCAGACACCACTATGGACTGCTGGTTTTATTTAGGCAAAACCTTTTGAAATAGTCAATGATAAAAATGACGGGTACGGAGTTACCAGCATGTACAGGAGATCCATGCAAAACAGGAGGTTCTTCCTTTCCATTTTGGTGTCTGGAGCCTTAGGTCAAAGGTCATATAATACAAACACATAAAACTTTGGGAAGATAAGGTCTGAAAGAAATTACTTACATTACTATTTTTCCCCCCAACTCACTTGCACAGCCTTAGTTTGCTCTTGAGAACAGAATTGTCCTGAAACCAGTCTTAGGGAAGTGTTCAAACTGTACCAGGCCCAAGGAGGCCAAGCAACCACAGGCTGAGTCTCTATATATCTCTATAATAATCTATACAACAGCCTATACAATCTACCCTGATGGTCTGTCATCCCAGCAGGTCACCCCTACTGTACTTCTCCATGTGCTGCTGCCAAGTAAGTGTGGTATGCCCACAGAGAAAAGTAGAGCTCTAACACTCCCCTAGCCTGGACAGCTCAAGGAGCTGGAACCCATAGCTTGGGAAAGCGGGATTGACCCTGCAGCCACGGATCTTTCCCCTGCATTTCATGTTTGGTATGTGCTCAAAACCCTGTTGAACAGTGGCTTCCTAGGAGGTGACTCAGAAATGATTTCACACAACTACTTCAACATGACTATTAGAAAAAAACTACTGAGAAACACGGCAGCAGTTCCTGCAGCCTAAACCAATTAGCCCTGTGGTTCCTTTGTGGAGCTGGGGATGGCTCCTCATGCAAGGAACGATCCGTTCCGTCACTCTCCTTCAAACATCACCAGTCCCCCAGCTCACCAGAACCCCCGTGCCCTGCTCTCCTGCAGGTAAAGCCTTGGCTCTCTGCTGATTTATTTAAAGAAAACCCTTCTATTTTCCTGCTCACATGTGCTCTCGGGAGCGTGGTCACATGACCAGGATAATGACAATCTGTCTCTCTGCTAACATTTCTCTACTTTGGTTATTTGTTTGATAAAGTGAGGAGCTTCCCTTTTGTTGCCCTTCATCAGAGCTTAATGTCTTTACTTTGGGATCAATATACTTTATGAATAATTTTATTTCCTTCTATTTTTATGGTCTTTTCTCCTCATTATCATACTGAGTTTATTAGCTGGTGCTGTCAGTATCTTTACCCTGTCATATGTTCCTGAGGTACAGTAAATATCACTTGTGTTGTAATTAATATGCACACCCTCTGCAGTAATTAAAGCACAGACCCCTTCAACCAGCTGAGCTTCCTACACTAATTCCACCTTATCTTCATAATGAACTTATTGTAATCTGAAACTACCACTGAATATTGTTCAGTAAGGATAGAAGAATGAAATCTAACGAGATGCAATAATATTTGTGAACATGTTAATATGGAAAAAAAATGAATTTAATTAGCATTAAATCTAATTAAATTTCCTGCACAGTCAAAATCCCCCCATTTATCCCACAAAAACACTGATGGTGCAACACTAGTGCCCCTTCCGAGATTTATACAAAGATGGAGACCAGAGGCCTCATCCTCCACCTATGGAATTCTCACAGTTATCTACCTACAGGGTTCCCAGCCCAGGGATAATTACAGAAAGGACTTGGAATCTCTATTCAGGGATGTCATTTGGAATGATGATGGGAAGGTAAAGATGGAGAGACATCCAAAAGAGGACGCAGCAATGGAACAGTTTGGCAAACCTTTCCAGCAGATGAAAGGAGAGGAATGCCGAATGTATAAGCATGAGAGTGTACCAGAGAATGATTAAAGGGAGACTGGCTACAAGAAATGCAGCTCTATTTTCTGAAAACATTTCCATATGGGAGACCAGTGCCTAAGGTGCAGACTCACACAATAGGAGGAAAACTGGCAGGCTCCATCGACTGAAAATTGGCTGAAGGGCAAGAAACAAACAGTGGAAGTAAATGGGATTATTTCAAGGTGGAAAGAGGTTACCAGTAGGGTAGAGCCTAGCTTTCTAATTACTCACAGTAATGACTTGGATGATAGTATGGGAAGGATCATTTCCAAGGTTCTAGTAACTGGGAAGCACAGCAGTAATAAATACCAATGTAATCCAATAGCCATTTCATTAATAGTTAATTTGAGGGCCAGGGAAGGTGCACAGTGTTTGCCTGTACAGTGAGGCAGGGTTGGGACACACAATAGCACAACGCAATAATGACCTTCCCTTGTAAATGGTCATTCTAGAAGAGGCTTAAGCACCAGCTCCTTGTGCTTTATTGATTGGTGTCAATCTGTCCAGTTCCAGAGCGTTAACTCTGCTTGAAAATGTGCCCTTTGCTGTCATTCTTTCCCTGTAGCCCCCTATCCATGCCTCATTTCCTACACCAAAAAATGACATGGCCACACATGGATTTGGGACTCCCTGGCTGACACCTGAACAGTGAGGAAATGAGTTGACTTAAAGACACGTGTGGATAAATAAGTAAAGGAAGAGAAAACCCCACTCTTAAACTTCTGCTAAACAGGACTGACACAGCCTAGTGACTAGGAGAGCAGTAGGATTATTCTCTTCTATCAAAGTATGGAAAGCTATCCGAAAATGAAATGCCTGTTCCCAAATTCCCCAGAAGAGGAGTTAAAGTCATAGTCCATAAGCCACTGTGGAGGAACCCTTTGTCCTGATAGAAAATGACATCATCATGGTGATTTTTTTCTGACTTGTGAAAGAATTCTGGTACAGATGCTTTCACTCACCTTCCAGACCCTGTAAAGGCACACACAGCCAACCCAAGGAGGGAACAAACCCCAAACCTACAGTGCTCCCTCTGTTCAGAATTCACCAGGTAACCCCCATATGCACAAAAACTACCTTGTTTGCCAAGCCTGGGCTCCTGAAAAAAGCAATCCATGCCCAAGTACACAAGTCCCACACAAGTCTCCCTTGCCCTGGAAATTGAGGGTTGCAAAGTGGCACTGAAAGCCCCCTCACCACCTTCTTTCTTCTCAGAGAAGCACCAGAGACTGACTCCACATGTTTGCTGAAGTTGAAGGACTAAGGAATAAGCAAATCTTAGCATTTTTAATTTTTTCTCCAACTGTACTTGGGAACTGGTGACCCAGCTTTAACCTCTCACTAAAATGAAATATTTCAGCTATTACCACTCAAAGCCACTCAAAGAATTTTAAACTTGGCAGTTCAAAAGAGTGCCAAGATTTTAAGCTACAGTGTATCACATCATGCCAGGGAAGGAACACGAGAAGAGAAGGATATAGAAGGGGCAAGAAAAAAGAACGTGCAAAACTAGGAGTGATAAGAGAGCAGAAATAAAGATATAAGGGCAGAAAATATGCCAGTTTTTTCTCCTCTACCCCTTTCATGAACCCTGCAGTCCTTATCTTACTCCTGCTTTCTACATTTTTACATGCCTTTTTTTTTTCCCCTGGCTGCTTCCTTATTTCTGGGCATGATCATAGTATTCCTCAGTTTAGAAGAGCAAACTCTTATCCTCAAACTGTCTGCCTGAGGACACCTTCTAGGAGTCTGCATCCCATAGACCTGATGGAGGCAGGTCTGTCTGCAACAGAAGTGCTGGCACCTCCTGCTCTCAGTGCTGCAGGAGCAGGGTGTAGATGGGCCACTGTTCTGCCTCAGGGAGGAATTTCTTAGGAACTTCTTAGTAATTCCATAGCTCTGTCCCTGCAGCTAGTGCTGTTACCACAGCTAAGGATTCTGAGCACCAAAGGATCTGACTGCCAGGGAGAAGCAACAGTGGGTTGTTATTCTAAGGAGATGAGGGAGGAGAGTGAAGTTAGGCAGTGCCCTCACCACGATCCCCAAAAAAGGTCCTGTGATTGCCAGAGCAGCTCATGGAGGAACACTCAGGTGAATCCAGAGGTGCATCAGCAGGTCAGGGGGCCAGAGCAGGCTCAGCCAAGCACAGGCTCGCCTGCAGCAAAGCTCGGGCAAAGAGCCAGGCAAGTGCCTGAGCCTAAAGCAGCTCCTGAGCAGAGTGGAGGAAGCCCCAACCCCACTTTTCCTGCAGCTCTTTTCAGCTCCTGAGTAGAGTGGAGGAGCCCCAAGCCCAGTTTTCCCGCAGCTCTTTTCACAGCAGCCGTGTCCAAGGTTACACAGCTGTGCCATGGCACAGCCAGCAGTGCTGAGTACAGGCAGCTAAAGTCTGACAAGGTTCCTGACACTAGGAGGGGAAATGTTAGCTTAATCAAAAGGATTGCTGCAAATCTCACTTTAATGTCATCCTTAAATAGTCAAACACAATTTTTTGTCTTCCATTCAAGTGCCTCGTATAATCCAGAGTCACAGGCCAGTTCTGGCAGTAGCAAAAGGCAAAGTGCCTGCCTGTGGGGTCCTTCTGCCCTCCACTTTCTTCACCCTCTTTCTCTTTTTGTAATTTTTTTTCTGAGTTATCTTTTTGGAGCAAAAAATAATACTGTGCCCCCCTCTATGTATTTGGTCATGCAAGTGCATAGCTCTTACACACTTTGAATAAATTCCTAAAAACTAACTTATGTTCTGCAAGCCATGTTTACAGACCACACCCCAAAGCATCAGAGTGGAGAAAAAAGCAAATGATGAGAAAAGATCCTCTCAAACTTCTTGTGATATTTTAAAGAAGGAGGAGAGAGCACAGGTGGCCTCTTCTGTCCCATGCAGCTTTTAGACTGCTCAAGAGAGGTATTTAGGCCAGTGCTCCTCCTCTTCTTTGCAAATACAGCTTTTCCCCTGTGACTGACTGCAGACACAACTGCCTGTTTGGGCACAGCCTGGTCACACAGAGACCAGAACTGGGTGTCTGGACCTCACAGCTTCAAAAGGCTGAGTCCAATGCTGGGCAGGACCAACTACCTACTTTCTGAGGCCAGACTAAGGACAGGACCTATTTTACTAATGTCAAGGACAATTCCTTCTGAAGTCCAGGCATAGATCAGGCAACAACATCAGCTCTTTGTGTGAAACTGTTTGGTTTAGCTAAGGAGCGGGAGAAAAGTCCAGCAGATTTACTCAAAATCTGTCCTCATGTTATTCTGGGTCTGACAGGTTGGTCTTTTCTGACACTGAGGTTTTTCATTTTTTTGCACCTTGTTTAGTCATCAGTAACAGCAGAAAAGGTGTGGAAAGTGCCTGTCACTTTTTCTTCATGTTTCACATCCACTCTGTGGAGGTGTGACTGACTATAGGAGGTAGACAGGAAGGGATAAGCAAAATGCCGAAGTCCATAATGCAGACTTTTGCAGGAGACTGGCTTCTAAGTGTGCTCTTGCTCTATTCCAGGGGAAATCTGTCTGGGATCATCACTGCGCCATGGATAACAAAGCTGTTGTTACTGTTTCTGTGGCTCAGGGATGCATTCACTCACTGAACAAGTCCCTTCTCAGAATCAATGGGAGATGTGCTTTTTTAGAGGCCTGCAGAACTTGTTCCTAGGCAGGTATTTAGAAGCCAAGCAATGGAATTCAATGCAGGTAAATAGCACAAGCCTTCTGAGCAAGGGAAGAGGCAGCCAGTCCATTCACACCAGGCAAATCCCTCTCTCTTCAGTCTGCTCATCACGTGGGTTTGAAGGCACTGACAAAGGGAACCCACCGAGAAATACAAATAAATGGATGTAGATGAAATCAAACTGAACTAAGGCACAAAATGTTTGCTGTCAGCTCCCTACCTCACACCTCAGAGCCCACAAAAGGACAGCTATGACAATACAGCCAGGAAAACACCATGAAGAGTGAGAGAATATGGTGAACTGCAGCAGACTGACCGTTCCATGATCAAACATAGGGGAAGGAAGTGCCCCTAACTGCTTCAGTCTCTGAGTTTCTGTAACTGCCACTACAGTAGTTATTTCACCAGAGATATTTTTTCCAGTTACCTACAGCAGCTTTAGCTAACAAAGGTAGTTCTCAGTAACATCTGGATTTTACAAAAGCCTGAAGGACCTGTGTCCACGGTCCCAGGTTCCCAGGCTGTATGTGTAGCTCAGACCTGAGAGGGGTCCCAGCCCAGCAGCTGTAGAGGCGCCTTGTTACAATCCTTCCTGCTGCCACTAGTCTATGCTGTTGGATAAAGTTCGAAACGGCTGTGGGAAGCTCGACACAAACACGGGGATGATCACTTTTGTCTCCGAGTCCTCTGAATTCAGTCGCAGAACGCTTTGCTCTATTGTTCTGTTCTGTAAAGTATATTTAGCTTGCTTAATTAACCTGTATTTCAGACAAGTCATGCAGGCATTCACCTAACTCTGTATATGCCTTTGTGATTAAACTTTAATGAAAGGGAGACTAAAGTAAATTCCTCCACGCTGTGGTTCTGAAACAGACACACAAAAAATCAAAACATAAGACTTCTGTCAGGTGAATTATTATTATTATGAAGAATTTTCTCCGTGCAAGAGAAAAGAATATGGATCAGAACGAACACGGCTGAGAGGAAAAGGTGTTTCCGATTATGGTTAATAAAGGCTACTTCAACTGAAGGCAGGCACAGAGATGTAAAACAGTTTGATGTGAAATCTGGCTGGGGCACAGAACACAAGGGCTGGTACACACGTGTCAAAAGAAAGTTTATATTTCTTTGTAATGTTTGTGAAACCCCACCTTATTTTTTATATTTATATTTTCTCCTAAAGAACACAGTAGTCCTATTCCTAAATAAGAAAAGAAAATCAATGCCAGGCAGATGTGCACTTATAAGCAGCCTTACAATGGCCAACCAAGATGTGTCCATGAAGGCAAAAAACTGATTTCACTTTCAAGCCTCTGGTGGATTCTTAAAAACAACGGAAGGAAAAGATTATTTTATCCACTGCTGGGAGAAAAATGCTTTGCCCGGTGCCCTCCAAACTTTGAATTACAGCAACTTGAGGGTCACAAAAATACTGATTTGTTTGCTCCTCAGTTTTATGTTAAAAGACATTTTCAAAAGAATGTGATGAGCGTTGATCTGATGAAACACTGGCATTATTATGATCTTAGTACATATTAATGAACTTTTTAAATGCAAATCATTGACCCACTAGGTGGTCTCATGGTCTCATAAATAGCAATCTTTTGCATTCTGGCATCCAAATACCTAGTTAGGAGCTTTCCAGAATGCACATTATAGGTGATACAGACCATAACAAGTACTTTGGCAAGGGGAAAAAAAAGCCATTCCAGCCTATTGTGTCAATTAAAATGAAGGGGGTTTTACGTTATGAACCATATGTTCAAAGAACATTACATGTAAAATTACATACAATCCTTCTGACTAGGAAGAACACAATAATCCTGGGACATTAGTGGATGGCTTCTGGTGGAATTTAAGGAAACATTTAAACACAATTAATATTAAGCTACAGAAAATGTTTACCAGTTTGTAAAATTATTAATTCTGTTTTTTACTGATCCATTTACAAAATTAAGCCAATACATCAAAACTAATGTCTTCCCTCTCTAATTATTATTAATAAAGACTGCTTATTTCCCCTTAACAAGAATTCATTTTCTCCCTTCAAATTAGTAACAGTCTGAGGTAAATCAGGCACCAACAGGGCCCGATTTCAGGCTCGTTGTTGTGAAGTTCTTCTGGAGCAGCTCCAGAGCTTTCATGTGGCAGGATCTACAGCTCGGAGGGGAGCAGGATCTATCCCTTCACCTGCAGGCTCTTTCTTGGAAGATTTTCTGGTCTAAACTCCAGATCAAACCCTCCCTCAGTACTGACCAAATGAAAACCAACAGCAGCACTGTCTTAGCTCAGGTTTCGGAAGCCCGTGGAGCAACATGTGCTGATTTTCACCAGGTGAGCCTCCAGTTTGGCCACAGCCATTAGCAAATCATTCCACATGCTCAAGCAGGGGAAGAAATATGCAGGAAGGGCAGAAGGCTCCTAAAACGAAACAGGGAACCCTGGCTAGATTTCTGTGGCTGTCAGGATGTTCATCCTGGAGGCTCATGTGGATGTCCTGATCACCCTTCCCTTGCTGGAAGCACCGCAGCCCCAGACATGGGATCTCATAGCACATCCTGTCACTCAGGAGACATCTGGCAGAGCACAGCAAGGAGAATTCCCAGCCTTTAAGGAAGGGGAAGCTGAACCCCCAGGTTTTACAGGCAGAGGAGGGAGAGGCTGAAGGCTCCCTGCCTGCAGCCTTCCTTCCCTCCTGCCACCAGCCCAGGCTGCTGGGTGAATCGGGCACTGCTTGAGGGGGCCCAGAGGATTCCTGCCTCCCACCAGACTTTTTGCAACTTTCTACCTCAGTTGGATGCAGTTTTTTAGCTTCTGTCCATGCCTTTCAGTGGAAGAGAGCCTAACTCTGCAAAGCAACAAGGGCTTCCCTTGTTGTTGGGTTGTTTTTCCCTCTCCTAAGCCCCGGCTGTTGTTTTAGAAATGCCCTCCTGACACACACTTGTGCTTGAGGAGGTCGAGGAACTTTTGCCTCTCAGAAATGATGGCCTCGGTTTATCCACAACCTCTGCACAGTGAAAGCAGCTGCAATCACACACCCTGGTGTTACCCAGCATTTAGCACAGCCCTGACCTGACAGTGCCACCCTCTCCAGGGAGGAAAGGTAATTTAGGCTCCCTGATAGCTTTCCTCTGTCCCACTCCAGAGCACCGGATGCTGCTTAATTGTATGTGGGCTGTGCTTTGTTTTGTGCCTCTTTCCAAATCAAACCACAGCTTTTGTGCTCCTGCTTCAGCATCCTAAAGCTGCATCTGTACAGCATCTTCACCCAAGCATCATAAAAAATGCTAAATGACTTATGTAGGTCTTCTCACTTAAGGTCATTTCAATTATGGCAACATCAACAGATGTATATGTTCATTAATAAAAGTGTGATATGTGTTTGTGTCCCTCTGAAAGTTCAGTCAGAAAATTATAGATTATACCGAGACACTCCAGGAATTGCTACTCTGTAAGTCAAATGCTCTATTATTAAAAATGTCATCCCATATGAATTTCATAAATAGCAAAGCCAAGAACAGAGTAACCATTTTAAAAAGTCTAGAGGGGATTCCATAACAACATTTAAATGCATTACTACTCAAACAATTTGATTGGATTATAAAATATTTAAAACTGCAGCTGTACTTGCGGTGTTTAATGTTGACTATTTTGATTTCTGGAATATCTTACCTCAGAAGTACAAGTTTACAAAACTAGTTCTCTAATTAGACTACAAATATACCAGAAAATCTATAGCCCATGGAAACACAGAGTTTCTAAAGTCCTGTGTAGGCTGGATTATTCTACATACACACAAATAAAAGAAATCTGGAAAAGAATATTAAGCATTAGAGTTAATTCAAGACTTGCCCCTGGAATAAAGCTGGAGCTGATTTTGCCAAAGGTATCCTAATGACTAAAAATAAATACCACAGGAGATGTAGGACAGTGTGTTCTAAACAGAGACCATGGCCAGATTCTCGGGTGGTGTAAACTGGCACCAATCCATTGTAGTTAATGGTTACACTGACAAGTTTTGGCTGTGATTTCTTTCTGTGTCCTCTAACATTTTTTTCCCAGGATCTCTCTTACATATGTATTAGGTATGTTTGGGTTTATAATTAAATCTTCATTGACATTTTAAGCAGAAAGGACAATTTTAAAAGCTATTTTTCAGGAGAGTAGCTCTGTATTAATCCACAAATATATACTGATGCCCATATGTTATAGATACCCTCTCATATGCCGAATGCACCCCTCCTGCCAAACTCCCTGTCATCTCCGCTGCTTCACCTGGATCAGTGTCAACACAGAATTCAGCCAACAGAGTTGTGTTATTGGTCACTGCATTTCCACAAAAAGCAGAACCTGCTGTGGGTTACCTTGCTTTTGCCCTAGCTGCCCCAGGAATGCTCTAATATGGGAGTTACATCCCTCTCATTCCTCAGGGTGCCTTGTTTTAGGCCACCTCATCTGCACATATGCAAATTCAAAATGCCCTTCTGAAACTTCTCTAATTGTGCCCACCATTTAGGCTTGGCTTAAAAGCATCATCCCCATGGCTCAGTGAGCCAAAGGACCTTGCAGCCCCTGTTTTCCTGAGGGAGAGTCACCTGTATTTATTTCTATTAAACAGGAATTAACTCGGATCTCCCTACGCAACCTCATTTGGCACAGTTAATTCCAGATTCCAGAGTTACCATTAAAACAAAAAGCGCATCTCACCCACTGAAATCAGTGGGAATTAGACTTCAGTAACACACACAAGGCTATAACAAAGATAATCAAACAGCAAAAGGATAATCCACTAATTGTTGAAATGAGGCGGAACTTCTCCAAGGCTCCTCAACAGCTCGCCCTGGGCTGAGCCGTGCTTGGAGTTTGGGAAGCTTGTATCATTTTAAAGTATGTCAAGCCTGTGCACTCCGGGACACAGCAGGGAGCAGAGGGAGGGCTTTGCCTGCCCTGAGGTTGGCAGTTCTAGTGAAGGGAACGTTCCCCGTTCCAGATGAGGGCGTGCGAATCCACCAGGCCTTCCAAACCAGGACAGTGCCTCAGTCTGCTTCCTCATGAACCCTTGGAAACATCACCCAGGCTCCAAAAGGAACACAACCTCAAGTTTCTGTAATTTCCTGGGTTTCTATATGACAAAGAGGCCAAGGGCTGCTGAAGCAAATTAGGATCATGCTCTCGGTATATCTTTAGAATTATTTTGTTCCCAGCCTGAAAGCAGAATTTGACATTCAGTAACATTTGTAAGTCCAAAGAAATGCTATTGACTTCACTGCAACTACCATCAATTTACCCTCAGTATAAGTGGCAGTGGAGCTGTGCCACACTTTGGCCATTACTCCAGGAATTCTTACTCTACAGAACAAGCCCAGCAATTATTTGTGGTGTTTTTATTTTAAATGCCTGGCTTCTTGGAGCAGGGTAATTTGCATGAGTGGTCCCTGCCCTTGATCATTTCAAATGGTGTTTGAAGCATTTGGATCTTAAAATTCTCACTGCCTGCTAGGAATATCCCCTTTCCTCTGACTGCTTCTGGAGTCAGAGCTGTGCCATTCAGGAGAGGAGTTCAGAAAAAGGTGCACTGGAAATTTGTGCACGAACCAATGTCCAAAGTGGAGAGGTGAAAACACCACAAAATTAAAGAAAATGTAATGCCAGCAGAGCTCTTAACTTTTGGCTGCCTCTACTCCTCTCACTCTCCGTATGTGTGGTCTTCTTGGAAAAAGAACTAGGTATTTGAAAAGTAGATGAGCAAACATTTACTTTGGGTGCAGCAGGAAGGAATATGCAACACTCTTCCCCCTTATTACAACTTCGAGGATGATTTGTCAGCCCGTGGTCACAGGGGGAGCAACTTCCACCTGGAGAGAGATCAGTCTCCTGCTGCATTCCTACAATATCTTGGATATAATGGACAGACACCCCTCAACATTTTGTATTTAAAAGTTTACTGTACTTTTGTAGATGATCCTGTAAGTCTAATTAGTCCACAGACTATTAGAGAGAAAGTACTTCTAGAAAGGATCATATGTAAATAGACATCCAGCTTCACTCTTCACCACTAAGGCAGGCTTTAGGACTTCAGTATTATACTGCAAGGGCTCTATTTTGCCTCAGTGGAGTTATTCTTGATTTACTGGGTTAGAATTAGTCCTCACAACTGGAAAAATCTGTTCTACCAGGCTGGTGGTGGAGGCATTGATCCCAAACAAATAAAATGACCTTCTCCTTCAATTACTTTGGTCTTCTCTAATTAAAATAATTTTGCTAATGAAAGCTGCAAAGACATTCACACAATCTCATGCAGTCAGTGTGACCTTCTGCTGATGCTTCTGATGATGGTAAATACTTTACTCACTAGAAAATGTATGAGCTGTAGAGTCTCCTCTACAGTGTAAGAAACCAGAAAACCTGAAAACTATGGTTCATGAGATCCTTCAGTGGCAGTGGCAGGCCCTGGGCTCTGTGCATGGGGACTTCAAGGAGCTGGAGCATCTTCTGACCTCGTGGCTTCATTATTTCTTATGACCGACCAACCCCATCCATCGGTATGATTTGCAAACCACACCTGCAGGTCCTCTGCAGATAGAGGATGTTTTTGGTGACAGTGTTCCTAGGGATGGAATTACTGACCCTAACCGGCAGGCAGAATTTAGGCACAACTTCAAAACAGCCCATCACCTCCCTACAGTTTGGAGTCCATTTCACATTAATCTATACCTTCCAAACCTGTGAGCAGATTGACCTGTATGTTTATTGTTATCAAGAATGGAAAATGTGTGCTAAATACCCTGCTCCACTTTGAGAATTCCAACCTCTTATTTTGTGCAAGTTCAGCAATCACAACACTGTATTTGCAGAAGCCTCTTCCCAGAAAAGTTCCCACTGAACATGGCACCATCTGCCTTGCAATCAGGAGGAAGGATCACAGCCCTAAAGAGCCCCAGGATTACAGAATTATTATAAAATGCATGTAAATGAATGAATAAAATTCTTGTGTCCAAGAAACAACCGAACATAGCACTCAGTACTCTGCTCTAGTTGATGAGGTGGTAATCAGGGAAAGGCTTGGACTTGACGATCTTGAGGTCTTTTCCAATCTCAATGACTGTGATTCTGTAATTTTTCCTTTCCATTTATCAAAGTAAAAAAAAAAATTAAAAAAAATACGTATGATTGGGCAGGTCCTGGGTCTGGTGTGTTTAACATTCCTAATCTGTTCTGGACAAAGATTATCTCTCCCCAGCTGCTGCAGGCAGAGGAGCAGTCAGACACCTCCTGCAATGAGCACATGCACTCCTCCCCAGCTCACTTAGGTAATGTCTGGCATATTCTTTGAAGCAGGATGGTTTATTTCCCTACAAAATTTTTTCCTCCTGTCTTTAAATATTTGCCATTAGAAATCTGGATAGTCTTGTTATATTTATATAAATGCCACTCCTTAGACTTCCCTGATATCTTCTGGCAATGAATTATTTATTCTAAGAGCACACTGTACACTCGTTTTTAATACACAACCCTTCACTTTCATTGCAAGTTCCTTTTGCTCATATTATAAACACCGCATGGTTGAAAATCAGCAGGGAAGAATCCCAGAAACCCAAATCCTGATGGATGCAATATTAACATCGCTGAACCAGTGTGTGGTTTCATACAGGGGTGTGTTTTATCCTTATTTACTATTTGTGTGGCTGCAGCAGGCAGAGAACCACACAGCTGTGAATCAGGGCTGTGCTGTTCCAGGTACTCTGCAAAGAGCCTGGTACCTCCCTAAAGGCCACAGCAAAGGACAACAGAAAACCCAGGAGGTTCTCCAGATGTCATTTACAGGTCCCAGCTTCCAGTGGCCTTACATTCCCACCGCTGTGCCAATCTGTAGTTTGGGTCTCACATCTCCTACTGCAGATGCTGAACTGGTTTGACTCAGTGAGGCAATAGTAATTCAGATAGTTTCCCTGTAACCTGGTGTGCAAGGAAGGCTCGAGGCAGAGGAATTCAGAGTCAGCTCCCAACAGGGCTCCTTTGGTCCTTCCCATTGGAAGCACAAAGGCTGCACCCCCATTTTCCAGGGTCAGGGCTCTTGCCCACTCACAGTCAGGTGTAGGGGCTGAGGAGAAGAAAGGGGCTTGTGTTTGGAACACCTTTCCATGTTTGGGATACCTTTCCATACTGGGGATACCTTTCCATGTGTCACATACCAGAGCCCAGGAATTGCTCCCTTTCTCTACCCAGCCCTGTGTAACTTCCCCATTTTCCAGCGTTCCGGCATTCACAAAGGACTGTGCCAGGCTACATCCTCCCGAAGCAAAGCCTTAATCTGTTTTCAGTCAGTCACTTTTTTTTCTTTCCTGGCAGCAGATATAAGGCCACACAGTCAAATAATGAACTTGTCTTTCATTTGGATATAGTTTATTAATGACAAAAACACTAATCCATTAATCAATTTAAAACAAGTTGGTAAATGAAAAAAAATTCTCAGTCTCCTTTAGTAAGAGGATCACATGCATCTTAAAAGGGGGCCATTATCTCCCTGGGTTTCTCAGCTGAAGTTAAAAATCTAAAAATGATTTTCATTCATTTCTCATTAATATGCAAAATTATTCAAATTAGATAGTAATTAACCATCTACTCAGTAGAAAACCTTTTCATGATAATTTATGATAAACTCGGTAGAAGCTTTGATTGAGATTGATTTTTGGTGTTGAGAAGCTATCATGAATACAAAAAAGCACCTGAAAAAATATTTTTAAACACCTAACTCACTGCTCAGCTAATTATACGGGAACCATGTTCCCAGATTATTTCAAAGGAAGGCCTATAGGCAAGATACTAATGCTGAATGAAACAGGCAAAACATCCTTTTGAGTTTGTCCTACATTTCATCTTAAAGCTCAGCTTTCTTCACATCTCCCAGCCTAATTCATTTAGAATGTTAAATGTTTGGCGCTGTTTAATTCAGCAAACGGCGACAGTGGAGCCAGGGCTTTGCTTGATAAGGCTTTACAGGATTGCTTTCAAGATAAAACTGTTCTGAAAAATCAAAATGCATTCAAGGCAAACTGTTGTTTTACACCACAGCGTTCCTGGGAGTATCACTGAGATTTGTAAACAGACTCCAGGTCTGGTTTGGCAGATGGGGCAGGGGGTCAGTCTGTTCCAGGGTTATTATCACGGGCACGTTGCACTATGGAAAAAATGGTTTTGTTCTCAGGAGCAAAGAGGAGCTTCAGGAGTGGGGACTTGGTGGCTCTAAACACTGAGCATTGCTGTTCAACACTGCTACTCTCCTGAGGTGGGAAAACCAGAGGGAAAGCGGCACTAACCTCGTGCTGCTGGAGCAGCGTCAGGGGGAGAGAAAATCCCTATTCAATACCTACTGCTACCAGTGGGAATTGCTGTGCGCACCCAAGCCAAAGAGGCAGGACTGTGGAGGGAAGGAAAAACTGATATTCCTAAAGGCTTTTCCTCTGAACCTGATCACAGAACTAACAACTGATGTTCTCGTAACTCACGTTCTGGGGATTTTGCGTCATTAAAATAATACCAACAGTAATGGGAGAAACAGGAACCTTGATGCCAAACCTCTGGAACTCTGTCATTGGGAGGGAAGGAGAGAAGAAGAGGAGGGGAAGGGATCAGGTTTTGGTTATGAGCTCTGTGACTGTCCCAGGTTTAACTCCAGAGCTAAAGGTCTGTTCTCCAGGGTGAAATCAAGGCCATGCCTAACCTGTACCTCACCACAGGTAAATCTGTTCAGTCCTTAAACCAAGACTCAGCACTGAGCAAACAAGTACATGTCTAATAAAGCTGTAACCAGCAGCAAAAGGAAAGCTTTGAGCAAATCTCCACTCCTATAGGTACAGTGGCACTAGCATTCCCATACATTAGGGCTTGGCTGAGTTCTGTTTACTTTGCCCCACTGCAACCTGCAAACTCTTTCTCCTCCTCAGCGAGCTGTGGAAATGTCCTGGTTAGTGAATAATCCCACCTACACTTCTCAGCCCTCTGTTATTTCTTACACTGCAATGCATTTGCCATCCCCTGACCCAGCACCTACAGAAGCCAAGGAACGTTGGATGTGCCTGCATTGTTCCCCATTCTTTATTCTGCCTCGATTGCTTCCAGATGGCACTGCACTACAATGGCTCCATTCACTCCTCCCTGGAAGGCCCAGGGGGTGGCAATGGACAACCTTCCCTAGAGCCCTCCTTCCTGCAGGCTTGGAAGAGACCACATTCATCCTCATCACATTCATCCACAGTCCTGACATGGGAATGTTTGCAAAGGGTAATAAAAGCTCTGTCAAGAGGTTACTGATGAGACCCAAGTCAGTATTCCTTCTCCAAGGACGTGGGGAGAGTCATCTTGGATGTGGTACAATCCTTTCAGGATACTGAAACCAAAATTGCAGCTCAGGTGACATGGCACAGACGGGCCTCAAAAAGAAAGGCCATTTTGGGGAAGAAAACATCATCCCTCAGCTGACACATTTAACTATGGGATCAAAGGGAGGGGAGTCCCACAGGGAAAGATGATAGAGAAGAATTTGAGAGGGGCTGCAGCAGTTAACAGTGCTTTCTGACACAGCAGGACCTAAAAGGAGCAAGGAACTGGTGCCAAACTTCCCATCCCTTGCTTTTCAGTGATCTACTTTTCCTACGTTTTGAGAGTCAGATTGAAGGTAGCCATGTTTTTGACAAAAGCAGAAATAATAACAATCCTCCAAGTACTCAAAACCTTTTCTTTTACTCCTTCCATTGGGCTGTGTCAGGGGAGTTTGGAACTATGAACTTCCCAAGCGGTAAAGTGCATTTCTACTTATTTTACTGAGGTGGAAATGGCAGCAAAGGATAGGTTTGATTACTTGTCCAATAGGTCACCCAGGAAGTTTTTGTCAGAAGTAGAAACAGTTCCTCAGCATTAACCTGGAGCCCTCAGTATTAGTCACTGCATGTTCTTTGGGGTCTGGAGAGAAGAGGTGCCAGTGCAGAAGTTTGGCCAAGCGAGTCTGGAATCAAACAAGCCCTGATAAGCAGGTGCTGTTCAGGCAGCTGATGGGCCATGGGGAACTGCAGGAGCAAATAGCACCACTTTTTCGTGGGATGTGCACTTCTTAATTTGGAAGACAAAAGCTTAACAATATCCAAAGGCTGGCAGTTGGCTCCTGAAAAAGTCCAACTGGAAAGCAAGCGCATCTCCCTGTCCACTTTGCACCACTGGAATGAGAACAAAGCTCCCTAAGCCAGCAAGGTAAAGTCAGCAGACCAAAAAAGAACCCAACTCAAGAAGTTGTGTCTCCTCAGGCGTGCTGGAACAACCCTTTCCAACACAATGCTGCGCAGATCCTGGAGCTAAGGTTGCAGCTCCAAAGAGGATTTGGCATGAGGTGGGGTAATGTGTGGCCCGGCTGTAAAACTGGGCAGCAGGGACACCACAGTGGCTGCACTGGGCAAAACTCCCCAGGGGTCAGCCCACTGACTCCTCATCAGTGGGTGAAACCGGAGCTTTGTCCCTGGGGGGGGTTTTAGTTTCATTTCTTTTTGCTGCTTGTGGAAATGTGAAACAGTTAACAACCTTGTTTTGATAATATGCAATTCTGAGGGAGGAAAAATTGGGGACCTAAGGAACCTGTCTTTTTTTCCTTCCCTTATTATAAAGTCATTTTTCAAATCACCTTTCTGACACATTTGTCCATATTGATTAGCTGCTTTCAGAATGACATTGTCTGACCTGTCTAAATCCATCAATTGCTCTCCTGCTGATGCTTCATTCCCAGGCTACTTTAGCTTCTAATGGTATGGTATGAATATTATTCATAAAGTCTTTTTGCTGAAAAGATCAATAATCACATACATCTTACGTTTGCATTCTGGGTGTTGTTCAAGAAGCCCTTTAACTGGCCACAGACTCCTCTATTTCCCTTTTATCACTGCAGACTGTAAATGCTTCATTAGTAGCATTTAGAGAGTACATACTTGATACTATATCCCCAGGAGTTTCAAGTGAGTTATTAGGAACTTGTTCAGCATTAGGATTAATGCATATTCCCAGTAGCTTTCACTGCATTTCCATTCCATGTGCCACAAACTCTACTGTTAAATATGTTTTGTCCACTTAGGAACTGTTTGGTAGGGAAGGCATTGCCTTAATTGTTCCCAAGACATTGGGTAATGCTCTGCTGATGGGCCTAAGGTTGAACTAATAGGCAAGTTAGAAGCAGTTTAGCTTCAGCAGGTTTTAAAGTACTAATGAGGCACAATATAATGAAGTTAAGAACTTGTCAAGACGGGCAGTTCATATAAAAAGTTGAAACAACCTTTACATTTTTTTTTTGCTTTAGAAAAAATCCAAGATTATCCCAATGCTGAGGGGATTTATTCAAGTTAAATATTTGCTAGATTATTAGAATTTTTAGGAAAGGCTTTTTAAAACTTGATGCCCTAGTTGAGCAAGGGGCAAAATTTATCTGACTATCAGTAGGTCAAATACAGTTGTAAAAATACAGAGTTTTTACTCTGTAGAAAGGGTGAGTTGGATATTGTGTATTCCAGGCTGCTTTTCATGCAACTGCTTGTCTATATTTAGCAGCTTGGCAGGCTGGGCAATTTTAGAGCCTTAAAAGACCAAATACTGACTAGTCACCATTTTAACTTTATGGCAGTTTCCTGGAAGAACAAAAACGCAACATTCAAGGTATTTTAGTAACTACAGGATTGATTGGAACTTCATTGGATTTTAACTACTGCATGCCAGGCTGTTGTGCTCAGTGACAGAAAATATTTCATTTTCATTTTCTGACATAAAAGCCTAAGCGTCCTGCTGCTGAGATGTATCAATCAAACCAGAGGTTCCAACGGAACATTATCCTGGTGCTGGGATAAGAGCGAGAACGATGCTTCAGTTCCCAGTCAGTCAGTACCAAATGTCTTCCCAGGCACTCAGAGGCTTCTGCACACACTTGAGCAGAGCCATTACTTCAGGGTTCATAAAGTGAAACACGGCACTTCTCACAATGCTGGGGGATGTTTTTTCTTTAGAACATAAAAGTGTTGCTTACATTGAAAAGGGAAGATTCCAACTCGTTTAGAGAAGGTTCATTTAAAGACAGGCATTGCAGACAATTAAAGCCCAAGTGTTCTGTGGACAGTGCTGTCTCAGAGATGTTTGGAGAAGGGTTATAATCTGCCCAAATCCAATTTTTTTTATGGAGAGCACTGGAGAGCTGCAGTAGTAGGGAGGGACACTGTAGACTTGACATAAAGTTTGAAGGGGTTTTTTGTGACCACCTCTCTGGCCATGAAGCTCGTGATTACTGTGGATAAGTAAAATAAAGTATTCCCTGCACTTGAAAAGCTCAAACAGTTTTAATGTTGAGGAATGAATAGAAATGTTTAATTAATAAACATCCTGGCTTATACTACACTTACACCTTAACTGGGCTCTTTTTTTCTAACTTAGCTGCACATGGATCTGTAGTCTCAGGCTTTACAAATCCAATGCAAACCTGTACCAGTGGACAGAACATCCCCCAAGCACCACTCCCAGTAGCTCATTGAACTGTGGAGCACAGATAGTTTTCCTCCATGGAATTTTCAGTCAAATTCCCTCAGTCAGCTGAAATATTCAAATGAAAGTTGCTGCTGCAATTACAGAAAGACGGAAGTTTGGGGTTGGTTGTGTTTGGCTGTGTCTTGCTTGTAATAAAAGAATAAAAAGGCGACTGAACTGCTTAAGCGACAGAAAAACAAAGTATGACCTGCAGGGAGAAACCCAATCTGAGGGAAAAAGGAGTGGGAAAAAAAGAGTCCAAAAAAATGAAGTCCTCAGGAATGTGGGATCTTCTGGAGTGACTGGCTCAGTACAGGAGAAAAGGTGCCTTTTGCACTTGGAAGCCAGAGAAACCATTTCTGCACATGCTTTTGACGCTTCTCCTGGCCCACTGCCAGCTCCTCTTCCTCCCTGCATACAGCCAGCGCTTAAGGTTTTCTGAGATCTGAGCCTGCTCTTCAGAAAGGCATCAAGGGCAAAACTTAATGAGTGAATATTTGCTAAATTTTGATGGTAAGAATTGCTTCTTATCTCTCCTTAACAAGTTGCTCTTTTCTAAGGAAGATGTGGGTCAGAAACCTAAAGAGGCACAAATGAGCCTCCAGAATTGGACCTGACTGTTGCTATCAAGAATATTTCCCCTTGGTACCACCAACACGGGAAACATTTCCCTCCTACACACAATTACATCTCATCACTTTGCTTTTGCTGACCCTTCCCAAGCCCATCTGCTCTGCAGCTTCTCCTGCTCTCAGTCAGTTTGAAAGTGCTGCTGTGCTGGGCTTAACCCTGACCCAAAGGACAAAAATCACTGCCCTGCAAGGAATGCTGCAGCTTTTGTGCTGGTTAACACACTCCTTACTTCTGCCCACCACATCATGGAGTTTTTCTGGGCTCCGGATAAAGCAGCAAGGAAGAGAGCGAGAGATCCAAGTAAAGGAATTATTCTGAAGGCTTGCTGCAATCCAATCTGTGATGCTTCCTAAATAAGGCTTCCTTTAATAAAATTGTTGAGATCGTCACAGTAATATCCCTTTTTTCTAAATGAGGTAGATAATATTGACAATGCTGCCAAGTAATTACACCAGCAAAGCAAATCCATGGCATTGTGCCCCTACAGTTCCTCCTCTGGCTGCCCAGCATGCAGCTCAGCAAGCAGGGATACAGGCCACTGACAGCAGAAGAAAAGTGCTTTATTTCTTAATTGTGAAGCTGCAGGTTACAGAAATGCCAACTCACACTTGCAATGCTTCCCAAATAAATAACTGATCATTTTATAGCTCACCAGTGTTACTACAAGAGCACAGAATGCAGAGAAGAACAGGCACTTGCTGACACTTGGTGCAGTGTGTTGGTAACCCAGTGGAAGCCAGACAAGATTTGTTCAGGTGGTTCCTTCCCTCACCAACCATTTGATCAGACCAGAGGCTGAGTTACTGTGGGAACTTGCTCTGTCACTGACGAAAAGGAGCTGACAAAAACACTTGAGCCAAACTTACATTTTCTCCCAAATTGATGCCTGTGATTTGGTGACATTCAGGGTGACAATAAGAACAAACTCTGGAAGTGAGTAAACAAAAGCCATCTCCTGCATAAGCTCATGCTTTAAGGAAGGGTTTATAAACTCCAGCGCTCACAAAGTCCTCACCAGTACAGGAGCATGGAAGCCTTTTTTCTTATGCATATGGACTGACTCAGAGTTTTCTTCAGCTGGGAATTTAATTGCTCCCAACTTTCTAACATAAATTACATTATAATTTACTCTGGTTAAGAAAAGGTATGCATTTTTACTATTTGCTTTGGTAGGAAAAAAAAAGTTACAGTTAAAGTTACAGTTATCTGCCCAGTGGATCAACCTCCGTTTTTTCCTCCTGCCAAACATGATAGCATGGAAGTCTAAATCCTCTATAAAACATACTTGTACAGTAAATGATACAGCAAGTTCTGTGTCCCCACTGCTGTACCTCGGTGTTCCAAGCTCCTTTGGAAGGACAGCCCCAAGAACTGGGCTATAAATCCTTTGCACTGCCCACCCCATCCCTGGTCCATCTGCTGTCTCTGCTCAGCAGTGCCTGTTAGCGTCACCGGTGCTTTCTGCACCAGGGCCACTCTTCACCTGGGAACTGGACTGCAAGCTCATTGTCTCATTTCGCACTGCAACAAAAGCAGTAATCAGGCAGTAATAACTCATGGTCCCTGCTAACCCACACCTCAGCAAACCAGGGACCTGGAAGGAAAAAGGTCTCAGCCCACTCCCCTTCCTCCCATAGCTCAAGCACAACGCCAGGAGTTCTCAGGACTGCAAGGAATCCAAGAGTAATGGATATGTCACTGAAACCTGAGCTCTAAACTGGAAGCCAATGAGAGCTATGCTCTACCACTCTTCTAAAAGAAGATTAAAAACAAACAACCAACGTCCAAAAAGAATCAAAACCCCAACAATTTCATTTTCAGCAACAGGCTGAGCTGTGCAATTCCTACAACACTCATCATCACTGACCTCAGGACACCTCTCAGCACCAGCTGATGACATTCCACATTTTCCTACGACAACCACCTTTGCTGTATTCTGATTGAGATGTAGAACATTGCAGAACATTTTGGAATTGGTCCACTGTAACTGACCACTTAAATTATTGGGTCCTTACTCATTTGAATTATTAGTTCAGATTAATCGAAGAAGTTTGTTCTCAAGCCAGCGCTGCCCTTTCAGCCCCAGAGAACCTGAGCCAAACAGTAACACTGGTCAGAGGAACGGAGATGAAATTTTGGTTCACTGTCTTTAATTTTTATTTTTAAAAGTTGTAAATATTGCGTTAACTGGGTTATATTATAGATGGTGATCTCTTGAATTTCCACTCTTTTTATGGTCTGGTTTTTTTGGTACAACAGTTGCTGCCTTTTCACTCTCAGCAAATCAAGCCCCAGAATTTAAAGTGAGATCAGTGTATAACTATATATACATATATGTATATATGTGCTATAAAAACTACAGCACAAATATCTGCATATGCTGTGTCTTTTAAACACATTAATCTAGGACTCTGAAAATATCCAGTATGTGAGCATTCTACTTTTAGGTCCATGGTATTTAAAATGGCTAAGGCTGGCTTTTTGCATTGCACATGAGGCTTTTTTCTGTAGGAAAAATAATAACTGTAAATCTGTTTTCTCATGCCCAAGTAGTCCTTGATGAGACATGTAAGGAAACGCAGTGTGGATTGTCATGAGCGGAGCAATAATCATAAAATTAGAAACAAAAGAATGAGACAGAACAAAGCCCTTTTTTTTTAAAGATTCTAAATCACACACAAAACATTTGTTCTGCTCCAGCTCTTTGTGAACTAATTGGCTCTCCTGGAGGGACAGGTAATTGTACTTGACTACACAAGCTGTCCCGAAGCTCCCTTGGAAAGCTCCAGTAAGCTTCCAGTGTTAGCAGCCATCAAGGATTTCACAGGTCAGGCAGCGGATCGATACAGCTAAAAGCAGCAGGGACTGCAATGTCGACAGCAGGTTTCAGAAAACGCTGCAAGTGCCAGTTTGTTCCCCTTCATGCAGAAGCTCAAGACAGCTTAATTAACCCTTGGAAAATACAATTTATCCAGAGGCTCTGCGGGTCTGTACTGGGCCTTATTGGTGAGCTGATAGCGGAGATAGTGTAGCTGGCAGCTCTGAATTCCCATTTCCCCCTCTCGTGCTGTTGCAGTCGGGATGCAAACAAAGCCTGCGTTTGGGAGGACGTGTCCCTGTCCTGAGGAGCTGCTCCAGGAGCACACAGAAGCAGCTGCTTTGTTAGAAGTGGCTGGTGAGTGCAGCAGGAGCCGGGCCCAGCAGAGCATTGATCACTCACGGCCTGGGTTGTGTGTGTGTGTGTGCAGGGAAAAAAGAGAGAGGGGGAAAGAGTCATCTCCCACAGGTCTAAATGCTTCTTTGCCCTCTTGTAAAGATGTTCCCTTGTTAGTTGTCTACTTTTACTGTCTTTTAATACCACATGGCCATGAAAAGTACAGACAAGGTAATTTTCCACATCCCAAAACACCTACATTTTAGAAGACAAAGAACTTGCCAGGGGTGACAGACCAGTAAGAAGTGAACTTGTCTGATGTGATATTCAAATTTGTGTCTCCAATGTCAGGCCAACAGGCTGAAGGGTTTTTCCTTCCACAGCTCTTTTCAAGCTAAGGAAATCTTCTAAGACATGCACAGAACAACCAAGAAAGAAAAAATATCCGAGTCACTGAGGCTTGGCAATTTTCACACAGAAATCTGCCTGTGAACTCAGGTCAATTATTTATACTATTAACTACTTTTAAATATTAACTATATTTCCATTAGTTGTGTTTTCAACATGTGTCATTTCAACTAAAGCGTGTAAATGTATCTTGCTCAGTTTATATTTACTTCCTTTAATGAATTAAAACCCGTCCCTCTTGTTTGGGAAGAATGAACTCTCCCTGGAGGAAGCAAGGCAGACACCACTTCCTTTCCACTGCTTTGTTACTGTTTCTGACGGTGAATTGAGTAACATTAAGGAGATGAAATCAAATTAGAAGTTTGATTTTTATGTGTGTGCACACGGATCATCACATACCCTCACACACACACTTGAAGACTTGTGACATGAACTGTGCAGCTTTGAATCCACATTTTCATCTTCAATAACCACTCAAGGCACAGGAATTGATGATGAAAATGCTGAACAGCAAGCAATGAGGATTCTAAAAAAGCCAAAGCAGGCCAGACTATATTTATGATTCTTGTATCAACACACTCAGAAAAACGGCACACGAAAAGCACTTAACAGAATTAATTAATGCATCTATGTCACAGTCCCCCTATCCAAGGAAGTAGATACTAATTTTTCAGGATAGCTAGTAGGAGACACTCTGCCAGAGGGAAAGCAAGATGCTGCTTGAAGATCTGCAAGCAAAGGGTGATGACAGACACTTGACACATTCCAACCTGGGGTTTTCCTACCTACTGGGGAGCTACGGGGGGTCTGAGGTGGGTCCACCTCACATTTGTTTAAAGGATAGGCAAGAAAAAAATAAACCCTGTGGAGGAAGAACTTGGACTTCCCCATGGAAAGGGCAGTTTCACATGAGCAAAACCATCTTCAGTAAAAGCACATTGCGCTCTCCAGGAGAAGAGGGTTTGGCAAATGAATTTGCAACAAAAAAAGACATAAGTAGGTGACAGAAAAGAAGTTTTATGGCCACTTATACCAACTGTAAGTCTGTCTCCAGAATCTGAGAAAACATCCTACTGCTTTAGAAGTCTTTCCTTCCAGTTTGGACTGCAACCAGAACACGCTTGGAAAGACCACAGAATCCAGCTGGCTATCCAAGACTGGTGACATCAAGAATGATAAAAGAAGCATTGCTAAACATGTCCCAGTTCTTAGGAAAGCTTGAAACTGGACTGAGATATGTGAAAGAAAGATTTATGATTACTGCTCAAATATCAGTTAAATAAGTGAAGATTTCTGTCTGCAGAGTACAAGTATATGTCCATGGAAAGGTGCTGAGGTGCTCAGGGATGAAAAGAACTTTCTTTTTCTCTTCCTATCCCTGTTTCTGTTTTTTCTGTCACATTATCTTTTTATCTATACTGCCCTTTTACTTTTGTTTTTTACTGTTTTGGGGTTGAGGTTATTTTGCAATGCTTACCAGTGTAAGGCCCTGATCTCTACTGGAACCACTTGGTGCCACAACACAGCAACATCTGACCAGCTGTGGGGTGCATGAGAACAATCATAAAATCTGTACTTAATGCCACAATATTCTTTTGTGCTTATACAGGAGGTACCAATCCTCAAGAAGAGCCCTGCTCTGACATATTCCAAGTAGTGTTATTCATCAGAATCTCTAAGAGCAAAATCTAAATCTGACATACCTCCAAAATTCCATTTTAATAATATCAACAAAGAGCTTTTACAGTCCCACAATACAATTTAAAAACTAAATCCTCCTGTTAATTATCAGGGAGTGCAGGCTCTCCAAGGTTGAGTACCTATTTCTGTTTAAAGGTCGACACTTTAAGTGCTGTAAAATCCACGCACTCGCTCAAATTGCCTTGAAATGTGGGGCTTAGGGTCACATTTTCCTGGGCTTTTCAAGATATGCCTGAAAGAAACAGCTTTTCCTGAGTGATAAAATGCTGATAAACTGTTTTTTCTATTCTTGCATATCCTTAGTGGGTCAAACCACAGCTTTATATAACATTTAGATGTTCTTAACATCCAGCATTTGGCACCCTGAGGAGGTCAGTGGCTAAATCCCAAGCCTGAGAGATTACAGAACACATCAGGATTCTGAAATCAAGAGCGGCTTCCACCTTACTGACCAGCTTCAAAACGAGCTGGAGGGTACAAGAGGATGTATAAAATCAACCTCCTCTATGCCTGGTGGCAGTTTGTCTTTGGTCCTCCAACGGAATTCTGAAAACCAACTGGCTTGGTACTGTTAGTGATGCAAAAACCTTTGACCACAAAGACATATTTTATCGTGTGGGGTAAATACAATTAAAACATTTCTCAAAAAGCAACTTACACATATGAATTCTTGCTTTGAAGGCCAGGGAAACTAATGAAGGAAGGTCACAAGACTGCAAAGAACTTGAGGAGACAAAGAAGGAAGGGAATGAACAACTCTAAAGCTCTTTTTTTACCCTCTTAAATGTGTTTCAGAGACTCCTCCACAGCAGGTTCAGGTCCTGGGGAAACTGTTCCTCTGGAAAGAAAGGATGGGTGTCCAAAAGCATCTCCTATCCACATGAAAGGAATAGAATTTTAAATCTGTGAAAACCAGGACATCCAAAATAAGAAACCTGCTTTTTCTCTCGAGGGTGTGTTGGCCAGACCTCACAGGTGACTTGGATAAAGACACAGAAAACAAGGCCACAGCAGTGGGCTAATAAAATGTCATCAGGTTCCCACAAAAAGGGATTTATTACCTTATTTGTAAGGGCATATTGGCTTAATGAGACAAGAGAAAGGGCCTGGAAATTGTGACTGGGGAGACTCAATGTTTTCAGTAAACTTACAGAAGACAGACTCCCTGACCAGTTTTATACTGCATATTTAAAATTCCTGTAGCCATCCCACAATAAAAAACAAACAAACAAACAAACAACACCCAAATGTTGGGCAATGTGTCATATTTGTGATTTCTCTGTTAGTAAGCAGGAATTTCTGATTACACAAAGCATCTGCTTGCTGATGGTGTTGTGAGGAAAATATGGTGGAGTTGCTGACCAGACGCTGAGTTATTTCCCTGCAACAATTTGCTGAGGGGCTGTCTCGGCTCAGGGCATGTGGTGGCAGCTCATCAGGGGGAAAGAGACTCAAGCTTTAATGTTGTTTAAGCTCAAAAAGTCTTAAACTGTCTTAAAAAAAAAGTCTTAAAGCCTGTCCCTATGTATATAAAAGGAAGACTTCATTTTTGCTCCGTGCAAGGGGATCAGTTTGCTTTTATGGAGAGCCTTGGAATTAGCAGTTTGAAGGAGTCAGAGGCCCCTCCTTTTCCACCTTTACATGCCTGTAATGCTACCACACAAAAAAACCCCTCAAGAATAATTTGTACATTCTTATATATGTGAAATAGGATGTCTGTATATGTGCTTTAATCAGTAAAAAGTTATGAACAGTGGTTTAAAAGATCCCCAAGCTGTCAGTATGGTCCGGCTGAATTAAGTCAGAATTTCAGGTGAAAACAGTACTTGAAGAGAAAGTACCCCAAAAGGAATCTTCCCAGAGGAAACTTTGCCAGCAGTAAAAATGGGTCAGTTGAGTTTGTGCTTGTACAGTGTTTAGTCTAAGAACTCTTAATATGGGTATCACTTATTGTAAGTGTGACTTTTTCTGTCACTGTTTCAGAGAACAGTGAAAATCGTTATATAACCTTTTGGATTTGTTCTAATTAGATTTTTAATATTTCATTCATGTATTTCCCTGATGTATCACATAAAAATCATGCAAAATAAAAGCTTACCAGGCCATAAATTCACTCCTTTTAAGTTTTGTCTTTTTTAAGTTCAGTGTCTTAACTCTTCTAACCTTTCATCACTATCATCCACATAGGACCAAATGGTTTTGGAAAGCCAAAATCATCAGGAAGGTCACCAGAGCCATGAAAACTGACGGCCATTGCTCTACCTCAGAATGGGGAGACACAGAGGAATGGCACAGAATAAACATGGATTCAGGTCAGGAGAAATCACCCTTCTGCTCCCATTGCTGCCAGAGAGAGAGAGGATAGAATCTTGCTACTCCTGAAAGGAACTTTTAAACTCCTTTTGCAGCAGGTTAGGAGACCTGGCCTAGACACTCTAGGAGAATTATTCTGTTTTTCCAATCTAGCCAAAATACATCAATGTCCAGCCACAGTCCTGAGAAGGGGCATGGTTGGTGATTTTACACAGAGCAAAGGGATTTTTCATTAAGAAACCTTGTAGTTGAAGGGGATGGAGTCAAGGACTTCATGCACAGAGTCCGTATTGGAAACAAAGATCTTTCCAGTTCCTCTTGGAACACTGCTCAGAAAAGCAGGACCTAAATGGTTCTGTCAGCATTGGTGTGACACATAAACATTAATTAAATATTAAAAATACTGAAAACCATTTTATCTCTTAAGACAAAGAAGTTCTCATCAGGCATTTCACTGCAGCCAGGTGGCCCAGGCAGTTTGTGTCTGAAGGGTGAAGGAAGTACAAATAACGACAATGGGATGATCAGCAGTCAGCCTCTGACATGACGGCTGGAGAAGTCACCAACACATTCCTGCACAGACAGAACAGCTCACAAAGCCAGAAGCCTCTGCTAACACAGAAATTTGTTGCTCTAGGTAACTACCCCCATGAGAAGTTAGTTCCAGTTTTCCCTTCAGAGGTGTTGTGGCTCCATTCCCTGAGCTTTTTAAAGGCCAGCCCTGGGAAACAAGCATATGGAAGAAGGTTTTTTGCCTTGCTAGGAAGAACACAAGGACCATATGGTTAGAAAGGGACAGGCTTCAGCTTTTCTGTCAGCATGAGGACTGTGCACACTGCAGCACAGAATAAAGCTTCTGAAAGCTGTGGGAGAAAATGGTTAGTGTAAGCTATTAACTCTGTAATTTTCTGCATGTGCTGGGCAAGGATCCTGGGAAATAGCAGGACTCCCTTTGCGGTCACAGGGACTATAAAGCAACCCTCCACAACTGTTTAGAGAGGAACCTGGTTTAAATCTTGAAAGCCTGGAATCACTTTATTTAGTCAGCAGTGGGGCAAAAGATGATTTAGAAATAGCTTCCTGGTGTGTCTGGAAATACATCTGTATTTCATCATATAATGGAACAAACACGGCGTGTTCCAATGCAGGAATGGGGTGTATGGATGATGTGTTCATTACAGGTACAAATTAGGAAGCTCCTTTGGGGAGATCAGGCTGTTCTGAAGGTCGCTGTCAGGTCAGCTTTACTCCAAAGCAGCTTCTTTTTACAGAACCTGGAACTGACACACTTGTCTAGGCTGGGCTTTTGTTCAGCTGAGTTTATGTTTGTGTTTTGCTTTCTGATTTCACAAGAACCCCAAACTCAGGCTTCCTTTTGTGTCTCGACAACACTCAAGGACTTCATGCTGCAGTGCCACATGTGGGGAGAGCTGCCCCGTGCCACTGCTGTCACTCTGCTCCTCACGGGAGGCTCTGGGCCTGAGCCCTGTTTCACTGCAGCTCCGCTCCAGCAACAGCAGCCAACGCTCAGCGCTTTGGTGGCCCAAATTCCTGGAGTCCATAACACAGGTAATAAGGTTTATGACATTTGGTCTAGCAAATACAAGAAGATACCTGAACATAGCAAGAAGCTGTGGACACCTTCAGCCCACACTTCTGCCAGGATTAGAATCTGAGAATTCTTCCACCCTGCAGTTGTAGGTCACTGCCTATCATGTGAAATATTAACAAGTACTAAAGGACAAATTCGTTTCAGAAATTAACTTTTCTTTCAAGCAAAAAATCCAACCAAGCCACCACCAAGGTCCAAACAAAGCTCTTCACAAACACAACCTTTACAATAAAAGAGGATGCTCTAAGCCAAGCTCTCAGAAAGCAGGCTAAACCCAGCTGAAACACAGAGAATTTGGGATGCAGTTTTTAGCTGCCATTACACACGACAGGTCCATCACCACAGCAGGTTCCAAGAATGAATATTCTGCAATCTTGCAGAGCCTCAAAGAAAAACTGAATCAGACTGTAAATACACCTGCCCCAAGGATGATAATCCTGTCAAAAAACCTGTGTCTAAGTTCCTTCTGAACTGAAGAGACAAACACTTCAAGAAGAAGAGATACAGACCATATTTTGTGATGTTTCTGTACAATGACAAAGGTCTTGTTGACAGAACTGCTTGGAAGAATCTTTGAAAACCTTCTGCAAGAATAAGTTGTACAGGAAGCCTTCCTTTTCTTTAATAAACTAAGATTTCATAACACTATATTTAATAGAATGTTATACAAACCTTGACTAAATAAAAATTATTCTAGATATGCTGTTCTATATGTTACAATTTACTCAGTGGATTTGTTCAGAATTACAGAAAAATGACAAATCATTAGTAATTATAATCCCTAAATGACAATTCTAACAAGGGGAAAAACCAGAGGAGAAAGCAAAAAATAGTTCACAGAACTTTCACTTGATTTAAAAAAAAAAAAAATAAATTAATTGAAGTGTACCTGTGAAAAGCTATTTTGGTAGTGGGTTAGAATATGACATGTCTCTCGCACAAGGCACAATTCTATGGATTAAAATGTAAAAATATAATGTTCAAATATGTTTTAAACACATTCCTTAGAATCTAGAAATTATCTCGTACTTCACTCTGTTCCTGAGCTTTTCTGGGAAATCAATGCTTTAATTAAAGAGAAAGCAACCAAACAAAAACCCAACTACAACAAACAAGACCCCACACAGATTGAGACACCCTGTGAAAAAATGCAGGTTCTTATGACTGGTTGTTACACAAGTTGGACAGGCACCTGCAAAACACGCAAATCTCACCAGGGTCTAAATACTGATCCAGGTGAGTTTCTTTGGCTCCCTTTGGTGCCTCACACTGCCAAATTTTCATTAATTAAATCATCAGAGTAGTTGTCTGTGGAACCTCAGTGAAGCAGAGACCTGAGATGCCATCGAAACCCTGGGAGTGACTTCAGTACTGTGTGCACACCAGTAAAAGCACGTGCTTGTTCTCCACTTTCAACTGCTTCTCTTTCAAAGCACTGCAAGTTCTTTAACAGGTTTTGCCCCTCCCTTTTATGATAATCCAGAGTCTAAATCCTGGTGCACACAAGACACTTGTGAGCAGTTTGATGCATAAACTACAAAGCTTTTGGGGTTTTCTGCCAAACTGCCAAATCCTCAAACGACCTTGTGTATGAGCACCATGGGTCACTGGGGACAGTCCCTCACACACCAGGTCACAGCACAGTATAACACAGGAGCTGCTTTAAAATAAAAGAGAACCACGCACCAAACTTGCCTGTTCTAACAGAAGAATAAAACTCTGAAGAACAGCAGAAGAATAAATCACTCCTGGACTTGCCAATAGTTTGTCTATATTTCTGTTTCATCCGCTTGTGTTTTTGACTCATGCAAATGTCAGCATGAAAATTACACTTATAAACATGGCCCTCTAAGCATTTGTGGGTTTTACTGTGCATTTTGAACAAGCTTTTTGATATTTTCATTTTACAACCAATTAATGAAAACCCACTCTGAGCCATAAAGAGGAAATAATGTCAGGTTCTGACAGATGTTTTGCATGCATTCTGCATTTATTACAATGTTTTCACTTTAAAGTTGGAATGAGAAACTGTAAACAAGGTTTTGTTTATCCACTGCACCTTAAAAATACATCTTGGGGAGCCCTCAGGAAAATAAATGAAAGATCATCCCAGGCATTGAAAACAAAGTTCCTTGAAGTTACAGAAGTCTCCAACATTCCTGCCCAAAAGAACAAGGACCTGTGTTCTTTCCCAATGCTCTTTTACTTCTCTTACAATCACTTTAAACCTGGGATGCAAAATGTCTATTGCTGTTTTTCCACTTACTAGACTGGATGTCCTTTGCCTTGTGTTCCCTGGATTTCCCTGCAGGAATCAGGAGCTGGATGACTGTCACCAGAACCTTCTGCAGAGGCTCACCTCTGTCTTTATCCCCATGATTACTGCTTGCAATGGTCTCATTAGCCTGTTTTGTCCCCAACTACAATAGGAAGGTGGCTTTTATGCTTTCTCTGTTTAGAAATGACCTCTTTGTCTAATCCATAAAACCCTTTCTTCCCTTAAATGGTCTTTTTAAAAAAAGCTATTATTATGGCAGCAATAATAGTAAGTAAGAACAGTGATGAAATTAAAGCCGTGCATTAGACAAGTACAAAAGCATCACACAACAGAGAGTGTTTGGAATCACCTTACTTTTCCTTTTGCCAAAAACTAAGCCTGTCTCAGTACAGAAGAACTGGGGACAATAACTAACTTGCAAGAACTAGAAATGAACCTCACTCCCTTGTGCATTTAACTACTAAAAAAAGAGATTTAAAAGCCACAGTGGAACTCCACTAAAGAGTCAAGGAACAAAGCACATGAGAGCTACAGAATGACAAGATCATTGATAGCTTGAGGGAAACTTGAAACTTAGAAACTAAGAACTTAGAAACAGAAAAAAAGTGTTGTGAAAATTAAGCAATTCTAATTCATCTAGTGTGAGGAACAAGTACCTTCTGCAGGGCATTAATACTGAACTGGTTTCTTTTTGGATTACAAAATAATGTAAAACTACTGAGCACAACTGCTATGAAACTAAAAATAATGCACATATCTGATTAACAATACAGTTGAAAGGTCTAGAAATTCCAGAGCTGTGAAGGCTGTGACAGCCTCTGTGATCACCTGTTCTAATAATCACAAGCTATAAAATTTCACCCTGTAATTTCCACACCCAAGTCAGTTAAACGGGCTGAATTTGTGCCCTGTCATAACTTGGTAGGACAGAAGAGCTGATAGAACTGTATTTTGAAACAAAGCTTACTTTTATAGCCTGTGAGCAAGAATTAATTTCACAAGATCCCTGCAAATCTTCCTCCTCTTCTGTAATTCATATTTTGTGGTCAATACACAAAGCAAACCAAAAGACATTGAAGTCACCCCATGTTTAAAGAGCTGAGGGATAGATTTGCTTCCCCTCTCCCAATCCTGTGACTTGAAATCCATCTGGAATGGCCTCCTTTCGGTCGTGGTGCTCCTTATACATATGTCCTTACATACAGCCCTTCTACAGTGCTAGTGCTCCCCTGCTGTGGGTAACGTTTACCTTGGCTGCATTATTGCTTCTTTACTTGCCTTGGGGACAAATTTACACAGACCTTCCTTATAGATTTCCTGCCAGCCATTGGAATAGGGAATGCAACTCCATTTTCTTTATGCATATTGTCTCGCTCATTTGGATTCAGGTGCCCTTCACTCCGTGAGAGCAGGGCCAGCTCTTTGACAGAGGAGAAGTGCGAGACTGTACTTCCCAATCCAACGGGGATGTGATCCAGGTGGTCACCCTTGCTGGATTACACATGGCCCTTGTAGAGCTTATAATGGTTTCATAATAATGCAAATACAAATCTATATGACTTTATAAAGCCACACTGCACACAACCGTGCACAGCTAAAGAAGATCTACTGACCTCCTGTGTATGGATACAAGCAGTGGAGTACCAGGGGAGCCTGGAAGGTGTGTTTTTACCTTGCTCCAGCACCACAGAGGCAGGCAGAGAACTCTGGGTGGAAGAGTCCCTTTTCCCACCTAACAAGTGACAGGATGAAAGGAATCACCCTTAAATTGCACCACAGGATGTTTGGATTGGATATTAGGAAAAAATTTTTCCACAAAAGGGTTGTCAAGCACTAGAACAGGCTGCCCAAGGAAGTGGTGGATTCATCCTGGAGGGATTTAAAAGAGGAGTACGTTTGGAACTCAGGGACCTGGTTTAGTGTGGTCTCAGCAGTGCTGGGTTAACAGTTGGACTTGACAGTCTTAAGGATCTTTTCCAACCTAAATGACTCTGTGATTCCATTCTATGTGAATGAGGGGATGGACTGGGATACATTATTAGAGATTAATGACCCCTTGATTAATTTGTTGCTGACATTTACTCCGAGGAGGCAGCAAAACAGAGAAGAGAGCCATAAGCAAAGGAAGGCTGTGTCTGGAGACTGTCTGGGGTTTGGTGTTTTCAGTGCTTTCAGTGGTTATGCTAAACAGCTGTTTCATTATTTATGTAAAAAGTAGTAGCATATGAAGGCTGGGATTCTTGGAAGGCAATCTTTTTTCTTTTCCTAAAGACATGTCTCTGGATTCCTGCAAGTGATATTTACATCCTTAAGGGATTTCCTCAAATGCCTTCCCATGCCAATCTATTTTCCATAAACCCCTGATGGATGAACCACTCAATTACAGCAGGTCACTGCAGTGACGTAATAACAGTGGCAGGGAGAGACACTCACACAAGCCACTTTCATCTCATACAGGCAGAAAAATTGTACTGACCTCAGCTGAGTTTCTATGATTTTGTGAAATTGTAGATACCAAAGTGAAATATAAATAAAACTTTCATGCAATATTAATTTACACCTTCAAACTGTAACTTCTAAGTATGGTACAATTAATTCCTCGACCAGTATAAAAGCCCTTATTAGATGTGCTGTGTCACAAAAATTTATGTATCATCTAAAGAATCAAATCCCCCGTAAAGAAATTCATACAGTACATTATACCATAATGCACAAAGAAATCAGGTATTTCTTACAAAAACTTTAGAACAGTCCTTTTATCATCATGTGCAATTCACACACTCTCCTGACTAAAGGTGGTCGTTTAATAGTAACGCTTGGACTTGGGCCTGTTCTTGCTTCACCTTTTCTTCTAGACTATGGATGCATCTCCAGCAGGGTTTTAGTTCAGACCAGGGTTATCCTTCCAAAGCAAAGCTCCTGATTGTCTCCCCTCACCATGCCTTGGTTTGTGGTACAAAACAGTTGAGGAGTATGAGAACTAATTCCTTCAGGAGTAAAAGATGCCATGTGAATTTTGGAGTGAGTGTAGATACATCTACAAAGGTGAGTTCTAGAACACTGATGCTGTTGGGCTGAGTTGGCTTTTTCAACTCTGCACATCGAGCATTACTAAAACCCAATCCTGTGGTGTGCCTAGCGGGTGAGTAAATCTGACCCACGTATTACTGATGCTGGGAGGAGAAGCTGAACGCAATGGCCCATCCTGACAACAGCACAGCACCGGCAGGGCAACCCACGGGAAGCCTGACCTCCCTCCTCCAGCAGGAGATGGAACTGCAACATCAGTAAGTGAGAACTGTTGCTAACTAAGCTCCTGCTCAGAGGGCCCAAAGTCCTTTGGATGCCTCAGCACTGAAGGGTTCCTGCCTTTCACACCACCTTTGACACCGTATTTGCAACTCTGAGAGATGGATGCTGTCATTTGCCCCAGTGCCCATCCCTGACTCGCTCAGGAATTCAGTGCCACTGCTGTGTCTATATAATACCTTAAATATTGGTCATACAGTCTCCACTGAGCAGTTACAGCAATGCTGTCTGCAGTGTACTGTAGTAAAGCAAACAGCTGCACCCTATACAGAACAGTTCAGAGCTCCAAATGAAATACTGGAATGATCTCCCCAGTGCACCCAGCTTTATTGCAGAGAGATGAGTCCATGAAGACTGTATACACAGAAGCATTATTTTTTGATGGAAGTATAGTACTTAGTTTTTAGAGAAGCAGTGCTGACTGGTTTTCCTATGCTCCATTTGTGAGCACCATGTATCCAGCTGTCCCTTTTCCACAGCTTTATGTATCATTCCATGTATTATTGATATCTGGGAAAGGCAGAGCCACACAGGAGTCAGAACTCGTTTACATTTCAGTTATGTGGTACAGCTATTGATGCTATTGTGTCAAAGGTATTTCTGTTTATTCAGCACTCTTATGATCCACGGAGAACGCAAATAAATTAAAAAAAGAATTTAAAAATGAAGCTTCAATTAAAAGAGTTGCCATATTTCCCCCCCAAATATATTATAGTTCTATACTGATTTAATGGCCTGTTACTTTTAAAGTGACTGCTTTTAAAACAGTTGTACACAGTTGCCTGTATCATTACAAAAGCACTGCCAAGTGTAGAAGTGTGGAATTAGGGCACTTATGTTAAAGAAAATTAAGGCAGAATGCCCATCTCCTTAACTTTATGTTCCCTTAATAGACACTCATTCTTCATCTTTTTCCTTTCAAATGTAAGAAAGCTTGAAAGACTTAAACCAGGTTTCGTTTAATAAGAGAAAATAAGAAGCCTGCCACACAGAAAATTACTAAATTATGCTCAGTTTAGGGGTTCCACTCTTCTCTTTTGCCTCAGGCTTTTGGGACATTAAGGCCACGTTATAAATCCTGGTCAGTGCTTTTTTCTAAAGAGCAGAAATGAGAGTTTATTAGCATCACAGTGGTTGCCTCAATAATGACAAAACAGTTGCTCATTACTGCTCATTAGATTCATATTAGATTCATTTGCAATAGCAATACATCTTCTATTCGTCCTCGACTGCAAAACAACAGATATGATTTGACACCTGCTGTAGTACAGAATTCATTACAAAGTAATAATACAAACAGGATTTCAACGGATGGACTTAGTCTTCTGCCTCTGATGGGTCTAAAATTTGTCATTTAATGCAGAATTTATATAGGATAAATACCCCAGCAGGCAATCAGCTCCTTTAAATCATGTGCTCCGATAAAATATCACACCCAGCAGCAGACAAGCAAAGAGCAGACACACATACAAACAAGCAAATTCACAGGACCCGGTGCAGTAACATACATTAACTGTGTCTGTTGATATCCCTAATATGTAACTTAGTAACTAATTTTTAAAGTCAGAGCAAAGTGTAAAAAAGTTACATATTCATCAAAATATTAAGCCAACAAGTAAACAGGTCCAATTTTCCCTTGAAAACTTCTGGGACAAACTGAGCCCAGGATGTTACTGGAACACCAGTTAAATGCCATTGTCTTAATTTACTAGAATAGCCATTATTGTATCTCTACACTTCAGAAGCACCAAACTAATAACAGTGCTTAAATTGCCTGAAATCACTTCTTTTCCTAGAAAATCCTATGGGGAAAAAACAAAATTATCTCAGAACTCATCAGTTCTTGCCCTTTTCTCCTGTGCAAGGGATGGAAGTATATGCAAGTAATAGGTGTTCACATCATGAAGCAGAGAAAGTTGGGTTGATTGCAAAATCCAGCCCTGAATATCCTAAAATATTATAATGCCTACCTATAATACACATCATAATACTTCCACCCTCATTATTACCTTAGATGGTATTTCTGAAGGTACAAAACAAATAGTCTGTTTCTGTTCTCTGCCCAGCTCTTCAGTCAACTATCAAGTTAATTAATTCCCTTCCACTTACTGTTTATACAAAGGGGTTTCTATGTGTTCCTACCCCTCGACACACCTGACACCTGAAAGGCCACAGAATTCTGCTTACTCTGCCTCTGTCAGGAAGTTTCTTCCCAGTTTCTTATCAAATCTGTTTCTTACAAGAACTGATCTCCAGCAGAAGAGTTCCTCTTCCACTCTGGAATCTAGCTCTGCATCTCACAGAAACGCTGGATATGATCACTGCCCTCTGCACTGTTTGAGACAATTTTCATGACTTAACACTTACAGAGTGGACAGGACTGTAACGCTGAATTCTCAGTGAAAGGCTACCAAATACATATTCTGAATTTCATTGATTTGATACCACCTAGAATCAGGTCTGACTTTTCTTCAGACAGCTAAAGGCCCCTTACCTGCTCATGGTCATCCTGTGATTCTACTCTTCTTCTTCCAAACCAGCAGTTTCAAGAAGCACAACCTTAAGTTTTGTACCATGAAATTCTGTTTTGTTTCTCTTACACCAATACTCCAGTGCCTCACAACTTTATTCGTCAGCAAATGGTTTAAGGACACATCTATTTTGGTTTTGTTGCTCATGAAATCAGTAATACTGAATGAAAGAGGTCCTGAGACAGATCCCTTGGAAACTGGTAACATCTGTCATTGGGTATTTCCCCTTTCAGTTTATTACTTCTTGCCTATCATTTCATACTTTTTGCACTTACACCTTCTCCACCTTAATTAATAGTTTCCCATGTAATTCAGCATTAAATGCCTCGAACTCCAAATGAATTGGTTCTATCACACTTCTCTTGTCTACCAAATCAGTTTGCTTAGCAAAGACAGATACCAAGTTATTTTGACATGATGCAAAGCAGCAGTGCCTTTTATTCCACTTTTCAGTTACCATAATGGTCTGTGATTAATCTTTCTTTCAAAATTAGTTCTAAAGCTGCAAAGTTTTGAAGTCAGGCTACCAGATTTTTAGTGGCTTATACCACAGTTCTTTCTTAATTGTAAGTATTTCCTGTATGGCATTGGGTCATACTGGACACATATTTATTTCCTCTGGTTCTATAAACTGTGGAATGGAAGTTGTCATCTTCCCTGTTGACTTGTGTCACCTGGCACAAACCACTCAAAATACGTATGAAACAGAAAGACTGCTGATAAAACAGGGTTTGTAAAAGGCATCCTTTAGCTAAGTGGGCACTGTTTTCTCAGGAATTATAGAAACTATTCAAAGGTTATTTCAGCATGTGATCTCTTAACCCTGCTCTTTGTAAAGCAGACTTTTGGAAAAAATCACATACAATTCCTCTGTGAGGAGTATTTAAAAACAATACACTTGCCTTGGTTCAGCCAACCATTAGAACAGCAGCTCCAAGCCTGCATTTTCAAGAGTCACTAGAAATGCAAGACAGAGGAGAAAAATAAATTAATTGAAGCGAACCCTTACTTGACTAAGATAACTGCTTTTAAAAATTAGCTGCTAAGAAAATTAATAGCCTGATTATTGAAGAAATCAGAGCCCCAGACACTGAATGCCAAATCACCAAATTATCCCATGTCTTCTCTCCACTGTGATTCTGCTCATGAAATTGACCCCATGGCAGTGGGTGGTGGAGCATCATCAGGTTAGGACAGTGCCTTGCTTTCCTGGGAATGCTGGACATATGAGACACCACTATTTTATTAGGCATATCATACACTATATTTGTTACTTCACTGCTGTTTTTAATAAAAAACTCCCAAACACACCCCAAAACACAACAACAAATTGAAAGGAGTCTTAACAGTCATTAAAATCAACAGCTTCCTGATCTCTCCCAGGAAAGAAGGCATTCGCACCCTGCCTCCTTCCTTCTGGATGGGATCTGAGAATAACAATGCAAATATATTAATATTGCATGGTCAGGGCTACTTTCTATTAATATGCCATTAATAAAACAACCTTTGCACTACATTTAAAGATCATGAAAATCAATATTTATTCTGAGGTCAGAGGGAAAAAAATCAATCTTGCAGTAAAACGAGTCATATTTAATATATCCCCTCATCATAATTAAGTTTATACATAAAAAGTAGCATTGATATGTGAATAATGAATGCTATGACAGATGAGTTTCCCTTCTTGAACAACTTCATGTGGTTAATCTCAGAAATGGAAAGGCTGAAATGATTCTATGCACCTTCTCCCCGAGTGCTTTGCCAAATTCCTCTTGGCTTCTCTAAACCTTTTCACATACACTGCTAAAGAATTCACTTGTTCTTGCTGACCAAGAACACTGGTGTGCTACTACTAATATTCCTGTAATCTCTTTATTCCATTCCTGAGAATCTCAGTCCCTCCAACCAAGCCACCCAGACTGCTTCAAATGGATAAAACCACACAAAAATTAAATTATTCATATAAAGTCAGTCAGTAGCAGAGCCAGGATTAGGACTCCAGGAATTAGTTCCATAAGGGAAATCATTCCTGATCCCCCTCTCTGCTCCAGCCACTAAACATCCTGCTCTCCCTGCAAATACAAGTCATTCTCACAACAGCAATAAACTTAGATCACCTCTTCACACATTTCTGAAAGAAAGTAAACATGGAAAACACTTTTCCTTCAGTGCTCAGAAGTGCTTTCTAAAGGCACGAGCAAGAAAACCTCTGACAGCCAAAAGGTAGGGAACACACTCAGGGTCTGCCTGTTTTTTCAGCTACAGTGATAGGAACAAGGAGGGAGTCACACCTCATCCCATGAAAATGAGGAGAGCAGGAACAGGCTCAGGGACAGGAATCCTGGCCCTGGCTGGGCAGACAGATTCTGTAGCTCACTCAAAAGCCAGGCAGCCCTTCTTACCTGCTTCAGGGCTTTTGGTGCTTCTGTTGCCAGAAGGTTTGCCCTTGTTGTGTTGATCCTCTGATCTGGTTAGCTCAGAACTGCTGCTCAATTCCATGGCATCAGTAGCAGCAGGAGTGTTAAAAGAGACTGGGCACACAAATTCCAGAGGCTAAAGTGGTCCCTCTAGAAGTGTGGGAGTCATTCATTTAGGCTACTTTACATTAAAGCAGATGTCACCTAATGCTATTGTCATCTCCTGTATTTTACCAGCACCATTCAAATAATTTCCAATATTATATTTCAGAAGAAATTCCCAAGATCTCCAGTCTTCTATATTTTCTTTAAAGAGAGCAGTATTTTCTCACCTGCCTTTTAAAACTCTCAGCTGTTTTCCTCTGCTCTGTTAAACATGTAAAAACCTTTAATACTTTGAACTTACCATGAGATGCAAAATACAAGAAGTGTCTGCATGAAAAACCTTAATCAGTCAGGAAGTTGGTAAATGATGCCTCCATGCCATCCATATTGAGTGTCCATTACTACTCCTGGACATAGCACATTAACTGACTCATTAGCTATTTCAGACCATATGGACTTAGGTTTGGGTGGGTTGCTCTCATAATATCCTGAGGTGAGCTGCCTAATTATTGTAATTAGGTGATCTCAATCAGGGGGCCAGTCACACCAAATGGAGTCAGGAGTCTCTGAAATGGGTGTCAGCGCACCCAGACAGTGACTGAGTTGAGCAACATGGCCCCTGGATGTTGGAGATCCCCTGATACTGCAAAAAGTAATTACTTCCAAAGTTCTGAGGAGGTGGCAGCGAGCACAGTGACAATGGAACAGGCACAGCAAGAGCAGGGGACTCTCAGCAGATGCACCAACACAAATAGTTTTCTCAATAGAAACTGAGAAACTTGATGCCTTGCTGTCAGTGATCTTAATACAGGGATGTTACATCTCTAGAGTAAATTTAGCCATGATATTTTAAGCAACAGTGAGGTCTGGAGAAGGGGGTGGGGGGGGAATTAAATGTGGAAGGGCTAAAATGTCAGTGTTAAATACCACAAAAGCATCACAAAGCTATGAGTGCTCAGCTACTGCAGCAAATCTGAGGGGCTTTGAGTATGTGATACTGCAAGATTTCAGATAATTGACTGCAAGAGTCTGTATTCAAGCTTGGGTTTGAGCAGTGAGAAGAAAAGAAGATTAAAATAAAGGGAAGATGGATCAAATGTTCAAGGCAGGGTGCTTTAAAACAAAGACAGAAACAAACACCGTTGAACTGCACACAGGATAAATCCTCCAGGGCAGGGCCTGTGGCCTTCAGCTGTTTGCAGCCATGTGCCAATTGGAAGTCAAATAACAGCAATTTGATAGCATTTTTGGTTGATACCAGTGGGATTTGTACATTTTTACTCTTATTAGAATACACACCTTTCTCCTGTAAGGATTCTTGAATCTGGCAGTAGTATTGCCTTGAAGGGAAGTTGCTCCTGTAATAATTAGGCTTTCCTGAAAGAACAAAACCGAACAACAAAACCACCCTGGTATCTATAATTATTTTGGCCCTTCTCCACCCCTTACATCACCTAATTTGCTAAGTTGCAGCAACTGTGAAGGCAACAGATGCTTTAACCTGCCTAAATGAGGCTCACTTTTGGAGGGTTGCTAATGGGCTGCTGATGAGAAGGGCAGAAGGAAAAAGCCTTGTCTCCAGTTCAACCCAACAGGAAAAGAGGATTCCTTAGTCCCACCCACAGACACAGGGATGTGCTATTTATAGGGCCAAAGGGCCTGCTATCAAGTTCCAATCTGGTTAGAGCCTTTCTCAGATAAAGCCTTTGGTCTGTTGATTTTTAAGAACATGTATGTGGAAATTTTGTGTTTTGCAGTGTCTGAAATGGGATTGTAAAAAAATTTGCCAGTAACATTCGCATACTTTTTTTTGTGGGCCTACTAGTTACTGTTATTTATTAATAAAGATCTGGATTTAAATAATAAACAGATTCTTCAGGAGTGGCCTGAATATGCACTTTTTAGTTTTGTTCTTTTTTTTATGAGTGATATTACTAGTCTCTATTACATTCTTGTATAATCGCCTCTGAGGGTTTTAAACTGTTGTAACGAATGACAGAAGCTTGAAAATCTTTAATTTCATACCTATCCTCTTTCAAAAAAAAACCCCAAACAACCCAACAGTTATTTTCCATGACTTGTAGGATACGTACCTTTATATCACAGAATGTTAAATTGCATGAGCTGTGAAGGAGCTGCAAGACATCAAGGATGGCTCAGGCTTCAGATACTCTTCCATTTGGATGAAGTTGAGGTTGTAAACTTGCAGTTTCTTTTCCTAGTACAAAAAAACTTTTATTTAAAAGTCTTAACTACCCCTGCAGGTGTGTGCTGTAGGAGTCAAAGGGATGTCATGGGGTCCTGATGCCTAAAACAGAAGAAAAGAACTTTCTGGACAATATTAATAAAGACTGCAGTTTTCAAAAGCAGTAACATATTGCATTATGCTCCTGTATCCATTAGCAATTAAATAGGCCCTTGTGCACCTATTTTTACTTTTAGTTTAGCTATTAGCTTATAATGGCTATTTTTGAAATAGCCCTTTTTTGATTACTTCATTATTCCTTAGAACTGCGTGAACTTGTTTTCTTTTTTTGTGATCTTGCTCATGAATAAAAAGAGCTAAATGAGCTCAAAACAACTCACATTTATAAACTGGGAAGTTTTGCATTGAGTCTTAACCTTTCATTAAATCAATGTATCCTACCAGCTTCCTGATGTTGAAGTATTCTCAGTGGTTTTGTGCGGACAAAAGGCAACTTCAATTGTAACATACTTAAAAATAAAACAAAAATAGGAATATCTAATCAGTTTTGTTTCTTTAGGATCACGTCTCTTACTATTCATTCACACTCAATTTTTTTTTTTTTCCCTCCACACAATTTCTACAAATTTTGAGTTTTCTAATTTATGGTATTTTCTCATGGATCTAAAAAAAACAAAAAAAGAAAACACAACAAAAACTAACAAAAAAAAACCAAACTGCCTTGAGCTATGTAACAATGTAGATATCTGCTTGCAATGTAATACTATCACTGGTACCTGCTAAATGTCCAGATGACAAAATAAACCACATCTGATTTGTTTCACTTTCTTATTCTGGTGAAATTCTGTGGGCAAGGAAAAAACTCAGAAGCAGGAAGATCTCTAATACACTTTCGTTTCAGTTTAATCATGTGGACACGTCTTTGCAACAGCTGAGCAAAAAAAAGCTTTTTCCTTAAACAGAGCCTTATCCTCTGATTCCCAGGCAAGTATTTAGAGGCAATTTACTTCTGAAAAGGTTCTTCACCCCTAGCAGAATAGTGGTTTCACCCCAAGTAACAGATACACTAAGCACTGCTCAAATTGAATATAAGTGTGAATTCTCTCCCTAAGTGGTGACGGTTTCTTTGATGCTGGACTGGGCATCTGCGGTTGTTTGTTTCTTTTAAATAAACAAAACAACCCCAACACCACCCTCTTACAGTCTGTTTTGACAGCTGTTGCTAAAAGGGGAAACCCTATGAAATGCCTAATGGCAGTCTTGAATTTGTAATCTTTAGGGCCGAGCTCTCCGCTGGCGGTTCTTCAGCTGGTCCTTTCACTGATGGTAAAACCACAAAGCCTACAAGTCTGGCGAAGCAGAAAGGGTTGTTACATTACGGCTTAACTTACTGACAGCCATACAGACTTTGCAGCGTCATAATCTGTGTCACTACTTTTAAGTTCACCTGCAAATTATGCAGTTGCTGAAGACGGTCTGGATTTTGACTATTCTGGAACTTTTTTTAAAACTATTTTTTTTAAAAAAGGACTTACCAGTTTTAAACCTCCCCCTTTTTTTTTTTTTTGCCCTCCTCAGAAGACCTTGTAGCCATGTTGTGGTGGCCCCCAGTGAGCTCCACCTGGAGGAACGGGCCCTGCTAATAAAGCAAAGCTGACACAAAATGGCGGCCCATGGTCAAGATGGCGGCTTGTTTCCCCGTGGTCTTGAGAAATTAAAACCCCTCTCTGTGTATCCTTTATTGCCGACTTCCAAGGCGGTGGGGATGATCCACCCCTGGGTCAGACGCACGGAGCACCGGCTGACCCACTTGAGGTGGCCACTGCCCCTTCCCCTGCGCTGTTTTGGGGTACCTGTGTTTCTGTGTGCGAACAGCGAGCCTTGCCCTCTGCCAGGAAGATCCTGAGGTAAAATCGAGGCGGCCTGAGGGGTGGCACCATGATATCTCTGTGACTTCGCTGCATCGCCTGAAGGGTTTTGCTGCACCCTAAAGCCCCTGTGAGCTGAGGTATTTTTTTTACCTCAGTCAGAAAACGGTCTAATCACCTACTTCACTACACACCAAATAACTTTTTTTTAAAAAAAAAAAAAGGAAAGAAAAAGTTCCTAACTTGCAAAGCACAGATGAAAAAAGTGGGAGAGCTGAAGAGGCTGAGGCAGCCTTGCGTGTCCTACCTCCCTCCTCCCTCTCTCTCCTGCTCCACCTCTAATCTCCCATCTCTCTGCTCCTCCATCTCCCTTTTCCTCACCCCTGGGGCTGAGGCGGCTCGGCGAGTGCCGTCTTCCTCCTCCTGAGGCGAGGAGCCGGTGCGCCTGGGGGCTGAGGCACCTTCGAGGGCGCCATCTCCCTGCTCCGTTCCCCCATTCCCCTGTTGTTCCGCCTCCCAGCTCCAAACCCCCGCTCCATCTCCCTGCTGCCCTGACTCCCCACACCCCGCTCTCGCTCCCGCCTCCAACCTCGCCCCTGAGGGGAGGGCGGTGTCGGTGCCTCACGGGCCGCCTGAGGGGAGGCGGGAAATAGCGCGCGCCCCGCCCCGCCCCGCCCCGCGCCGCTGAGGGCCCTGAGGGGGCGGCGGGTATCCCGGCCCGCCTGGGGCTGTCCCGGCCCTGCTCCGCTCCCCGCCCAGGGTTTCCCCGCAGGAACGCGGCATCCAGCTGTCCGCTCCTCCTCCTCCTCCTCCTGCTGCGGAAGTTCCCGGCAGGAAAGTTTGCGGCCGGCGGCGGCGGCGGGAAGCCGAAGGCGCTCCGCGGAGGTGCGTGAGGGGGAGCGGGACTGAGGGGCAGCGCCCCGCGCCCCTGCTGCGCCCTGCGGGTAAAGCCCGCCGGGGGATAGTGTATCTTCCCGCAACTTTTCTCAACAGACTTTCCTCTTTCATTTTCTCCCCCGCTCAAGGTACGATGCCGCCCAAGGGTCCTGGTAGAGGCAAACTGCCAGTCCCTCTCCCTAAAGACATGATCCTGAAAGACACCGAAGGAAAAACCTGGAGGCTGGGCAGTCAGATCGGCCAGGGAGGCTTTGGCTTGATCTATTTAGGTAAAAAAAAGCGGTGGTAATTAAGAGGGTGACTTGTAACTTCTGAGCTGGGTGAAGCAGAAAGGATTTGAAAAGTTACTGTTGTTTACATGCTGGCGGTGATCCTTGCTGAAGTGTTGTGGTTTCTTGAGGTTTCTCCCCGGTAGTTCCTGTTCCATCCCCGCTGATGGTGCGGTGTTCTCCTCGGGCTGGCTGGCTCGGTTTCTGGTTATTCTGGTGCACTTTCCTACGGATCTTGGGTGGGGCAGTCACGGTGCTGCTGTCAAAGAGCGCTGCCAGGTGATGCTTTTCAAAGGAAAAGTTGCTTTTGGTAGGCACTGCTTTGGGCTTATGCCAGTCTCATGCTCAGTAGCACTCTTTCGGTTTCTGGCTGTTGGAAATGTTGTTTTCAGGCCAAGAAAGCATCTAGGGTATGTAATAGGAACAAAAGTTAGCTGGGTGTTGCCTCTAAATTCAAACCTTTTCACCAGAGGTGGAAATGTCTTTGCTCTGGCATAGATATGTGTCTGAGTTTTCTTCAGAAGTAGCTGCTGCATTTCAGTGAGATTGTGCTTTATGAGGAGTGAATAGTTCTGAAAGGCAGTTTGTAAAGCATTCTGGGTCACTGGAGAGTGTATAATGCATGTTACTGTTGCTGGGCTCTGTGAAAGAGCAATTCCTGTGTTCAAGGCAATATTATGAGTTTGGTGGTTTGGTTTTTCTTTTTTCATTGCATACGCAAACTAGCCGACAGTGACTGTTCAGGCCTTGAACTTGTCAAAATTGAACTTGAGACAGCATTGAGACACTATTGAGACAGCAGTAAAGAATTACCTAGAAGGAGTTCAGTTTGTTGTCCCCGGAGCCAAACATGATCTATTTAAGTTAGAGTAATATTAACTCTGTTAGGAATATTAATGGTTACAACTTCACAAGCAAGCACTCCTATACACAAACCAACTTCCTTTTATGCGTAAATCAGCTGTATCCTCTTTAAGCTTCTCCTTTTTGTGTGTTTCTGCCATGGAAAATACAGTTTTGATTGTTTCCCAGATGCTGCTTATCAAAGGGGTTCCCAGTTGTGCTGTTCTTCCAGCTGTTTACATGTGGACAGGAGAGTGAACTACTGTACCTGTGCATCTGGACTGAGGTTGCACCTGGACTTCAGGTTGGAGTGAAGAAACTTTCTGGGGGGGGAAAAGGAGTAGTCTGGCACTTTGTTCCACCAAATGCTTGTACTTTTAGTAATTTTAGTAATGACCTAAATTCCACTGCTTCTGTTTTTCTGCAGAGTAAACTCAGTCACTGAGAAACCTGGAGAAAACTAAGGCTGTGTATGTGCTTGTGAGTAGTTTGCTGTAACCAGGGAATGAGGAAATGGCAACCATCAGTGGGTATGGCCCTACACCTGCCCTTTACTGAAATCTAGGGTTTGTTTTACACCGGCCTAGATTTGGTGTGGCCTGCTGCACTGAATTTCCTCACTAAGTGCATGGTTCGAGGCTGACGGAAATGGAACCAGTGGGAATGATGGGGGTTTCAGCTAAGTGCAGATACAGAAGAGTCAAAAAATAGGGCACTGTTAGAATATTTACATTCTTTTTCCTTTTGGTATCTGTTATCTTATTATGACCTTCTTTGAAACAATAGTTGGTTACATTTGAGAGATGCTGTGCATAGAACATATATTAGATGTAACCATAGAAAATAGACCTTAGCATTAGATAAGAAGTGAAGTTAAAGTGTCTCTGGATATTCCCATTCAAGGGTAAAGGAAAGGAAGTTGGAAACTTGCAGAAGTCTCCCACAGAAGGGTCTGAGGGAACTGGGAGTGCAGTGCAGAAAGCAAGGTCATGGTGGGTATAGTTCTCCAAGAGTAATAAACCAAAAAACACAGTGTTCCTGAATCACTCAGGATACAGCTCTGTCTTTTTCTGCTGCAGTCAGATCACATTGGACCTTGTGGGTGGTTTAGCAGGTGAGATTCAGTCAGTTCCATGCAGTTTTGATGAGCTTTATGTCTGATCCCACAGACCACTGAGGTGATTTCATATACTGTGGTGTTTGTTGCAGTTTAGCTCCCACTGAATGGAGGTGGAAAGCAGTCAGTGGATTAGTTTAGAAAGGGAATACAGTCTGGGACCATTGGTGTTCTGTATTTTTTCAGAAGTGACAGAATGGCTGAGGAAATGCAGCTGCCACTTTTGTAATAGTATTTGTGTTCATTTAATCTCTTCTGTCAGGAGAACAGTGAATGTTACCTGTAGCACTGAACTGAAGGCTCAGTTCCCCTTGTAGCTCATCCTACGATTAAAGAGGAAAGGGACAACATTTATCCATAAGTATTGACACTGACTGAAGTTGTCTTTCTTTGTCCACCTCGTGATCTCTCATACGTGTTTATATTATGTGAATCATACCATTCAGTAGCTCTGGGGGGCTTAATGCTACAAAATCGCTGTCTCTGAGAGCCAAGGGATGTGAAGTAGATGACAAACCTTTGAGAGTAAGATAGGGATGGTTGGTGAGAGACACCTTTGTGCTGTTCAGACTAATTTTTGGTGCAGGTTGTGAAAGAAGCACTAACTTTCAGGGAGGGGTAAGATAACCCAGAGCTGTGGAGAGCTGGGCAGACAGAAGAGTGGAGGCAGGTTCGATTGCCTGCCAGGAATGAAGAGCACAGCCCTTTTATGAAAGTAAAGGTTAACTTTGCCAGCTATATCTTTTAATAAGTGTTTTTACAGTGGCAGTGTAAAGATTTTGATGTGCGTTGTTATAGATTAATTTCCCATTAAGACTATTCCATACTCCATTAATCCATAACAATGTTCTTGGGGAATTTCACAGTATCTCTGCAAAATATATTTACAAGGGGTACATTCCATGGAGGAAGGTTCTGTGCACTAAATCAAAGCTGCTCAAAACCTTTTACTGACCCTGAGACCCAGGATGCAAATAGTTCCATGTGCATGGAAGTTACCGCTATCTGCAAGTTCTGTCCTGCCTCACAAATGTTTTCGGATTATTCTTTCTCTTTCCAGTCTGTGCCAACTTGTTAATTTCTTTGTGGACTTGTTTCCTTCCCTTGGATTCCTTTTGCATTTTCACCTCAGCCAGAGCAAATCCAGCAGCAGAAGGCCTCCAAAACTGATTCCTCCCAGTTGCTGAGAGAACCAACAAAAATCCTCTCAGAGATGTTCTAGATCTCAAAAGCGTTGCCTTTGTCGTAGCAAGAACAATATGGATCGTCAACAGGAATGAACTATACCATTGTACATAGAAGTTTTACTTGATGTGTGTTACTGGTGTTGGTTTGGTTTCAGGCACCTCCGAACTGTTATCCCTTGGATAAGGGGGAACAGAGGGAAGAGCAGCTGAGGAAGAACGTGGCATGGTGGTGGTCTCACAACTGGTTTGTAGCCCTGTGGAGAACAGTGGCAGCACACTGGAAAATGAACAAGGAGTTGAGGAGCCTTACATTCTCTCATTTGTCACAGTCAGTAATTAACAGCAGTCTTTATATAAATCATTCTGTAGTCCTGCTGCAAGCACTCTATTAATGCACAATTTGGACTGAAAATTTAAATGCAGAAAGGTCACACAACGTGTGGTTAAGATTCCTCTGTCACAGTGGAACCTGCTGTATACGGCACTCTCTCCTTGCAGGCTTCCTTCTCATGGAAACTGGTGGTTCTGCAAAAAATGTATTTTTTTATATTTATATGCACAGGGGTTTGTTAGATGGTGTTCATCACAGTACATTCTGCCCTCGATGTTCTGGGAATCAGGCTGAGAGACTGAGAGACATTTGTTTCTGTTTCAAAAGCACTAATTTCCATGGGTAGTTTGTATATATTTGAGCAGGGGGGTACAAGTGTAGAGGAAGAGAAACATTGAAGCACACTCTGTCCTTGTCCTACTGTTCATTCCCTGGTTTGCTTGGGAAGTTGCCTTTAGCAATTGTTTCTGGAGAAACAAAGTACTTCAGCAGTCGCTTAAATTAACTTCACTGAAAATATTTATTAGAGTGAAGCAAATGAATTAAAAATGCAGTAAAAATGATACCAAAAGATATAAATTCAGCACGATTTTTATTAGCTCAATGGAAAGAATATTAATAGCAAAGCCTGTAATTAAAAGCACTGGCAGGTAACTCAGGTTAGGGATGAATTTTTCTTAACCCTCAGATGTTAACATTTTTATACAACATTCTACAGCCTGTTACAAAGTGTGCAGAGATCATTCCTGTTCCACTTTAGTGTTCTGCCGCATTATGTGCTGGGGTTTTTTCCCATGTGAATGGCCTGTGATTTGGGAGCTGTTGTGCTCTTCTTAGTCCAGCTTTGGAGAGTTCTGAGAGGGACTTTGATCCTGGTTTGCTGGCTAATACTAGAAAGTCAAGAGAGCAGGTTTTGTTTTATTTGTTTGTTTGTTCAGTGGGGGATGTATTTCTGAGCAGGAGGAGCTTTGGAGGGAACCTGTTGCCTTATGGAGGACACTCCTTTAGCTGCCTTTGGCACCTGGACCCTGCTGGAACTGGCAGAGGATCTTCTGAGTGGGCACCGTGTCAGACAAGCAGATGGGTTGGAGCAAAACCTTGCCAGGAAACAGTTTGTGCATCAAGTTTTAAATATTAGAGGCCTGGACTCCCGTGTGAGAGTGCTGTAAGAGCAGAGCACGCAGAGCTTTTCTGCCTGGGGTTAAAGGATGTGTCACACCTCTTCCAGCTTAGAGGAATTAACTTTGAAAGTCAAACAGTGGCTTCATTGCTGTGCAGTACAAAACTTTGGCTCTGCTGAGTCAAGATTCAGGTTTCACAGAAACATGAGTCAGAAATGCTCTGAAATTTCCTACCAGTGCTGAATGCTCTGAAGTTGGAGGCATTTGGAGTAATCTGCAGAACAGTTTAGCAGTTGAACACGATTTTCTCCCAAAATCAGTTTGGTTGGGTCTTGTGGAAGATGGATCCATGAGCAGGGTATGGAGAGCTTTGTCTGTGTAGTTTGTATAATAAAATTCCATATTATCTCATTTATAAAGCTTTCTGGAAGAAGAATCCAGAATAAAACCTGTTCAGAAACACTGCTCAGAAAAGAGCCTGTCCAGGAAAGGATGATGCAGCTATAAAGTAACAGAAAAGCAGATCTTCCTTAGGCTGCATGAAAAGCGGAGTTTCAACACCCTTCAAGGATGGAATGTTTCAGTTCTTGGGAAATACTGGATATGGCAGCGTCAGAGAGGGGGAAACAATGTGCTTTGTTTGCCTTTAAATATTTGATCTTAGTACCCTCCTCGTGCAGGAAATAGTGATGTGTTAAATGCTACTTTTATTTACTTGTGTGCATTTTGTTCTTAGTAATTCTACTGCTGCAACTTGGATCCTTTTTTACTGTTAGATAACACTCTATTTTATCTATTTTATTGTTAGCAACACTTCTACCCTGTTTGTATCCCATTAAATTTAACAGCTTTTGGCTTGACTTAAATGGGGTCTGAATTTTCCCAGCTTTTTTAATAGGTCGCCTGTAACTCCAGAATGGGGTATTCTTGAGATTTGTTTCTATTTCTGCAAAAAACCAAGCTGATATATCGCTCTTCAGGATTAGCTAATGCATGGAACAAAGCAAAAATAAAATACTAGCAACCCCAGAACTAATGAAAATAGTTTTATTCATGTTTCCCAAACAAATATATCCTGAAAATATCCAGCAGCAGCAAAGACACCAGCTGTGGACAGGAGCAGGGATGTTCTTCCAAACTGCCAAACCAATGCTGTTTTCTTTTCCACTGTGTAAACTTTGTCAACAAAACTGGTTCTGTGAGAGCCATTGAAAATATTTCACCATATTCCAAATGTGGCTGCCACAAATTAACTGCTAAAACTACAACAAGCACGTTTGAACTGGCAAATGGAGCTGGCACGTTGCTCTGTCAGGCTGCAGTTGTGGTTGGAGGAAACGCAGCTCATCCCAAACACCCTTTTGTTACTGTGTCATATTAACATTTAGAAAGCCACCTTAATTAAGGTGGTGGCAACAAAAGGGATGAAATCCACGATTAAAATGGATGGTAAGACCAAAACTGCTGTGCCTGGGTGAGGCCAGGGAATCCTGGACATGGGATAACTGGAGGTAAGTTATCTGCTGTGTAGCGCAGGCTCAGCAGTTGGAAATGATGGCCAAGGATGTGGCTCTTACTGCACTGATTCATTTACAGGGGGCATTTTAAATTTGGGTAGCTGGCTGTGACTGTGGGATGGAAGGGAGGAAGGGAAAAGCAGAGCTGTGCCCTCTGCATATGTTTTGTGGGACCCCTCTTGGCATGAGGTGGAAACAGCCGCAGCCCTCTCCACAGCTCCATCTTGCACCGGTGTTAGCAGTTATGCAGACAGTGGTTTGGATTGTGCCCTCACATCTCTAGCTGATAAAACCAACATAAACGGGGAACTCTCCCGCTTGTTAAGCTGTTATAAGATTTTTGGAGACAAAATCTCACCATCTAGGACTTCTATGCCATCAGAGCCCTCCTGCCTGTCAGCACAGTCTCCTGCAGAGCCCGTGCTCACTGTCCTGCAGTCTGGCATTTCACTGATTGTAATATTATAAATAGCCATGTGCCACCACACAGAACGAGGCGAGCACATGGCTAATTACGGGTGTGCAGTAATTAACCAGGAGCTAAACTCGCAGGAGAGTATGTGGTGGTGGGCTATGAGGTATGTAATCAGACTGTTTGTTAAACCTTGGGAGCCTTTCCAGTCTGTTAAGTAACTATACATAGTAATGAGACAATTTTTAAAAAACCATTTACGTTTGTTTATGGACAGAAAAATAGTCTGTCTCTTTTCTGAGCTGTGGCTGAAGAGTTGCTGCCTGAGATCTGAATGGTTCATTTTAATGATGTGACAAAAGGTATGCACACAACTTCTGCTTGTCTGTGTTTATGAGATGGACTGGCCAAGCACTGTCTGTGTAAGAAGTTTAAGAGTGTTGTTCCTGGGGAATGTTGTGCCTTGTTTCATGTACGTGCAGTAAAATACCATTTCTGCTCCTGTAGGTTTGAATGTCGTGTAACTCCTTGTGTGGGGCACCTGTTCTGGGATCCTGTTGAGCTTTGTCTGACTGTCCTCCCTTTTCACATTGTGACAACTGCCAGTTAGTTTTGGTTTGACTTTTCCTCAGGATATTCTTTCAGTGAGTCCAAAAGGCATCACTGTGGCCCAGTGTAAGAACCGTGGGGGTCAGGCCCCTTTGCTGGGCTACCTCCCGTTAATCGGTCTCCTTCATTACCCTGACAGCTGCTGCTGCCTGTTCCACAGTACCAGCACTGAGGCCTCTCTAGAAAATGTCAAGAAGTCTACAGGGAAGTCAGATCAGACTCTTTCAAATACATTTAAATTTGATACTTCTCTGTACCTATCAAAGCTCTGTTAAGTAACTTGGTGCTGAAATACATTTATACAGAGGTTCTGCTCTGGTCTGTGTCAGTAAGGGAGCACATCTAATTCTCTTTGGGGACTGTGATGTTGTTGGATGCAATGAAAACACATGGGATGTGCTCCTTTAAACTGATGTCTTCAGCTATTAACACACAGACTAAATGTGGCAGAGAAAGAGAAAGATGTAAGCGCCTGTTCCCTAATTCCTAGTTCAGCACAACAATATGGTAGGAACAAAGTTTACCGAAACTTCCTTCCTGGCTGTAGTTGTAATCCGTGTCCTGAACGTGCCTGCTACTTGTCTGAGTCTGTGGATGGTTCACACCTTCCAGAGCTACTGTTTTAGGATGTTTTCATTTTATTTTCATGTGTTACCAGCACAGGAACATTCAGGTGGGGAAGTGCCAAGCAGAGGGCAGTGGGGACCCTGTGGGTGTTTGGAGTGTGTACAGTGCCAAATTCAATCCAGATGCTGAATAGAATTGAAGGGAGGTGGCAGCTGAAGGAGTCTGTTCATTGTAAGAATATTTTTATGCCCTGACCATCAAAAAAAGTAAACTTGGGTGGTTTGATTAGATCCAAGTTTACTTGATTTTATTATGTGGATAAAAGTGGTCTATTTTTGCGTGTGCTCACAGCTGAAGTGTTTCACACCTGGACTGTTGTTGGTATTTGATCATTACAAGGAGTTTGAAAGGGACACTTATTTCCCAGGAACTGTATTCTTTTTAGTTTTTTTCAGTGATGATTCCAAAAGATGATTTAGTCTCATTAAATTTTAATCCCAGTGTGGCTCCATGTGGCTTCAGTAGTATCAGAGAGAACTGATGGTTCTCTCAGGGTCAGAAGAAAATAGGATTGCATTGTCTGTGCACAGAGGTTCTGTCTCCTGGGCTGTAATTGGCACATGTGGTCAATTATTGTCTTGAAATCCCCACTTGCACCGAGAGCACAATCGCGCACTCCCCTTGAGGAGCTGGTGGCTGTGCTGTCCCCAGCTTAGGCCACTGTGTAAATAATGTCAGCACAGAAATCAAGGCTTCGGGGCCGAATGAATGTGGAAGAGAGGAGAGCAGACAGGCCTGGCTGGAGCATAACGGAGCTCCCAACTTCTGAGTGGTGTCTTTGTCACAACAGTGGATTGACAGCAACCAAACACAGAGGTTTTCCAATGGGCTGCAATGACTTCAGCAGGGTCTGTTACAATGGAATCCCTCACTGTGGTGCAAACCTGCAGTGAGGAAGGACATCCTGCTTACTCCTTAATTAACAGCCAGGGAGAGACTCCTGAAAATGTGGCTTAAAATCACTCCTCTGCTTGTTGATTAAAACTTCTCTCTGTGTGTTGTTTTAGTTTTATTTTCTTAGAACATGGCAAAGCTCTGACCTTTAAAAGCAAGAATTCAGACAAAATGCCGTGTATCTTTTTGGTTGCCTTGGAGTGAGCACAGTCTTTGTTTGCAACGATATTTTGTTGCACACAGCCTGATCTCCATCTCTTTCTTCCTTTGCAGCATCCCCACAAACTCGTGTTCCTGTACAAGATGATGCAGTTCATGTAATTAAAGTGGTAATGTGTAGTTCTCATTTCTAAATTATTACCTTGCATGCAGTTCTTTCTCTTAATTATCTGTCCTTATTTGCAGCTTTGAGTCTGTGTTGCATGCTTGTGGCTTTTTTTTTTTAATATACTTTCTCTGCTTGGGGATATATTTGGCATTTCCATGACACACAGTATTTCCTGCACTTGATTCTCTCCTTTCCTTGATTGCAGCTCTTAACAGTTTAGTAAGGAAAATTAGACTATGATCTTAAACACACCTGATCTGCAGTATTTCTGAAAATAGTGTCTTAAGTAATGCCTGAAAGAATCTGTGTTGCTTATGAAAACGTGTTGCCAAACAACTTTTCTTTTTAGCTACTTATTAAAATTACATTTCAGATGACATGGACGTGGGGGTAAAAAGGGATTTTGTCCTCTTGGAATTTCTTACATGCTTTGCTTTAGAAATTGTTATCTTTCTAATGCCTTTTAGGATACCAAGTTTACTTATTTCTCAACAGGAATATCTTGAAAACGGCCCCTTATTTTCTGAGCTGAAATTTTACCAGAGGGCTGCAAAACAAGAGCACAGTAAGTAATGTATCTATTCTGATTCAGGTGGATTTAAGGACAAGTTTGGGTTTGACTACTTCTAATAACAACTGTTGCTTTAGAGCTTCCCAGCCAACTCTTTTCATGTCCACTGAACTAATCCTAGTTGGTGCTGCAGTATTTCTAGATGGCTGTAGTTTTGTTCCTTGGGTGTTATCCTTGATCTTCCTGATCTGAAGGGAGAACAGGAGCCAAATTTATTTTGTGCACACCAATGAATGGACCCCAGAGACAGCCCAGCCTTGGAACAGAACAAAACACACCGAACCTGAAGTTCCCTAGCTACCTTTAACCCCATGTTATCCTTTTATTGCAGTAAGAAAATGGATGAATCTGAAAAAAATAAGATGCTTAGGAATTCCAGTGTTTTGGGGATCGGGCTTGGCTGAATACAAAGGAAAAAGGTAATAAGACAAATTGTAATTAAGGCTCACATTGACTGAAGATCCATTTTCAAAACTGGAGATAAAGTCCCTTCAATCTGGCACAAACTTGCAGTCTTGTCTTAAAGGATTCCTCCCTTTTATGTCTGTCCTGGTAGTTACAGATTCATGGTCATGGAGAGACTGGGGGAAGACCTGCAGAGAATCTTCCAAGAATGTGGGAGCAGATTTAAGAAGGAAACTGTTCTGCAACTTGGGGCACGAATGGTACGTACAGAGAGAGGAAATGGCTGAGTTCAGCTGGAGAATTATCTTTCCAATACAGTTCCCTTAGGTGGCTCTTGAGGTTAGAATTCAACTTGTGTAAACAATATGTATTTTCTTATTTTTCATATTTTTAAAATAAAATGAGTATTTAGCAGAAAATCAAGACCCCTTAGTCGAAAACCTTTAGTAGAAAATCAAGACTGGAATTTGGGGAGTTCAACCCAAATGTCTTTTCTAATAGGTTAAAACATAGACCATGTACTTCAGACCACAAGGCTGAGATGTGTGAGCCTGTTCTCTTATGCCTCAGCACGTATTGATTTATTTTTTCAGTGTCTGAGGGGTGTTGCCTTAGACATCCATATTTGTCAGAGCTCGTTGCATGCATGGGTGCCACGTTTTCAGTGTGTTTGCTGGTTGTACAGACCAGGATTAGGCTGGTCTGCAAATACCAGTTTTGTTTCCAGGTGTGCGTGGATGGGCACATTCTACCAGAAGATGGTATATGTGCTCCTCTGTGATGTGATTTGTGCTGTGACACGCTGTGAAATGTTGCTATTACTGAGCACAGTGCACAGGATGTGGAGTAGAAGCAATGGCCACAAGGTCCAGGAAGAGTATAAACGAAAAGTTTTTGCAGAAGGAGTGTCTCAACGCTGCGATGTGCTTCCCAGAGGCTGTGAAACACCCATTCAGCCATCGCGTACAGCCTCCTGTACAGCCTGATCTAATTTATGTTACTCCTGCTTTTGAAGGAGGGGTTTAGGCTGGACACATCCAAAGCTTCCTTTTAAACTAAATAATACTAAAAAAAAAAAAAAAAAAAGTGAAGGGCTTTCATAGTCACATAACTGACAAACTTGTGACACTCTTAGAACTTCCGGAAGTCAGGATTAGATTGTCCTTTGCATGAGCTGCAAAGAGCAAATGTGTTTTTTAATAATAATAACAACTAGAGCTATTGTACCTCAGTAAGGAGCTGGAGAAGGATGAGTTTTATTCCAAACCTTCCGAATTGACTGAATATGTTCTTTTCAAGAGCTTGGTGTTCTCAACGTCTGCTCTGGTGTTTATAAAGTGCTGGTTTCATTCTTGCTTTGTGGGCTTAGAAGCTGCTACTCACAGGCAGTTACACTGGGACACCTCATGGAAAAGTATGGCTTGTTTAGCTCTTTGCTGGTCGCATATCCTGGTGGGAACAGACCCTGTGACAGACTGGATAGTCCCTGTGCTCCAACTCAAACCAAATTTGCCAGCTCAGTCTGTGTAGCCCTTGATTGGACTGCATAAGTAAGAAACATTTCTTGATAGGCTTAAGGGCAAAGTGGAAAAGATGATGTTTTTGCCTCTATTCTGCACTCTTTCCTAGCTGGATACTTTGGAATACATACATGAAAACGAGTATGTCCATGGAGACATTAAAGCAGCAAATCTGCTTTTGGGCTACACCAACCCCCATGAGGTAAGCATGTTTACTCCTCTGCGCTTCAGTGTTTTATAACCATTTACAAGTTTTAAGTTGTGTGCGTTCTGCAGTAACAATTCCTGTATTAGAAGGAGTTCATGCATGAACCTTCACATCCTCTCCTGACAAATCTGACAGTGGACAAATCTATGCAGCTTAAGGCCTGAGAAAGCAGCAGGACAAAACTCCGCTGTGTTCCTGTTGTGTTCTGCTGCCTGGGACACTGATGTGGAGGGGTAACTAAGGGTGGGTGAGTTTTAGGATCTAATTGCTGCTCTGGGTTATGCCAGTTGAAGTGTATCAGTGGAGATTAAGGATGTGACCCATTGCATTTTCCTTCTTGGGAAGTTCTAGCTTTCTAATATTGCCATGACTTGTGTTCCACTCCACATGTTCTTCAGTTAATAAAACCTAAGTATGCTTTTTTATTGGGGAAAAAATCATTTAGGGGACAAAGGACATCTCTCTCTTCACTTAAATATAATTAGCTGTAAGCAGTACTTCTGCCTCCAATTTTTGTGTCTGCTGCAGTGATAAAGAAGCAGCTCCGGCAAACAGCTCACTGCCATTGGAGTTGAACTGTTCAAGGATTTCTGCTCTTTTGAAAAGTTTCAAGTTCAATGGCTGCGTCAAATTTAAGTTTTCAGCTTTGTAAAACATATAATTTGCAAACTAGCAGGGCTGTTTAAGGCAGCCCTGGTTTTGTACAGTGGCAGCCAGTCCATAATCTCAGTTTATGGTGTTTACCGGCCTGCTGAATCCAGAGGAGGAGGCTCTTTGGAGGCAAAATGATCTGCTGCCCATTAACACACCTCAAATGACTTCTTTTTGTCTTGCCTATTGTGTTTTTTTTTATAACAGCAAGATATGCTGCTGTTTTCCACACTGAAATCACTTTGTGTCCATTTACAATAATCATGAAATTTTAAGACTTGTAGCTGCCTTTGAATTGGCCAGGAGGGTGATTTTCTGATTTCTTTCCTGTTTTCTCCGTATGGAGGATTGTGCTGTATTAGTAATTTGTTTTAATGAGTAGTAAATTCACTGACAGGTTAAAAATAAGGTACTTGTGAGTTAGTGGACAGAGGTTTGAGGGTTTATATTTTAGGTTTTGTTAAATAAATCAATAGATATTCCAGTTTGAGTGGCTTCCAACTCAACATGTGCAAATTATGTGTTACTGCTGGGAGGTTTTGTGTAGAATTTTGTTTCAGCAAAATTTATTTTCCACTGAAATTATTCTATAAAAACATTTTAGAAAGTTCACATTCTAATTCAGAAGAGCTGACAGGAGACAGGTTCTAATATTTGCTTGCATTTCTATGCTATGAATTAAACTTGTGTAAGAAAATGCCTGGGAAGTGTTTTGTCCAACCTTCTCTCTCTGCCAGCACAGTGGATAATGGTCTTGCTTTTTTCTGTAAAAAATGATGAAGTGATCAACCTGATCTGATAAACAGGGAGTGAGAGCATCAGCCAGTGGCCAGCTCCAACCCAGAAACACAAGCCTGTGGCTCCAGTGGAAGCTGGTGTAATAAAACTGTCTACCTGACAATATCTGTGGTGAAGTTTGTAGACAGAATTTTATGCTGGGGGTTCTTGCTCTTTTAGGGACTAGGATTTTAAGAGAAAATAAATTGTAAGTGTTCTTTAATTCTAGAGATTTGTTTTTGAAACAAACCCATAACTTCTCTCTTGAATAGAGATATATATTACTTTTAAGATGTATTTCCATATTCTGCTGAAGAGACAAATCTCTGTTCAGAAAAGCACATGTACCTTTATACTCAACTTTGCATTTTTCTGTCATTTAGTGGCTGTTGATGTGCATTCGTACGTGTGAATTTGTCACTGGCTTCCTGCAGTTCCAGAAAAGATAATTTTTCTATTTTAGACTTTGTGCTGCTGGTCTCTCTCTCTCCTGTAAATTAACCTGGTGAATTTACAGCACAGCCAATAAATAACAGTCCCCTTTCTGACAGAACGTGTGAAATCCATACTGCCATCCCCTGCCTTCAGTGGCAAGGCAGACAGACAAATAAAGCAAAGGTCCTGTCACTCCGTGACCTCCAAATGATGGTTAGAAATGGTTGGAAGATCAGAATCAAGTGCCCTCAAAGAGCAGCTCCCGCCGATCAGCTGCACGGGAGGCAGCGGGGCCGTTCCCTGAGTTACAGGTCAAGGGATCAATTCTCCAGTCAATATGTTTGTAAGCTCGGCCGCAGCACAGGCAGGGACACGGCAGGAGTGATGGACTGAGGGAGCCGCACAGCCCATGAATCTGAGTGGCCTGAAAGGAAACTTGCAGTGATCAGACCCATAAATTACAGCCCAAGTGAAGCTCTGGCTCGGGGCTGGGCCCAGTGAAAGGGAATTTGGGTTGTAGCAGGGACTGTTTGTGTGATGAAGCAGAAATAAGGATTATTGATACCGACTCTCAAATACATTAAGCTCATTTAAATGGTGATACTATTAAAAGGGATGAGTGGTCACTAGACAAGAGCTTAAAATCTGAGTTTTAAATAAATGAAATAAAGTTGAGGAGAACAGCTTTTCAAAACAATCACCCTGTAGTATTTGTCCCCTATGCAATATATGGGCAGATGTCCTACAGCATTGCAGACTCAAGTCTATTCCAGAAGTTGCTGATTTGGATTTTTAAGCTGAATGTGTATGGTTGCATTCACACCTCAGTTCTCTCTCTGTCAACCTGCTTTCCTCCCTCCTTGGCTTCTGGTCTGTGAGAGATGCTGTTTCTGTCCCCAACACTGAACTTCACACTTCCCATCCCAAAATGGGGTTCATCCTGCCTTTACCCTTTCTGTAGCACTGTCCAACTGAACTTGACAGCACTGTGGCCATTAGCAACCAATCTGTCTCTGATTAGTAGGTATCTACTTAATTATTTACAGACATGACACAAGCCTGGTAATGGAACCACTGGAAAGAAAAGGTACAGAGAAAATCACTGTACTGTCATCCTTTCAGCAGTAAATCTGCTCTGGGTACTTCAAGATACCGGGAATACCACGAGAATCCAAAGGGCCAGGGTAACAACCCCCCAGCTGAGTGCAGTTGTGTATCAGAACGTGTTCAGGCTGTAAGAACTGTCCGTGTTTAGCAGACGTGCAGCACTTGCAGCCCCGTGGGGGAGCCGTGCACGGGAAGGGCAGGAGGGAGGCTCCAGCTCTGCTTGGCTGCTTGTGCGCTTGGATGAGATGGGCACACTCGGGTTTGCTTGAAATGCAGTGCAAAGACTTCAGAAAGCTGGCTCTTAGTCTCTAACGTTAAACATCTGTTAATAACAGAGCAGAGCCTGCTGCAGACTGCGATGTGTAAAGCAGAGAAAACTTGAACAAAAACAGGACTCTAAAATAAGAGAGTGAGTGGGAAGGAGTGTACAGTGTAACAGCCAAACCCAGCTGGGCCCTGCTACTGTCCCTGCTGCACCTTCACCATCCCCATTCCTTATTCCAGTGGCTTGTTTATCTTGCTCTGTTCTGGTTTGTTCTCTTTTTGTTCTTATTTGCTTTGTTGTTCCTGTAAAAAGCATGCAGCTGAAAAATATTTATGGTATCGAAACACATACTAACACTGCCTTAATTTTTCTCAATATTCCTCATTATTCATCTGCTTTTCCCCATCCCTATACCCTAAAAAACCTGCAACAACTCTAAATTCATTAACTACCTCTACTGTGTTCTGAGCAAATTTGGAAGGGCACAAAGTGTTACATTATCAAAAAGTGACAACCAGCTATAAAGAACTATATATCTCTGTAATGATGAAAGGGTTATAATGAGAATTGATGAAATGAAATTAATGGTAATTTAAAATAACACAGTCATTGTGATAATGGTCATGGCAAGGTTGTAACGGGACAGTGCTGGTTTGGTACAAGCTCAAGGGGATTGATTTTTGGGGGTGGCCAGGAGGCTTTTGTCACATGTTTGTGGGGAAACTACTTCTCACTTTCAGGGGGAGTTTTCAGTATAAATTGAAAACCTCTCTGCTAATACTACTCATGAAGGTATTTTAAGCAATTGCATTGCTTAAAAATGGAGTGCATTAATGGAGTTGCTTTAAAAGAAAGAGTTCATAGTTACTGTGATTTATCTGTATGATTCTATGATTATTTTTTTTGCATACTTTAAATCTGACTAGCAAATAGTTGTGGCTACTTTCTAGCTGGCCTGTTGTTGAGGTAGTTTGGAAGAGCACCTGGTCTGGGCTGTCACACGGGAGTGCCTGTGACATCAGCACAAACCAGACAGCTGCTAGAGGTGCTTTGGGTGTATTTTCCCTCTCATATTAATATAAAGCATAGCCTTTATTTTTAAAGGTGTTTTATCTTGCTGTACATGTCAGAAATCTCTAGCCAAGTGAAATCCAAAGTATACCACTTAGCCTGAGAAGGATATCCCTTCTAGGCTCCTCTCTCCTTCCCAGCCCACAGAGGAAGCAGAAGCCTCCCAAACCCTGATATCAGTGTAGTTTAAGTCAGTGTTCTGCCACTGACTGTGGCTCAATTAGCACGGGTACCAGAGCACCAGGAATACGCTGGAGAACAGAGCAGGAGAAAATCAAACCAGTCAACCCAACACAGTTTATGCCTCGTCCCAGATTTTCTAAAGGTGCCTCCGGTCCTTCATGTTGTATCCCAGTTTGTGTGGCCTGTCAGGTGAAACACATCCCAGATAATCTTAAAAGGCTTCTCCCTGCAGGAAGTGAGCGCTGCATCCCGGCTCACACGCTCCAGATAAGCTCAGGTCCTGCAGCAGAAGCAGTAAAACCAAGAGACCAGCAATCCCAGCATTGGAAGCTGCCTGGAGCACAAACAGGAATCAGCAGTTCCACAGAACGTGCTACAAAATAACGCCTTGAGTTTTCTTGAGGGGTTGTTTGTTTGTTGGTTTTGCCTCTACCGGGAGTGACATAATTACAACTGAGGGACAGAAGAGTGTATTTTAGACTTTTATAGTATCAACTGGTTTTTAGGTAAAGAGGAAACAAAGCTAAGGTTCAACTAAGAAAAAGTTTTTCTTCATCATATATAAGATCTAATAGAAGTGATCTCTATGTGCCTTCAGATGATGTAGCTTTTGCCCCAGAAATCAGTTCCATTGGCAATATAAGTGTCTGTAGTGTTATTGTTTTAAGGGAAAATACCATCCCTGGATATTTATTTTAAAAAGCAATTGCCTATTGCGAGAACTGGACAATGTAAAGGGCAAAGGCCGTGTGGGAATGTGGAAATGACTGAGAAAATAACCTATGGAATACGGGAGGAGACAGACTGTGATTAAATTCCAGCTGCTTTCAACAAGTTACTGCCTGTCAGCTGCAGTGACTGACCATGTGCATGCGTTAATCCAGCCCTGTTGGAGGGTGGAACGCATTAATCTGAACTTCACAGGGTGGGTCTGTGCCCTTCCTGTAAATTGTGTGGGTGGCAGAATGGATGGGTGCCCTGTGCCCATAGAAAAATAGAGGTGGAGGAGCCACGTGGCACATTCAGTTTGTCTTGACAGGCAGCAGCAGAACACAAAGTAAATCTCGGCTCTCCCGAGCTGTTCTTGTTCAGCTTCAAATGCCATACAAGGCAAGGTGCAGTTTCAGTCAGTTCATCCTTTCCCAGGGAAGTCCCAAGGACTTGCTGTGGTCCCTGTCAGGCTGGAGCTTCATGTCCAGTCCAGCTGGGGAAGCTGCTGCCTCTTCCCGTGGCTTTGAAGTTGCACAGAACAAGAGCAGAGCTGAGTTTGTGCAGTCTCAGCTGCTGGAAAAGCTGAGCAGGGCTGTGTGTCTGTGCCTGCCTGAGAAAGGACAGGAAGGGGTCTCATAAGCAATGTGAGGCTGCATAAAAGGCATATTGCAGTTTATGATGTCTGGATGCCCACCTGGAGAGCAGAGAGCTTAGGAACAAAATAAAATGACTGAAATTCTGCTCCACTCTGGAATAAGAGAAGAGAATAGTAGTGGAAGGATTTAAATGGGGAGGGCAGCTGTTATAGCCCCCAGTTGTACATATTTTATCCTGAGGCACCATTTGGTTTAATAAAATTTAGATCTAAGGCTGTCCTTAACCTATCAGTTTCTTAAGACTTAATTATAAAGGTTATACTTTCAAAGGACAAAAGCATTATTCATTTGTCTGTTCATGTCTTCCAGGTTTATCTTGCAGATTATGGACTTGCCTACAGATATTGTCCCAATGGGAACCACAAACAGTATCAGGAAAATCCTAGGAAGGGCCATAATGGGACAATAGAGTTTACCAGCATAGATGCCCACAAGGGAGTAGGTAGGTCTTTTTTTATTTCAGATGAGTGATTACAGAAGGAGGAATCAGGCCGTGGGGGCTGATGTACGGTCTGGGGATTGCTCTGACCCTCGTGGGGTGACCTCCTCTTGTTCCTGGGAATGTTTCTCCAGGGCTGGGAGGGAAGGAGGGTGGCACGATGGGCCCTGGAAGGCTCTGCAGACCAAGACACCCTGAGAAGAGCTCAGCATTAAATTGAATTGGTCCACATTGGGAGCACTGCTTGGTGTTTGCTGCACTGTTTGCTAATGTTGCAATGGGAAGGAAAAACATTTTGAGTGTGCGCTGTCCTTTAGGGAGAGCTGTGCCTGAGTGTCACCATCTGTGTTATGGGAGCATGTTTCAAGGATGACATTTCTTCTGCAAGGAGAAAACCTTTTCTGAAGCCATAAAGCGTTAACTTTTTGAAATCTTTTTCCAGTAGCCTTTCATATATCTTACTTATTTAAACTCACTTTGATGGTATTGGAAACACATTTGCAGGTAAATTACATACATAGTCCTTTTATTGGATATTGATTGTACTGCCTTGCATTCCAAGGCAGACTTAATTCAACAATTCCCTAATTAGTTAAAGTCATAACCTATGTCTTGTATTCATTTACCATTAATTAAACCTTAGCTGTTTATTACACTGCAGTCCAAATCCAATAGCAGACCCATGGAGCCATGGAAAAGGGACTGGGAGGTCAATATTGAAAATATATGGTGTAAAGTCCCACTGATGGCTGCATTGTTCACAATCAATATGGTCAATGCAACACAACTTTCTTAGTTGCTATGTCAGCAAGACAAAAAGTCAATTCTAATGTTATGCTAGTGAAAAAAATGGTCATTATTGAAAAACTTTGACTCTTGCTATGAAAGTGTGTTTTTGTTAACTTTTCTTTCCCCTCTCCCCTCTCCACCCCGAAGATCTTCTAAAAAGGGCTGGTTTGGTGCTGCCAGCCTGGCATGAGGGAGAAGTGCAGAAATTTGTACTTGTTAATAGCTGCTGAACTGTTACCTTAAACTGATACTTTCTAACGAGTTTTAGTTGGCACAAACAACTGTATATTATTGCTTTTTCTATTAAAAGGCCCATTGACCATGTAATGTAGAGGGGCCTGATAATTTGCCGGAGCTGTTAAAACCTGCAATCGTTTAACTCTGGTCATTAGGAAAAATGAAATAAGACTGTCAAGTATTTCCTGCTGAGACAATTTCACCTGCTGAAAAGTATTTTGTGGTGAGGAGGGATCTGTTCTGAGCTATTGTGGCCCTGCCAAGCACAGGGGGTGTTTTCTGGAGCTCTGACTCTGCTTTGCCTGGCAGTGTGAGCACTGTGGTTGTGTACTGGTGTTTGATGTGGATGCAGTTTAAGAACAGGTGGAAGCTGGAGTATTTGGGATTTGGCAGTTGGATGGTGATAACATCTAGTTTGGTAGTGTCTAGTCATGGTATGTGATTCCAGGACAGGTAACTCCTTTTGTTTGAAAGCACAAGGAAATCTTCCAGACTGAGGTGCAGGTGGAAATGTGAGGTAAGTTTTACAATCTGTGCCTTAGATAAACCCCCTCAAGTGGGTAAAGCCAGGATGGAAGCGGTTAAATGTGGAGGACTCCAGAAACCAAAAGGGAGTTAATTTTCATCCCAGTAGCTGGTTTGGTGCTGCGGTTTGGATTTAGGATGAGAATAACACTGATAACAGGATGTTTTGTTGTTGCTGAGCAGAGCTTTCCCAAAATCCAGGACTGTGGAGTTCCCATGCTGTGCCGGTGAGGAGCTGCACGAGGAGGTGGGGGGGGAGCTGAGCTGACCTGGCCAAAGGGCTATTCCAAAATGTGGAATGACATGGGTAGTGGATATTCTGGGGGATTGGCTGGGAGGGGCTGATTGCTGCTCAGGTGGGTGCCTGAGCAACTATATTGTGCACCACTGGTCTTTCCTGGATTATACTCCTCTCTCTCTCTGTTGTCTGCCTTTTAATTACTATTTTTTTGCATTTTATTTCAAGTATTAAACTGTACTTACCTCAACCCCTCAATTTCCCCTTTTTTCCCCAGTTTCCCTCCCCATCCCACCAGTGGCTGTGTGGTGCTTTATCTGCTGGCTGGGGTTAAACTACAACAAACAGCCTGAACCTTTTAAGGTCAAATTGCCAGTCTTCCCATTTGCAGCAGATCTCTCAACATCCCAGGGAGAAGGTGCATCTGCAGCCACTTCTGTTGGAGATCACGCAGGTCCAGAGAGCAGAACACAGCGACTGGTTTCCCTCATCCTTGTTGTGAGGTTTAGAGTTGTGGAGAAGTTTCAGGACATTCAGGCGTTCTTCTGAAAAGTGTTTCAACACTGTTGGCAAATAAGAGCTGCACGGACAGGCCTCATTCTGGTGGTACCCAGCTTTTCACAGTGGAGTGGTTTTTAATTTCGATGCTCTAGGAATGTAGTCTAATTTTTAAATGTTATTTTATATAAATGAGCTCCTTTCCAGAGGGCATTTCCCACGTGTGTGTAGCAACATAAGTATCTCAACCCCCCTAAGCAGCACTGAGCCAGACAAATGAGCACATTTTGCCTTGCTCGTGAAGCAGGTACTGAATATATACAGAAATTTGAGGTACATGCTGAAACTTTAATAAAATTACGAGTTTGTTGCTTTCAGATGGCAATGCTTGGAGCTGATATAACCTCCGTGCATAAAACCAGTGTCTGGTGGCAGGATCCCATCCCAACCAGTGTGTGGGTGTTTTAAACTGCAGCCCTGTTTATTTTGATGCCAATTTCCTATAGCACAACTGCATTGATAGCTTGAGCATAGTCGGAGTGTAGTCACTGGATCCATTTTTAAAGACCCTGCTACATAAACAGTGTTAGACTTTGGCTTGTTGATTGATAATTAAAGAGAATTATAACGGTACCCAGTGTACATTTAAAAAATTGTTACATAGTTAGTGTTAAAAAGTAATATTTGGATCAATGGCTGCTATGGATTTTTGCAGATTCCCTGCTCACTGAGGCGTGCAGTCAATACCTAATTTCTCTGGAGATACACCACGCTTAACATATTGAGGGTTTTTAAATACTCCAGGCCCGGGCATTGAGTGTGTAAGACCAGTTTTAATTTGCTACCATTGATGAACATAAGAGTATGAACTGTCTGTACTGAATTCCCTCCAGCAGATATTTGTGTTTGCCATCGATTTGGAGATGATTCTGCTCCTCCTTCTCAGTGTTTCACAGCGACTCTGAGCAGTGTTGCCACCCACCACATCGGGTGCTCCACCAAATGCAGGTGGGACTTGTCTGTACATCTGGAACAGGAAAGCTGCTTCACACCGCAGTGGGCACTTCTGACAAGCTTCTCTGTGCCCTAACATGGGGTTATTCCAACATGTGCTCCTTGAGATCCACCAGAAGGCTTGGACACTGTTTGTCCAGGGCAGTGCTGACCTGGGTGAGGGCAGGGAAAGCTCTGCAGTTCTTCCTGTTCTCCCACGGCTCTGACAGAGCTGCTGCTGTTTGGTATTAAAAACACAGCTCTGCCTGGCCATTGTTCCTGTTCTGTTACATGCAGGGGTTGACTGGAATATATGCAGGGTTCATTTTGTGAGGAAGGATGTGCAGGAATATAAACACCTATGGAAACACATTCCTTCTGAGCCTGCTTCCAGAGAACAGAGCTCTAAATGGCTGTGGATCAAGAGGTTTTTTTGGCACCTGTCCATGCATAGTTAGGATTCACAGGAAGCCTGCAGGACTTTTTTTGTTGTTGGTCAAATGAATTATTGATTTGCTGCAGCTTGATATTTGTTTCCCAAAGACTGTGTGCAGGACAAACTGTAAATCCTAAATAATAAAAGGAAAATATAACTGGTCTGGCGAAAAATGGGTGGAACTTTACAGTGTGACATAAATAAAGAGATGGTTTAGTTCCTGAGAGCTGGATTAGAAATGTGTGCCCAGCACAAGAAAGAGCAGGAGGTGGCTGTAAGGGAAAGAAGAGTCAGGTTTTAACAAAGAGAAGATTGGATAGCTTCCTACAACCACCTCTCTGAGCTTATTCTGTCCTGCCAGGAATGTCCAGAAGCAGCGAAAATCAGAGGAGTGTTACAACTTTCTGTCATGGCTGAGGAGTGTGGCTGGGAAGAGGCAGTTTAACTTTGGCTGTTCTCCACACTAGGACTTCAGAGACGTGTTCCCCCACACCTACTTGTCAGGCCCTCACCTCTGTGACTCTCTTTTTCTGCCACACAGATGTGAGAGAAGAGTAAAACTCCCCGTCCCCTCTCCTGCCACACGTTCTCCTCACTGCAAGCTTGGAACCTTTTGCTTCCGACCAGGTACCTCACCTCCTGCCACCACCATTTTCTCTCCCACCCACACCTCGTGGTGAACTTCCCTTGCATCTTCCATCGTCCCCACTGGATCAGGACCCCAGCCCTCTTCCTTTCAGCCCATCGCATTCCAGCAGTCCTGCTCATTCCCTCCTGCCAGCTCTGCTCCATGTTCCGTGCCCGTGAGCCATTCAGCCTGTCCACTGTGGAGCTGTAGGATCCCAGCTTAAGAGAGAGACCACGGCTGGCACAGGGAAAGTCACTGTTTGCCATGTGGAAGAGCTGTGCTCCAGCTGTGGTGATGCCGTGTTTGCACTGGATTTGCCTTTCAGCATTCCATGGTGGTGGTTACTGTGAGTGCTTCACCAGCGTGCCAAGCTGAGGGTGCAGGGCTGCACATGAGGGGAGGAGGGATTGTTCCCAGCTGGCACTTGCCCTGCCTGAGACTGGATGACTCCAGAGTGGCTTCCAAGCAGTAAAATGTATTGTAAATGTGACTATTTCTCTGACCTTTCCCCTGTAGCCACTCACCATCAGTTGGTCACTCCTGCTGCAGTGAGCTCCTCAGACTGACCAGTACCTGGGGGAAGCAGTACTTAATTATCACCTTTTTGGTTTGGTCGTTTCCTTTCTCCTGCCCCTAACAGAGGCACTGATTTTTGGCAAGTCTTGTATTTGCCTGGTTTTTTAATCGCCTCAACCTTGAGTCGTATCACTTGGTGATGATACGATTTTATCCGAGTTATATTTCACTGTGGCCGTGTGACCCCTCCTTTCCTTCATGGGGGAACAGTTATGGTGTGAGGTCTGTCTGTGAACTACCAGGGATTTGTGGTGTGTGCTGCCAGTGAGAACTGGAGGTGCCCCTGCACGAGGATGAAACACGAGCAACCAAAATGGTCCTTTTTATGAAAAGCTTCTGATTGGAAAAATCACTAATAGTGAAATTATAATGTAACAGTGTTAATTAACAACAATTAGAGCATTTCATCTGCCACTCCTTGGCCTCCCAGATCTTTACAAAAGGCTTGAGGAAATCAGCTGAATAGGGGCTGTGAAGGAAAACTCCCCTTTTTATGTGGGTTTCAGGTGAGTTCTTGGGAGCAGCTTAGTTTTCAAAGCATAATGTGGCTGCTGTGATATCGTTTATGCTCTATTTTGAAATAATAATAATCTGAATATGATTTAGAGCTCAGGTAGTTGTAAATCCAGTGTATTTTCTTCTCGAGGTGAATTGCTTCAGTTTTGTTATTCTGAAGTGTTTTTTAACCCTGTGCCTGCATGTTGAGTGTGTTTGTGGTGCACATAAAACTCTGATTTCAGTGATGTGGCTGTGAGTTAATTAATTTTGGTGGAGTTGGTCCTAATTTATCTTGGCAGGACCAAGGACAGAATCAGGCCTTAACGCCTCAAATTAAAAAATTAAACTCTAAAATTATTGTGAAATAAAACACCACCAATATATTCCCATTAAACTGTATCTCATGAGACTAAAATAATAGTCAAAAATTCCTGTGTGTGAGTAGAAAAGCAGAAATCAAACATCTACTAAAAAAAAGAAGGAAAAAAAACTACCAGCAAGTTTTTAGTCTGCAGAGAAGAGAATTTGATTTAAATAAGCCCTGTTTTGAGTGTACACTCTCATAACAGTGACAAGTTATCAAGCAGAATTGTTTTATTTTTGCCTGGCTGTCATATTTAAAATGAAGGCAGATTGATTTCTCTCTGTTGATGTTTATCAAGAATTCCTGTAATCTCCAATTGTGTGAGCAGATTTATTTTTCCAAGTAAACATATCACTGAAATTTATCTATTTGGAGTGAAAATCTAATAATTCCATTGTTCATAGACAATATTAATTCATTAAAGATTAGTCAAATACTTTTAAACAAGAATCTAAATGATTTAAAAAGTTGAGGAATTTAGTTTATAGTGAGCTGATGACAGAGCAGAGAGAAATAAGCACAGGCAAAGAATCCAGTGCTGACATTTCCATGTGGTTCTATGACAAACACATGCAAATGTCTTTATTTAGCAGCTCTTGTGGTGACCTGGGAGATGAAGGATGTGGGAGTTACTGTCTCTGTGAAACATTTCCCCTGGCCTTTCCAGGGAGGTTTGGTTTAGCTCCACATACCTCCTTGTCCTGTGGCTTTGGGCGAGTGTTGTCCGAGGCTTCCTCGTTCCCACCTCCTGCTTTGGGATGGCTTTGTCCTGGGGTTAGTCCGGAAGGGCTGGAAGAGCTGCAGGTGAGGAGAAGGTCATTAGTCATGGCCAAACTGTTCACTGTGAAATCAGCTTTAGTCTCTGGGGCCTGTTTGGTGAGAAAAATGAGTTATTTTGGGTTGCCTTGCGAAATCTGACTGGCTTGGGGTTATTTACAGATGCACAGCAGTTAATCCCCTGTGGAAAAAAAGCCATCCGTGGTAATTCTGACAATTTTCCTCAAAGGGCCACTTCCTGTAGCCCCTCTTACACAAACAGGTGCCAGAAAAGCCTTGTGTGAAAATGAGGGGCTCTGCCGTCAAAACCACTGGCTTAGATGGATATAATCTGGAATTGCCATAATGGAAAAAGGAGTTGTGAACACATGTGTATGAATGGAATTGTTCCACAGTTAAGGGGAGATTTATGGCTGGGGAAATCACTACAGAGCAGCAAGTGGTAGAGATCATGTTTTTATTTTAATATGGGAGCCAAGTCTTGCATTAGGACGTTGCTGAATCCAGTGCAGAAAATAAACAGTGCCCAAGGGACAGAGTGGAGTTCTGTGGGATCTAGGGCCTTCAATAATCCTGGCCTAAGAGCAGCTAAGATAGGGAACATATAAAAACTAATCTTGTGCTCTTACAATAATGTGTGGAGGGTAACAAGGTGCAGTTATGATGTGTTGGCACCACAGCTTTTAGCAGATGACTCCTTAAATTAAAAGATAAGTTTGCTGAGTGACTTTCTGGAATTTATTTAATGAAGGCCCATAAAATATGATATCTGTTTACAGCTGGATTAGCAGCACAGTGCTCAGCTACTGGGCTTTACAGTGGATAGAAAGCACCAAACAAGCCTGAACTCTTCTTTCCTTCCTGGAAAGCACAAACTCATTTTGGAAAACCATAAATTTAACTGGTGCATGTGTCTGTCTTTAATCACGACGAGCAGTTCCTGGCTTTGACAGGCAAACTGCACAGAGCAGTCCTGCAGTGATCCTGCTTGTTCAGTTTTTTCAAGTTTGGCTTCCTCTGAGTAGCAGCAAAGCAGTAGCAATTCTATGAATATTGCACTATTTCCACCTCTTTCTCTTGGAAAAGTCAGTCCAGTTACCTGTAACTTCAGTTACCTGTTTTCCTGTGTAGACGACGTTGGGGTTAATTTTGGTTGAGTTTATCTCCCGTATTTGCGTTCTGCTGGGGGTGAGCAGAGTGGGAGTAAGTTGTTCCTGGAATAACTTCCCTTTTGGAAGCAGCAGTGGGAAGCTCACCCAGGACTTGGCTAAAGAGCCGGTGCATTTTGGGTTGTGCTCCAAGTAACCGAGGCTTCCCGGTGCCGGAGCCGCAGGCTCGGGTGAGTCAGTGCTCACTAGATGGCACTTTTGTCCCAGCATCCGAGTTCAAACGGCTCCGCGGGAGAACAGGAAAGGCCATCAGTGTTTAGTCTGCTCTCACGGAGTCCCTGCATGACCAATGTGGACCCCATGGACTTCCTGGAACATGTGTTAGCAATTTAGCAGCAGACATTTATTTCTTTGTTTTACTGCTTGGCTCTTTGAGAAAGTGTTGGTACTCGGTTACGGGCTGTCTGGATCATGTCAGAGGCCATGGGGATCAAGTCCCTGTGACAGGCCAGACTGAGGAAGAATGGAGTTGGAGGAGGTGAGGAAGCTGACCCTCACTCCAGCAGTAACAAGTCCCTGCCTGTCTGTGGCCTGTGGCCAAGTGCCGGGGCGGTTTGGGGCTGGTACAGCTGAATAAACAAAACACTTTGCCCAGTTGGCTTTTTCATATTTCATCAGCACCAGTTCAATCAAAGTCTTTCTATTTCTTAAGACGAGGTTCTTATTCTTAACTGTATTTTTTTTTCCTCCCCCTCCCCCCCCCCGCTTTCCCACATTTTAGCCCCATCCAGAAGAGGTGACCTTGAAATCCTTGGCTACTGCATGCTGCAATGGCTCTGTGGGAAGCTGCCCTGGGAGCAGAACCTGAAGGACCCTGTGGCTGTCCAGGCTGCAAAAACCAAGTAAAAACAAACCCCCACCCTGTAACCCTGCAGCATCCTCGGCACTCCACGGGTCTGGAAAAGGCAGCTCTCCATGCTGTACAGCACCTTAGGAGAAAGCTCAAACAATTCTCCTTAATTAAGAGAGATGTTGGAAGCAGTTGAAATGTGAACTTTATGTGCACGTCTCCCCTCCTTTGCATGTTTATGTCTGTGCTGCTGCAGAGAGAGGATGAATTCCAGTGCACAGTACACAGGCATTTTGTCTGCTCTGTATTTTTCCAATACTGTTTTTTTTTCAAAGAAAACATTTGTCAATTAGCCCAGGCCCTGGTGCACATACAGAAGGTTGTTGTGTGTTCCCATTAAACTTCACGGGTGTGTTGTAGGTTCTGTAGGGCAAACATCTCTTGGAGGTTTTTCCACACGTGCATTCAATTTATTTAACTTTCTCTATGATACTGTTTTTCAGAAGTTTTTCTGTAGGTTTTTAATGTTATATAAGCCTAGTGCCATTACAAACAATTAGATACCAAACCACTGAGGAAGTCGGTGAAAATTTTTCCTTTTCTCCCCAGCATGACTCACTCAGAGCTCGCTGAAACAGCAGAGTGTGGTGGTGTTTTCTTCCTCTGCCTTCACAGTTGGGGCTGGAGAGAGTTAATTGCAGCGGTACCTGGAGCCTGTGGTTACCCAGAAATGGAACATCACAATTGCAGGAGGCAGCAAACTTTTAAGTAGGGCAAGTCACAACAGAGGTGCACAATGGGGATGGCTGATCCATGGAAATCAATGGGCACATTCCGTGTGGCACCGGCTCTGGGCCGTGCTCTGCGGATGGTGCCGATTGCAGCTGTGAACGTTGACTCCTCTGCTATGTCCAATATTCCTCCTTTGGAAGTTCTGAGCACTGCACAGCCCCCTGCAAGAAAGCACTCCTACACTTCAATGGGAAATCGATTTAATCAATTGAGCTGCTTCGATAATTCTTCCTCTGTTAACCCTTGGATTGCTGGCATTCCCAGCAAACACAGGCTTCAAGGATGTGCACCGGGAAGTTTGGGGGACTCCCTCTCCCCTCTGGCCCTTCCTGTGTGGAATTTTGAGAGCCATTGCTACAGGGCAGAAAGAACCTGATGCTCAATAACCAGAAGGCAGAGCAGAGCTGCTGCCTGAATTCCAAAATATAAACAGGAATCATCAATCTGAAATCAGCTCAAAGGGCTTTTCTTTTTCATTCTAGAAAGCTTAAAATGTTTGCAAAGAAAGTGCAGTTTTAGCTGCCAGCCTGGAATTAAGTAACTTAGGTATCTTGGTGGAACCAGCAGTGGGCAAAGTGTTAAAAACAGAGCTGAGGGCAGATCTGGGTTCAAAAGCACTGTTGTGAATCAGTAGCTATCCCGGAGGTCCACTCCCTTTGGAACTGAGACTTGCTGTCTTCCTAAATCCCAAATGAAGAATCACCTGCTCCAAAGCCACATTAAATTGTTGCACTCTCATGTTGTTTCAGACTTATTGACGAGCTCCCAGAGTCGGTGATGAAGTGGGGTTCCTCTGGAAGAAGCTGTAGTAAGTGTCTGTGCACTTCGCACCACGTGCTCCTCAGCCTGCCACCAAACACACTCAAACGTCTCACTCGGGGGGGAGCAGAAGAGAAGTGGAAGTAACACAAATTTAACAGAGTCTTCAAAGCTAAATAATTGTCTTCAGTCTCACCTGTGATTATCCCATGGAGTCACATAAGGGATCTTGGCCATATGTAATCCGAGGTGTTGGGAAGCAGTGACTATCCTGGAATCAGGAGTAGCTGTTAGTATGGAAATAGGAAGGAACTGTTTACCAAAGGTTTACTGCTCAGTGTTCAGAGTTTGAAAAAGCAAATGAATGGACAGTTTGTGTCACATTATTTCTTCCTTCACTGAAATACAAAAGTAACCCAGGGAAAACAGAGGCCAGGATCTATTTTTTATTTCTTCCCTAGCATTTTGTATTAGAATTATCGGAATGCCTTGTGTATCAGATAAAATATATTCACGGCGTGTATACATATTTAATAAATCTTTCCTGCTAGGATTTGACCAGATGCTGATATCTGGTGGAGCACTCCAGTTTTAGGGTACACTTGGGTCTTCAGCTGAAGGAAAAGTTTGATCTCCCCATATGTTTTTCCTACCAGCATTATTTGCCCCCATTCAGTGGTTTCCCTGTTTTTTGAACCACTGGACGATTAAATATTGCTGCTTTACTTTTATAGGATGCAATCACAAAAACAATAGCTGTATTTGAAGTTTAAAAAATTGCATTTTTTCCAAAGCATTCCCAGTACAATATCTAAGTAGATAAATAATACAGCTGTCAGTAACTAATATTTAAGAGTATTATGACCTATCCAGTGTAAAAGACTTTGTTATTTTGTCATTTGTCGATATTTTGATTTTTATCCTTGGATAGCTTTCGGTGCTGTAGGAGTTAGAGGTGGAGCACTTAAGGGCTGGCTTGTTTATCCACGTCTGTCTTTTCCTTCTCTCATCTCAGAAAGACAAGGTATTGTCAGTTCTGTGCTGGCAGGGTGTGTTGAACTGGAGTTGTGTCTCCATTGTGTCATGTTGGGATGAACCCTCTCTGAAGTTCTAGGTGGAATTTACACTCAAATCCTCTCTGCAGGTGAAGTAGCCAAGTTTTTGGCCTGTGTCTGTGGCTTAGCTTACGACGAGAAGCCCAAGTATCAGGTGCTGAAGAAAATCCTGGTGGATGGCCTGGAGTCCAGAGGGGTGCGCTACGACGGCCCTCTGGAATTTTCCACAGCAGCCTGCTCAGGGAATCACTGCACTAAGGCTTCCAAAGTAAGTGAGACAGCCCTGGGATTATCTCTGACATCTCCTGCTCCTTGCCTTTCCTTTTGCAGGGGAGGAAATGGTCTAAGATCCCAAAATGAGACTGACACAGCAGTTCTTTTGCCTTAAATACACCGGGTTTGTTAATTCCTGTTTCCCCTGGCTTTGCTAAAAAGTGGAATGTCAACCCTCAAGGAGGAAGAGCTGCCATGAGTCCTTTTGACCCATGGGCTCTCACTTCAAAGCAGGAGGTCTGTGCAGAATGATTTACTTTCAGGATAATGGGGAAGTCAAGGACTTTGTTCACTAACATCTTGAAGACAAGCCTGAATGCCAGGTTTTTCCTTCGCCCCAGATTAAAAGCAGAGTTACTTTTATTCGTGAAAGCATTTAATTCATTTTCTCACTTTCAAACTGTTCTTTGTCATTTGCCTTCTCACTCCTGCAGCCCCAGTGTGGAGGAGGAATGACTGGGGGACAGAAACGTTCCTGGTGGGTGGGGCCATGGGCTGCACTGGGTTTCAGAAGTGGCAGCTGTCCCGTGCCATTTTCCTCCCGTACTCTAAAGTCTGAAGCTGCAAGTTAATAAAGCCCAGCCTGACTAAGAGGAGGGGGAGGTAATTAGAAAGTGGTGCTGGGAAATGTCAGTGCCGTCGCTCCTGCGCCGCGAAATGCCCGGATGCGGCGGCCCTGCGTGGGGCTCCATGTGTGCAATAAGGCAGGGTCAGGGGACCAGCCATTTTTAATATTCCTGGTGAACTTTGGACCATCACAAGTGCACGTGAGCCAAGAATGCAGGATGCAAACTAATGTGACTGATAGGCTGCGAGATGAATGGTGATTCAAGTATCAGTGCACAGATGGTTCTGATTTGCTGAGTTTTGTAGCTGCTGCAACTGAAGACATAAAATATCCTTCTAGTCATAAATTAGCTCTTTGGAAGCAAAACCTTGGCACCAGAGCTTTACAACCTTCAATTAGTAGGGAAAGAAGTATTTGAATGACTGTGGTATTGACATCTGTAGGCCTGCATAGTAATCATTCCTAATAGAAGAGAATATCTGTTTGAGGGGGTTTTGCATGGCTAATTAACCACCAGTGAGAATATGTAATTTTTTCATGATCTCCTGATTGTCACCTTTCTCTCATAATACAATTACATTTTATTGTAGCAAGTGCCTCACAAACCAATTGTCAGCACTATTTACGTATTGTGGAAGGCAGAACAAAAGTTCATGTTTAATGAAAAGCCACTGGGTTTTGATCTTGGTAATTACAGATACTTATTTTAGCAATTTTATTGACTTTTCTGGTTTTATCACTTTTTTTTTTTGTTAACAAAACCAAAAGCTACTTTGGTGACAGGACTTGAAGGCTCTGATGGGGTGACCACTTTGTCCTCACTCACTGAAGAAGCTTTTTTTAAGTTTGCACTGTGTTCTGAAGTGAATGGAAGCATCAAGGTAGCTGTTAGCTGATCTCCAGCTGATCCTGTTGGATCTCTGTTTCACAGGAGTCTTTGATTTCTTAGTCAGATTCTGAAGAGTAAATCTTATTTCCTTCTTATTGCCTGGCCCAAGACTTGACAGTCAGCAGCATAAAAGATGAGCCTGACCTTCCAGGTTGCAGGAGCTGCTGCAATTTCCTATTTGCAAGTGCACAACCCCCCTGGAAAATCCCTGGATGAGGAGTGTCAGTTCTCACCGCTGCTGTGCCACAGGACTAAGTGGAATTGGTTCTGATGGCCAGGAACAAGAGCAGAGAGAATGTCTGTGTATTACTAAATCTTGACACCTGTCACCACTTTTCAGAGAATTCTGTAGTGCTGTGTCTCACTTCTTGGAATAGCAGGAATGCCAGGATCACCTGGCTTTTACTGGAGTGTGTTCCTGCAGTTCTGCTGCTGACACGAGCGAGTTTCCTCTAACAGTCACTGCACAACAGCTGCAGAAAGGCGATTTTAGGGTTATTCAAAGGATTTAAGGAGGACTTAAATACAAGTAGAGAGGGCAGAAAACTGAACTCTCTCCAAATTTATTGCCATTTTCAGAAAATGCTGCATTTCAGGTGGCCTGGTGCACTTGGTGCTGCAGTCCTCACAAAGTGCTGCACGACAGGCAGGCCCTTCCCACTGCATCTCTTCATGGCACTGTCTGCAGTGATCCCAGGTCTGACTTCAGCTGAGCATTCCCTTTCCACCTTTCCTTCTGGTCAAACACCTCTCCCATTAAAGAGGCAGCCTAAGAACGGTGGGAGCCACTACAAACAACCTCTGTTGCTTCACTTGTTGCTTGTGAGCAGGATCTGGCTCCAATGACCTGTGTGATTCCACCTGTACCAATTTGATACAGGAGATGAGGTGACTGGGGGTTGATTCCCTTCTGAAGACCAGTAAACACCTGTAAGTACCAGTCAGGGGATTCTGGGGCACCAGCTCCTTGAAGAAGATTGTTACAGAGCATGGATTTTAGGATACAGCTCCCCGTATAGTATCTGAATCTCATCCTGAGATGACATGAAAAGACAGCAGTGGCTACATCCTGGTTCTTTGTTCTGATTGCACACCAAACACAGGTGATAAAATACTAATTGCATTAATTCTCAAATTTGTTTACCACAGTTTTGGCTCTGGATAAATATTTTCAGCGTTCCCCCTCTGGTGAAAGTGCTGGTGTTGGGACCAAAGAAAGTGTGGTGAGACCAGCTCCTTGCTTGAGCTTGTAGATACCAGATTAAAAATTAATTACATCAATACCAACCTGTAATTCCAGTAGTGGGAAATATGGTCATTTTTACGTGTAAAATACGTATTTAAGTGCTTTAAGTTCTGTTTGGAAAGTGGTGCAGTTGTTTAAGGTGTGTCTGTGCTGAAGATGATTGTTTGGGGAATGTGTGGAAATCTTTACCTGAAGTTTATTTTCTAGCATCCTTCCCAAATCCAACACAGCTCTACCTTGGTAGTGGTTTGAGCAAAACACTTCTTGATATTTAAAATGCTGGAAAATATTCTTTTGAGAAAGAATCACTGTCGTTCTGTGTTCTACTCTTACAGTTTTGTGTGAAATACAGGCTTTTTTCACTATATAAAATGCTCACTGTGCATCCCAGGTTCGCCCACCAAAGCCTCCACCAAAACCAGCTCAGCCCAAGGGAAAAAAGATGGAAGGTGGAGAAAACAGCTGTCAGAACAAAGCCTGTGGTGGGGGAACAGTGACACAACTCCCAGGTGAAGAAAAGCCAAGTAAACTGAACAGGAGGCCTCACCAAGCAGAGCCTCAGCAGGTGAGGATTTGGGCACACAGCTCTCCCAGGAGTTTGCCTGCTCCCCGAGCTCCCTGTCCAGCTTTTGGGGTGTGCAAGGAGGAGAAGGGCTTGAGAAAGGCCAAGTGCTCTGTCACAAACCCCATTGTGGTTGGCAGATTCTTGCTGGCTTCCTGTATTGCAGTAGCCCAGGGGATAAGAGCCAGGAGGGCAGTCCCTCACCTGCCCCAGGCCTGGGATAACTCTGAATGTTACCGCGTTCCTTTCAGCTCTTGGAGTCACTGTCTGTACCTCAACAGGCTCCCTTGCCCAGGCCTTCCCCCAGAGCTGTGGAACCGAAGGAAAGCAGGGGGCAGGAGGAGAGCTCCAGCTGCCTGAGCAGGCCCCACGCCCGGGTGACGCGCCGGCAGTGCCAGGCGGAAGAGAAGCCACCGAAATGTTACACCACAACTCAGGAGCCCCAGCACCCACTGAAGGTGAGGGACCGGGGTTACCTTACAACAGTTGTGGTGTCCTGAAAAGGAAAGGGCAGCTCTTCTTAAAATAAGGGTTCAAAAAACCCACAAAGCCTAAACTGTGTGTGTGCAAACTCAGTGTTTGCCACAAACACTAAAGGTCATAGCACTCAATTAATGAAGTTGTTAAATCTGAAGATTTCAGTACTTAACTAACTCACCTTAAATAATATTGGTAATTTAGTGCATAAAAGGGCTGAATAAATGTTTTCAGTCTTACTCTTCAACTCTACAGGGGAAAAAAAAAAGGATGAAAAAATTAATCAAAGTTCTAGTACAAATAATGCAGAATAATTTATATCTCACTGATCATCCTGTGCTCCTTTTCTCTGGAGCTTCAGCATATTTTAGTGAAGGGATTTCACCCTGTTTTACCTCCATATAAAAAAATAGCTTGGTTAAATGAGGGCAGTTTCTAACAAGCACAAAAATGCAACTTGCAAGGTAGCTTTATTATTAATCTGAAATTCTTTGCTTCAAGCAGTCTGATCATCACTGCCTGGAGACTCCGGTACAAGCTGGGAGAGGGAAGCAGCAAAAGCACAGCTGTACCTGAGAGCACCAGGCAAGACAGTGGTGAGCAGAACCATTTGGGGAGATGTTTTGGCAGCCGGCAGGGGAGGCAGAGTCTGAAAAGTCAGATTTTGCTCATCGAGAAAGAAAAGCATGAGAAGAAAAAAAAAAGGCAGGATTCTATTAGTTTCATTTTGCAGAATTCCTCTCACGTAATTCAGGAGCTTGGTAAAGGAAAGCTGCCTAGGAAACTACAGCTGAAGGGCTGTCCCTTGTTCTAAGGGCCAGTGGAAAAGACAGGCGAGTCTCGGTAAGTGAGAAATGCAAGGGTGGAGTTTGGCTAAGGATGGCATTGCTGCTGGAGACCCAAAGCCAACAGCCAACCACCCTGTCTAGGGAGGACAAGCCCTGTTGGCAGGTCTGTGCTCTCTGATAGGTCAGAAGTTCAGCGTCACTGTGAAATGCAAAACTTACACAAATCAAAACAGCAAATCCGACTTCAGAGTCATGTCTCAGGTTCCCAGGGTAAACCTTTATTAGCCCCAAACCAAGGAAGACTGAATAATATTCAACTTCTTTGGAAACAAGTTAAAGACAGAGAAAAATTTCAGCTGTGGACCTGAATAGTAAATACAGACTTGTGTATCTTTACCCATACCTTATGTTACACACTTACTATACAGTGTCTGTGCATCGCAAATTCCAGAGGTAAGAGGCCGTAAGAATTGTATTGCTTTCTCTGGGATAACTTAAATACCCCAGAATTTTTTCTGATTCACATCTCAATATTAACAACTTTATTATTACTCTTCTTTTCCCCCGCAGAAAGACACGGCAAGAGACGTGCCACCATTTGACCCCTACAGGATATTCTCAGACTCCAGAAAGAAATACGATCACCTCCTCAGTGCAGTTCATCCAGTGCCATCCCAGGCTGGCCCTGACAGCACTCGCCCTTCCATGGCTGTTGTGTTTAGGTTGGCCTTTACTGACCAGACGTACCCCTACACTGCAGCTGTCCTGGTGCTCCTGCTGCTCATTGTGCTGTCCTTGTATCTGCTGTGATGTTGCTGTTTTGGTAGCTCCAGTGTAAGTGCAGTGGTGTTCCCACCACACAGTTTTTCCTCAGAGTTTCTTCGTTGAAGATTTCAGTGTCAGGGGCTTGAAAAAGAAGGTTTTAAATAATGCTGTCAGTACGTACCTCGTGCAGGCACGTTCTCTTAAACCTCCCAGATCTGCACTAGTAGTTACAGATGCACTGAACTATTTGTGCTGCTTTCTGTTGCAAATGTTGGGATTCTTTTCAGTGTGTTTTTTTTAAACTGGACCTTTGTTACAGCAACATTAAAAATATCATAAAGTACAACAGAGTGTGATCTTTAATCACTCTGGCACTGGTGTGTTGTGACTGATGTGGGGCTTTCTTTATACTGTGTGAGAAAACCTGTAGTTAAACACTGACGCATTAAATGCATGGGAATTTAATTTACTCCAGTGTGTAAAGAGAAGATAGGATTTGTGGCTACTATTTTAAAAAAGAGAATGGAAGGTTAACTTTGATGAAAGGTTAACTTTGCTACTGGCTTTGCCTTTTCCTGAGCTCCCTCACACCCTTTAGTTCACTCCTATTCCTTGGATTTCCTTACCTTGTTGCAGTAGGGACATTCGCCAAAGATGACATTAAAACTCTGCCTGCTGGTAGGAAGGCCTTGTAGCCACTGCAACACAAGGAAGGGGGTTAAAATGCACATTGGTTTCACATCAGATTTAAGATCCATCTATTTATTAGCAGGGTTCAGCTGATGAACATCTGGCACAGTGCACTGAAAGTCAGAGTGGGGAGAGCTGATGTAGGAACTGGGGGTGAGAGGGCAAGCAGAAGCAGTGACTGTGGTAACGTTCCTGATGGGATTTTGCTTCATCTGGAATTGGCTGGGCAATGGTTGTTTTCTAGAGCCTGCCAGTCCCTGAGCAGTTTGTGCCATTAAGTGGTTTACCTCATAGAGGCAGGCCTGGTGGAAGGGTTGTCCGCAGCGGGGCTCATCACACACGTGGTCGGGAGTGGCCCCATCGAGGCGATAGGCATAGCAGATCCCACAGTCCTTGGCAAAGTCCTGGAACACAGCAGGGTTCAGCTCACAGAGCAGCTGGGAGGGACCAGGGGGCCGCTAACACAGCAAACAGGCTCACCTCTGTCCTTGCTTTTGCCTTTTGTGTTAGCTGGAATCACTATTCTTGCCTTCAGCATAGAAGTGTTCGTGCCATAATGGCATACAGTGACACTGGTTCCCAGATGCACAAGACTTTACTGGGTTATATCTTACATCTAGTTCAACAAGCCTTTTTATACCTCTGGGCCCATTTCTTTTATTAACCACAATGATTTGTCATTACATTTCACCATTAGACACAAGCCCTCAGTCAGATCTTAATTTAGAAATTTCACAAGTGAAAGCCAAACTCCTAATCCAGTGTTAAAGCATTGTCAAAAATTAATTCCCAGTTTTGTTTGAAATGCACCAGTATTTGGATGGCCTCTTGTCCCTGTAGGCAGCTCCACCTAATTAGAACCAAAGTCATCAACATCCATAACAGAATGTTTGGATTGTCCACATCTCATTAGCTACTCTGGAACTTCCTCTTTCCCTTTTAATAGTGGAGCCTGTTATTAATGGCCTCTGTGCTATGAAGGCCACAGGGAAGTGTGCACCTCTAATCAAAGGTTAACAAGCTCTGACAACTGTTGCTTGAAGTTCAGAAGTCCTTGTGACAATATATTAATCCAATTACCCCCCTTCTAAGTCTCTTATTTTTCCTGGCTGTTACAAAGTGACCATTTAAATGTCCCTTATTCAGAAATAACAACTAATCATTAAAGAAAAGCAACTCACGCTTTTTTCCAACACCGCACGAGATGGAAAATCAATTTCTAGGAGGTCTTTCAAGTTTTGTAACAAACTGATTTCTGGATCCCTGTGGGTGGGAGAGAGGGAGAAAACATTCCACACCAGAAATGGCCAACACCACTTCAGTTCCAAGCCTGTTTCGCTAAAGACACTCACCACAAGTGCATGTTGCTGTTGAGCTTAGCTCTCAGAGGGGCCACTGCTGCAAACCAGGGACAGAACAATCACATCACCCCACTGAACAGCCCAGATTTCAGGTAGGGGTTGGACTGGAGAAGAAACAAGCGGTGTCTGCTGCCTTACCATGATCTGCTCCAAGGAAATAACACTCTGGAAGCATATTGGGATGGCGAGGATCTACCTCCACGTTCACAGAGACGTTGTTGCCTGCAGCGAGAAAGCAGGGAAGGCCATGGGGAAGCTTTGCAGTCAAGTATTAGAAAGCGAAAACGTTTTTAAAAGCAGTTTCAAATTGGTTAAATCAGGCTGGTTTTCACTATGACAAATAATAAAAAAGTTGGGAGGTATCCAAATGAATTGTACAAAATATCAGTATATATAAAATATTTGCATTTCAATGGACTGTAATTCAAAATAGTAACTGATTAAAAAAACCTGCCAGGCTTGCATTTCTTTTAGACTAGTCTTAACAGGCTTATTTCTGAAAAATCAAACTCAACCTAGATGACTAAACCCATTGGAAATCGTAGCAGAACTTTAAAGGTAGCAGAGATGTAACTTATTAATTCATCATTGTATTTCACAGCCAAGAAGAGAAGCCTAAGGACACGATTAAGCAGTGACAGTCAGTCCCCTGCCCAGCACACCGGGGCTGAGCCAACAACAGTGTGTTTCCAAACAGCAAAGTGGAATACACAAAATGAGAGCTGTGTCTTTGGGTTTTCACTTCTCAAATCCACTGGATCCCTCCCAGCCTTTTTCTACCGATTGCAATCCTCCTGGCTGTAGCGCTCCGGGTGGGATGCTCCGGCTCCAGCACCCACGTATTCCCATCGATTTCATCCAGGGCATCCCAGAATCCTTTCAGCGACTCCAGTGCTGCCAGGAACTGCTTGTAAATGTCTAGTAAGGAGTTCTAAGAACAGAAAACAAAGTTCCTATGGTCTCCACCGATGGCCAGAGAGAATATTTAAAAACCAAACTACAGGTCAGTGAAGGAATGTTAAAATCCCTTTGTGTGTCCCAGTGTATCCTGGTAGCAGAGAACACGGAACCTCACAGGGGTTTTAACTGAAACCACACAGGGAAAGCCGTACCCTGAGCACAAACACTTCATCCTGGTAGTTCTAACATGTGCTGTACATACATCATGCCTGGATTTGATAGTGGTTTATACTCCTTTTCTAAAGAGCTGGGATGAGCTATTAATTTACATTGTAACTTTAAAAAAAACAGCTGTAAAATTAAAGTAAAATCATCGTTTGCCTTCATTATCATCACTGTATTATCATTAACTTTGACCTTCTGATATTTGGTCTCTGCTCGAGCTGAGCACCACAACAGTGTTACCCAACCGAACTACAAAGAAATACCTACATAACCAAAGGAGATTATTTATTTTTAAAAAAAATATCACCTACCATCATCAGAATTATCTCAAAATCAAGCAATTTTAAAAACCCAGGTGCTTAACATCAGATTTCAAACCATGTAAATAAGGCAGGAGGAGGAGAAACCATCTAATAATCAGAGGATTATACTTGGGGGATTTCAATATTTGAGAGTGGATTACATGGAATCAGAAAAACCTTTCACTAGACAGGACAATATACAAGACAATGCAAAAGAAACCTTTTAAATCATCAAAAAGGAAGGAACTATTTCTACAAGGAAAAGCTTCTGCAAGGGGAGAAAACACTTGGTGGTCAAGTGAAGCCCTTTGCAGGTGCCCAGAGAGAACCAGATTTCAGATGTCTTGGGGTCCAAAAGAAAAAGCAAATTAAATGTTCTGCTCTCAGAGAGGTATTTTTCTATAAATAAAACAAAGAGAGGGAATGGTTTCCTTTAATCTGCAGTGATTATCTTCTCCCTTTCTCACCTGGACAAAGAGAAGCAAATTATCTGAGCGTTCTGAAATGAAGAAATAGGTTTTTTCTCTGTAATAACTTTTTATATTTGGTGATACATATTTTAGAAAGAAATGGCACAGCTTAGAAATAAAATGCTACATTTTTTCCTGCTGTTATTAAATTATATTAAAGTAGGAAAGCACCTAAGCAGAAAAGTGTGAACACTGCCAATCTCCAAATGTAACGCTTATTATCTTTAAAAGCATTTTGTTACTTTTATAATACCTGAAGTGATATAATAGTGTCAGTCACTTAACCACATCTTAGAGTATGGTATCTTCATCTTAAGTACTATTATTTCCAGTATTTTAATAATTTTCACACAGTCCTGAAATGTGATCTTTTGTGCTCTGATGACACTTAAATTAATAGCATAATTTTCTGGTACTTGCAACAGTTGCTTTCCATTTTGATTTTTTTACATTTTTCTATATCACATACAGATAAATCCTCTAATAATCATTTTTATCTTTATCTTCCGGGAATTCAAAGGGTTTCACTAGAAAAAGGAAACATCAAGGGATTATAACCCACAGATAAGTTTTAAAATCCAATTAATTTTAATACTAATTGTAATTTTTCAATGATGTTCCTTAAAAAGGTAGTTAAATCTTTTTTTTTTTTTTTAGACACTGTTCATTTGATCTTATTTGCATGCTTCATTGATGTTGCCAGCTGTCTCCTGCTATAGACATAAATGCATCCATAGCTATTTAAATACATCACCTGCTTGTCATGCAAGCCATGAAAACCCCAACATTCCTTTTTATTTGATTAACCAACTAATTTTTGGTGGTTGCCCAACGCTTTTACAACAGCCTGACGGTGCTTTTCTTTGGTCTCAGCTACACCAAGATGGTCGTTAATAACGTCAAGCAGCACCAACATTTTGTTTCGTGGCCCCTTTTCTACGAAAGTGTTGGAATTTGTGTGAAATACGTCAAAATTCTTTGGAAAGTAAGGCAGCGATAAATCAGACTGTCAGTGCTGCTCACCCTGACCCAAAAATCCCTTACAAAACCGAACTGGTCCCTCCATAACCATTGACTTCGCTGCTTTTGCAGTCAGCTGTGAGCCCAAGCCGCCTGCGTGTTACGGCTCCCTGTGTCCCTCCTCCACTTCAAGCACTGGCAGGAGATGAAGCACTCAGTTTGCCCAGGGAGACTCAGATACTCCGGACCCACCTGTCTCCCAGGGGAACATAACTTCTCTTCCGCCAGGAAATTTCAGGCCAAGTCCTCCCTTCTTTTTTTACCTCATTCCAATTCAGACATTCCCCCCAAGTTCCCCCTTAATGTCCACACACCGCTGCCTCCAGTGAAAGGACTGAGAAGGAATTGGAAAAAAAAAAGGTCTGTCTACTTTTAGGCCTTATTTCTACAGCCATAGAGGCTGGGAAGAATAAAGGAAACTCTTGAATCTGCTCCTGCCGTAAAACCCAGGAAGCCTTTCAAGAGCTTGTAAGATGTGCTAGAGTCCATATGGCTATTCTGCCAAACATCAAGCACCTGTTCCACACTCTGGATGAATTAAGTATTAAATCAAATATTACTTTAAAAGTTCTAATTAAGGTAAATACAGCACAATTGATTACAAACTATTTTTCTTAAAAAGATAAAAATGTGATCTTTTGCCTAAAATACTTCCTAATGTGCAATTTGCTTATCCAAAATTAAAACAACTGCAAAAGCCCCCTAATGGAAAAGGTGAAGTAGCCTAAACTACAGGTGCTGACACCTGCTTGCCCTTCAGGAATTCATAAATAAAATGCAATTTAACAGAGCCAACAGTTGTTGGCTGGGAAAGGGATCACCTGTATCACCTAAAAAATTTGTGATTCTTTCCCATGAACAGTAGTTTAACAATCTCCCCCCTCCTTAACACAAATCAGACCGAGACACAACACTGAAATCTTTTATAAAGTGTCTTGTCAGCCATCTCCTATTTACCGCTGGTGTCTGTGAAGCCCTTTTGCCAAGAAAAAGCACAATTATGAAGCGTTCTTTTGTGTTTTCATCAAAATAACCAAAGAATAATCTCACATGCACTACAGCTCCTGAACCTTGTCTCACTGCTTCCTTGCCTGCTGCTGCTCGACCTCATTAGTCATTAATTCCCACTCTCCTGACCTTCATGTAGCCAACCAGGTGGGCAGTGGGCAGCACAGAAAGCACCCCCTGCCACGAGGGCAGCGGGACAGACACCCTGAGCCTGCAGCACCACCCGTGCAGCCAGTGCTAAAATTGGAGCCAGCACATTCACGTGGTCCTTCAGAAAAAGGATAGAACAGAAATAAGTAGATGTTCTTGCACTTGTCATTGAGAAGCACTCTGCATTTATTTGGCACTTAGAGCAGGAGCAGCAGCAGCAGCATTGCCCTTGGTGCTGATTTCTTACCACTCTAAAACGTCTCCTCTGAGCCAGAATCCACTGGCTGTTGCTGCTCATGCTGTGAGACACCTGCACTGGCTACTGGGCTTGTCATGACGCACAAAACCCCACCATCTTCAGCTTGACATTGTGCAAGTTATAATTATTCATCCAAATGAATATGTCAGAGCAGCAGCAGCAGACCTCTCATCAGCGCAAAAGAAAAATACATCAAAACATTATCAACCCAGCAGGAAGACAGGGACCATAAGGAAAATTACCCATTTTTAATATGGATGCCATAAAGCCATGTCTATTATTATACAGAAGGGAAAAAAAAAAAAAAAAAGAGAAGAGAAAAACCCAACCACCCAACAACCCCTCAAGTTTAAAGTCCATGAGCCTGAAATAGGCAGCAGCACACGCAGGGGGTGGAAAGAAAAATCAATTACCTGAAATCTATTTATATTTTCTCTCATAGGAGTTTATATTCTAATGGTGCAATTGCCCCGTTTTAGTTAAGCCTTGTCAGTTTATACATTAAGGAAGATCAATAAATAGTAAAATGTAAGACCTATTGGTGCCAAACCATCACGTTATTTTATCAGAGAACAGGTATAGCGTGTTCTTTTTCCCTTTTAGGAACCAAAATTTCCAGGCACTCGAGTACCAGCTGAATTCTGCTGCCAGGGGTGTTTCAGCATTATCTAAGCTTAACCCATATTTTAGCACGGTGTGAAGGCTGCTCACTGCAATGATTTCCACACATTTGGAAAATAAACACAATTTCCACAATTACCACAGCCATTTGTCGGGTTCACGTCACCCACGCAGACAAGGTCAGCGTTCCAAACCTCCTGCACAGCTAAAGCCCTTCTGTCAGCACACAGCACGGGCTGCTGGGATTTGGTGCAGGATCAGAGCAGCTCTCCGCAGCTGGAATTACTATCTCGTGATTTCAAAACAGGCTCTTCAGTTACACGCAAACATCTATTGTTCATGTTCGCAAACAGCCCCCAGGTAATTCTAACTGTAAAAAGATTTTAAGCACCAGAATGCTGTATTTTTAACATTAGATTTTCCTTGGTTGTAGTGCCAATATTAATATATCCAGTCCCGTTTTTAACTTGTCGAAGGCTGCTCCGTGTCATGTTCTTCAAGAACATTTTATTAAATTGCAAGTCTTGCCAGTAGCTTTAAAATTACTAACAGTAAACATGGAAAAGCAGGGACTGTCAGGGATATTTGAAGTGTTGTTAATTTGAGGCAACATAAATTGCAACGCTGTAAAATTAATAAAATACCGTTAAAACTATGTATAAAGTTTGAGGGTAGAAACAGCACGTGAAGTCCTGCCCATAGTTTATGGACTTCAGTAGAATTTTAGGGAAAACCAACATCTACTTAAACTGCTCCGAACCATCCCAGAGAATCCAAACCTAAATTCAGACGTGAAACTAAACACATTTGCATTTGCAATGCTTGATTCTTGCGGTTATTTGCTCAAGCTCCCAATATTAGAGGGGGACCCACAGAGCCTTGAGCTTTGCAGTCAGAATAGTATGCCCAGCTTAAACTTCTCCTGCTGCCACCTTCCAGACAGGAAATTTAGTACCAAGACAGGCTTTATTGCTGGGGAGAAATCCTTGGGAGAGCTGGAATTAGCAGATGCAATCATTTATATGAAATCTATTTTCCTGAATTAAGTGAAATTAAACATCAACTATTTTCTAGAGATGATTCAAATTAAGTTACATCTAAGTGGTCACATTTAAATTCACTTAATAAAGTACACATGATCTATTCAGGAAAAAAAGTACATTAAATAATGCGAGACTGAAAAAAGACAATGGCTCGTGGTTCTTCATAGTAACAATATTAGTTAAAATAAGAAATCAGAATTCCACTAAATACTTTCCTGTTTCGATTATAACTGGATTATAAGTTTTATTATGTTATGAAAACTCTATAGGATAACCAAGTGGGGGACTGCCTTTTTTTAATGTCTGTCAACTTTAGAGGGTACTTCTTTCCTAGAAGACAATCATTTTTCACGCATTTCATTTCATTTTCCCTTTCCCAATGTAATTCCTAAAGAGATTTCAGCCACATGAACAGCTTAAAAAAACCCAGGCCGTGTGAGTGCAAAGATACAACGTGCAAAGCATATCTACACGGCAAGGAAGAGGTTTCAGGTACTATGATGAGGAATGCAGAGTTCAGCGTTATTACACTTTCCTGAACATGTACAGAAATGAAATGCACACAGGGAGAAAAGCTGGAGGTAAAACATAAAGTCCCATCCCTCGTCGTCACCTCCCCACTGCACACATTGGTAAAGAAAAGCTGCCCAGCCCAGCAGGTACCTGTGGCATCCAGGAAACGGCAAACTGAACAGGGAAATCCACAAGGCAGTCTGGTGGTTCTGTGGGATACTGAGGGAGAGAAAGGAAATACAGTTTTTTCATTTTTTTCCTTTTCCTTAGTGATTTAAAGTCAGATCGATACTCAGCTGCCAAATTTAATAACAAAATACAAGCAGTTCAAGCATCTGGAGGACTTGGCTCTGAGAGGAAACAGTATGCAAGGCATTTTCAGAAATAGTTAGGAATGTTAATTATCATTTAAAGAAGAAATCTACGTGTAAATGTTTTTATTTATCAGCTGTCACTAAAGGCAGGAGAATCCCAGTTTTCTGTGTTCGGTGGTCATAATGACACATTCAATAAACCTTAGACAAAAAACATCAAATATTTTTTTTAAATTTCTCCTCAATTACCTGTACTGGGATCGGGAAATTTTAAAAACCCAAACAACCCTGTCACAAATCAACAACTAATTTCCATTTAAACCAGACTATTAGCTCTGATTGGCAACATTTGGTTTTTTGAAACTGAAAGCAATTTGAGTAAGCACAAAACTATTTAAAAAGAAATAAGCGAACATACACCCAAAATTAAAACAACCCCTCAGTCCAAATTAAAATGTATCTGAGAATAAAAGAAAAGCTGTATTTAAATACCTGAAGTTATAAAAGGTTTGATAACCTCAATCCGAGCATATCAGTGGTAGCTTAGGTTATTAGTTACGATCAAGCGTGCATGTCAGAAATCATCCTATTATTGTTTAGAACAATTTAAGCTATTATTAAACAAAATACTTATACTGCATTTCTAAGCGTGCAGCTAACTTCACCTAGAAAAAGCGTTTTCAGAAGCCTTGCCAAATCATTCAGATAATTACCAAAGTGTTTTAATTACTACATGACATGCAAATCCTTGCAGTGGCCTGTTTGAGTCCTTGGGGTCTGAAATGCTCCCACACTGCCCTTAATCACAGAAACAGAATAACAAAAATACCTATACTTTCCTTAAAGCAGGTTATCAAAAGAAATTCCTTAAAATAAATACTTCATCCATGTCTTTCCAAATGTATTAGATACGTGTACGAAGGAAAATCAAACCCCCAGGTCACCAAACCCACATTTCGCATCCAAATTTTGTCTGGCGAGTTTAAATGCCAGACGTAGTTTAAAAAGGACAAGCAATCGATCCCTCATCAAAACAAATACTGAAAACAAAACCAAGAAAAAAAAGAGATGGATGATTACTTGTTTAAACAGGAAAGTCAGATATTCTGCTCCTTTTCTTACATATATCCTCAGTTGTCAGATGGCGCTTTCTTCTGCTATGAGGAGTATCCAGGTATTTTACAAGAATAAAGAAAACACCAGTTTTTACAAGGACATAAAATGGGAATCTCCATTCTCCCTCAGGACAGGGATAAGTTCAGGCTGAACAGAACCAACATAAGTGTCACAGTGTTCGACCACGGCTTGGCAGAAAGGAGCAATTCACTGTATTTTTTTCCGCACTTTTTTACTTCCAAATAGTTAAAACACTTTATTTACTTCTGTTGTCACAACAGCAAGTAAACCTTTGAGGCAACAGGCTGCACCTGATTTCCAGTGTCACATTCAGCGTGGGACAGCAGCTCCCCTATAAACAACACAGTCTGGTGGCTCTGGTTGAACACTAGATAGACCATAATTGTACTTCCTGATGGATTTTTTCCATCAGTGTATTTAATAATGGACCGACTAGCAAATTAATTAGGCATTCATTACTCTGCGCATGTAGGATAACTTTGCCCTTTTTAAAAATCCACTTCAGCAACCCTCGATTCCCAGAGAGTTCTTTTTCCACAGGTTCCTTTCCCCCCTCTAAGGTAAGATTAGCTCATCTTATGTAAGAGTAAAAAACTCCTGGTATTTAAAGAAATATGGGATGCTTGTGAAAGTGAAATCTAATCCTACAATGACCTACTCCTCATGCCTCCAAGGTTATTACTCCAGAAGATGGACCAAGGATAGTCCCAAACAACAATGTTCAGACACTTTTGGATCCACATTTTCCCCTGGACTGATTTTTCTGAAGACAGACCACAGCTCTTGCCACCCAATTGTCACCACACAGCCTGGACAGTCGCAGCCTCGGATGGGAGATTTATGCCCTGAAATGAGACATTCTACAAAGAAATGTCGCAATTTGAGTTCAGTGCTAACTAAGTACCAGGAAGAATTAGGATCTTTCTGTCTCTGCACACACTGTGGATTTGATTTGCAAGTGCTGTCAAAATTAGGCAATTATTTAGACCAAAAAGAGATAATTTTTCTGGCTGAATTCTGTAGTCAGTTTTTCATAAATTTTTACATCTATAGCTTTAAAAGTAGGAGTTGTTAATGAAGAACCCAACATCCTCTAATTCACGTGCTGTGCACAGTCTCTGGATGGAGTCATAATGAAGGAAAGTCCCCCAGATGGCTTTGTCTGTAATCCAGCAAAATGACTGCAATATCATAAAGTGTTTTTCACGGGATGCACAGTTGCATCTTGCAGATAACCATAATGCAACATTAATTTTAAATATAGCTAAAGTCTGAAAACTCTCTATAAAAAATTTTCTCAGCTATTACTTTGCATAACAGACACATTAACAAACCAACCAACTCCCTAAAACAGTTGTGAGTTAACAAAATCCATTTATTTCAGGGAAGCCTGAAGGTGTTTCTCCCACATAAATTTACCTTTGCCTTTAACTTGAGAGTGATGAGATGCCGTCGACCACAAGAGTCTTCAGCTTTTAACCTGACTGTGGTAAGTCCAGTGTCCACATATGCAACTCTGGAAGAGAAAGGAAACTCTTGAGAGCCCAGGAAGAAGTGCAGTTTGAAAGGTGTGCAATGCCCTGATTAGTGTGTTACAAATATTAATCAGAGAAGTCCTGCATGCCAGCCATTTGTGCTGCTGCAGATTTACTGCTGTTAATGCACCAGGCTGGTGCTTAATGCAGCCATACATCTCGGGGTTATTTACAGGGAGTGTCAGGCTCACGCTGTGGTCAGTGAGCACCGTGTTGCAGTTTTCCATCACTGGAACCTTTGACACACACAGCATGTTCCTGTCAGCCTCTACTTATGTTCACATTAAACTTCCTGTCAACTCTTTGATCCATTTCTGCACTTTCTTACTGTAGGAGACTTTTATGCTCTTGATTTGCTTTGCTCCTCCACGGAGTTCTCTTTTATTATCAATACTGTAATTGTGGGAAATTCAGTGGGTATTGGTTCATATTCTGAAATTGATTTTCTGCAGGAAATAGTGCCCAAACAGGCACCAAATGAGTTATTTATAATGATTTGCCTCCATTTCATGACAGCTTTACACTGTATTCATGTACCCTAGCAAGCAGCAAGTAGATACTAAGTGTAAATAAGTTTTAGAACTTCTGCCAAAATCACTGAGTCTTTGCTTTGGATGGCACTGATTTGTGCTTCCCACCACAATGAAGATGGATACAACTGTAAAATACATTTTTCTCTAGAAATGGATTCTGCTGAGTAGCTTCAGCAACCGCCAGAAAGGGTCAAACTTCTCCATCTACTTACCAGTAAACTGGACATGTGGGTATTTTGCCATTTTTGCCACGTCATTCTTGTGTAAAGACAAAAAGCAGTGCAAGATAATCGCACAACTTATCACCCAGAACTGATGGAAAGGCCTATCAGAGTTCAAAGAGAGAATTTCTTGCTGGTCTAAGTAACCTTTTTTTTTTACACCATTACATATTACAGACCAGTCACACAATTCTCTCCAGAGAAACTGGAAAGTAGTTGTAGAAGCTTGTAAAAAAGGCAGTAGATGTACACCAAAGGGTGGGCACAGCTGTGAAAGGAAGTGAAAAGAAAATTCCTCAATATGAGGGAACTGAAAAATCTGGATGGAAAAAGCAATAGCTGTAGTAAAAAGGGAAGAAGAGATATTATTTCATGTTTAATCCTGATTAATGCAGTATTAAAGAGTCCTACAAATTTCTGTATTTGTGTTGAAAGAAAGACAAGTCTTGATAGAAGTGTAACTCTACTGCAGTCAGACTTGATATTGGAGCATTCTTCCTCTAACTGGGGAAAATAAAAATCATTGCTCCCACTTTGCTCCAACTTTACCTCCAAATTGAATCACAGAGTGTCCTGGAGGTTCAAGGGGAAAGGATAGCACTCTTCCATTCCAGGCTCCCTGCTGGAGGAGCAAAGGCCTCAGGACCAGAGAACTTGCCCGTGGTGGCACATGTGATGGCAGTTAAAGCCTTTCGAGTCCATAAAACAAAACTCTCTGGAGATTTCTGAAAAGTCTCCACATGGCCCTTGAATACTTGATCCCAATGTGTGTTCCTTCACATTCCTAGAGAAGGTTTGAGGAGAAAAACTTTGTTTTCCTCTGTAGGAGGGTGAATTAAATTTGCTCTATGAGCTCATCTGAGAGTACATGTTACTGTGAATACTATTCTGAAGTTCTGGATTTACAGCTTTCCCAGTTCTCCCCTCCACTCATATTTTTTTTGGTACATTCACCTTTCTGTGAATTAAATATATCATTTTTTTGCCTAAGGAGATTCTTTTGCTATGCAGAGCAAAATAGAACTGTTCTTTAAAAATAACTATTCTAGTTCTAAAAAATGTATGAACTGTTTTTATGAAAGCACAAAGGTACATGGTGATTAACCGTAGCCTGTGGGAAGAGTCAAAAAAAAAGCCCTACAAGGAAAGGAAAAGAAGGAAAAAAGAGAACTACAAACACTAACAGTAAATATATTTACTGTATCAATAGTTTATAGGTCAAGAAGAATTGATTTCTTAGTAGTAGCAGCTCACCTTTCAGCTCAGTTATTTGAGACAGAAAATACATCTTCACTTGATACAGGCTTGTTATATTTGTTTTTAATTAAAAGCAAATCAATGGAGTTTTTAAAGCAAAATCAGTTTGTGAATAGGGTAAACTAACAGAACAAGTACATTTGATATGTCCAGCTCAAAGAGGAATGGGCATGCTAAAGATAACGTTGGTTAAGAAATCAAATGAACGTACTTATTCCAGCCCAGTATTTCCAGATCTCTGACAAGACAGGAGTAGTATTCTGGCGGCCGTGGTATGTGCAGGTCTGGTGTGCTCTTTAAAGCAATTTCCTGTTTAAAAGAACATTAACAACATCATTAAGAGAGATTTCAATATTTTTGCATCTATTTAGCCATGTGATTTTTGCAATTCAATCAAAAATATTAAGCTTATGTAAAATTAACTGTACACTGCATTTGTTTTGTTATAGCCTCCAGCTAAAGCAGACAAAGAGGCTGTTTGGGAAATTACTTCAGATACGGGTAATGAAAACATCTGCAATTTAAAAAAAAAAACAACACAGATGTTGACAGCATAGTCTTCAGATGCAAATATCAAATGTGCCTCTTTTTTCAGCTAATAAATTTGAAGTCAAGCATCTCAACTGAAAGAACATTTCAAAAGAAGGTTCTATTAAGCCCACAGCTGCCTCCTGGGCTCCACAGCCACAAAAGAAGATACATCTATGAAACCCCCCAAAATATATAAATAAAATTTATACAGCAATCAAAAAGCAAAATCCATTTCTCAGTTTTAACGTCACAGGATCCCAAAGAATAAATTTTGGTGCAGACAGTCATCTAGTATGTTATAATGTCTCAAAAAGTTTTTATCAAAAAGGTAATTCCACGTTATAGCGAAAAATCAAATCAAATCATGTTTCACATTTCACAGAATCGTAGAATTAACTGGGTGGGAAGAGACCTCCGAGATCATCAAGTCCAACCCCACTGTGATTACCAGATCGTGGCACTCAGTGCCACATCCAGCCTCATCTCAAACACCTCCAGGGACGGTGAATCCACCACCTCTCTGGGCAGGCCATTCCAATGCCTGATCACTCTCTCTGTAAAGAACTTCTTCCTAATATCCAGCCTAAACCTTTTGTGTTGTGATACTTCTTCTTTAAAAGTGTTCTTAAGATAAATTATGCTTACAGGAGAAGTAAATTGATGAAATTTAGAATAAAATTATTAACTTGAAATAAACTGAATTTAAATAATTATATATTTTATAATAAAACAAGTTCAGCAATCATTTCTGTCCAGTTCTCCTATACTATCTGAGGACCATCATTTTGAATGAATTATACTTTAACTGCATTCTCATTTTGTGAGTGCTTGTGTATCCAGGCAAATAGACTGGAATAACTATTGTGAAATATTCCAAAGTAAACATTCTTACTCGGTCCTATTCCAAGCATAGTAGGGCAGCAGTACCAGAAGAATGTTTTGAAGAATACTTCTCGTGTTTTATTCCTGAAGTTAAGCTGCTTGGATGAAGAACTGTTCACCAAGAATGCTCCTAGAACATTTTACTACTAGATGAGAATTGTCTGTTTAATGTTGTTAACCAAAGATTTTGCTACTCTTCAACTCCAGACTTGCAAATCTTTTAAAAGGATCCAATGCAGCCTCTGAACCACAAAAAAAGCTCTGCCTTTATTGGTCAAGTTGTCACAGGTGAAAGCACCTTCAGCAACCCACTGACTGTATAATCCTCTGTATGACTACAAGCTTTACCATCCGGACAATACCAGAATTCCAAGGAAATCACTGTAAAGAGGATTGCTCCATACTGAGATTCCTTGCTGGAATTTCAATTTTTCTATAAAAATTCCCAAGAATACAGTCACTTACAATCTTAAATGATATTGATACAAGTATTACATGAACAGCATACACACAAAACAATCTCTTAATAAATCTATCCATAAATCTATGGAACAGTAACCTGTGAAAAAATGCGACCAAAACCCAAAGCCCTCAGAACATCCCATCTCCCACATATATATTTTGTCACTTACCAAAACAGTTTTCAGCTCCACCATAAAACTGACAAGATCTGGGCAGCTGTGGAGCCTCTGGAGGAAACACAGCATTAATTAATTTTCTTCAACTTGTAGTAGTTCAGTCCAACTTTGTAGTATTGTCAAATCATCAAAGATAAAAAAACCCAACTGTATATCACAAATAAATATTTCAATTACAGAGCAGATCTCCCAGAGCACAGAAAACTTTACTGAAAAAAACTTTACTTGACTGTCTAAAACATAGAGCGAACTAGGTCTATCAATAATTTATGTGAATTCTCCTCTTTGCATTATGAACAACTTGTAAAAAAAAATACATAAAAAAGAGAAACTCTGCTTCTAATTGAGAGATTAAAGAAAAATTCCAGTAAAACACCAGCAGTCTTTTATTAAAAATTGTTCTAGCTCAATCTTCAAAAAAAGAATACAGCACTTGAAAATAAATCTTGGCTACACAACAAAAGAAGAACATTTTTAGAATAGGTGTATGAGCACAACCTCTTCAGAATTATTATAAATATACATTTAAGAATATATTTTAAAGAAATGGTTTTAAACTTGTATACCTGCTTTAAAATATGCTGATATCGATGCAGGATCTTCTTCAGACTCCAGCTGCACTCTATTCTGAACAAACAGTATTTTATATAAATTTCAAATTCACAGTACAGGATCTTTAAAAGAGAGCAGAAAACCTGCTGCACACAACAGCATAACAGTTTTCTTCAAGAAACACAAACGAAGTAAGCAATACTTCAAATCTGCTTTGAGTTTCTTGTTCAAAGTTACTTAAAACTTCCAAATGTCACTATCCCAAAGCCCATTAAAAATTAAGCATTTACCTGCAAAAGCCTGTTCTTTGCTGGAGACAACAACATAATTCTTGCAAGCTACTGTGCCTTCATAAAATACACTAATGTTTAAAAGCGATAACCTGGAAATGTCAGAGTTACCTATAATGCAGTTTTAATTACCCACCCTTGACTGCAATAAAGCCATGGGACACCCCATCTGCTCTCAGTTCGGAGCGGGCTGGCCCAGGCAGAAGTGTGAATACAAAGCTAAAGGCTAACCTAGGTATGTGGATATGCCCCTTCCACCCCCCTCCCCACACACTTCTGTGAGAAACACAGTAACAAGAGCAGAGCTTTCAGAGAAAAATTTGGGTAATGCAAGTTAACGCACAACCAGGAAAGAGAAAATAATTACAATTTTGCGCTGAATTTTCTGTTTCCCAAACTGTGACATAGAAATAATCCAAGTGACCATTTTTTTCCAAATACGTTGCTTCATATATAAATACAACCAATTAATTGCAACAAGTTTCAAACTTAATCAACAACAAAATATATTGATATAGGCAATGCTTATTGTCAGCATTTATCATCAACACTGATGCCACGCAGTTTTGTTGAAAAGTTAGGTTGAAATCAGTAAGAATTAATTACTAACACCGACAGGAAAGAGTGATTCATGTGCATGTCCATCATTGCTTTTATCAAAATGAACTTTGTTATATCACACTTAAAAATTGCTTTCTTAAAACTCTCTCACCTTGCATTTTTCAGCTGCAAATCCTCTGGTAACAATACCCTGATGTGGAAATCTCTACCCTTGAAAAGAAACAGTTAATAGGAAGGTCAGCAAAGAAAAATATTAGAGGCTTCTGGGAAGTGTTCCCCATCAAATCAACTACCAAGAAAGAAACTTTGTCTTATCTGATTTTCAGGAACATTATTCAGGATTTCTTTATTTAGGGATAAAAAGCAGCATGAATGACAGGTACAAGTCATGCAGATTTTAATTCTGAAGTTGAAACACTCTTAATGTTTAATTCACAATATTCAGTAAAAACTCTTTAGTACGTCACATCTCATAAAGCAAAACTAACACCTTTCAGAAGAAAAATAAACATTATCTAAATCTGGATAAACCCAAAAAACATAATTTAATCCAAGTCATGCTGCAGTACATGAAAGTCTGTCTTCAACTCAACTAAAAGACAAAACAGACTCATGTCATGGAAGTACTACACTAAAAAAGAAACTTGGGCACTGATCCACAGCACATTCCAGCAAGGTTTTAGAAACTGTAAACAAAAGCAGTACCAAGTACATGAATGAAACTTTTCTTTCCTCTCAGACCAATCCATATGGGGCAGCTCCCAAATGCCACCCACTTGTGTTTTCAGTCCCTCTTGAGATCCTCCTTCTACTTTCTTATGGGATGATCAAAATAAAACTGACATCAGGAAGGTTTGTGAGTAGGTTCAGCTCCTCCCTGACGCAAAGAGGGCAGATAAGTCATGTCAAAACTTTAGTTCCAGATGCTGTTCCAGCTCAGCACACTTTGAAGTATGGAGTGCTGGGTCCCCAGCACAAGAAAGGCTTGGATATACTGGAGTTAGTCCCGTGAGGAGCTATGAAGGTAATTTAGAGCTCAAAGCATCTCTGACGCCAGGAGAGCCTGAGGGAGGTGGGACTGGTTAGCCTGGAGAAAAGAAGGATCAGGGAAGTGAGTACAAATACCTAATGGAGAAGGACTAAGGAAGGTATAGCCAGATCTGAGTGACACACACTGACAGGATGAGAGGTGACAGAAACAAGCTGAAATACAGGAGATTTCACCCAAATGCAACGCAAAAACATCAGTAACAGTGAGAAGAGTCAAAAACTAGAACAGGCCATCCAAGACGTTGCAGAGACTCCGTGCGTGGAGATCTTCACAACCTGATTGCAAATGGTCTTGAGCTCCAGGTGATCCTGGCACAGACACTCCAGAGGTTCCTTTCAACCTCAGTGTTTCTGTGCTGCTCATGAGGAAAAAAAGCAAGGTCACTGTTTCAGAGCTGAGCAGAGCCCACTCACCAGCAACACCAGTTGCTTCCAAAGGTGATGTTTAGTGTAAGCCTAAATTAAGTATATAACCTCAGACATTATGGCTTTAGCACTCATCAAAAATCACCTCTTAGAACAGACACACACACACACCTATATCTTAACCTTCTCATTAATTCCAGGATGAATTGTAACACACAGACCACTTCCAAACTTGCAGTTGTTAAAGTAATGCAAACATAAACACACCCTTGCACATGTCTAGTGAAACTTGAATAAAAGAACCACCCAAAACCCTTTGGATTTTGACCACAAAACTACAATATTGACAACGCAAGCGTGACACAGCCTACATCTTTCACTTATTTTTAGAGTAAGAGAAAACCACGCTATTTTTAAATCAAAATACGCCTGCTCAGAGCTATGTTTGTGTGATATTTCAGTGCTCCAGGGCTGCCAGGCCATCGCACAGTGTCTGTGACGGCAGAGTCGCGATGAGAGCACCCCTATAGCCCTGTCCCAGCAGCTGTTCTGCTGCCTGCGCTGCGTTTACCGCATCCTCAGGGACAACGCCGCCGCTTCAGCCGAAGCCCCGCGAGTTAAATGCAAGCAAAACGCGCGCATTCAGTCATTTACGTCAACCTGTACCACAGGCCGCGAGCGCGGGCACACCCAACCTGCCCCTAAAACACCTTCCGGCACCACAACGAGCCCAGCCCAGAAGGCACCAGGGAGCCATTCCCCGGGCAAACTTCCCCGGGAAGCCTGTCGAAACAAAAATACTGGAGGGGACGGCGGCAGGGTCCCTTATGGCAGGGAAACGGCATTTCCAGACCCACGTTCCCGGCGGCCCGGCCCCAGAAAGGCGCCAGCCCCGGCACGGCGGGAAGCGCTGCCCCCTTCAGACGCGGCAGGGGCAGAAGCGCCTCCTCACACCTGGGCCGCGGTACCTGGGCGGTGACGAAGCCCTCGTAGGCGGTCCCCCGGCGGTTCTGAGGCAGCAGCAGTGGGAATTGCCGAAGCAGCGCCCGCGCTCCCGCCATATTCCCGCCGGCGCCGCCGCCGTTCGAATGCGAGGCCCCGCCCACGGCGGGGAGCGGCGCACGCGCCTGAGGGGACGGGAGGGCGGGGCGAAACCGTGAGGGAGCGAGCGGGAGCCTGAGGGCAGAGAGGCGCACCTGAGGGGAGAGAGGCGCACCTGAGGGGAGAGAGGCGCACCTGAGGGCAGAGAGGCGCACCTGAGGGCAGAGAGGCGCACCTGAGGGCAGAGAGGCGCACCTGAGGGGGGGGTAGCGCGTGCCGCTGTGTGGGGTAGCGCACCTGAGGGAGGCCGGGGGAAGGCGCGCGCGCCCCGCGCTGAGGCGGCCTGCGCGTGCCGCTGAGGGGGCGCGCGCGTGCCGAGGGCGGGAAACCGTGTGGGAGAGACCGACACCCCTCAAAACCCCGCCGCTCCCGGAGGTCGTGAGGTGAAGCTTCCACAGAAACCCCGAGGAGCAGCCCCGGCCTCTCTCCTACGGCGAGGAGCGGCTCTTCCAGAGCGCTGAGGAGCGCGGCTTCCCTGGAGCACAGCCGGGACGGCGGTTTTCCTCGCGCTTTAGCGCATCCAGGGGACACGCGCCCTGGATTAAGTAAGGAGTAGCTATTAAGTGAGGATAGCTATTAAGCCAAGCTCGTAGCAGTCAGCTGCCTGTCCCAGGCAGGTCGTGGTGCCACCCTAGGCAAAGGGTTACTTCTGGATCGATTTATGCGGGTTTCTTTGGGAATCCTGTGCTGTTCCCACCACAGAACACTGAGGGTCAAAAAGGTCTTCTGCCCCCTCACACAGGCGTTGGGATAAAAACCTCCCTCTCTTTTCTGTGTGGGCTCCTGCAAGGACCTGACAGGCACTGTGTTTGGGGAACCCTGAGGAGAAAACTTAAATACTGCTATTTATTGTGTATTTTTCAGAAAGCATTAAGGCTTTGCATTTCACTGAGGGTGAGCATCATGCAAAGACCTGGCAAGAGTCAATTTTTGCCTAAAGAGAAGTGTTCGGGAATGAAAGCACAGCTTTCAGCCTAGTTAGACAGGTTTGAGACAGAAAACACAGTTTTACGAAGGGACAGGTGAATTAGCGATGAGAAAACAACAGCAGTTGAAAATCATTGGTGTACCCAGAAAGACATATTGTAGCAGGGCAGTTTTTTTGCAAGAATGTTGCTCCAGGCAACCTTGGGCAATGCAAGACTGTTACCAATACAAGAAACATTTTCTAAATATATGCACAGAAAGGTTTTGAATACCCGTGTTCAACCCCTACGCCTATAGTTAGCTCTCCTATAGTTGTTCATGGGCCTTTCAGCTGCCAAGCATGGCTCACCAGGAGCAGTTAATCCAATGCTTCATAGCAAATTGCGTCCTTCGTGTTATCTATTAAGTTAATTTTGATCAAAACATTTCTTCTCTTGAGTTGTTTTCTCCCAGTAGGCGTTACACTAGAGATCCCCTTCTTTAGTTGTGAAGTATCTCTGTACTTTACCGGGTACGCTGATTATTTCTTAATTGCATCAATTGCAACACTGAAAACAGAGGTTTCTTTTCTTCTTCTTTTGGCCACGTTTATCTTAGTCTCTGATATTAAAAAATGTCAAGTCACTTTCGCCAAGTGCAGTTATGGAGTAATGTATCTAAATAAAAATACTCTAATGTATCAGAACCATAACATATTTCAGTACTGGGACTCAGAAAACATTAATCATTATCTTCACTGTACATACTGCACACTTTTAAACTTGGTATAAAAATGCAATTACTTGAAACATCATGTCGCTTTGAGCAGGCACCCAGACTCCAGCATTTTTAAAGCAACAAAACAAGAGCAGGAGAGAGGTTGGACAGATCTGCCTCTCAAGGGAAAGGAGTACTGATCTGATCTTTCAGCCACAGGCCACATTTACCAATTTAATTATAATTACTGTTTGCCAGAAGAATCATAATGGAGTACGTTATTAATTATTTGTCCATTCAAATATCACATTCAGCCAGTTAAGTCATCAATAAAATCATGACTGGAGTGGCAAAACAAACAATGTGCAGAGCAAACACTTGAAAACATCAATTTCTAGGGTAGATTTTGCTAGTAAAGTTATCCCACAAACAGCCAGACAGCAAATACATTCACTGAAAGCAGAATTCACATGGAACCACATTGAAATAATGTGGATTTTTTAAGACTTGGGTTTTTTTTATTTATGTAAGGATATTATGAAAGGCAAGAAAATAACAGTGCATTGTTCTCCAGCATTAGTGGCTCCAGCATAAAACAATCAATTTAAAGCCATGCAAAATGGCTAATACTGTTATTGCTGTCCTTTTTCATAATTCAGTGTCATTTTATTCATCTTGCCCCTAAGAAATGACCTTTTCTGTGCATATCCCCACCTTTTTCCACAAATCCCCTGAGTGACAGATTCTCATCCTAATCCTATTTCCATTTAGATGTTGCAGAAAAGCACTGTAGACCTTACAGGGAATAAGTAATCATAATGGAAAGATAATAATATGTTTATGAAATCTGGATTTTGCAATAGCAAATTGAAAAATTACAATAATATTTCAAGCCACTGAAGGTCAATGTTTCTGAGAGCAAAAAGCCATCGATCAAGTGTTTCTAAAGTTTCTTACTTTAGGTTATTTTTAACACAAAACATCTCTATTTCAGAGAGCAGCACCTCTCTTCTCTGGTGATTCCTCATCTACCTTGTGATCATTGTGTGATCACAAAACCTGGTGTTAAAGCCAGTAGTTGTTTGTAAGGAAAAATACTCAATATTTTTCTGCAGACCTGAAAAACATAGAACAACTTCACAGGCCTCTACAAAATGCATCATAGGCCACAGCTTAAGAATTCCAGCCCTTAGTAATTCTTAAAGGTAAAAACTCAAATAAATATATCAAAATACAACTTTCAATATTATGCAGTTCTACCTTTTTCTACTAAAGGTAAATTTACTTGCTTATGCCTAAAAGTACACCAAAGTTGTACATACAGAAAACAAAACAAACAAATAAAAAAACCCAACAAAACCAAACACTTAAACCTTGTCCTCAGCTAATTAAGGAGTTTCACCCTCTCTTTGAGCTTGAGTTTTCCGCTGTTTTAAAACCCAGCTCAGACACACCAACAGCCACTGGGACTAGATGGAGCTTTCTGCGTCTAAACCAGCAGCTGTTCCCTGAAAAAGGTTTGATTGTACTACTGCTCCCCTTGAATGGCTCAGTGCTGCTGCACTTCCCTTCACCCTGTTCCCAACCCTGCAGCCTCTTCTCTCACCCTGGCTCTGGTTCCCGATCAATACCTTGTAAAATTGGACAGTTCATTCACTGACTAAAAACTAATTTTTTCTTTTTTTTTTTTTTGCAGCTGAGTTCGTTTTAGGCTGGCCTGGCTTGCTGAGACTGTGACACAAGCACCAGAGCTGACATGAAGAAAGCATCAGGAGAGCACATCCACACACCAAACCATCCCGTTTGGAATCAAGATGTGAGATCAGACGCTGCAGGAGCACACAGGTGAGAACCACCACCCTTGCCAGGCCACAGCCTGTTACTGACTCTGCTTTCATGTGTACTACTTCCTTTGTTTATCCAAGAAATTCTTGCTACAAAATACTTCCTGATGAGGTTCCATGGAAATCTCATAGCAGCTTTCCTGTAGCTGAAGGGGGCCTACAAGGAAGCTGGAAAGGGATTCTTCTTCAGGAAGTGTAGTGAGAGGACAAGAGGGATTGTCTTCACACTGAGACAGTGTAGGTTTACGTTAGATGTTAGAAGAAAGTGCTCCCTGTGAGGGTGGGGAGGCCCTAGCACAGGTTGCCAGAAAAGCTGTGGCTGCCCCATCCCTGGAAGTGTTCCAGAGTAGGTTGGGCAGGGCATGGAGCAACCTGGTCTAGTGGAAGGTGCCCTGCCCATTGCAGGGGTTGGAACTGGACAGCCTTTAAGGCCCTTTCCAACCCAAACCATTCTATGATTCCATTTGCATAGGGTTGTCTTACTGTGCTTTTATTTCTGGCAGTTTTAAAACCATCTTGCACCATTAAGAATTCACAAACTCAGAGACCCTGGACATGTCCATCATAACACCTCAGTACAAAGCAGTGCAGCTGCTCACAAATGCGTCTGAAGCAGCAAATGCCTCTGTTGTGATACACTGAATGCAATTATTCTTCTGTATTTAAGAAATTTAACATTAGAAAACATATGCATGCGGCCAAACCAAGAACACTGATTATCTATTAACAGCAAGAAATGATGAAGCAAGGACTGGCTATTTTAAACTGTTTTGGGGCTAGAGGGCTCTCAAGGCTCACGTTCATCTTCGTACATATAGGCAAAATCTTGGAACTGTCTTTGGCAGATGACCCAGCAAAATGACTGATGCATGAGCATTAATGCATTCACATAAATTAACTCTGCACATAAAAACCACAGCCTTTAAGCCCAATTACATCTTCCCCAATTGTACAAATACTCCCTTTGCAGTCAGTGGCAACTCAAGAAGATGAGGCCAATCCATATGTTATATTGATTCTAAAGGCACAAGAGTCTGCAGTTAATCCCTTTCAAACCTTGCAGAGCACAAACTCTTGGAGATCTTCCAAGCAGCCAGATGAAAGTTGCCTTTCAGAACTGGGGAATGTATGTTGTTAGAGATTCCAAAACATGCTGGGCCAAAATCTGGCCTTGCTTTTACCAGTGTAAAGTGGGACTATTTCAGGAGAGATGTGTATTCATACACCAATATAAAACTGATCATTATCGTGCAAAAAGGTCTGTAATGCTAACATGCCTTCCTGTTAATTGCCAAGAAAATCAAAGCAAAGATCAACAAATGAAAAGGCCTTCTTCCAGCTAGAAATGTTGTAACCCCTAAAACATTTGTCAGACGCTTCATAACAACTCTGAGAGTCTTCTGTGCTGCTAATACGTTTTACCTGGAGATAATTCAGATAGCAGAGTGATGACTGACAGTGTAAATCTTCCCAGATAAGTAAAAAACTGAGCACCATATTCAAGGTTTCTTCACCACAATTTAGAAAACTTACATAATAAAAACAAACTTTGAAGCAAAACAAAATATGTCGTTATAAATAGCACAGTGAAATAAACCTGCAAAACTAAAATGACCTAACTTTGCATTTTTAAATTATGAAGTTGCTCCCTATTCCCAGATTGTTGGGAAGTGCAAAGTACACGCTCAGCAAACACTAATTTTTAGAACACCAAGGTCGGAAAGGTAAGTCCTTGCTACCCACTCCATTAAGATTATGTTTACCTACTTTTAACTCTTAAACCATGTTCAAGAGTTGCCTCAAAACTCACAGAAAAAAGCCAGCCATTATTCACAAATAGCCATTGATAAATTGGGGAAAATCCATTATTTATCTTAGAAACAAAGACATTTCAAACGCAAACAGACCAATAAGTGTTATGGGATCACTAAAAAATCACTGTATATGCACCTTATGAACAGAGTTACTCTTTGTCTAAATTAAGAAAGCCAGAAGATGCAACTGCAGTGATTTTACACTAAGCAAAGTGTTTACATTATAAAGTTAAATGTAATAAAGTGCTATAACTGTTTTAAGTAAATGCCTAAGAGGAGCACAGACTATAAGAGCAGAGAATACTGTGCAGAAATTAGAAAGAAAAGAGAAAAATACATAATGTATGATGTAAAAAAGAAACAGATAACGAAAATTAAAAGGATTTTACTAGAGGAAAACAATTTCATTTTATTGTAAAGCTCTAAATGAATAAAATAAAGTCTTTGAATGTGAAGATGATTAAAAAGACAAAATCATTAGCTAAAGATATTTACAAGTTTAGACTTTCATTTTGATTGTAATTTTAATTAGCTGGACACTAGGGGGGATGAAAATGAAAGCCTACATCATCTACTTACTCTTTAAATTGCATTCCACCTTAATTTTCTGCTCTTCAGTTCTTAATTTTCTCTATTTTTGTTCTAACTAATCCGGTTATCAGAATAAAGTGATTTTCTCTCAGCCAGGTTTAACATTCAGTATTTGAGTCTGTGAACCAAAAGTTCATCCCACTGCTTCAATTTTTATTCTTTCAATAGCAGAAACTCTCCAGGAAACTTTTCCAGTCTTTTGTCTCTTCAGCAGGGTGCTTTATGTACACACGACAGTTATGTAGCTAATAAGAAAGGATTCTATTTTAAAAATAATTATGTTCCATTTACACAGTTTCCCATGAAATTTACTCATAAAATGCAGGATGCACCGAAAGATTAAATGCCATTTTCCTCTTCATTAAAGCTATTTTTCTAAATGCAACTTTTTGTCTTGAAGGAACCACATGCCCAAGCAGTGGTTAGACTCAGTTTATTCTTAAACAAAAGAACTAATTCCATCTAGGCTGTCTCTGCAGGGCACAGTTAACTCCCAGATTTGTGCCCCCACGTCAGACAATGGACAGACAGATACCCCTTCCATGAGGAGCTGCACTGGTGAAAGTGCTGAGGACACTGTTGGCCCAACTGCTCCTCCTGTGCCCAAACTCCTTCTTCAGAACAGAGTCGATCTTCCTGCTTCCACCAAAGTCAGCCAGGTTGATTTAAATACTTGATAAAGGCGATTTAAACAGACAGCGTTGCCTTTTCCAGGAAAGCTCTGGAAGCAGAGATCCAGAGCCGAGGTGCCTGCAGCAGGTGCACGGGCAAGACAATCCAGTCACCATGTGAGCATCCTATTGAGCCTTCTCTCTTTGAGGGATTCCTCAGTTCCTGCCCTGCCCTGCCCTGGAGATGACCTGTTTTCAGCTAACTTGGGATTCTTCTGCAAGGTGACTTGGTGGCCCACCTGGGTGAGCTGTGCGAAGGGTGTAGTAGGACCATCAACACATCAGGGCTTTCATCTACATTACAAAACATCTTCCATGTGCAAAAGGGAGCAAAAGCCTCTATTTCAGCCCTTAACCAGGTTAGCTGGTTTGGGCCAAAAGTACCTGCACTGCAATTGATGTTTTCTCTTAAACGGCAGCAGGACAGTTAATGTTCTCAGTAAGTCCTTGTTTCTTTTCAGAAAGAATTCTTCTAGGAAAAATTCCGTCCTGGGAGATGTCTTATATACCATTCTTACGCTGGCTGGATAAAAACCAGCAAGCATAGTTTGATCTTGACAAGATAATTTTATTTTTTGTTTAAAGCAGTACCTTCACAGGCCTTCTTGCCCTGTCTTCTTCTAAAAAACACACAGAAGATTCACTCAAGGCCTTTTTCTAAGAGTTTCCACTGAGAGCATAAACAACCTTCAACAAAGCCTACAAACACCTCTCTGTACCTGAGAGTTCTCATTTTAGAGCCATTTTAGTTCACATCAGCATTGTGCTTTTGAAGTGAATCTCTGATTGTCCTGATGTCCTGTGCTTTGATTCACATCATGATGTGGTAGTGAATCACATGAACCAAATTCCTTTTGCATTAAAGTGAAGTGGAAAATGCTGAAATGCATCTAATGCAGTCCAGCTGCAAATGGCCATTCAGTCAATTGAACCCAACTACAGCTTTTTTAAAGCAAAAAGAGATGTGACATGGACATCACACCCTCATCAACATGTTTTACTTTAAATTCACACTCCTCTTGGTCTATAAACACTGTCAACGAAGATGCAAGTTTAAGCATAATCCACTTCAAATTCAGCACTTTCCTATTTCCAGTTTTTCTTCTCTCTTTTATGGAATTCCACGTTCATCAGCTAGCCACTCTCTCCCAACCAATTCTAACAGGTTCAGAACTCTGGCAAGATACAGTTGTCTGTTCCCTGGGCAGAACAGCCAATTGCAAATGTTTTATTTAAAACTAAAGGTCCAATTACAGGACCAATTTATGATCTCAGCCGAGCCAATATAAATCTGATCTAGTTCATTGCCTTTAACCTGCTTGCAGTAGCTTTATTCCAGACTTGCTCACGTGTAATGAAATTGAGTTCAGACAATGGCTCTGATTATTGCTTTTTAAAGAATTAAGTAGTAATGTAAGTTGCAATACAGAGTCCTTCCACCTTTGAAACACGGCTTCATAACTGTCACCTGTGGGTCAAAAGCATATATTCAGTCCAGCAGTGCTTCAGAAGATTTTACTTAAGAAAGAGAAAGGTGGGCATGCCAAGGCACAAAGATTTCAGCAACACAATATGAAAATAAGGATTAAAATTTTGATTTTGCTTTTTCCTTTCCCACTTCATTCCTTCATTTTTACAGGAACATACACATGTCATTAAATATGGAATAGAAATCTATATACAGTTTGGGTTGGGGTTTTTTAAAAACACTTAGGAAAAAAACACCATCTCATTTTTTGGCCATTCTGCAGAATGTGGTTAAAAAACCCAAGTAGGCACATATGTGGCTTCCATAGCGCACATAGCTATTGAAAAAGTCAGTACTGCATAGTCACTTTTCAAATCAGAACTTGCAAGCTCTGATTGAAAGTTTTATGTTAAACATCAGAAGTTTTTATTTGGTTGACAGGTGTGATTTTGGGGGATTTTTTCAGGTTTTTTAAACTTTATGCAGCTGAGTGATGCTAGATCTCACAAACAATTCATTGTTAGTTCTCAGGGTTTTTTCCCTCCTTATTGGTATTTTTCAGGGAGTCCAGTTCAAATTTCCCTGTTTCCCAGGGAAAAAAAGAAAACAAAACAACACAACAAATTTCAAGACCAGGCAAAAGTTAAAAACAGTAGTGATACTCTTTTGGGCTTCCTCAGTCAGCCCCCTGGTTTCTCTGATAACTACTTGTTAATTGAGAATAAGAAAATAATTATTCCTATAGGTAACTTGCTTGTGTTAAAGAGCCCAGTTACCATAACTATTTACCCTTCCCCATATTTAAGAAAAGTATTTAAGTAAACATGTAAGAAAAAGTTACTTCACAGCTGTCCAGATCAGGTATGGCTTTAGGTAGGTGCTATCCTCAGAGAAACTTTGATCCAAAGTTCATAGATATCTCACTTTACTGCAGGGATTTTTATTTCAATCCCACTACCTAGCAGGAAGTGAAGTAAGTGAACAAATGCTTTACCCAGTTCATGTGCTGGTAGTTGATTTTCAGTCTACGAGGGAATCGAGACAGAAACTGTCGACAGCAAGAGCCACATCCGACATAGCACAAAGGGACTGAGCACAGGGTTAAACCAGGAGGCACTTGTTTATAGTCCAGTGACACTACATACAACACATTAGACATATAACACTAGAGGTATGTAATAAATAAATGTGTTTCAATCAGAGCTAAGAGTGGAATTCTTGACACTGACAAAATTTTCTTACCTGGGACTCAGACCACAACATAGCCCAGCACAACTCTATTACCTTCTGAGCTCATTCTGGCCCTGGGTTTAAGTCCATGCTGGAAATTAGTTTCAGGTGCAGTAATCACAGAAAGAAAACACGTGCAGGGACATAACTTTTTAAAGAAACAACAAAACTGAAGCAGGTTTAGAGAATTATCCATAAAATTACACTTTTAAGAATGGCTATTAAAATGTTGATGAAAGAATGGAAGATGATGAGTCAGGGACACTAAAAGACCAAACACTTGGGTTCTACAAGATATTACACTGAGTACTAAGAATTTCACTTTATAACCCAATGAGATTAAACAGCATACTGCTGAAAATGCAGATGTTATATTACTATAGTAAAAAAAAAGGCATTTTTAAAAGATGTTTCCAATTAAATCATGAAAGACCACAAAGAAAATAGGGAGGGACTTTGCTCTGAGTGCAGTTATATAGAAGGACTAGGATTTGGGACTGATCTTTGAAGTTTCCTTCTTCAAACTACACGGCCTTGAAACTATTGAAAGCTTGAAAGATTTTCCTGGTGAAACTGCGTAATTTTACAGTTATGTTGTGCTAGTCAGTGATCTGTGTGAGCTGTTTGTAAGGAAGGATTATTTTTAAGGAAAATCTGTTTTCAGGTTGACCTTGGATTTGTATTTCTAAGGCAGCTGAAGAGAAGGCACCTTTCACAGCAGTGAAAATTGCTGCCAGGAATGTAACATTCAAATCTCAGTTAAGCATGTTCTAAAATGGCAGTGATAAATAGAACACTTCCAATAACTCACCAATTTTTCCAAACAGAAGTGTTAATATAAAAGAAGGTTTCAGCGAGGATAGCAGTATTTATCAAAATAATTGTTTGTATAGGGGATATTCTTTATTTGAAAATAATCCTGATTTCTTGGGCATTAGGCAAGAAACTTTTTTGAACTAAAAGAAGTTTGAGAATCCTGTTACCTTAGTATTTAGTACTTTAGTATCTGAGCAGTGGGTGGCTGTTGGTTTTGCTGCAGATATTTACCCCTCGTAAAACTATTGCATGTTGCCTTTATTTCTAAGATCACAAACTGTTTCTGAATTCCTTACTTATGCTCATTTAGAGCTTGCAAGTATTATGCAGTCTTTCCTCACATCTCTTCATCCTGATGGGATTATTTTTCTTTGATTTTTTTTTAATTCTTTAGCCTTGAACTTTGTATTTATTGAGAGAAACTGTTGTGGTTTTTTTGCTCAGATTCATTTCAGTTATTTTCCCAAAACTTGCTATTTCATTTAGAAATATTGCTGCTCTTAATGCAAATATTCACTGTTTTGTAATAGCCAAATTACTTGATACAATAACCCTGTAAAATGATAAGTAATTATACTGAGATATTCACTCTCCAAACGATTACATGGACCACAAAATTTACTAGATTTTAAAAATATTTTACAAGAATATTTGTTTTACACTTATCTAGACTGTACTTATTTAAAATGTTATTGTAATAATTTTTTTCTAGAGTTACCATTTTTCATTAAGAGAAAAATATCAGCAATCATTCTTACAAATCTTCTCTAGGTATTTTTATAAAGAGCAAAAGACATTTTTATAGGAAAATAAACAAATCTGAAAAGGTTATTGTCTTCTTCACAGTATTTATAAGCATCAATTAAAATAGACCCTGAAATAAATTGTTTCAGTCCAGCCTTTTGAATGTTCCATGAGTAGGATGTTCACATCTTAAACATTCTGCACTGTCACATGTAGGTTTAAAATATCACTTAGTGGTCTTTCCATGCTTCCAGTTTAAAAAGGAAATGTTTCTGTTTCAATAAATTTTTAGGGTAGATAAATATTTATTTGACTTTTTTTTTTCCTTAACTGTCTAGCAATTTCTGGTTGCAATGAAATACTCAACAGACCTTGAAACCCTCTACGCTTCTGACTTCTTCCAGGAAAATTTGGGAGCGCCTCAACTGCTTCTGGGGTTGCAAAATTTCTCCCAGCATGAGGAACAGTGGTAAGTTCATATTTAAAAAGCTCTGTTTTTGTCAAAACCCCATTTATTTATGACACTTTATATATAATTTGATCAAGTGGTATTTAAAAATTCTACCCCAAACTGACATCTTACATATTGGCATGTTCTGACTCACAGATCCTCAACAAAACTCTGGAGTTGATACACATAAAGAAAGTATTTCTTGCCTTTTTAAAGACAACCCAAAGCAAAACCCCCAACCATTTAAACAGAAATTTATTGGGAAAATTTAACGTGTTCAACAACACCATCCTAAAACACGTGATATTTTAAATCTGTGGCGAATTTCAGAACATTTTTTCCTGTTCTCCCTACACTACCTCACTTGGATCATTTGTCTTTCAAAGGAGTAGTAAACCTTAATTTGCTTTAGCAGCTTTGAATGGATTTTTATTGTTTCTTACCACAGCCTTTCAACTCTAGTAATTTGGAAACTAAATATGAACTGCAAAACTCAATCAATCCTGTAGTATTCTTTTAATATCAATTTTTATGTAATTAGCCCCCAAACTGTGTTCAATTACTGACAATTATTCTGATGCACTTTGAGGGACAACACTAATTTCACACTTAGCAGCATTTTAAAAGGAAGGTGATTCAAACACTATATAAAAAAGTCCCTCTTTCAGTACAGTCGCTCTGCTCAATTCAGTATTGTTGCAGACTTTGGGAGAAAAATAGGATTCCACTGTGGTACAACCCCAGAGCTCAGCTTGTACAAACTCACACATGTGTGTGATTCTGTCTGGCTGTGGTTTGTTATATTTGTCCTTATAACACCAACTAGGCCTGTTATAAGCTTGGCTGTGCTCTTTTTAAACCAATAAAATTAGGGAAAACTCCACAGAAATTGATGCACCACATTAAGACTAATGATTAAAGTGATGTAATCGGGGTCTCTTACATCCAGATTTCTTTCTCAAGCTGTCCTACAGATATTAGGAACATTCCTCTTAGGGCAGTTGCAAGGTGCCTTCCCTCAGGTTATAAAATCATGATTTGTCACCTTCAGCCTGTTCCTTCTCCCTCTCCTATAAGAATACAGGTGGAAGGGGTTGGTGATGTCATTGTGGTTCCATGGTGATGATATACAGCTCCTGTTCTATTGGGGTCACTGGAACTATCAGTCAGTTTGTAGGGACAAATTATTTTTGTTATATCCATTTTGTTGTTGAACTCTCTGATGGATCTTGTGACAACTGGAAATTCTATTTATTTATGTGCATATTTAAAAGGTTGTCAGTGGAGCCCAGAGCACCGACTGGGTACTCTTATTAGAGAGTAGTAAATATCCAAATAAAGAAATAAATCAAATGACACCTTCCTCAAATGAGAGTTACAAAATGGAGCTAACAAATATTGATAAGCAGCAGTCTTCAGAAGACCTTCTAAATTATGCTATGAAGTTTAAGCAGAGGAGACAAGGAAACAGAAGAGTTACTGTCAAAACAGCAGGCACACATTGAACAACAAAAATAACAACCTTTTGCTGGTAAATGACAGCCGGTCTTGGCACTAGTGTATATCTCAGTGATATGAAGGTAAATGTTATGGTAAATAAAGTTGTATGTACTGCAAGTCACCCGGAAAAAGTCAAAACTTTATAAAACCGTAGGAGTCAACTACAGCCCATCCCAGTGACTGCTGAGGTAACAGAAGCAACAACGGGAAAATATCATAATTAAAGGAGGCCCCAAATCATGCTCAGTCAGCAGCACTGGGGAAAAACAAGATCTGACTTGGGGGAAAAGGGTGACCAAAATGCAATGGAGCCCCTGCAGGACAGAAGGAAATGATGACTCCTGGGCTAAGCAGGAGCTGTCTGGAGAAAAGGGGGAGCTGTGCATGTGTCAGCCCCAGCTGGGAAAGGTGTATTAAAATGCAGAATAGCCCAAAGCCCACTGAAGGCTCTAAGATTTGTTTCTGCTGACTCGGGAGGCGCCGGGGAATGAACCCACAGGTGACAGCAGCAGCCTCAGAAGCTTTTGCAGACCAAGGAAAGGTAAGATTTTTACAGGATTGCACTGTTTGTAAAGGTACAGGATCGAAAACAAGTAGTAATGCTGAACAATCCACAACTTCACAGCAGCAATTATCCTCTCTAGAGCGAATAATGGCTGTGAGAATTAGCGGCAAAAAGCACTTATAACAAACATAAGAATGTTTCTGACAAGAATTTTTATACTTTGTCAGGTAAGTAATATCATTTTAAAATTGGGTTACTCTAATGAACTAATTGCACTGATTTTTAGCATTGTAGATATAAAGTATTATGTGAATAATGTAAATTAAAACAAGTTAGCTAAACATTTTATATATTTGCACAAGAGATCACTAAGGATATTTGGTACTGGATCTCGTAGCCTTGACAAACATTTTAAAGCTGAAAAACTGAAATAGCAAAAGATAAAATTCAGGTTTCCGAAATTCAGCAAAAGATAAAAGGTCTGGTTAAAAGAGTCGGGCACAGAATCGCCTGCTGTATTGTGGGTTCACCTGCTTCTGTTTAACTATTGCAGCAATCCTGGGATTGCCCAAACAATCTGGGCAGCAATACCCAGGCACAATATAGCAAGTTAATAACAGAGCTTCAGCCTTAACTGTGAATTCCCTTGCATTAGTTGCTATATTGCTGATACAGACAGGCTTTTGTGGCTTAATACGAGGCAGCACAGAGAGTGTCAGCTGGAAATCCATTTCAGAGTTGTGGAACAATATACAGAATATAATAAAGCCATTCCCACCTTCCCATTCCTTTCTTGCAGTAGGAAGCCAACATTTAGAAACCCATAGCAAACAAACACCTGCTAAGCATAAATCACAAGCAGGAGCACAGCTCTGGACAAGCTCAGAGAGATAGGACGGGAGAAAAACCCATGAAAAATCCTAATAGTCATTAGGAAAACCTAACATTTATTTCACAAACTGACAGGTGGCCAGTGAATCGACTTCAGAACAACCATAAAGAGAGAGCTGGTTATTATGCCAGTAAAACTTAAACAGCAGAGCTTTTTAATAAGCTGCACTCTGTTAGGAGTACACTGAGGGAGCCCAAGCAGGAAAAAGCAATAATCACATCTAGCAATAACAAGAGGATCAACTAATATCCATCATAATTTCTCCCTGTTTTGCTTCTCCCTATTAGTATGACATATAGTAGAAGCAGAAGCAGGCTAACAAGATCCTGAGCAGAACAGGTGCAGAAACTAAAGCGTCTTCCATTTAGAGAGTCAGCATTTTTCTTTGGAAAACCCTCTCTGTGCTGTGCAGGTTGGAGCCTGGGTTGCCCATTGCTTATACCCATTGTGTGATGTGTGCACTATTTTATCTCTTCCTGCAGAGTTTGGTTGTGACATACATAACACATGCGCCCGTAAAGTTCCCCAGAAAGGCGCTGCAAAGGTTCAATATATGTCATGGCAAGCGTATTTCTTTGTTAATTCCATAAAGACAGTCTGGAGAAGCCAAGTCTCCTACGATTTTTGTGTCCGCAGCGGGGAGAAACCGGCACTTTGCGTGCCATCATTATCCCAGAATTATGGGGGACTGTGTGATACTTTTACTCTTGCCAGAGAATGAGAGTGGAAATGGCACTGCCCCATTACTAATGCTTAATGTATGACCAATCAGGAGCTGGAAATCATATGACCAGTGGCAGCTTATGCCATCCCATCAGTTCGTAAATTGGATGCAGTTTGTCAGATGGACACAATATCCCTCCACTGTAGGTGGTCTCTGTTTCATTAGTTTTCAGATTGATGGTAGTGAACAATAATCCAAAAGTGTGCAATAGGTACATCAACCTCATTTTTCATTAACAGTGCTTCCCAGACGTATTGGGAGCAGGTACAAAACATAGATTTTGTTTGGCTTACTTTGATCCATGCAGAGACTATTGGGTATCTGACTTCGCTGCTGGAGGCTTATGGTTTCGGTTAGCAGAACCTGGTACAGCAACTGGATGAGGTGTTTCTGATATTATCTATTCATTCAGGTCTGATGCAGAAATAGTGGGTGGCAAAGCTGCTAATTTTTATTTTTTTTATGAAGTAATGAGCAACCAACAATTTATTTACATACAAGGCACTGGAGTTACCAGAGCACCTTTCTAAATTACAGGGTAGATACGAGACTGGTAGTGATTTTTTTTTTCCCCCCTTTATTTCCCAAGAGATAAACAGAAATGTTGGTGCATTTTTGCTGCTTCTAAAAGAAATTAAAAGACTGAAAGTCTTTGCCAGGGTCACTGAAATGACATACAGAACAGCTACTGGTGTATCTTACACAGTTTTGACTTATGGGGATGTGTTTTACTTCACAGTGAAATAAATTGAAGTAGTATTCAATGTTGCTCAAATACTGAGTAATTGAAAAGACATCTTTAAACCAGGGGACTTTGGATCCTTGCAAATAATATAATATTTATAAACCTGGCAGAAAAACTGATATTAGACTCTGCAGCAGATGAGTAAGAACCTGTATCATCAGGACTGATAGGGCACCACATGCTTTCACTATCTTTGATACAGTTTTCTTTCTAATTTGTATATTAAGAGAGTCCATCCACATCATTAACAAGTTAAACGCACTTATTCTAAAAACAAAGTCAAAGCTCTAAGTAAAGTATTATGAAGCAAAAATTACATTTTAATGTTAAGACGAATGGATTTGATTATGTAGAGGGTACATAGGCTGTTAATCATGTAGCATCAAGCTATCCATGTAGTCAAGACAGGCAATATGGTTTACTCTTCGGGCGTATTTCTTATCTCAATTGTACAAGAGGTTTCCATCCACAATATTTCATTGTCTCATTCTGAGAAATGTTCCTCCAGGTCCTGAAGTTTTAAAGAAACCTCTCCATTTGCACAGCGCGAACAGGAGCACTGCTCTGTGTGGGGCGGAGGGAGGGGGAGGCCTGTGTGTGCATGGGTTTGGCATGAATTCCTATGGAAGGGACTGATTGCAGGGTCTTACATCATGCCACTCTTTCAACAGCATCTCTTATCATTGTTTAAGAATATCTTTTCCCTTTCATGCTTTTCTGTAGTTATTTAACATAACTGGGCAACTTTTCTTCTGAAGTTCTAAACCATGTGTCCATTGCCGTGGTTTTCCAGCCTTGAGCACGTCTCTTTAATAGATCACTTTCAAGGTGATGATACATTGATATTCTGCTTTAATTAGTGTCATGAAAGAGAAAAAGCCCTTCAAATGTCAATGGCTTGCAAAAGTTGTTGGAGCATCTTCTTAAAGCAAATCTGAAGGCCTGGCCCTCACATTTTTTCTTCCTTTCACATGATCCTATTAGAGGAGTTTTTTTGTAAACTGGTGTTATAAACGATTATTTTTAGTTAAGAGAAGCACCGGGAAAGATTAAAAAATGGATATAAAGACATTTTGGTTCTTGATCTTCTTTCTTCTCATCTCAACCTTTAGAAAGTCTTGCCGGAAGAACACAAGGAACAGCAGGAAGGTTTCTAACAGATCTTTGAGACCTCCTTGCAGCCAGATCCCAGGGGAGCTAGAACAGTATACCTCTGTGGTTCAAAAACTCTTTGGGCCAGAAAAAGGGGCCTTTATCTGCTGACATTTCAAACATATTCAATCAAATATTGATCTAGAAAATCAGCCACTTTTTCTCTAGCAAAGAAATTAAATTAGTGCTACCTACTGAAGATCTACAAATGGTTCTCCTGAAGATAATGATAGTACCCTAGGCTGTTCCTAGGATCAAAAGGTTTTATGGACACCAAACTGATTTAATATTTTCTGTAATGCATGGAGAAAAAAGGGTGAAAGATCTGCTTGCCAATAGGAATGTGCTGGAGATTATCTCATGTGGCGAGTCCTTGCATCAAGGAGCCAGGTGGGTTTTTCAAATCCATCTCATCTTTGGAACAAAAGGAACAGAATGTAGCCCATTTCACCTTACACAAAGATTTTCCTCACCAGAAATATCTGATACCTCTCATTTAAGTTGGTGCTGGTAGCACGTGCTCCTCTAACCCATAAACATTTCCTCTCTCTTGTGTTCTGCTTCCAGGTGTCACTTATGTTGCTTTGGAAGAAGTGAGAAGTCTCTTCCTCACCCCCTAAGCACTAATAGTTCATAAAACATGTCTACTGTGCAACAATGGGACAAAGATTCCTTCAAAAATATTTCAAGTCCCATTGTTGAAACATTTTCATCATTTGTACTATGAAAAAGGTAGTTGTACAAAAGAGCACAAGGGTTTAATGATTTAATTGGGACTATTCCATGATTTTACTGGGAAAAATAATGAGGCATTAGCTCTTATTAAAGAGTTTCTCCCATTCTCACCCACAAAATCATGTCTCGGGGATGCAGCCACACTGAGACAAGGAACTGAATTGTTGCTGATGGAACCAGTAAATGGTGGATTTATCACTTCTCTCATCTCATCTCTTGAGAGAGAAATATTTTGAAATTCTGACAGTTCATATTCCTCGCTCGACCTGTAAGACTGGACTAAATCTATGCACAAAGAAGAGATGCTAGGTATAAACTTTGGAAATGGGTAGAAGCATCTCAGAGGTTTTGAAGGACCATCTTCAAGCAGAGTTAAGTGGTTTGGAAATTCAGAGCTTCACCAAAGACTCAACTACTCCCTTCTAGCGTTTGGCTTGGCTGGTTTTGAATTCTGTCTGAATCGTTAATTAGTTCCTGTGTTTAGACTGTCTACTGGTAGTCATAGCTACCATTAAATAATTTTAAATAATAATAATTAAATGTTCTGCATGCACTTACACAGGATTGTTTAGGTTGGAAGGGACCTCTCGGATCCTCTTGTCCAAGCCCCTGGCTCAAGCAGAGTTGGCAGGAGCTGGTTGCCCAGGACTGTTCCCAGCCTCCACAAATGAACTCCACAACCTCTCTGGGCAGCCTGTTCTAGTGTTTGTCCATCCTCACCGGAAAAAGGGTTTCTTGTGTTCAGATTGCACATTACACTTTTTGTGTCCATCATCTTTTGTCCTGTCAGTGGGCACTGGTGGGAAAAGTCTGTCTCTTATCCTTCATTCCCTCTGATCAGATGTTTATGCGCATTGGGATGCCCCCTCAGCCTTCTCTTCTCCGGCCTGTCCTCATAAGAATGGGTGTCCTTAAGTCATCAGTCACCAAAAGCATTTCAGTGTACGTATCTTGAAACCATTTGCATAAAGCAATATACATTGTCAAGGAATTTAGAACCCCAAAAATGGTATGTGCAACCCTTGACTGGGAATTTCTCTGTCAGTGATCTCGTACGAGGCACATAATCCAGCAAAGAGGTTGAGATTCCTTCTTGTGAAAGGACTCCTTTGTGTAAAAATATTTCCACTCCTATTATCGAGCTCTCAGAGTTCAAAGAGCTCTGAAAATCTAACACATGGAAAAAATTCTGTGACGAGGGTTCCGGTTGACGTAACATGGGAGGCTACAGAATTATCAGCAGACATATTAGTCCAGTGGATAATACAATGTAACCCACGTTCTTGGGAAAATAGTAACACAGTTTCCTTTTAAAGGAATTGCAGAGCATCAAGATGTGGACTTAAATGTTAATATAACTTAGAGGATTACTTTCCAATTTTAGGGAAGCATCAGTGAAACTTGTTTAGCTTCCATCTACTAAATCCCCAAGCTGCTGGTTTCTGAAAGGGATAAAAGAGGCTACAAGTGTGCTGAGTGTCCTCTCAAACATAAATGACAAATATTCTGAAGGAATGAATTAGCCCCTTCAGACGAATATTCTAAATAAAGGTGCATTTTGAAATGTCCAAAGCTCTCAGAACAATACTCCCAAAACTGGCATAAGAGGAGCACTACTTTTAAATGAACCTGATCTGGTAAATAAAAGTTGTCTTTCTGACTTTCCATGTACATCAGGACATTCCCATAACAATTTATCTATTAGAACTCATTAGATATGTCATAAAAATAGGTATAAACTGCTTAATCATTTAAGTCTAGCCTTTCAAACGCTCCCAAAATGTAAAGAAATTAAGCAGTCACAAAGCTGGAGACAAAACCACAGACTCCATGCCCAACAAACTTCCCAAAGCTACCAGACAAAAAAGCTGTCACTTAGCTTATGTCATGGATCAATCCAACCAGGAGCTATAAAAATGAGGCAGGAATGAATTCTCAGTTTTCACCACAGTGGAATTTGACATCAAGTGTGTCCTTTTCTGCAGCAGGACTGGCACAGTTTAATATATTTTTTTAATGAACTGGAAAAAGGGATGAGCATTGAGGTGATAAAATTTGCATGTGACACAAAATTATTCAGGTTAATCAAATCTGGAGAGGGTAATAAGAAACTTCAGAAGAAAATAAACAAGTTAGGTGAATGATCAGTCTGATGGCAGATTAAGTTCCGCGTTGATATATACAAATTAATGTCATTTACAAGGTTGGGGTTTTTAAAAATCTATTTTTACACCTTGGTGAGTTCTAAATTAATTGTATCAAAGGAAAAGGAGCCAGCCAGCACTGTCAAGAGTGCAATAACGGCCTCCACTTGGCATGCAGGTAGAGTAGAAAATTTTGGTACAGGAAAGAAGAATAATATAAAAACCTCTTTGATGTCATTAAATTGACTGTCCTCTGCATTTCAAACACCAAGGGCCATCCTGGTCACCAACTGCAAACAGAAGGTTTGCAAAAGTAGAAGCAGCTCCATGCAAAAGAATGCAGAGGATACGGAGAAAAGACTGGACCAATTGGCATCCCCAGAAAGACTGCCTGGTAGATGTGATACAAAGCCATGAGATAACACCTTGATAGGGATGGTTGGGATCTTGTCGTGTATGATAAGAACACCCAGGGAAATTTTAAGCAGGACACATACTCCTCAAACACTGTGGAGCTTGTTGCTATGGGACATTAGTTTGGCAAAAGTGAAAAAAAGGGATTGGACATTTGTATGAACTCAAAGGTTTTAAACTCTGGAATTGAAATCTTCAGTTTGATTTTTGCTTTGCTTTGCAAAGACAGTTCTGCAGGAATTGCTTCCATCTATTGCATAGAGGCTGTTTAATCATAATGTTCCTCACAGTAAATCTTCAGGATAATTCCCCATTAAGAACATCTGTAGTAAGAAAAAGAAGACTAAAACTGAGAGATAGAGCGATAAAGAGGATAACTGTTAGGTAAATAGAGCCTAAATGCAAGTAATGGACTTTTAGCATGGGTCAGCTGTGCTGTAATTGGGAGCTAAATTTAGTGGAATTAGGAGACTGCAAGCAGGTGACACAGCTGGCTAAAGAGCTGTCCTTGAGGTAATTCGGCACACACTTCTTCTGAAAAATGCTCAGAGCATTTCTTTAAGGAGAGGCTGCACTGCTCTGTTTAAGGTTGATTGCTATTGAAATGGAACCCACAGAAGCAATTAACAGTCAGCAGTGCTGCACTGTAACCAGGGAAGAAGCCCTGCACTGCACAGAGTGGCAAACATGAGGTTTAATATAGAAATTCCAAGGGATTTTCACAGGTTTAGTAGAGTGGTGACATATGTTATCATCCTGCTCACCACAGACTGGAATATGATTTTACACTGTCATGTCACATCGGCCCATGATAACCAGAAGTCATTTATTTCCTAAGAAAATAGTAACTAGATATGACAACCTGTGTTGCCTCATGGTGAGGTTATGGTAGTATTTACTGATAACGTGAAGTATAACTTGTGTCATCTATTATATTTTGCAGTAGAAATTCAGAGCATTTCTGACATACAAAGGACAGCCCAGCTTTTTTGGGTCTCGTCTTTTTGGTTGATAACATAATAAGAACTTCTATCACTTGCATACAGCTGACATTAAAAACTATATAGCAATTCTTAAATTAAGAATTAATCTATCTTCAGAGTACAATAAATAATTAGATCACTTTTTAATTACAGAATTCCCCATTATTTAGCTCCTTTTTTTGCAGAGGTAGGGAGAGATGTATTTATCCGTCTCTCTGTGTTTCTATCTATCTGTTGGGTCTCTCCTGTTTTTATTATTTTAGACAGGATATACTGGTTGTATTTTAATGCTGCAGAATCTGAAATGAGTCCTCTATTAAACCAAGAATGCATAGTTACCATTCTGTTTTTATTTTCCTAGGGAAACATAAATAATTAAAGTCAACTTCAAATAAAAAGATGAAGTTAGCCTTCCTACTGTACTCCAATCATTTTCCCTTTATGGTTTGGCTGGCAGGATGGTAATCCTGCACTCTGGCTAGAAATTACCACCTGAGAGTTCTCTTATTTGAGTCCTTTTGCAAGGTGGATGCAGTGGATGCCTACAACACAATTTAAAAGGCTTTTCATCAGGCTTCATTCTTGATTTCTACTGTAAATTCCACAAGCTACAGTAGTTTAATGTGGGAGCGTAGATGTCCATAAAAAGCTGGAGGGAATGGTGTAAGTTATAATGCTGTTATAAAACTGTCCGTGATATTAACACACACTGTATATTAAATACACAAAACTGTTACAATAACTTGAAGGTTGAGACAAACTCATGAAAACAAATAAATTCTTTAGGACAGTAGGCAAAAGGTTGTTCTTTGCAAAAAAGATTTAAATACAGTTGTTCAGCAGTCCAAATTAACCCCCTCTAATAAAAAGCTTCCTCCACCTAATCATGGAGTCTGTGCACAAAAATCCATGCACAAAATAGATTTTCCAGGGAGGTCCTTCACCTCCATGTAAACTTAGGCTCCTGACATATATATATATATATATTGGGGGAAAAGCAATATCCCTGTATGTGAAGAGAGGGAAAGGACCCTCCACATAACAGTTCAGAGCAGAACTCCAGTTCAGGTCCTCTCTCTTCAGCAGCTTTTCTTCCAGCATGGATTTCACAGGAAGCTTTTGGAGACTGACCTCCTCACCGGGACAAGGTTCTCAGTCTGTCAGACATCAGGAGGAGGAATGTTGCCTGTCACATTCATACCATTGGCCCTCCCAGTGTGGCAAATAATGTAAAAACAAAACAGTGAGGGCTGCGTGTAAAACTGGAATAAGACACAAGTTCATGCTCCTACTCTGCTCATAGTTACATTATTGCACACCCAGAGTAACTCCAGTGGCTTAGCTCAGGATAGGACAGAGCACTCACACTTCATTTATCAAAGCAGGTATTTTTTCCCCTCAATTTATAGCATTGCCAGCTGAGTGTAAGACTATTTTATGTGGCAGGGTCCCTCATTTGTGGCCTAGCACAGTGCCTGGCTTTTCAAACTCCTCCTAAACCCACTCAACATTCATCTTTTCATGGGGTTTTTGTCTCTTGAAACATCATTGGAGGGAAAAGTACAGATATGCTTAGGCACAATTACACTGAATTACAGGTGGCTGCCATTTTAGGAAGTCCCAAGGTCATGAATAGCAAAATATGAAAATTTCAGCTCTTTACTGTTGGTCAAAACCTTAATATGTTCCATGACCCTCTACTAGATTCAACCTATGAAATGAGAGCAGCTTAATAAATCTCTCTGTAATAAGTATTACACATTATGTCAAGGAAAACTTAGATCAAGCTTCTCCTTTGAAGTTTTAATGGACACTCCAATTTGATGACAGCAACTCACCTGTGCTTGTAATAGGTTTGCAAAGCCTGGAGCAGCTCCAGTCATCTGGGACTGCAGCTCTGGCTGACAATGAACCCAGGGAACTGCAAGCTTCAAAGGGCTTATTCAAATAGTCCAGCTCTGGCCTCACCAGGCAGTGCAGGCAAACTTTGAAATACTTTTCTCCCTATCAAAGAGTATTTTCCAGGTTGAGCTGTTCATAATAATTTGGTCCTGGAATAAAATTGCTAAGCCCTCCAGTCTGAAAAGGATTAATCAGATTATGCCCCTTTGCTCCACCCTCGTGCAAGCCAGGAGAGGAGGAAGAATAAAACCCCAGTACCATTCCAAATAATGCTGAATTAATGGAATTACATGTAAACGTTCTCAAAGACTGGGTGAAGTGGCTGTGGGGAAAATTCTTCTAATGAAATGAGGGGGTTTTGTTCAAAAAAAGCCCCTTACCTGTGCGTTTGTTATTATGACCCAAATCTCACACGGATTTATGCACAGATTTAACTTCCTGCACTGCATTCTATTTCAGTGGAACTGCCAATCACGTGTACAGACAATCATTTGTACAAATCTGTTTGATAATGAGCATCTAAAGGCTCAGAACTGAATTTGCTCTCTCTTTGCACTGGAAGAATGAAGCCCAAAAAATGCTGTTTGCCTGGCATAGTGTGTTATAACCAGTGTTACGCACCCTGTAGCCAGGAATCCCTAGTGATTAAAACTGCTCTAAAAGGCAGGGAAAGTCACAAAACATCTGTAAGACTAAAAGAGGAGAATGCAGCCGTGTACATTTTCAAAACTCAATTGTGTAATAAGGGTGCAATGTACCAACAGAAAACATGAGGCAATCATTTTAGCAAGGCTGTTCTTCCCATGAAAACACGGGATCTGCCCCTGTCCAGGCACAGATCTCCTTTCCTTCTCCCGTGAGTCAAAGATAGCTTTGATTTCCTCAATGATCCTTCTTCCTGGGTGAATGTGGCACCACATTATCTTGGCTTTTATTTTTCATTCCCAGTTTAACAGTTATAAACACCTTTCAACATCAAATAAGAGCAGCAGGGTAATCCAGATAAAAGAAAATTCTTCAGCCCTAACAGCATGACTCAGATTTATGTGCCTGTTTCAAATTTCTGCTCCTCATTCCAAGACTTGCAACATTTCACAAGTACCACATAATGTGCTACTTGATTGGCCTTTCCAAGGATACAATGTGCTGCAACACATTGTTGGGGAGTTTTATAGGTGTGTATCCCCACCACTTCTGGTAGTCATTGCAAAAATATATCACAGGCTCCTCTTTCTGTGCTCTCCAGTCCTGACGTTTCTTAATATCAGGTTGTCTTCCAGGATGTCAAACTGGGTTTGAATTATTTTACGGTGTTCTCGGTTAAAACACTGTCATGTAAATCAATCACACCCTCGGTTCTCTGTCAGGAGACTGCAATGTTGAAGTACAGCCTTCAAATGGAATCAGTGCTGTTACCAGATTTCATTGTAGGACAGCAACGACCAGTCTGGGATTTACTTGTTGCTGTCCTGGGTAAAACCTTTGCTAATAAATTATTGCCGAGGGTATGAGCATTCCACAGGAGCTTTCACTTGTTTAACCTTGACCCAGACTTTGCCAGTTATCACTGTTAACCAAGCAAACACCAGTTACTATTTTTGGCCTGATGCAGCTTTCAAAGCTCCTGTGAGGTTTCTTGCAGCTTTTTCTCCCAGCTGAACTGTTTTCCTGGCAGTTGCACGGTAATCTCACTTTACAGACTGGACACTGAATGCTTGAGTCGAAGGTCTTTTTCAGCATTATGCTTTTTGTGAGGTAAAGTAGGTGTAAATGACCATCACTGATTATTTTCTTATTGCTACAAAGTTTTCTTTACAGATGTTTATAGAGACCCCTGGTTTATAAGTTATTTCCCATGTCCCAAAGCATTAGTGTTGATAGCTGGTAGTTAGAACATCATTTATTAAACATCTTTTATAACATCATCCATGTGTTCTCACACGTTAAAGCATACCTACAAGAACTTAGTTTGAAAGTAATTTTTATTAATCATGTAACATTAGCAAAATCATTATAAATGAATCTTAAAGTGTCACCACTTTATTCTCATAAGTCAGTAACTGGTGACAAATTACTGGTGAACAATAAAATAATGCACCATTTTGGAGGCTTCAAAGCTTCAATACATAGTTGTTTCTCCTTCCATTTTCAGTATGTACCATTTTGCTACTTCTCCCCCTTTCTGATCTGTAATGTATTTCCTGTTGTCTCTTTCAACACCCTCAAATCCTGAGGGGGGCAATCTTGTAATGACATGCATTAACTCCATTATGTTGTGGACTTGTGTGATGCTGCACCCCCAGAACGAGGAGCTGCTGTGTTCTTAAATGCCAGCTACTCTTTAACTGGAAAGGCACCTACTATTTTATTGGAACTATTCTTGCTTTATTACTGTAAACAACTTCCATCATAATGATGCCATTCGAAAGAGCTGATCAAGCTGAGAAAAATGACACCACAGTCATAAAGTCACACTAAATTTTGCTATTAACATTTTATAGTGCATATAAGGAAAGCATTCCAAGTTGCAACTACAGACAAAAGAGAAAATTAATTTTACATAGAAATGTAGATTTAAGCATTAGCAATATACTGATACAATCATTTGCACCATATTCTTAAGCACAAGAGATGACCCTCTCTGTAGATAAGGGAGTGTGCTGGTTGTCATGTCTTAGATGAATCTGTGCTTGCTCTGTGGCAAACATGAGAATACATTATCCTCCTTACCCCTGAAACAAAGACAGAATGATTATGTTTAGGACGAAAACATAGAAATCTCATATAAAAAGTTATGAGAAAGAAAACTCAGTTCACAGCAGAGCTCTTGATTGAAAAGAAAGCCTCAGCTAAAGGCTGAATGTCTTTTTCCAGCAAAACTGATCATCTGACCCCAGGATAAGTTTCCTTTCTGAAATACATGCAAAGTGTGGAGTTTGGACATAACTGCTGAAGTAGTATTGTCCTCTGGTCACCCTTAAAGAATAGAACAGACTGGCATCTGTACTGGGAACTTCATTAACAGTGATTTAGTTTGGGCTATAAGGTAAAACAAAGTGATTTTGGTACAACTTATGTTGTGTCACCAAGGAACTGCCAGCGACTGATCCAGCCAGTGAAGTAGCTGCTATAGGGAAAACTGGAACAGGGTGAAAAGAAATGACAGTTCGTAAGATATGCAACTGTTCCAATGTGAATTAATGAAATTACGTGTGCAGGGAGATCCAGCAACTGCTGGATCTCTATCAGAAGGGCAAAGAGCACTGGAAAGGAAGGAGAATGAACTTCCAGAAATCAGCAGGCAATTTTGAAAGGGTCCAGGCTCACAGAGCAGCCTGGGAGGACATCACGGTCCAGAGACAAAACCAGAATGAAGTTTTGTCTAAGCTGCAACCATTTTCTATTCCCTTCCTCCTGGGGAGGGTGATATTTATTTCTTACAACTGTGAGCTTCCAAGTGAAAGGGATACTTATGCTTTTATAGGTGCACTGCCTTCACTTGCCCAAGCCCAAGATGCAGCAGAAAGTCAGTGCATTTGACTTTTAAGAATATCAGAATTCTTCCTGAAGGAAAGTTAAACCCAAGAGCATTCATGTTCTGCTCAGCACCATCCTTCTTTACTAGGCCACAGATGAGGTGTTAGATCCTTCCTGGGAGGTACAGCCCTGTCTGCTGGAACAGCAGGAGCTGCTTTGCCTTGAGGGGGGAATGTGGGAAGCAGGAGCCTTCTGAGGAAAAGCACTGTGCTCACTAAGCTAATGGGAGTCACACCTTCCCAAGGACAGCAGCAGTGCTGTCTCCAAGTGCAGGAGGTGCCGAGTCCTTGCTGGAATTATTCTCTCTGCCTGCCTCCTTTAGGACATACTGCCCTCAGTATCAGATCTTTTCAATTCCTTTTGCACAAGGCCAGGAGCAACCTTTTTGTCTGGAGAATTTTGTCTAATTTTATGGATTTTGCTGAATAATGTGGAAAGTTCTGGAAGATCCGCTGTTTTGAGAGGATATTTTTGTTTTATTGTTAAGGCCTGGTAAAGGGACATTTTAAACAAACACCTGGTAAATTAATAAGCTTCATAAATTACAAAATCTCTGAACAGCAGCTGCTGAAATACAGTAACTCTCTGATCTGAGCCTATTGAGTGAAATTCTGCTGAACAAAGTGTACACCAGTGCTACACATTAAAAACGGTTTATGTAAAAAGAATGCAAGATGTCTTTGCTAGAAGCAGGACTTCTGTCCACTAATACTCATCCAGCATCACTGATCCTCTGCTATTTTTGTAACTCTTATTTTTCTTATTATGTCATTTTCTAGAGTTGTGCAATGATCAGTAGTTTGGTGATTTGGTTCCTCTTGGTTATGATACAGGGGAATGGCTACTCTGGTGTCTGGGATGCTTTATCTCATGCCATATACATGTAATTTAAGTGCACATATGTATATTCTGTTACACTGTCTGCCCTATCCTTCTGAAGAGTTCCCTTAACTTCCTATAAATAGCTCTGCCTGTTTACTAAATTACACATCAGCAGCTCTGTGTAGTTCCCCAAATGCTTGAATAAGCCTTTAACAATCATAAAATCCTTTTATATAAATCTGCTATGGTGTTCCTGTAAAACTAGAATACTTTAATCATCAGAAAATCCAGAAACCTCTGTACGTGACATCTAGTTCTGTTACCATAAAAGGGGTGTAAGTTTAAGGTTGGATACCTGTATTTTCTACTGTTAAATGCAAATGTTGGTATCTGTGGCTTTGGGATCCTCCTCTCCCTGATAGCATAAGCTCCTCTGACATCCAAGCTTGATAAATGGCAGCTTGATTACTCCACATCCCAAATGTTCCCACTCTTTATAAAGGAGAAAGTTACACTTAACTATGTAAGAAGCAAGAGGGTGTCTAAACCAAACCAGATCAACCCAAACTAAACTCTAAGCAGGTCTCTATAAACCACGGTAAGAAATACACTGATGCACGTGAAGAGACCACCTGATTTCTTACTGACACTTTTATTTCTCTAACAGGTTTTTGTTTATTCTTCAGGGCAGAAAGGCTGCATTTTCTCTTGCCTTGAGCTAAATTCTCTAAAGCTGCTAGGCAGGAAATATAATATCCAATATCCTACTAGTTCTCACTTCATTATACTAATATAGTCTCGCATACAATGAGGCAGAAATAATGAAGAAAATATGCTGTAGCAATGAGTCTGTATGTGACTACTTTTTTAATAGAGTCTTGTGCAGCGCATTTTCAGGTCCCTTATATGTGATTCTCTCTCTCTATCTATTCTAATACATTTAATTGTGTGTTTTCATTTGATACAAAAGCTGTCTGGAAAGAATCTAAACCCCACCACTATTCAGTGTCACTGATTCTCAGCTGTCACAGGAGAGCTCTCAGACCTGCATGAGGGTCATCAGGGGGTCGAACTTCTCCAAGGAAAATCTTTGCCAATGCCAACAGCATTGGACTGGTGCAAGTGGGCATTAAAGGAGGGCCTGAACTTCTGTGAGGACTCACCTGAAGGGTGAAGTTTTAAAAACAGTGTTCTCCAACTCCACTGAAGTGACAGTCGCTCACAACCTCCTTGCTGTAAAAGCAATTTCAACACCAGCATTGTTTGTGTCCCGGAACAGGCACAGACCTGAGGCTTTCACAGCAGAAACCCCTTTGAGGCCTGTATTGGCTAACGCTCCAGCAATTGCAACAAAGGCCATTCAACAGCGTTACAAAGGAAACAGATAGGAAATGTTTTCTAATTTCATACTGGCTGTATTACTCCCTGCCATACATTGCTCATATGGACACCTGAAGTCCCCCAGGCCTTTAGGAGCCAGGAAACACAGCTGTAAGTGTGCAATCCAAACCAAGAAAAGGCTCTGCTGGGCACCCCTGGAGGCTGATGATCCCCATTTACCTGTGAGTGACAGAGCACGGGCAGAGGTTACCACTGTTTGCCTTGCAGAGCCCCCAGCACGACCCAGAGGAGCCCACGTGGGGCTGCCAGCACAGCTCATCCTCCGTGCCCAGTCAATCCATACCCAGGGGAAACTTCCCAGCAAGGATGCCAACCAGCATCACTCCAAATGCCAACTCCTGCAGTGGGAACACCTGGGGGACAGGAATGGGACCAAACCCAGAAAACTCACTTAATCTGGGTCTGGGACAGACTTGTTGGATAGTAACTCCTCTTGGTCGCTGCTAAATTCAGCTGAATTCAACCTCAAGGCTTGCAAAGTTTCTGTGTTCATCTTTAAAGTATTAACTCAATCCAGCTGCTCTCCCTGGATGTAGTTTTCTCCAACTATACTTCCAACCTAGTTGTCATTATTCATGAGGCTTTCTGGAAGTGCTGATCCTTGCACTTAACCTCATCATTCGTTTTCTCCATCATACTCCGTCCGAAATTGCATCTGCTACTTGTAGATTGATAAACACTGGATATATCTCCTAAGGGCTCCTAAAGTTTCAAAGTCAGATTGGTTGCTATTACTATTTAAGGAAAATGTATCATTAAAACACACACACACACAAATAGTGCAGACTAATAAGTTACATATGGGGAAAACATTTTTTTTTTCTGCATGAAAACCTTATTCCACATTTTCAAAACTCTAAGCAAACTTACAAAACTTGCAGACGTTCTGTTGGGTTTAAAACATAAAAGCTGTTTCACCCTTACAAGGACTCATCATGTCTGTTTCCCATAAACTGGATTTTAAATACATTTACGTAGTTCTTGTGTGGAACACAGTATTATAACCGTGTGGTTGAAGGATGATTTTTATGCTGCATAATGAAACAATTACATGTTTTAAAGTTGTTTTACTGTCGAGTTTAAGAATTTATTCCCTCAAACTAATCCACCTTGTTTTATTTCCTGTGCCATTGACTCCTTTCTCCACTAACAGTTTGTCTTTGAAGCATCTTTATCCTTTTGTTTTCAGTATTGTCAGGTCACAGAACCATAAAAAACTGACAGTGAAGTTGTAAGGTTGCATTTGGTGATCACTTGACTCTACTGGATCTTACCAGCAGTTCCAGAGGTTCATTGGGAAGTCCCAAATGCAGGAAAGGGATATTCCAGAAGGATGGTGCCAGTTCTGTGTTTCGTACACCAATGCTCATCTGGTTGGTTTAATGCAGAAATTCTACTTTCATCTGACGCTGTCTTTGTTGCAGAATTTCATGTAGTAAAATGGTACAGTAAAACTTGATAGTAAATAACAGTAATAGTAAAACTATATAGTAATAGTAAAATAGTAGACGGTAATAGTAGGGGAAAAAAAGTGATAGTAAAAAAGCCTCGATGGTAATAGTAAAATAGTAAAATTAGATAGTAATAGTAAAACTTGATCATAAGATGCAGTGAATGAATTAAAAACAGGGTAAATGGCAGAGAACAAACCATAAAATGAAAGGAGATGCAAAAGTATCTCAATGGCGCCTCATTTTTAATATATTACACAGCAGGAAAATTTGGCAGGTTTTACTTTGCTATGGGCAAAACGCCCCTAGAAAGTAACTTTGAGTATCTGATTTTCCAGGACAGATAAATTGAGGTTCTTTCCTTGGATAATCTAACCTAGACTGTTACAGGACTAGTACAATAAAAGACTGGAATACTGTTTCCTTAAGACATTGTTTCAGGATGTGTTTCCCACTTGTGGAGAAAGTGCAAAAAGGAGAAAAATCTGTCAAGTGAACTATCAAAAGGAACAAAATAACAAACAGAATAGAGATAATAACACTTCAGTAGAATCACCTGCTCTTTTGACTATCAGGAAATCTCACAAAAGGCTTTAGAGAACTTTGAAAGATAAAACGCTCTCACACGTTGGTCGTCAAACCCAGCCAGGCGGCTTGCATTTCAAAAGGAAACCCGTCCTTCTGGAGACATGGAACCTGATCCTGTCCCGGTGTACCCCAAATAAACACACAAATAACTGCTCAGTAATTGCTGGGCAGCAGGAGGTCACAGAACAGACAGAACACCCCTCTTGGTGCAGAGAGGCTTTCCCAGCTCGCGGCAAACCCGTGTGGCAGTTTGGGAAGTGTAAATCCCACCCTGGATCTCGTCAGTGGCCCAGTGCCCCGGCCCTACAGTGAGTGCCCAGCACCAGATGCTTCAGTGGAATTTGCAAGAAACCCCATAATGGACAATTATTGAATAATTTGCTCGTAGGGAAAGTTTCTCCCTAATCCCAGACAGCTAATGATTGGTTTATGCCCTGAAGCATGAGGGTTCATACATCTCCACCCCCAACCATTTTTATCCTATCTAAGGTATCCCTGGGCGCTCTCATTATCCAAATAAGTGTATAATCCTTTTTGAATCCTACTAAGCTCTTGGGCATAATGATAGCTTGTTGCAGTGAGTTCAACAGGCTAATTATGCATTGTGTAAAAAAGTAGTTCTTCTTATCAGTTTTAAATTTGTTTCTTTTCAGTTTAATGGATGTCACTTTGTTCTTACATTATGGGGAAGAGTAAATAGGAGCATCCAATTGACCTTCTCTATACCATTAATTATTTTATATCTCTCTATCATGTCCCCACTTATTAATTTCCTCTTCCAACTGAACACTTCTCATCTTTTAAATCTCTCTTAACATGGAGGTTTCTCCTTGTCCCTGTTCCCTTCTGTTGCCTAACTTCGGGTTTCTTCTATTTCCACCATGTATTTTAAGATGGCATGACCAGAAACGAATATTGTACTGGCGGAAAGGGTGCCAACAATGTGTATAATTGCACAATTACAATATTGTCATTGTTTTCCATCCCATTCTTTCCACAGTCTCACATTTTGTTTGCTTTTTTAACCTCCACTGCTCATTGATCAGATGTTTAATTGAGCTGCCCGCAGTGACCCTCAGGTCCTTTTCCCAAGTTGTTACAGTTAATTTACAACCCAGTAATGTGCATGAGCAATTCAATCTGTTCCCTCCAATATGTATTTTCATATTTGTCAATGCTGAATTTGGCTGCCACCATGCAGGCTTATTAAGTCTCATTGAACATCTCTGTAGTGCTGACTAACTGAAATAACTCTGTGTTATCTGCAAAGTTTACCACCCTCCCAAGTGTTCCTTTCCAAATGACTGGATTTATTTGACAGTACCAACCACAGGACAGTGTTTCTGGTGTGTTCTGTGCAGTCTGTGGCTGGATATAAAACTAAATATTCTATATTTCAGACTGCAAAAGCCAAAGTTGTAGGCTGTCCCTTACCAGTTTGTATTTAAATAAACCAGTTAATACCTTCCTGCCTCTGGTCAAGGCAGTCACAACCTGGAGGAGATTCTAGCTCTTGTATTTCTCTGGTACAACAGAGACTGAAAAAATTGTCTTTATATGCACATTTTTTCAGTATTAATTAATCTTCATCAATAAGATCACATTCAAGTTGCGAGAGTGACCTGAACTTAAGTGAAGCACTGGACAAATTAAAACAAAAAGAAATTTCTACAACTAAACCAGAGACTTAGGTTCTCAATTCCAAACTTGTACTGACAATTGGAGTTGCCAAAGTATTATCCGCAAGGCAGTTTTTGTTGACAAGTGTAACAAGTGTCTTTGGAGAATTGATATTTTTGCACATGTTTTCCCAAAGAAATCAAGGTAATTGCAGTGGCAAACTTTGCATTTATTTGTGGCCTCTCGCAACCCACTGACCAGCAAGTTTTTCTGTTTTGCTGCATTTTCACACCTCAGCTAAGTTACAGTTTTAGAGAAGATGCACAAGACACACTAAAACCTCTTCAAACGTGGTGTTTATTTGAGGGGGCACCATGTCATGCTGTTGTTAACGTCTCTTTTTCATGAGCACCACAGCAATGTAAAATCTTAGCAGGCCTATATACTTTTAGTTGTGCTGATATGAGAGCTGAGGCAGCCTGTGGGATTGAGCACACAGCCTTGCCCACTTTGGGATATTCTTGCTTCTCAGCATCCTTTTCCCTCTGAAATTTGAAACTCTTCTGTACCCTCTGGAAGACAAAACCAGCCCAAGTAACACAAAACTGAGGGAAAATCTGAGGGGGGAAATTGGGGAAATTTGGCTTGTCCATGCAGAACTCAGAAAATTTAAAACAACAGACTTGTAAGGCTGGTTTGAAGACAACAGCTCGATGAATGGCACAGAAAATAAGATTCAAATCAGTCCTTACAAGACTAAATCCTAAAACAACTGAACAGAAGCACCAAGCAAAGAAATTACTTTGCTTCTGTAGTTTAAATGTCTTCTGTATGATCCAGTTCAAACTTTTACATCCAGAAATAGTGAAAAAGATCCTAACTGACTGCAATAGATTAGAATAAGCCCTCAAAACCACATCCCAATTGATGCTCTCACTGTGTATTATTTATTCTTTACAGCAAAGTTGACTGGGGAATGCTATAAAATTAAACCCAAATTGATTGGTCTGTAACCCTTTTGAATGCACTAGGTTTATACTAGAATAGATTTTCTTGACCAAGAAATCAGGCTATTGTGAGGAAGAACTGGAATATTACCATAAAATGTATTTGCTGTCTTTTTACCTTCAGCTAAACCTTCTCCTTTCAAACATATTTACAGAAGTTATCTTGCCTTTCTCTTCAGAAATTCAAGCCGTCTTTCCAGGCAGATTTTGTTGCCCCACATTACCGTTTGTTTGCTCACCTGTTCTGTGGCAGTCATGGCAGTGACAGGAATGGAGTTCAATTTACCATATGCAAGAAATTGTAAAGTTTTGGTGTAGTTTTCTATCATTACTAGTAATTAATGTCCTGAGAGTTATTTAATAGTAGTGATGACCCTTGAAAAGCCATGGATTCGAGCTTGGAATGCAATACTGGCCTTCTAACTAGGGACAGATTCTAACATAAAGCAATGATTCTCCACTCAAAAATCCTTAACTCTTCCTGTTAATAGTAGTGTAAATAAGACCATGAAACTCTAGTAACTTCACAAACTTCACATGTGATGTAAATAATCACAAGATATGATGAATTCTCTGTTCAGAAAATGTGCCTGTACAACCTGCTGCCCCAGAGTACCTGGATGCTTTATTACAATACACAGTTTATGGGATTACAAACATACAAGGATAACGTTATTAAAATTAGTAATACAACTAATTGTATATCTCCCTCAGGGAGCTTTTCCTCTCTTAACCTGGACCAACCAATTTGTCAAACTACAAAATACTTGAGTGTCTGCAAACTTACAAAAACTCAGTAATATGCTGTCCATTCATTATTAACTATTACAATTACAGTATCACATCATGAAACTGTCCTGGGAACTTAATCAAGACACTAGATGTTCCCACAGTCCTTGGTTGTCTCTCACAGCATCAGTGGGACTGGAGAGCCTGTTCAAGGACTGCAGTTTCCAGTAAAGATTTTGCCCTAATAACCTTTATATATTTTGGAGATTTCTGTCCTACAAAGAAACTCCACAGTCTTGATAAAATTAGAGGGAATATTTCTACTCTCTGCTGCTGAGCTATTTCAGTGCCCTGGATCCTGGGTAATACTTCCAGTATTCCTCCCTTTTGTTTTCTTCCATCTTCTAGGGCTGTATCTATCCCCCCTGGATAAAGCAAGGGGCAGACACATCTTTTGTCCCTCAGGACAGGCTGGATCAGCCATGACCACAGTGCTTAGCACTTGATGCTGGATCCCCTCTGAGCTTGTGTGATGTCCCTATGTCCACACAACAGAGTTATCCTTGTGTGAGTGTGTCCTTGCTCACAGGAACTGGAACACTTTGGGAGTTTGTTGCCGTATCATGGAGAATGGCATCAGGGCACAGAAAATATTGGAGGTGGGACAGTGCTGGAGGACTGAAGGATGGTAGGAGGCAAGCTCAGAGCAGTGCTGTCCGCACAGCCTGCTGGGAATGGCCTCTTCCACGTGCTATCCCTCAAACCAAGGCCAAGTGTGGCCTCAGAAGTGAGCCAGGAGCAAGTTAGATATTGAGCAAGCAGTTCATGTCATGAAGAGCAGCCAAGCTTCTCTCCGGCCCAGGGCACATTCTGAGGCCCTGGCCACCCTGGAGATTAATCTGTAGCTGGTCCTGCAGATGACTTGCCTGCGTGTCCCTCGCTGTTGAGTAAAGGGTTGTTGAGGAATGAGGGCAAGGAAGTCGGTACAGGCGGGTGCCACAGCGCAGAGTGAGGAGGTGCAATTTCTGTGATAGATTTATCATGCTGCAGCTCCCACATGCATTCATATGCATGGATCCTCTTAGAAATGTGATACCAGATGCTGTTTCCTGGCAACAGGCCCAACACCCCCCTTCTCTTAGGTGTGAATTTTGACAACTCCAATTCACTGGAGCCCTAGTTATGTTATCTTTCCTAAATGCTTAGAGACTAAAAAGACCTCTTGCTCTTTCTGCCGTGGACTTCAGTGCCACTCAGGCCAATTTGCAGTGCTGTATTACTCCAAAAATATCTTCTTGTATGAGTAGAACAATTATTACCACTAAACAGGGAAGGATGGAAACAGTCTGAATGGAACATGGGTAACACAAGTCCTCTTTTGCTGTGTTGTCAGTCAGAGCTGTTGTTATGCTTGGCATATGTCACATCAATGTATAAAAAATGCCCATGTCAGTCAAATGCACGTTACATGGAGATCGGGTGTCAATCTAATGTTTTGTATTAAAATCAATGCCACAAAACGTGCACAACTTTATAAACATCACCGGGGAGGTTTTCATTTTGAAGTGCTGCAGCTGCTTGCAGCTGCCTTTGCATAACGCCTGAAGAGCTTAGAGTTACTTAAGTAAATTAAAATTCAGAAAAAGGACAGTAAAATGCCACCTCTATTTCTCTGCTGTTACTCATATAGCAGGGGGAGGTCAGCTAAGCCACTGCTTCTCCCCATGGCTTGTGTGCTGTTCAGAAAAACACAGAACAGAACTGAGTTCCCAAAGCAGGGAATGCTGAGCAGGGGGCCCTGGGACTGACACTGTGCCCCCTGTGTGATCTGTGCCTGCCTGGGTGACTTCTGCACACATGAGTGGGAAAGCTGGGCAGAGGGGCAGCCCCAGCTGAGAAGTGCTTGGCAGCACTTCCAATCCTAGGCAGACTTGATGCCAAGGGAGAAGCTGAGGGGTTTTCAGGGCAGATGGGCAGTGCATATGGACTTTGGGGTCACTGTAAAGCTGGTCCCAACATCAGCATGGTTGTTTCCTGATGAACTTTTTCCAGCCAAACACAGCCTAGGTGTCACAGTCGCACACACTTTTTGCTCACACAGGTGCTGTGGCCTGGCTAATCCAAGAGCAGTGCTGAGAATAAAAGCTTTTTATAAGCATTAATTAATCTTTGCAATGAGGTCATTGCTATTAACCCTGTTGTGTGTGTTGGTCACATCTGTGGTTGGTTGCAGTCTCGTTCAGGGGTCTGAGGGTCTGACTCTCCCAGGATGGCTTCAGCTTAAGGCAGCAGGGATTTTGTCTAGAGATAGTTTAGCAAAAAACAAAACGAGGATTGTTAGACAGATATTGGGAATTCTGCTTCTGACTGTGCTTCCAAACCCCCAAAATACTTTAACTGGGGAATCACGTGGTTAAAGGAAGAAATCCTGCACAGAGACAAGCCTTGAATATAAAGGCATTTCTGGTCATTCTAAAAACTCAATATATTTATCATTTCATTTGCATTTGACTGACTAGGCTCAACTAATTATTGAATACAAGGTCTGTCCAATTTGACCCTTGATTTCATTGTGGCCTACTGCTTGGCCATAAATACTTATTTTTCCTGTGTGACATGCTGTTGTTAATCAAACAAAAGCTATTCATGTCTTCCAGTAAATTAGACAAAGAAACTGCTTTGGAAATGAGAAAACAGCCAATGCAAAGTAGATACATAAATGGGGGAATGTTGTGTTTTGCTGGCTTCTAAACGGAGGAGAGGTTGGAGATTTGCCTCTTAGTTTCACAAAGCAACGGGTAAAACCAGTTACTCCAGTTCCAAACTGGATTCTTGGGGTTTGGGCAAAGTTTTATCCTTTTTTTGATTCTGAGGCACCAGATGTTCACGAGGGAGGGAGCAGAAAATCCACTCTATAACCCTGTTACCTAATTCAGGTGGCTACTCTTAGAGATATTGTGTTCCAGAAGTTTCCTGGACACTACAGACTCCCAGTCCCCAACAAAAAGGGAGCTAATGGCCTCAAACCTCATGCCAGGGGCTGTGCATGACAGCACTCAGGCTTTTAAAAGGAAGAGCGTACAGTATTAGAATTGTACAAGAATACACACATTTGGCATAAATATTTTGAAATGGCTCCTGAGGCTTGGACAGAGAACTCTGTAAAATAGTCTCTTTATCTTTGCAAGAAAATATATGCTCACTGAAAAACTGCTGGATTGGGAAAAAAGTGATTTCCTTGCAGTGTTAGAGCCCCAAAGCCTTGGTAGCAATTTTTCATCATTTTGTTAATTTTCACTAATATGACAAGTATGCTACTAATATGATTGTTCTGTTTAAAAACTAATACCACTATTAATATGTTACAGTGATGAATTACTAACAATAATCTATCACGAAGGAAAAATAGTGACACAATTAATGCACTGTTACTATTGTGCAATAGCAATTTGTTAACTCGGCACAAAGCACTCAAAGAAAACTTTATTTTTCATATTTTCTTCCATAATTGCTTTTACCCATGTTTACAATGGAAATATCTACTTGCAAAAAAGGAAGTCAGCACCTGGATCTTTTCTTTTTGCTCCAGTAGATACATGCTCTTAGACTAACACATTTAATCTCAGCCTTATTTTAGGATCTGGATGTTATCTTTTTAGGGAACGGATTTTTATTGCTGTTTTAAAGATTTTTGTTCTACTCCCTTGTACAACAGTGCAGCTTATTACACAGCTCTCACATTGCAACCATTTTCTGACTGGGGGATCCACTGTCATATTGCATTGATTAAAATATTCCCAGTCTACACATCACTGCTTTTCTACACACATTTCAAATGCAATCTCAGGGAAGGTAAACTAATATAGAAAACAGCTTTGCAAAAAAACTGGTTACTTTCGCAAATATACTTAACCCTCAAATGGGAAGAATGGAGGAAAACGGGCATATTCTCTTTATTTGAGCTTCTTCTGGTAGGTTTAAAAGACTGCAACATTCTTTCAAACTTTGAAAACCAAACTCATGCCCATTTCCAGCATGAGATACTGCATTATAATACCAGAGAACACAAAGATACTCGAGTAGGATCATATTATTGCAGCTCTTTACACACTCTTTCCTGTGATCCTTTATGTCACAACCCATCCCTCTACTTCCATCCCCACTTGGGCCACTAATTAGTCCCCTCCTTAAGATCTGCCAACCCGTTTTAAGATCTCTTGATCCTGCTCAGTTGTGATATTACCAGTAGCCCTGCCATGGTCTACCACGCTGGGCACTGTAGTATAAAAGTTAAATAGGAAAAAACCCTGAAGCAAACTAAAGTTTGACTTGGTAGAAATATTTCTTAAGCCATTACTCAGATGGACTTATACAATGGAATTCATCTTAGATTAAATACTGCATTTGTTTTTTAAATTGGTGAATAGAGGAAGGAAATGTGAGCTATCCAATGTAATCTAGTTTAATAAAAATCTATGTGTCATTATCTCTTCCTCATGGCTGCAGAGGCCAACAGAGCACAGCCTGAATATTCACAAAAATTGATAACAAAAACACAATTGTGCAAAACTGTCTTTCAAAGCCTAACAAAGTCTTTTGCCCTCTTTTTGCCCACATGAAAACTGGCTTTGCTGTTCAGCGAGCCATGTCTAAGAGCGCAATAAAAATACCCTTGTGCATCCACAGTGCTTCATTTTCATGAAGTTTGATGCTGAAATGGCCCGTTTTTAAAGGATTGCAAAGCAACTTGTTTCTAAAGTCACGTCTCAAATGCTCTGGCATGTCCTTTTGAAAAGCTAGTGGAATGAAGACAAGATCTGAAAGCAGTACAGAATGATGCCACCATTTGGAACCACAACAAAATTATTTCTATCTTCACTCTCATTTAAAAAAAAAAAAAAAGCCTAAGAGCTGAGTATGGATTAAATATAGTAATTCAAATCTGGCTGAGAAGCTGCGAACTTTTATGCCAAGTTCTAGCCTGAAATGAATTTAAATGGCCACAAGTAAAAATTCCACAAAGGGGAGATTGCAATGAAATCCTGGCAGGGAAATAAAAATAGCATCATAAGCAAATAACCTTAAAGAGGGAAGACGAGAAAGCAGAAACTGGGAAATAGTCTCAAACTTCTCTTTAAAAGAACTAGAAAAAAGTAGGACAGCAGAGATGGGGTCACCGTGAAAAACTAAGTGATGGTGTTTGTTTCGGTATCTGGAATTCAGGAGTGATGTCAAACCGTAAGGGGCGGCCTGAGAGAACTAATATTGGGTTTACAAGGGATTAGTGACACTCAGGGAAGGTTTGGGGGTCCAAAGTGGTGACCCCTTTGCAGAACTAGGACCTCTGCCAATGGCAGACACAACAGTTAAGGTACAGCCGTGCACAAGGTGTAAGTGTATTCTCAAAGCCGAGGTGGTTGGCTCTGGGAATGGGGATCATGGCTGTACTAACAGTCTCAGGGAACAGTGGACTGGGAATCTGTTTGATGACTGGCATGTTGCCACTGAGCATTTTATCTTTACTGCTCCCTAAATCATCCTGGTTTTCTACATAATGATTTTTTAATATTGTCTTTGCCGTATTGCTCATTCTACATCAGCTGCAAAGGTACCTCTGCAAATGTTCTGTGGCATTTGATGACCTCCTAGAAAGGAGTGATGGTTAAGCAAGGAGAAATCAGGAGGCAGTGCTCTTACTTAGCACAAAAAGCAATGATATACAAGTCAGAGACAATTTCTAGTCTTTGACACAATTCCTGATTGAAGTGGTGCCTAAAACTCCTCACATGTCCCACGGGAACTGTGGGGTGCCAGGTCCTTCCTGGATGGTTGACATGTTTGGCACTGCAACTCAGCCTCCTGCTTCCTCCCTGGCACTTACATCAGATTCCTGGGAAGCTGGGATCTGATAGGATCAGGTCTGTGAAAAGAGATTTATGGACAGTGATGAAGTGCACTGCAGTCTTTTTCAAGTACTACTGACAGGAAATACATTTGTATTTCCAAATGGAGAAACTTACTGCCAAAGCAGGAATTCAGGTGGAATATGTTTGAGTCGTGTTAACACTTCCTGGACGTTTCCTACAACAAAGCTCTATTTCCTGACAGGGAATTCCCGCATAATAATAATAATAATAATAATAATAATAATAATAATTATTATTATTGTAATAGAAAACAACAATAAGCTTGCATTCATGCCGAGCTTGAATTTTCAGGAAATGCAGGGATAAAACTTAAGTCTGGAAGTTTCCATCCGTCTCCCCCGTTGCACAGTGCTCCCTTCCCTTCCCGTTTGGAAACGCTGCCTTTTCCCGGGGAGCATCGGGCTCTGCGGGAAGCGGCCGCTGCCCCCGATCCCGCCGGCCCCGGCAGCAAAGGAAGGAGGGAACAACCGCAAACCCCCGAAACCGGCGGGAACAACTCCCCGTCCTTACATCCTCCCATCGCCTCCTCTGCATAGGCATATATATTTCCAGATAAATATATATAGATACATAAATATTTGTAAAACCAGCAGTGGATAAATGCAGCTACTAAATAACCACCCTTTAAAAAAAAAAAAAAAAAAAAAAAAAGGAAGGAAATAAAACACCCCACACAAGCCATAACGATGATGATGATGATGACGGGAGGGGGGAAAATAAATAAATAAATAAGAGCGAGCGGGAGTCGGCGAGGGAGGCAGGTTCAATTATCTAAACAAAGAAATCATGGCGGAGTGTTTACATTCGGCAGCCCAAAGCCTGCTGGATTACGGAGCCCCCCCCAAACCCCAGCGGCCCCCCCGGCCCCCCGCAGTCGGTGCTCGCCGGAGCCCGCCCGCCGACACCTCTCCGCGGCCCGGGTAAGTGCGGGGCGAGCCGCGGTCGGACCGGGCGGGCGCTGGGGCGGGGGCGAGCGGCTGCCCCCGCCCGGAGCGTGTCTGTGTGCGTGTCTGTGTGTCGGTGTCGCGGGGGGTACACGGGCTGCGCTCGCCGCCTCTCCCTCTCCCCGCCGCTGTCGCTGTCCCTGTGCCCGTCCCCGCCCCGGGGTCACGGCGCCCGGCGCTGACTGGCGGCTCCGCCCCCGCGGCCGCCCCCCGCCCGCCGCCCGCCGCCGTGCCCCGCTGGGCGCGGGGAGCTGCCCGGACGGGCTGGGGGGCTGCGCTCCCGGGGGGACGGAGGCCCCGCCATGGGCAGAGCGGGGGGGGGAGAAGGGTGTGGGGGGGCGGCTCGATGCGGCTTCTGCGCCCAGTGTCCGAGAGCCGCAGCGCAGAGCGAGCGTGGGCACCGGCGGAGGCGGTCGGGAGCTGGCAGGGCGCAGAACCCCTCTCCCCAAAACACCTGCCAAATACCCTTGGCCCAAATGCCCTCTCCCTCAAATGCTTTTACTCTTGCAAGCGATTTTATCCTTTTGCCCCTCTAGCGCCTTCAGCCTCTAACGACCTCACCTTCAGTGGTCCTTGCCCTTGCTCCCAAACATCCTTGCCCGCAATGCTTTTGTTTAGTTTCCCTCACTCCCAAACGCCCTTGTTTACAAACATCTTCCTTCACCTCCAAACAGCACCAACCCCGATCTTCCTTGCACTAAACTATCCATGCTCCTAAATCTATTTCTCTCCAAATCCTCTTGCCCCCAGTCTCCCTCAATCAAGTAAGGGGTTTAGCTGCTCTTGATGTTTCTCCAAACCGTGTCATGTGTGTTCCCCCACACCCCACCCCAAACCTCCCCAGAAACAGCCAGAAAGACAGCTGGGTCCCTCCCCCTGCCAACAGCAGCCCCCAGATGCTGATCTGACACTGCCCCCCTCCACAGGCCACTGCTATGAAATGTGGAAATGACCCTTTCAAGCAGACTGCGAGTGTTGCTCCCTTACGTCCATCAAAAAGTCCCCCGGCCCCAGACACATCTCAGTGCTGGAAAGCTGTAAAACTAATTTGGCACCTCTGCCCTCCCGTCTCTGGCTAATGGGCAGTGGCCTCTCCCTGGTTCTGTGACCCGAGTGCAGGGGCTGTGTGTCCTGCTGGACCACACTCATCCCTGAATCCGAGTGTCTGGGAGGTGGCACCGTGCGTGTATTGCTTCCAGGGCTTTGCAGGCTGTTTTGTTCTGGCAGCAGAAGGACCAGCAAAACGACGCCTGAGGTAGTAGGACGTAGGGGCTGGAGGAGGCAGCTGGCTGGTTCCAGGCTTTTCCTGTCACAGTGCTGAACCCAGGAATATTTCTGCGGCTGTGCTCCCACATGTCCCAAATTCCGAGTGCAGTGAGCTATGTGAGATTGAGAGAGGGAGCAAAGATACATCTTTCTTTATTAACTCTTTGAACTGCTTGACTTAAAGAGTTCACAGAGGTCAAATTCATGAATGAAAGAAAAATATCGTAGAGTTATGAGGCGCTGTAAGCAAAAAAGGGTGTGAGACTGGGACTTTGAGACATCTCCGCTTTCATGTTTCTCCCTGGGAGTGGGTTTTACAGCTGTGTGCTGTGTGATGGTGAGAAACCTGTGTTCATATCCACGTGGTGGTGGTGCACTGAAACAGTGAGGGATACAGAAATGTTGAGGAGCCTGTGGGTGTCATGGCTGGGTGTGCTTGTCCAGGGACTGGACAAGGTGTGCGGGTCCCTTTGCTGGGTCTGGGGGGGCACAGGGCACTCGGGGAGGGGCAGTGGCCTGAACAAGGTCTGTGGCTGGTTGCAAACCCTCCATGCCTGTCTCGTATTACCAGGTGTAGTGGTACAAGCTGCGTGACAAGGGTACAAAGCACAGCTTAGCACCAAGTGTGACACCATACAAAATTGTGACTCTGGAGACATCAGCAAAAAAAGTTATGTTTTCATTGCTTAGGAGGTCATTACTCAAAATCTCTTGTTTCCTTTCCTCTGGTTATTCCCTCCTCTCTGCAGCTACATTCCCTTCCATCTGCAGTTTGGCCAGGCGTTTCTGGCTTCGTACATTCTGTGGATAAAAGGCCTGGTGAGAAAATTCCACACACACTTCAATCTTTTGCCACTTTACTTCCTAGAGTCTCTGAAGGTCTGAGGCTGTTTTTTCAAGGAAAGCTCATAATTTAAGTAGCCTGTTAACTGTTAATTGCTGTTCAGTTCTGGCTATTTGCTTGAGTATCATGTCAAACCCGCTGTTCTGGTCTGGAGGCTACACTGGTGATCTGCTCTGATCTCTAAACTGCTGTTGCTTTCTGCTGTGCTATTGAAGACCGAGGTAATATTTCTTTTCTTAATGCAAACCGACATTTCCTTAGATTTAAGGATTTTGTTGAGCAAGGTGTCCCACTTGAAACTGCTTATACGAAAATCTCCATTTTATGGCTGGTAAAAAAAAAATAAATCTCTGAGACTTAGTAATCAGAGACTTTTGTTGTTTCTTCTTCTCCAGTATGGATGTGTTTAGAGGAGAAAAACATTTAAAGCTGGTAAAAACAATGAGGAGTTGATGGGTGGGTGGTTAACAGAGTTCGACAGGAACTCCTGCTTATCAAACTGCAAACATCAGTGTGTTCAGTGCAAGCAGAGCTTGAACTTCTAATGTGTTCCAGGCTGACTGGAAGTTTGGAGAAGGGCATATTGTCTCCAGGGCTGTGTCAAGATCTGTGCAGTTAATGCAACAGTGGCAGTGCCAGAGGAATTCCATCCCTAAACCAATTTCTTTCATTTACTGTATTTAGTAAAATCAGGCTCTGTTTTCCGGTAGCTGTAAAATCAGTGCCATGTTTAGTCCCACAGCACTGATAAAACAATGCTGTGGAATGGATCTCATCATGTCTCAGGCTGCAGAGAGCATTACTGGGGCCGCTGCTCTCTCGGTGAGTGTTTGTAGGTTTTTGATTAATGAGAGTTCATTCGGGTATTGAGAGAAGAAGAGACCTCTCAAATGATGCTGAATCTGTTTCCCCAGTCTGTAATAGAATGAAACTCTGCGGCTGTTGCTGGACAGTAAGATATTCTGACATGAATATATATTTCGGAGCTCTGCACAAAATGAGGATTTCATGCATAGGCAACACAGTGTGACAAGTCATATCCTGTGTGACCTTGTGCTTACAGTATAAAGTTGTGTAATAATATATTCTGCTAAATTAATACAGAAAATAAATAGAACATACCTCATTTTTATGCTAATAATGATATTTTTCAATTCTAAGCACCTTTTATGCTAAGACCTCAAAGTAAATTACAGGCAGGAATAAACCAAGCTTCACAACACCATTGTGAATTTTTTTATTATCATTCAGAGACTAGTTGGAAGGTATAGTTATTAATTATTGTTATTTAATTTTCTGTTAATTATTATCTAATTTCCTTACTGTCTTATACTGTTCTCTCTCCTAATACGCTAACAATAAAATATGATCTTATGAAACTGAAAAAAAAGAATTCATTTCAGCCAGAGGAATGGACAGATCTGTTAAGGCTAAGACGGAAAATAATACTGCCTTTATTTCTGAAGGAATTAGCAGAGATTTCACCAGTAGGATGTATCGTATGTGGCTGGAACATGCAGCAAATTTGGGAACACAGTGATGTGTGGTTCATCGCATGATGTAACTGTAGGTGAAAGGCTGATGAGGCTGAGGGAACAAAAAGAAACCTAAAGTGTTTTGTTTAATTCGAATCACAAAGGAGAGGATTTGTTTCATTCAGATCACACAGGATAGGGTTTCCAAAAGGGCTGATTACTGGTGTAGTTCTGCTGTCAGTAACAGTGGGGGAAATGCCGTTTGCTCCAAAGAGAGCAGATTTGGGCCACTGACAAGGGCTTTTGCAATCCTGTCCTTTATGTTAGTCAAATGAGAGTTCAGTCCTGTGTTCCTGATACTCAAGAATGTGTCCCTTACAAACTTCAGCACAGGATTTCATTCTGTCATACCCCTGTATGTGGAGATAGAGTAACATTTCTGGGATGACAATCCAGCTCTCAGTGTTCTTCAGCAGCTTTTCCTCCATCCAGATGGCACTGAGGTGGCATGGGCAGGCAATTAGCGCAGAATTTGCTCCAACTTATTAATGCATGTTTACAACTTTAATTCCAGTTTAACAGAATGTTTTGTGGTGGAACGTTTACAGAAAGGGCACGTGGAAAAATTATCACTGCGCGTATTAAGCAGGAAAAAAGTATCCCTATACTGCTGTGCAGGAGCAAGTGACAAAACAGGACATATTACAAGGAACTATCTTTTTCATTAAGTCTGCACAAAATGAGGATTTAACGCATGGGCAGCACAGTCAGTCCCAGCGGTTTAGTGCCCATAATCCCACCTTGAAAATGGCTTCACAACAATAATTCCTGTTCCAAAATGGACACTGCTTCCGATTTTGGTGTGTCTACTTCACATGTAACTAATTGCAGACACAGAAGGCAAGGTCTTATTTTACCACCACCTCGTTCCAGAAGGTTTCCTGTAGGATTCCCAGTCTCCAAGTGACAACTTTCCACTTGGCCTTATTTTGCCACAGTAACGTGGCACCCCCCTGGCTTTGCCACGCTCCCACTATCCCTGGACATTAAGGCACTGTGACATGAATATATATTTGTGAGCTTTGCACAAAACGAGGATTTCACGCATAAGCAGCACAGTGTGACGAGTAGTATCCAGCATGACCTTGCAAATGCAGCCTGAGCTCCAGAATAAACAGCTCAAAAGAGCAAGGAGTGGAGCAGATTCCCGCGTTCTGGAAGGAAATCCCATCATTGGTTCCAAGCCTGCAGAGAGCAGCAATGCAGATCTGCCAAAAGGTTCCTAAAACTTACCTGGTTTACACGGGGGGCAGGGTTATTATCACATGAAATCCATGGCAGTGGAACTCATCACAGAGTGCTGAAAGTCCTCTTCCTGGCTGCAGATTTCAAAGCTGCTGCATTCCAGGTGTGGAGTGTTGGTTCTCATTGCGACGGGGCCTGTGTTGATCACTTGCTTAGGCTGTCATTCCTCTCTCTTTTTTTCTTGCCAACTTTTTCTCTTGCTAAATGAACGATAGATTGGGATGAAACATTTTTTTCCTGCCTTTCGGAAATAAACTGTGACCTTTTTAAAGCTGAAAATAACATCTATGTTCCTGATACATATATGGAGATGAGAAAGTGTCTTCCCACCCCTTTCTTTCTCACAGTTTAGAACAACCTGGTTCGATCTGACCCCTTATCAGAGCTATCCTTGAGCATGGGCAGCCAGACCCTTGGGGAGGGGGCAGGACATGCTTGTTCAGGAGAACTGATATGAAATAGGATCCTTATTTAGACTGTATCAGAGATGCATATTATTTAGCATATTTTTCAGTTCTTTGTTGTTTAAAATTTCAGTGGGTTTCATTGGCTTTTTAGGTATAACACTGACTCTACACTTGTGGTTTACAGTCTACTGACTTGTGGTTAGCTCTGGAGCATAAAGCCCTGTAGAAACCAGACAATAAAGGATGTCAAGGGTCCATCTTCCTTTCTCAAGGGCAGGGCAGCTGTGCCATTACTGGGGAAAGTTTGTTCACTCCACTCTTACAGACCTTCTGCCACAAAGATTTTTCAGTCTGTCTGGGCACCCCAGTGACCTAAATCTCCCTTGACATATTGAGTTTCATTACTGCTTGTTCTGTTTAAATTGGACATAAAGAGGAGTCTGTTCTCTCCTCTCTGTCTTTTCATGTATCCCAGGAACATCACTGTGTCCTGCCAGTTATCCCCTCTCAGGACTAAGCAGTCCAGTTTCTTTGCTTGTTCCTCAGAGATCAAGTTCCAGACTTCCTTTGGTTAGTCCAGGCCCATCCTGAAGGGTTGAACTGACAGCTGGACTCAGTGTAACTGCAGCCAATGCCCTACATCTCTCACCAGGATGGAAATTGTTTGGGATTTGTCAGCATTCTTGTTTAAGCATCCCAATGTGCTGCTTTCTATTTAGGTTCAATTCTTAGGCTTTTATTATTACATAAGGCTCGTGGACTATGCAGAAATAGCATTAGTAAAAATGAGTAATAAATATATCTTCATATGGCAATGTACCTGATCTGTAAAATATTTTTTCCTTTATGAGTTTTATCTTTCTTCTCTCCCCTTTTCTAGCTCAGGAGATAACTTTAGGTAAATGACAATTGCACTTCTATTTCCAATGCAAGGATAGAACTGTTTGCAGTGTAGCACAGTCCCGTGCTGCATAACTGTCCTATATATTTACAAGAATAAGTTATTCTGGTTCTGCTTTTTGCTGTGGTCTATTAGGAAAATAGTGCTTAAATGTTAGAATTATTGACAAATAGATGCAGACGCAGCAGATCATAAACTCAGTGCATACATTTTGGCCTAAGACCACATTCATTTTGCTTCTAAAAAGCATTCTAGAAAGTATAATATATTGGATAATATTTCTTAAATTGTGAAGTCTTTGAGGTTTGGATATTCATAAATGTTTGCAGAGCACCTAGAATTCGTCTCTGATCGGGGCCTATGGGTAGTTTAGAAACATAAATATTTAATGCTAGTGGTAATTACCCTTTCTTCAGGATAAAAATGGCTTTGAAGTTCCATCTTGGATGAGTGAAACCCCCTCAGTAATTTTTTCCCACCACTTTGAAGAATATTCTCTTGTCGTTGGAAGCATTTCTGGAATTCATAGTTCTGCACATTAAAAAATGTCACATTTCATAAACTGCAGAACTGTTTGCTCAAACCTGTCTCCTGCTTAAAATGCCCAGAAACTGGGCATTTTAATACCTCCAGAAATTGGGAAGCAAGTGGCACGAGGGAGTTTATTCTGGGGATGTTCCTACCTTAATGTTTTACTGAGATCAAGAATGATGTGTGGAAGGGGTCAGGCCCACTTCCAGCTCTGCGGTTCTCCCAGAACAGTAACTAGATTCCTCTTGGATTAAACCAAGCAGGTATTATCTGGGAGCACATCCTTGGGAGTCTTTCTCCCATTGGACCAGCCCAGAACATGCAGAGAGGTACCTCAAGTGACCACACTGACAGAATATTGACTATATGGTACCCATGTAAAAATGGCTGCCATAATGTATTGACAGCAGCACTACAAATAAATAATACATATTTTTAACATTTCCGTAATTACATGTTTACCCAATAGGCCAGAACAGCTCTGTCCCAAGGAGCTGTTGCAGTCTGAGTAAATAATACATGTTTTAAAGTCCATAATTACATATTTAAGCGATAGACTATCGAGGAAATAATGCACATTTTAAAAAGTCCATAATTACATATTTACATGATAGTCTGTAAATTCTGTAATTACTTATTTACACAATAGACCATAGCAGCTGTTACTGTCTATTATGGTAACTCTCATAGAATTATATTATGAATTTTTTTATAACTTAAAAAATAAGTATATTTAACCAGCAAATTGTATTGTTAGTCTTAAAAAACTTCCACGAACCTCTAAAGTAAGAAAATGTGCACAAAGGTAAAAATGTAGAGTGATATAAAGATAGGGAAGTTCTTATCCCTTCAGTGATAAATGTCTTTTGTTAGCATGAGGAGCTTAGGATTTTTCATTAATTTCAGAATGTCTTTACTTAGGTAGCAGAAATATAAATATGCAGCATTATATGATTATACTTCCCTTATTGCCACGTAGACATTCAATTTGGATAAGCATTTGGGATTCTTAAAATTCCTTCGTTCCTGTTCTGCTCTTATTAAAATCAGTGATAAAACTCCCATCAACCCTGGTTTCAGAAATCATTTATATTGAGGACAGCACTTAAACATGTACTTGAAATCAATGGCACTTAAGCATCTTTTAAAAATAAGCACATACTTAAGGACTCTCATGAATCCTGATGGACCGAAACATGTGATTAAATGCTTTCCTGGATGGGGATACTGACTTCCAGGAAGGCAGAATTGGAACCTCCTGCACACGTGGCTTATTGATGGGCCACAGGGGTTTTTTTTTGTGGTTCATGATGTGCCTTCTCCCTGAGGAAATGCTTTTTTAGTGTGTTTAACTCCAGACGTGCATGTGCGAAATGGTGCTGTGGCAAATGTGCTGCTGCTCCTTTGTTCTTTGGAGAGATCCAGGAATTGAGAATTCATCCAGTGTTTTCTATTGCTCAGCCGCTGAATTTATTCCTCATGTTAAAGACTGGATCAATACACCTAAATGAGACTTCTGTCCATAATTACTACTAAATAGCAGGGCTAAATCAAGCAAGTCAGAATCTGACATTTAGCTTAGCCGGACCTTATGCATTTAGTGAGGAACCAGAGTATGAGAGGAACCTTTGATCCCCACTGGTAGTTTCATTAAAACCTTGGAGTTAAGAGAATTTCAGCTGTCGGGAGCCCCATTTAAGACTTGCCGTAAAGGTGATGAAATATGCAGGTATGTTTTAACAGGGGCTTGAGGTCCAGGTGTTCAGTTGCCGGTCACATATTTTGGCTGAAAGCATCAGGTAAAGGGGCCAAAGGTTTTGTCTTTCCTTGGCAACCAACAGCATGAAATTCGGTAAGGAAATATCTAGTCAGAAATAAAGAAGGCTTTTTGTCAAGTGGAATATGCGGAGAATGACTCACACTTGAGGAAAGAAAAGCCTCAACAAGATACAGTTCTGCTATTTTTTGCTGTGTATCTCCCCAGATGCTGTTACTGACACCACTGCACACATTTGGCTCTTTGGTTAAGTGACCTGGAGCTTCAAAGGCCAAAGGAAAAGTCAGAATCAACCCTTTGTTACAATTACAAAGCTGTTGGAAGAAATTATTAAATAGCAGGACCCTAATTCTTATATCTTCCATGGTGCTTTATAACTGTATGAAACAGAGAAATCACATTACCTGACTGGTCAGTCTTTGAAACCCTGAAATGAAAACAAAGGATGTGTGGGATTAGAGAACCAAATAGGAGAGGGGTAGTTTCAGGTTATGGAGAAACCATGTTTAAATGGTTTAAATTTAAAAGCATCTCCAGCTTTGCATTCTCCCCAACAAATTCTTGCATTTGAGAAGCACAAATCAGAAGAACTGTCTGTCCTGTTGGACAGCCCTGTGGCACTCAGTGGGAATAACCAATCCTCTTCATGGAAGTGCTGTCCCTGTGAAATTGTCAGGGTCAGATGCCGTGTCATTTTTCTGCTCTGTTTTCCATTAAAACACACACACATAGCCATGCACTGGTTTTGTAACACTTCCAGCTTTACACTTGAGTTCACACACAGTTGACATCTTTCACATGTGCACCCTGTGCCTGGGACTTACTCAGATTCTGTGAAGGTTTTGTCCGTCTGCAGCTTTTCAGCAGGTGGATGTTGAGAGTCTCCCCTCTGCCACCCGTTTTGATTTGCACCCATCCTTGTATCCTTCCACCCACATTGTGTGACCTGTTACTGTGAAGGAAAGGTTTGGTGTTCATGTATGTGTGGCAGTTCTCTAATAATTCTGACCTCAGGCTGGATACCTCCAGAAGTGCACAATATAAATTTACACAACTCAAGAAAATGTGTTGCACAATATAAGCTTTATAAAGGGAAAGCTTTATTATAATATGCTTTTTGGGCACAAACCAGCTCATTTTATTGTGAAAAATCCCACTGGGGAGCCAGCACAGGGAATATTACATGAAGAAGGCAGGCAGATTCCAGCACGTTATATTTGCCAGTAAGCAGGACTTTGCACTTGTAATTTTGTTAATTGTCAGAAGTAATTTAAATTCATCAATTATCAATGAGTAATTCTATCAGAAGTGTCTCTAGGAAAAGTTAAAATCCCAGTTGGATTGACACAACACTTTCTCCTTCAGAGATACAGAAATTTAGTTCAGAGTAATTTGTCTCACATGGTATTTTGGAATGTTCTTGAAAAATTAGATTTGAGGTTAAAGTGAGACTTTATTTCTGTCTTCAAGTATGTGATGGGAGAGGATGTGTCCTTTTGAGAAGACAGAGCCAGACTTCATTCGTAAGTGCTCAGTGAAAGGGGAAGAGGCAACGGGCACGAGCTACAGCAGGGGAAGTTTGATTAGGGTTTAGGAAGAGTTTATCATGGGCGGCTGGCCAATGCTGGAACAGGCTGCCCAGGCACACTGAAATCTCCAACCTTAACACTTTTTTGCCCTGGATTCCTGACTCTGTTTTGTAGCTTGCTGCAGGACAGGTTATAGCTGTGGTCCCTCACTCACCATCCTGCCCTTGGTCTGCAGAGCTTTCAGATTAAACTGTGATGTTCTAGATAAAAATGAACTGTTATATTACTGGTTTGTGGTGGTCTTCAGGTGTGATAGAAGAGCAAGTGATGACATCACTTGGCAGCCACGGTGACAAATATCTGTTTGTCAGAAATAGTTATTCACTGTATATGCACTTGTTAGTTTTCTTTTATTGGTGGGGTTTTTTTTTGTTTTAATGGAACTTGAGGACAGAGACAGATCACTTCCCAGCAGTGTTAACTACAGTAAGAGGTAGCATTATGGGATGTCATCTATTGCCTCTTGGACTGATAAACATTCCTGAGACAAAAAAATGTGAAAACAGACAATTTCCTCTCTCCCAGCTATATTAGGGTAAAGACTCAAATTACAGCTTACTACTACTTGGGTTTTGCCAGCAACTGGATGACTCTTCACAGGTAGAGAACACTTCCTTTCCTACCTTTTCCATAGTTATCTGGCTCTTCTCCCAGGTCCTTATGCCAGCAGTATGCTTTTTCCGTATAGGCCAATGTGATATTGCTGGGGAACACTGCAGGACACGAATGACCAGCCTTTAAATGCTTTTTTCTCTTGGTCCTTACAATTTATTAAATTTAAGAATCTGTGAATATAATATGGAGGTGGCTGGGCCTCTGGAAGAGGGAGACATATTCTGCAGCACAGTCGGCAAGAAGGGCTGTTTTACAGGTGGATAAACTGGGACTTGGAGAAACTAAAGGACTTCCCCGAGGGGCCCTGGGAGGAAGGTAAAGTAACTAGCACAAAACTGAGGAATTTCACCTATTTTTCTCTGTGTATTAGGCAAGAAAAAACGGGGCAGACTGGTAAAGATAGTTATTTTCCTTCTGCCTTAAATGTATTCCGAGCGCTGACCGTGAGGAATTTCCGTGGCCATCAAAGCAGGGGAAGTTTGAGCGCGGCTCTAACAAGTGGAGCTGCGCGGGAGGTGTTCGCAGGCGCTCCGGCTGTTAATGGCCTGCAAAGGTGCCCCGCCGCCCCTTCCTGACCTGCCAGGCCTCCCTAGTTCAAAGAGGAGAAAGGGGAATTGGGCTCTAGTTAGCGGGTTCCACTGGATTCTTTGTTTTAAAGGATGCTGCAAAAATACCGAGCAGAGGGCTGAGGTGAGGGTCCTGTGAGGCAAAATGACCAGGGCTAAGAACTTCCCAGAGCAGCAGAATAGCTGTGGTTCTGCCCCGGTGAGCCCCGCAGACATTTAAACACTTAATTAAAATGTTATGTGTAGGAAAGAACAGAAAAAAAAAGTCAGCAAATTTTTGACTACAACAAATTCTATTTACATGTAACAAACGTCATTCTTGCCCTTGAATCTTATTCTGTTTTTACTGCTTTTGTTCAAAGGGTGTGTATTTTTAAAATCTAGTGAATAACTCCATGAAAACATAATACCTAAATACGTCTGGGTGTGGTCTTGATAATTTTTATGGTTATGCATCTAAAATAATATCAATACAAATACAGGTGGTGGCAGTGCACGTTAAGTACTAGTTGTTCCGATTTTTAGGAAATGTCCGAAATTCAGAAAGTCACACTTTTAGAAATTAGGCCCTCAGATAACTGAAGTAATGATTTTCCTCAAAATTTTTAAATCCTGTTTTTGAATGCCTGATGTTTACATGCACTGAAAGAAATGCTTCAGCTGTTGTTCCACACATCCAATGTTTAAATGAAAAATAAAGCAAGAATTCTTGTTCTCAGAGATGCAGAATTTATGCAAGTAATAGCCACTAATGTCATTAAGGGCTGGTGCATCTGGTACCTGATATTTTTTGAGTGAAAGATAAGAAAATGAGTAACTGGGTATAAGACCTGTTAATATTCCCAAGCCTGTGTTTTCACAATTCACTGTCTTTACACAATCACGGGGTACTTTTAATGAGCTCTGGCACATTTTTCTACACACCCAAACCAGCTTTGTACAACTGTAGCCATATATCAAAAACATGCACGCGATTAGTGGCTGGTTGGAGGCTGAAAATTTGGCATATCCACATCCTCAGCTATCACATAATTCCACAAATACATTTATATTCAGTCAATGGTATTAACACTGTAGCTTTTGTGATAGTCCTGTAATATTTCTGCATGCTATTATAATAACTTCTCTATCACCCGCACCTTTTAATGATTCATAAATTCCTTGATTTCTATGAACAGCAAACTATAATAGCACTATAATCAGGACAGCATGCTAAGGTATAGCAGAAACCTCTGCTGCCTGACTACCTCCAGCTTTCCTTCATTGCCTGACTAAATTGTTCAAAATGAGGTTTCCACTACAATTTGAAACAAGGAACTCCTGAGTTCAACACGAGCACCACCGAAGGAGCCCATGCTGAAAATTAAAAAGCAAAATAGACAATAACATGTAACAGATTTAAAATAGAGGAAATGCAGGAGCATTCACTGTGTAACAGGCATATTATTAGCTGTACCATAATTTCTCTCTTTTCCTTGTTCCCTCATTTGGTCCTTTTAACTAACTAATTCCCCTGTTCCCCACCTGCTCCTCGCATAAACTGCACGTGTGTTTTGCCACAATGATACTTTCCAGTATCTTTTTTTGGCATTCTTTAATATTTCATTTAGAAACACAAAGGGACTCCCTGGATCAGATTGTGTGATAAATACTGGGGTTTGGGAACTCCTATTTGTTTTTCACCTGCCAGGAATAAATCAGTCCCTAAAAACTGCAGTGAGTGAACCACCTTAAGCATGACAGAAATCAGAGGTCTCTGTGGGTTTTTTTTACAGTGGTTTGTTTTTTCCCCCTAAGCTTTTTGGTCACTATTTCACTCTGAGAATTGGGCACTGGATGCAAAAACTTTTCCAGAAACTGGTGGTGTAGACTGATTTCATTCCATCTCAGTATTGATTCAGAATTAGGCCAACTGAGTACTTTTGAACATCACACACTTCATTTTTTTTTTGTTTGTTTTTTTAGTTTTTCATTTGTAATTTTTGCTTGTCTAAAGGAATTAATGGCAAACCTCTTGAAGCATTAACAACCAAACAGGTATGAACTCCATCTTCCTTCTTCTACTTCAAAGTAATACTTCTAATAGCAGTGAATGACATCCTGCCTTGAGGCTGAGGGCAGCTGTGGCTGATTAGGAAGGAATGTATAAAGTAGACAGTAGAAATACCAAAATGGAGATAAAGGAGAAAACACATCATCTCATTGCTATATATTTATATATCAAGGCTTGGAGTTGGGTAATCTGATTTTTAGTTTAAGAGATTATTTTCTAGATGGGCAGTAACTATATCTAGATTAAACATGTGATTTTTTTACTGTCCTGTTTTGTTCTGAAGATGTTTTACCTGCCAACCTGTTCGGTAAAAGAGACTCATTCCTACGGCTGGGGAAATTAAGAAATCATTTTCCCTTTTCTTTTGCTCAGGATATGTTTCCATTTTAACTGTCAGCTTCCCATTTCTGTGGCAATGACTTCACCATTCCACTGCTTGTAACTAATATGCTGATAATCATTTAAGTTCCTTTTAAAACCAGCTACTCTGCTGGAAATCTGCAAGTCAAAAAATGTGCCCGATTTTAAAGAGTATTCTGTTGCAAGTAGTTTGTGATTTGTATAAATCGACATGTATTATTTAAAATAAAAATCTAATTCCTTCTCTAGTCTGCTGGAATGTTCAAGTACATCCAAGGATTGTGGCCAAAGTGAGGAAGATGAGGTTTATATCAATGGTGCCATCAGTTGTGCTGGATGAGGGGGGTGTTATCCATTACTGCTGTGCTCTAAAATCAGATGAACTTTGAGCATAGTTTGCAGATGATCTGCTGCTCTCTGAGGTGGTCAAGAGTTTAAAACTCTGGAGAAGTATTTTACAAGCACCTGCCAAAGCTGAGTAAATTAACAGGCAGATGAGAGATGCAGTTCTTGGAAATATGTATTAAAAATCTTTTGCAATTTTTTTTTTTTTTTTTTTAGGTAGTGAAAAAATTGAAAATAATGAAGTACCTCAGTGTGAGAGACCTAGACTTACTGCCTTTCTTTGCTTTTTATTTGCTGTTAGTTTTATTAGCATAAATTTGTCTATACTCAATTAGTCTCCTCCTCTACTCTGGCAGGTTTTCAGTCTGAGTGTATTTCAGGCATTCTGAATTTTACCCCATTTCTTTTCTTTGACAAATTTTTCTCTTTGTAGTATATCCTGTCGTCTTACTGATAGTTCCCTCCCTTCCTGACCTTTAGATTAGTCTTCTCTGTATTAGTGTATCAGAAGCTTTTCTAAAGAGTGTGGAATATATGCTTGTACCTTCAGTTGGGATCGATAACTTGTAATTCTTCTTTTAAAAGTTCTGAGGGCAAATTTAGGCCTGATATGCCTTTGGTGAGCTGTGCCAGCAATTCCTCTTGCAGCTACACAAACTCTTAATCATATTGCTTCCTGAAATGATAATGTTTCAAGAGTGTGACACAGCTGCGAAGTCAGGGCTTTGTGTTTTTCTGGACAGTGGTTGTCACTAACCTCTCTTCAGTCCAGCTCATATTTCGAACAGCTTTTAAATATATCTGCTAATGATTCCTTCATCTCCTCTGACATATCTTTTTGAGCTCTGAATTAATTCTGTCTATTCCTGGAGTTATGTCAACCTTCAGACTTTCTAATTTCTTGATGAGCTGTTCTGGCGTGCTACTGATTTTCTTTGGTGTTTACTCTTCCTCCCCCAGGAAATTTATGTCTGATCCTGTCATCAGTCCCAACCTTGTTTTATGTACAATAAAATAGAGAGTTCATTTCTGAGCAGTCTCTTCCTCCTGTTAGTAAACTGCCATTTGCCATTTCATAGGTATGCTGCAGTTTCCCTCAGTGACCTTATGCTCTTGACACGCTTGAAAAGAAAAGAAATCTTTATTTACAGTTTCCTCACCTTACGTGAACTTTTCCTTTCATTTTCCCCCTTTGCTTTCCTTATCAACATGTGAGTCTTTTAACGTCATGCTCTAATCTTTCTAGTTGTCTTTCCTAGCTACATTTTTGTGCCTTAAATGTGCCCTCTTGGTGAATTAATTTTCTTACATTTTCCTCTCCATTCTCAATATACATTTTAACACACAATGTTCTGATGCCAGACAGCACATCCAACCTTCGGGCATGTAATAATTGACTTTCTGTACCTTCCATTTCCTTCCCTGTCCTTTTCCCCCAGTGCTGTTTTCCATTCACTCTCACCCGCTGTTTCAGTAATTCTTTTTGCTGAATTCACAGGTTTGATTTTTGTATGGCTGTATTTTTGCCACATTGTCATCTTAATTAAAACTGTAACTGGATTGTAACCATCTCTGAATTGATTCCAGTTCTGTCCTCCTCTGCTCAAATCCTGGCTGAAGCAGAATTCCTGCTCTTGTTCTTTTATGTATTGTTTAAAGATACAACCCCATTTACAGAACACATTTAAAAGCATGCTTGAAAAAACAATACATAAAAAGGCTGTTTGGTGGGCAGAATTTGATCCTGTGTTAGTCCTGGCTTTGCCCAGGGACAGGGCATAGCTCAGGAGGTGCAGGCTACTCACAGCCCGCTGCTGTTGCTCACCAGGTGGGGATATCCCCTGTTTTGTCCTGGCAGTGCTGTGCTGCAGGATGGGACCTTCCAGGAATTTGGGATGGGCACTGGAGTTTTCAGGGCACCTCTGGCGTTCAGAGGAGGAGTGACAGAGGCAAAGGACTGTGACAGATACGTCTCTTTGGCAGCACAGGGCATCCTTACAGCACCAAGAGCTGCTTTTAGCTGGCAGAGCTGCCAAACAGGGCTTTGTGGAGTTCATAGACATCTGAAGTTGTGTTTTAACAATAGGTCCCCAGCCTTGCTGACAGAAAAAGTAATTTATTTTGCAGTCTCTTCACATATAATAACACAATCACATACAGTAGATGCTGTCCTTCTGCACTTTGCTATACAGTGCTAATGACTGTCACTTAAATACTTTACAAATTGAATTGCACTTGTATGCGGAGCTGGATTGATAAAATAAATTACTATATCTTATAGGTGAAGGTTTTGGTTCTGCAATTGTAGCTGTTACAAATTACCTAACCCCCTTTTTGTATTGCGTTTCACATGGCTATATTTTACAACTACTCTAATAAAAAATTCTATACAAAAATTGTTTGATATTAATAATAATCATTAACAACTGGATAGATTCTGGTTAAGTATATTTGCAATACATTTAATCTTATTAAACTCGGCTCTGGGTTCTTTCTTCTGAATATTATGGCTCTTTATGAAGCCAGCACTATAAAGAAGAGATTTCAACCATTTTCAGCCAAGAATTAGGTTTAGCTTAATGGATCAATTCTTTTCTTATTAAACTGAGTCTGACCAATGCCAAGTAATACATTCAGCATTGATCTTTGTCTCACCCTGCTGTAGCTTGTGTTCTCTTTATGTACATGAAAAATAAGGTGCCAAGAATGAAAACAATGCCTGTATAATACAAATATAGAATTTTTCAGACTTCCATTCTGCTTATCCTTTCACTTTGTTATTAATGTCTTGTTCAGTGCTTCTCTGAAATGTTGTTTTTTAAAGAACTTTGCTTTCCATAAGGAATATTTTTCTTTACTGTAATTAACAAAAAGCAAGGTGGATAATAATTTAAAAAGATCCACATAACACTGATAGAAGTGAAAGGCTTGGTAGGGGTGTCTCATCCCTACCTGTATCTGCTCAATTTTTATGAGTATGAGCTTTACACATAAAGTTTAATCTCTAAGTGAAGGGAACCTTGTTAACAAGTAATTAGAAGCAGTGGCCTCTTGGTCTGTCTTTCTAAAAACCACTTGATTGAATCTAAAATCTGAAAATTGCCTGAAATGGAGCCGTGGTGGTTCCGACTGAGAGATGAGATGATCGCAGTGTTTCTGCTACAGCTTAGTTTTGTGCACTTTAGAGTTCAGAGGGAAATATTGGTGAAGCCTGAAATTTCAGATGGGAGTTCTGTGAGAATTTTGCCTTTTTTTTTAATTGGTCCCCAACTTGCTCACTGGCTCTGCTGAGATCTCATTTGGGGTCAGTTTGTACTCATGAACACACCTCGGGTTTTGTTTACACTGTGGACCTTTTCCAGGGTCCTAAGTGTGCCCGGGGGCCAGACTGTAGGTGAAAATACAGGCATACTGTGTAAGCAAGATCATGTAAAAGTTAACTAACTTATTTTTCTGTAACCAGAATTGCTGCTGCGGCTTTGTGAATGCAAATAATGGTGAAATGAAATGGTAGAACTGTACCCTCATAATGCCAAATCAGAATTTACAGGTTTCTTCTTTTATTTCTGTGCTTTAAATGCTTTTCACATATTGAATATGGGATGTATTTTCAAAATAATCTAGATATTCAACAGTGCTTTATTGCACATGTCCTGTACAAAGTACTGATTATAGAAAGAAAGACATTATTGGGAGGTAAAAGGGCTTTCTGCATTTGTATTTACAATCACGTTTGGTTTTTTAAGGAATTATTCTGAATGTTTCTGTGTAGCTGATCACTTCACAGTACACTGTATATGTGATTGCCTCTGTTATATCACAGAATACGTCATCAGATATGGGATCCAGAACCTTCTGTGATAAAATTAATCTTCCGCCTTTGGAATTAAATATGTGCTGCTTTGTGAGCTCCTAGAAAGCAAAATAATCGCAGCACTTGCATAAATCCCGAATTCCATCCTGTAGAGGGCAATGGTACACATAAATGTAATGCACTGTGTTACAGAAACACGAGCTGCTGAGACCTGCAGATCCTTCCAAAGTCCATAATATGGTCAGTCCTAAACATGAACTTGTGTGCTCGCTCTTCCACCCTGTCCTGGGGGTCATTTAAAGCTTGTTGGGTGGGTTTTTTCCATTTTTTTTCTCTTATATCTAAGTGTTTCTGGAGTTAATAAATTATAGAAAGTGTTTAAACATTAAGGAGCTATGACTGAAATACTGAAAGCAGATGAACAAGCATAAGTGCCCAAATTCCAGTGAAATTCATTGGGTTTGCTTAAAAATCCCAGTGATTAAATATTTGAAAGAGTATCAGGCATGTCAGTAGAGGGGGCTTAAGTGGCAGTGGAGAGGGTGGGATGTTTGAAATCATTGAGTGTTTTGTGGCTTAGAACAGCCACAGAACTCCCTGCATATTTATTTATGGCAGGCAGGCGTACAGCAGGTTAAAAGGAGAGTTAGGGCTGAATTCAGAGCTTTATTAATTTCCTTCATGTCCAGGCTTTACAGCAGCGCTGTGTGAATGAAGTTGTGTGTCTTTTCCTCACTCTGATTCTCAGCTGCACATCTGTGGGTTTGGGCCTGGGCAGGGTACAGAGGCAGCATTATTGTCTAAGGCAGCTGATCTGCAGATCAATACTGGTAAAGTATCCATAAAGGGGCTGTTGATTTGCTTGAGGAAGCTTGCAGGGATGGATAGGAGTGGGCTCAGCGCTTTCTCTATGAGTAGTAACTATTTCTTTCTCTTCCTGGGTGGGTAAAGTGAGACAGGTCACACTGTGCAGGTGCCACTCCCATTTGTACATTCCCATGGAGCGGGACATAGGGATGGGAGTGGGAATGAGGGAGCTGAGGTTTCATCCAGCTCTAAAACAGTCGGTTCCTCTGAGCCCCTGTCTGTGAGAGATCAGAATGGCAGCTTTGCCTTTCGTTGCAGGTAAACATCTGCTGGAATTTTGGAGGGGACTTCACTTTTTCACCTGTTTGGAATGAGCTGCTCTTGGCATAGTTGGGTAACCAAAAAATCACTGCTCCAAGTTCTGGGGGACATTTGTTTTCCTCAGACTTTTCACGTGCCTGGAAAAGTAGCTTAATTTTGGAAAGGCTGCACACCCTGGGATTTCCTGCTGGCTTTGCTTTTTTGATTCATTTCAGCTCCTCTTTGCTGCGACTTTCTTCGTTCCAATTTAAAAGGAGTCCCTGCCCGGTGCTGTTCCCAGCAGTATTTATTTTGCCTAGAGACCTGTCTCTCTCTGATCCAAACCTTGTCACAAGGATCCATCCATGTTAGCGTACTCCAAAGGCTGACTGTGCACCCTTTGTTTTGTTGTCTTGTAAAATATTTGAGGAATACTTTGAAAAGTTACATATAGAGCAATAGGAGAAAGAGGACAATTCCCTTGCATTCACTGAAATGAAGTTTCAGAACTTCAGCTTGGGAATCTTCAGATTGATAAGAGCCAGGAGGGAAAGGGACCAGGATAAGTAAGTTAGTCAGGAGACCTCAGCACAGGGTGCAGAAGATCCAAAGCTGGCACCTCTCTGGCATTCTGTGTGTGCTGTCTCCAGGATAGAATTTCAAAGGTCTGCTGCAAGCCAAGAGCAAACTGCAGCGACTGTGTTTTGCCGTCCCCTCTGCTCGCTCTGGAGTGTGCACATATGTAGCTCAGAAGCAGGAACAGATGATAAACTATTGTTTTGAATAATTAAATCTTGAGGGTGTCTCTGTTGCTGTTCTCTTTAACCTCGTTTGTTTACCTTAGAACATTTTCTTCAAGTTTTCTGTGCATGTCTGTCTGTAGAACAGCATTATGTTGTTCTGTGCTATGGAAACTTGCAGGAATCGGATGCAAAAATCTGGGACTGGGCGGGATTTGAATGGCTTTGCTTCTAAAACAGAGTTGCTGTTTGCCTTCAAACAAATGTCTGAAGTGAGATTATGGTACAAAATCTACAAAGCTGTTGGAAGGAGATGCATTTCAAGTGTGCAGCTCCAGTGCCTGAGAACAGGTAAAGCCCAACAGCTGCGTTTCCCTCTGCATTGTTACAGTCTTCTGTTTCCTGCAACGCACAACTTCAATATTTTCCATTTTGCCTTATGTAAGACACACACTTTTAAATACCATCTAGTCTGTCAAGCTCTTAGTACATATGGCTTAAAACTGACGATCCTATTTAGATACAGATTTTTTATGCAAATGAATGAACTGCTAGAAATCAATAATGTATTTGTGTGTAAACACAACCGTGCCTTGCCTAGACTTTTAACCTGAGAAATGGCAGGCCCACAATAACCTTCTTTCTGACTAAATGCTTCATTTCTTGCCCAAGCATTTCACTTGCTGTGATAACAACATATTTCTGATTTTTTTCCTGTTTGTATACAAGCCTACCAGGACAACATACAGTACTCAATCAACAAATGTCTGATCCGCATGCCAGGGCTGCTGGGCTGTTGGCTGCAGGGAAATCTTAGTCAGCACAGTGAAAGGAGCTTTTTTTTATTAGTGTGCTGTCAATCCCATCAGAAATGTGTATGTCCTACATGTATGTTGAATTTTTAAATGTAAATGTTTCAATGAAATTGTCACATCACACATTTTAAAAGCAGATTTAAAATAACTTTTTTTCTCATGTTTTGTTCTCAGCTTGGAGAATTCTCATCCCCAGATTAATATTTTGCTACTGCTGTTCTCTGATTTTTGTTCTCCTAGTGGTTCTAACACTATGTAACTTCAGGAAAATACCAGTTTTACCATAATAGGCACAGAACAAGAAAATAAAAATATGACTATTCCCTCAGTTCCGCTTCCAGGCAGTAAACCTTTGGACTGGGTCAGGATTATTCCTGTGTGTTCAGCCAGTAGCTGGCTCCATATCCACACTGTGTTGAGAAGCAAAGGCTTGTGTTTGGTGGAGCATCCAGCTTTTCTAAGGAGATTCCTGCCTGGAAGAGAAGGAGGCTCCAGCGGATCATAAGGGCAGGGGCTCTTTCTGCCCCAGGGCCAGTGCCCACATTCCTGAGAGGGCCCTCTGTTCCAAACTGCTCCGTTACAAATTTATGGGAGCTTCAAAAATGAGCTGAAAATAAAGTTACGCTTCAGATGATCATATCCAGTGTCACCTGATCTTGTAAGATTTAGATAAATGCATGCTTACTAAATGTTAAAAGACAATTAGCCATAGATTTTAATCAAAATTAGTCAATAATTGAGACAGTGAGAGTAAAGAACACTGCAACTTGTTGTGTAGCTCTTCTCTTTGGCTGTGTTTTACACAGTCTGTCAACTGACTTGGAGGCCATGCCTTGACCTGTCCAAAATATGAGCAATTTTTAAAATATCTGTTTGATATTTTGGCTCTGTAGGAGCCCATCCTGAGCTCTCATTGGTAGAAAATCAATTATAATCCACAAGGAGACAGCTTCTCTTCTGTCTCTGCTACTTAAGTACCTGTGGAAAACAGAACAAAAGGAGTTGGATAATTGATCCCTTGAATTGATAATGTAACTGATGGTGATCAATTCCGAGGTGCTTCCCGGAGACCCCTTCATTATCTCCACATATACACTGGGATACTGCAAAAGGTCATGGCTGAAGGCAGCGTGGAGGATCAAGGATATACGTGTGGGAAGCTCAGTGTATTAAGGAATAGGTGGAAATAGTTCCTGGAGATGAAGGAAGGTGCAAGGCACTGCAAAACTAATCATGGCAGGACTCTGGACATGTGTCAGTGTAACAGTGAACGTGAAGCTGGAGTGGTGTGTGTCATGTGTAAATGGACAGACGTTTCACAGGGCTCACTCCTTTGGGCCATTGAGCCCCTCGCTGCTCTCCTGAGAAAGCCACCGAAAGCGTTGTCAGGTGTGTTGATGGTGATAAATAATAATGGCAAACATACTTTAGGAATCAGAGCTGGAACTAACAAATCCAGTTTGTACAGACGAACACATGGCCATTAGACCTGTGTTTAACCCCGCAAAACCACTTCCATTTGCAAATGCCAAGGATAAGAAATAAGACTCTGCAAGTCAATGAGCTTGGGCTTCATCACATCAGTCAGGATGAAAATATGGAGCCTTCACAAAAAATACCAGGCTGTGTTAGACACAAGACATCTGGTCTCTCAGGTACCAGGACTTGGCAAACCCAGAATATCTGTTGGAAAGCCGGTCAGATGCTGGTGCGGGTGATGAAAAACCCTCAGGATAACTAATAACCAGCTAATGCATAATTTCTTTGTGCACACAGCCTTTCTCATCAAGCTAAACCAAAGTAAAGCTCATTTAAGCAATATGCGTGTCACTGCTTTGGTGCTGAATGAAGTGGGTTTAACATCAGCCCTTCACGTGAACAGATGTGCCTTTGTATTTGGAGGAACTTCTGGGAACTCAGAAAATTAAACTACGGAAGAAACAAGTCTTGAACTGGCCCCTGTATTGCCTTTCCAACACAAGGAGTGTTGGACTTCCAAACTGATCATTTTGCATATTTTTTTAGGTCTCTTTTCAGCTTCTTATATTACCAGTTGTTGCAGAGGAGATTTTTAATAAGCAATATAATACAATGTGCTCCAATAAAGCACATTTTAGTCTTTTTCCTATTTACCCTTTTTAAAGACCAAAAGATGAATGAATAATTTGCTAATCCAAAAAAACTGCTTATAACATGAACATTTAAATAACTATGTAATTGCAAATACATATCAAAATAAGTTCAACAATTTAAAAACAATTACAAATCACTTACAACAGTCATCTAATGTATACTTAAAGGCAAATACAGATTGTATATTTTTCAAATGGATGGAAAAACTATTCCAGCCACTTGGTGTCTGAGAAACAAATGACTGATTGCTTTTCTGGTATTAAACTGGGGGACTGCAAACATTAAAAAAATCACTAGACCTTGAATTATATCAAAATATAATTGGAATAAAATAATTCAGAAGATAATTCAGTCTTGCTACTAATGTCATTTACACAGATAGCAATGCTAATATTTTTTCCTTTGTTGTAGACTTAGTCAGTTTAACTCTGTGGGTGCCAACCTGACCCTCTGCACCACAGACAGTTTCTGTTTAAAGGTCAGCTTTTTAGCTGGACTTTTTCCCTGGAAAACATCCCGTCTTCTTATAAGTCTCTTCTGTGACATTCAGAGGAACAGCACTGAGAAAGAGCTTTCCTAAGATCCTCAGGAATTTTAAGGGCTAAATAAACACACAGTAAGAATTTCCAAAGCCCCTAAGAAACTGTAGTTGCTAAAATATATTTGGAAACTTGGTCTTTATTCATTGGAGTAATTCTATATAATTCCTTTAAGGTCACGGAGGTGTTTTGTTGAGGAAGTCTGAAGGAAATAATGATGACAGTTCTCCTGGCAGATAATGTATTGCTTTGAGAATATACTTTACCTTTGGAGCACTGTTTGTTTCTATATTCTGCTTTCTATGTCTGTAACAGCTTTGCCATGACCAAACGTGTTTCATGTCTGCCCTGATAACAGAAAAAAACCCATGGTCTGAGTTTCAGTGTGCAAAGCTGCCCTTTGAAATTCATCCCTTCAAGGAGCTCCGAGTTCAGCAGATAAAACTCAGCTTCCCAAAGCGAGTCATTGCTTTTGAAAACTGTGGCAACATTTAAAGAACTTCCAGGCAGTGGATTTCCACACCCAAAGCACAAACAGCAGAGGGGAAGTTGTTGTAACACTGAAATATTTACTCACTCTGGTCCTCATCGAGGTGACCCAGAGATCAATGAAAGCAGATTGATGTCGTGGGAGGCCAAGGTTCAAACCCAGCTCGTAACTACTCAGTGCCAGCATGGAGATGGATCCATACCCTGCTGCTCCTCAAGGATACAGCAGCATCACTGCTTAGGAAAGGAAGTGCTGAATGCAACAAGGTTTGTTCTCTTGTTCCTGGTTATAGAAGGGGTTTGAGAAGTACGATATCACCTCAGTGAAACTCAGAGTATTAAGGACCGGAAGAGACACTGTGGTTTCACCTTTTTTCTCACTTTTTGGAAAATTCCAAGGAGAGTCCAAAGGTGGAAACCCATGCAAACTGTCTTAGAGAAGAGAACTTCTGGCTTATGGGAGGAAACTTGCAGCCTTATAGCCAGACCATCAGTAGCTGAACCAGGGCAGTTCATGGCTATAGGATGCACAACATTTTCCCTATTAATTGTATTTTCATCAGCAAACTGTTGGTTCTTGAGTCTGTCCCATGTCAGAGGAAATGGTGTGAGAAGGAGAAGGGGCTGCTCCAGGTGCAGGAATTCAGTAGAATACTCATTTTTCTGTGTGGGGGACCTGCATTGGTGATAACCTGACAGGTCCTTGTTGTCTGCTGCAGTGTTTAGGAGCTCCTGGTAAGTTTGGAGGGGAAATGTCTCTCTTCTGCCCCTTTTCACTCCAAGCACGTGTTAAAATACTACGGTTCCACTAACTCAGCTCTATCAATAAGAGCTGATGCAGTCACTTGGAAAGGGACTAAAAGGAAAGGCAGCTCCAAAATCCAAGGCCCTGCACTATCTGAATTGCCCTCAATTTTAAACATAACACAGCTTATTTAAAATTAGGATTAAAAAGCATCTTGCCCCCAAGCTTAAACAGAACACGTTTTATTTAAAATTAGGACGAAGAAGCAGTTTTTTAAACTGTGACGACTCAGCTGACACTTGGAAGTAGCATTTCTTGCCTTGTTTAGACATCATGTTCTACCCTTGGTACAGAGCATGCTTAAGTTGGCTAATTAATTTCAAAAGCAGTGTAGAATTGACTAGTAGGTAATTTAATCTAAAAATAATTAAAACTATTGAAATTATTACATTGTTGTTTAATTAATATTAGTTAATATTGTAATTTTCCATCTAAATTATGCTGATTAAAGATTTCTCTCATAAATACCAATAAAATTAATTACAAATTAATTAAATTTGCTAAAAGATTCTCATAATGGACTTCCAGCTATTCTTGATTTTTGCAATAAATAAACAGGAGCATTATTAAGTGGTATATCTTCCTGGGGGAGATATTTAAACATGATATGCAGATATTGCAAATGGAAGGATTTCCCATGAAAATAGACAGGCTTAATAGCAAAGACTGTTTTTTCTCTTCCAGTGAAAGGGGGGGAAAAAAAGAAAAGAGCTCCAAAGCAACATTTTTATTTTACTGTTTGGCAAGACAAAGTGCTTTCCATTCTGTTCCATCTGAGATTGCAGGAGGATTTGTTTGACACGTGGCAGTTGTGCCTCTTCCAGCTCCAGTGTCTTGGTCCTAAAGGTTGTTCGTGGTAAACGAGGGCATTTCTGTGCAATTTAGCAAAGGAAAGGCTTCGTTGTTATCTAGGTGTTGGGAGGTCACGAGAGTAATTCCTTGTGTTTAGGGCAGTAAAGAGAGGATGTAAATTGGGTTGTTTCCATGCTGTAGGTGGAGGAAAAAAAGACCAAAAGGGAAGACACAGAAGCCATAACAAGTGTAATACAGCAATAGTGAAGAATGAACGAGGAATTAATTGGTAACTGTACAGGTGTTTCCAGCTATCATAAGTTTACTGATTTATGTAAGCATTAACTCCTGGCAAAGCAAGGAAAACTCCCAAGCTCTCCATCCAGTGGCAACTCTGGTTTTGATCACTGCCTCCATTTCAAATCACATAAAAGCTGCCAACTATCACAATGTTTGGTGGAGCAAACACCTACAAATAAATCCAACTACATCAAAACCTTTTCGTGCCACAAAAGCCCAATGGTTTGTTTTATGAAATAGAAATGTTTTATTTGTTTTTCTCCAATCACTTCCACGTGGAGTTTCCTCCCTTTTGTGGTGCTACACCCCAAACCAGGTGATTACAGAGGTCGTTTAGCTGTGATTTTTGTCACCTTTTCCCCATTCAGAATGAAGCTCTGTAATTGGAAATTACCCTTCCCATGATTCACCTGCCCTCCTACAGCCCCTAAACTCCTTTAAAAGGAGGATTAGGGGAGGAAGTGAAGGTGATGTAGTTGTTGAGTTGTTGTATGGGAGATTTCAAGGGAAGAACTTGAGCTACAGTTCCCAGCGGGTGCTCTGGACATAAACGTACGTAGTGTAAGGTTGCCTTGTTAACAGCGTAATTTTGGCACAGTTCAGCAACTCAGATTCTTTCAGTTGTTGCAAAGATGACTTAAAATGATAATTTGAATATTGTAAGTCCCTTGAATACAGTCAATTTGGTTGGAAGTGTGTTTGTTGCCTCTTTAATTTTGCTTTTAGTTTTGATAGGTGCAGTAAAATGGAAATTCTTGTTGTTGGATTCTAGAGTTGCTTGGCATGCAGAGTTTCCCTGGAATTAGTGATGGGGTAGGCACAGTATGGACTAGCTTATGCTTCATTAGAAGATGTTCCTTAACCTGACTCGATCTTACTGTGTTCTCTGGAACACACTTAACTAATGAAACTTAAATGCAAATGTTGTTCATTTAATTTTGGCTACATTCTCTGTTTTGTCTAAAATACATTTTTAATTGCACCATTTCTGGGGAGCTAATGAGGGGAAAAACTTGTTTCTGAGAAATTGAATCGCAGCTGTAGTGGCAGATAAGGCTGACATTCAGTTCCTAGAAAGAAGCAATCAATGCTGAATGTATCAGGTGAGTTCATTTCTCTTGCTCTGCTTTAATAGCTTATAAAGAAGATTGATTAAGTTCTTGTCTGATGGATCAATAAAGGAATGAAACCGAGCTTTCCCTCCTTCAAGCATGGGTTTGTCATGTGCTAGGGAAGGTAGGAACTGAGAAATGATGCTTATTTGGAAAAAAAAGTACAGAAATGAGGTTCTAATGAGCTCATTCCTGTTGTGTGACTTACACAACACAGGAAACACTAGCCATGGGATTCACCTGGTGGTTCCTTTTTCAATACCAATATCAATACTCAACCATCTTCTTCATATCCTTGTACTTTGTAGACTGGTGCAGAGGCTGTGTGGCTTTATTGATTGAGAAAATGATAATTCTGGTGTTTGTATCCATGATGATGCAAGTTTAAAAGGACCCAGCCTATCAGGTGCCACCAGTGCAGGGTAACAGATTCTTGTATGGTCTTGGGAAACTTTAAAAATCACATTAGCCTTCAAAATATCAATTTTAAGAGAGTGTCACTACAGGTTTTCTGCTGCTTCAACTTCTTTAGGCTGGGAGTGGCAAGGAATTATCCCAGTATCTGAATTTCCAGCCAAACCAATGTGTTCATGTCGATGTTTGAACCAACTTGATTTGACTTTTAGTAATACAGCATTTTACTCCCTCTTACAGTGCTTCTCAGTGTCCCAAAGAAACAAAATTTGTGGAGTATAAAACGATGTGAGGATGAAGGGAAATAGGAACATAAGCTGTAGCTGTTGTGAGAGCAGAAATGTAATGGATATAAGAAATTCCACAAGTAGCCGAATGTCAGTATTTTATTTGCACAGATAAACGTTGCAGGTTTTTATTTTCCTTTGTTGTTGACTTTCCTGGTTGCGTCACACACCTGGGCAGAGTCTGCAGGTCTGGGGATGCCTTTGCAGAGGAGAAATTCCCCTTTAGTATAAGGGGAACGTGAGAGCCGAGTTCAGCATTTCTCTCATCTGAATAACATGAAAGCCCAGATATTGCCTGTATCTGAGAAAAGAGCCAACACATGTTCTGTGGAGACATCCAGAATGCTAATTAGCTGCAGACAGAGCTAACTAAGCAAGGAGCTACACACTTCTCATGTCTTTATAGATGTACACACAGACAGGGCTTTTTGTCAAGCACAGTTATTTTAGGAACTCCATGCATGATGCAAAATCCCGAGCTGAAACCTGGCAAAAGCCTTGTGGTTGCCTGTGGGTTCCTGATGCTTTGTTACTGTTCCTGGAGCACATATTTAACTTTCATCTTATTGATTTCTTATTGATTTCTGTTAATAGTGAAAGTTCTTTATGCAGTGTGACAGGCTGCTTGTATCAGCAATTTCAATTAGATCCCTAAATAACTGATTGTACAGACTGCCAGCTTCTGTCTTTTCAAATCAGCTTTCACATCTGAAGTCCTGAGTGTTCATCTACACTGAGTAACTTTGGGCAGGCTCTTCCCAACCCTACAGCAACAAACAAACATATAAAGGAGATATGACAAAGGAAGAATTTTTTTCCGTTTATGCCCAGAATTCTCTGGCTTTTTAATAATTTGTTTTTATATTTGAAATAGAGGATTCTGATTTGTGATTATCTGACATTCTTTTTATACGTGGTTTGATTGTTTATTTTAAAAATTGAAACGGGGGGTGTTCCTGAGGGAACAATCTTCTCTCAATGTTCCAAAAGAAATGGTCTCTGATGGAGAAGTTGGGCTTTGCGGATATTCTGCATTACCAGGGAGAGCTGCAACTCTCTTAAAGATCGTTAAGAGAGCAAGAATAAGGGTGGTCATATTCCATCAGCAGGTCTTCAGTCATGGATTTGAATTTGTATGTGACTGGAGTCTTAATATAATAATAAAATCAATTGGTGACACTCATTCTGTGGTAATCAGGAGACAAAACCACTGTGCATTGCACAGTTCCAAAATGGGATCCGGTGACGCATTCCACAGAACTTTCATTATCACAGTTTGCTGTTGTTAGAAGCTGTTATGTTTTCTTTTTTTGAGAGAGAAAATTAGGCTTTATATTTCAACCAAGTATTTGAACACAGTAAGAGTAACATCTGTTGCACAGAAATGCAATTCTCCAAGTTATTTGCATTTTCACCAATCAAGCCTGGTTTCAGGGAAAAAATCACACTTAATTGTATGACTAAGTGCACTGGATGCCTACGGGGCTGCATAAAAGCACGAGGGAAAATTCTCTGGAGCGTGGCATCTGGAGTGAGATTCCCAAGGTTTGGAGTTGTGGTGTGAACTGTGGGAGGGGTGACAAAGATCCCCTGGCCCTGACTCAGTCTGCTCTGGACAGGAGCCCTAACTGGGAAAGCAGAGCTGGTCAGCGTCTGTCAGACCCCTCAGGACAGGCACTGTGGGGTTTCTTGTCATGGTAAGCTAAGAAACACTCCGGTTTGTGTTTGGAATTGGACGAGACCTTGCTGGGAATGCGAGGTGGAGTCGCCTCTGCTGGCAGAAGTTGTGTTTTCACTGAGGAAAGAAGACCCCCCTTACCCCTTTCTTTGGCATGGATTGTCTAGTTAATAGTGGTTAAAGATACACCACTGTATTATGCTCGTAAATGCCCAGTGTGGATGCTCCAATCTGGGCTGTTCTTGGCAGGTGTAGATGTGGAATCAGTGGAACTAGTTAATCTCAGGGAACCACATTTTTAATACTGTTATGGGTTTTTTTCTGTTGGTCGTTTTTTCCATACTGCCTTTACTCACAAAAACAATTTATCTGCATTTATTTCCATCACTGCTTGTCTGAGCTTTTGTTTCTTCTGAGGAGCTGGAAGGTCCTTGGGCTCCTCACCAGGGAAGGAGCTCAGAGTGTCCAGGAATTCTTGTCCTGTCTGCATTTCTTTGGCAACGTCTTGATGTTCCTCACATTGCCATAGTACCACAGAGTCTCTAAAGGAGCAGGAAGTCCAAAGGGAGTGCCTGGGTTTATTTTCCTTATAACTTTCAGACACAGGAGCCCATAAGGCCTGCAGCCAAAGTGCCAACTCTGAGAAGCATTTCCCAGTTCCCATTGCCAAGGTCAGCTGGTTTGTGTGGACACACTGCTCTGATTTTCTCTTTACCCATTTTCCAAACATGTTTTCCATCAAAGCTGAGTATCTGTCCTGGCGCAGAGCTAAGCTGGGAGTGTGAAGATATTTCATACCAATTGGAAGAGACACGTCTATCTGAAACTTCTTGCATTAGAAAACAAATACATCTGCTAAAAAAACTAATAAACAGCCTGACTGAAATTTAGGCTGAACGTTTTCAGTCAGAACATTGGCTGGGGTGTGACTGCAAATATTCTTTTCCATTTGGCAGGTGAGAAACCATTACTTTCCAATATAGTATCTTGAAAATAGTGAGAGATCATTATGAGATTTAACTTCAGAATAATTCAAAATTCTGTGAAGAACATCAAAGCATTCTTAATTTATCATTCCTTATTTTACTGTTAATTAGAAATTGGAAAATCAGGTCGAAGCTCATCCTCAAAAATCTTAAGGTGTTGTTTTATTTTCAGCTGCTTGTTTTCTTGAAAAATTACTTCCTTTCTGAAAATCTTAGTTCTGGTTACATTAACTATAAACTTCTTTTTAGTATGTTAGATATTTTGGTTGAGAATAGTTTATTTGTGGCAAAATCTAAGTGGGGCTGAGTGCTAGCAAAACATTTGCAATTCCCTGGGAGTGTTGCATACTTGCAATCATAGAATCATGGAATGGTTTGGCTGGAAGGGACCTTAAAGCCCATCCAGTCCTACTCCCTGCCATGGGCAGGGACACCTTCCACATCCCAGGTTGCTCCAAGCACTGTCCAGCCTGGCCTTGGACACTTCCAGGGATGGAGCCTGTTGGAGTTTGTTGCGTTTCAGTCTAAGAGGAGCTGAGAGTTCAGCTGACTCTGTAGCTTGCGGCTTTCTTGCTCAACTCATAGAAATTAGTAATCAGCCAGGTCTAGTGTTAGATGGAAAAAGGTCACTGGGTTGGTGACATCAGAGAAATGGCATTGCTTTGTGGGATGTCACCCAGTGATGAGGGGCACTAAAATGATAAATAACAATGTTCAGGTAAAGCTTTGGAAGCCAGAGCCTCTGCAGAACCAAACTCTGCTTTGTCTTGTTCCTGGGAGGAGAGGCCTGTAAGAACTGCTAAAGCTGAACCACAAGGGACGGACTGGTTTGGAAAGACAAGCCCTGCAAACTCCCAGCTAATGCTTGCGTCAGCTGCTTTTGGGCAGCGTTGGGCTGACGTGGCCTTTTAAAAGCATCTTTGGGTTAGGCTAAGCTGTACAACAGCAGACTTGGCCCCCTCTCGGCTTTTAGTGAAGGGACACCTCTGCCAGCTTGGAAATGCTGCGGGGAAGTTCAGCAAGGCAGAGCATTAAGGGGTGTTTGTACTCGGCATGAGGCTTCCCAAAATGTATGCACATGTTTAACTCCCTGCACTGTGAGTAATCCCATTGACTTCCACGGGGGCTCGTTTTTGTAGGATTCAGTTTATATGCAAGTCCTGACACTCCTGGCGCATCAGACGCTGCTTTTAACAGCTCCTTTGCAAGCTAATAGAGCTGGACTTTGAACTTCACAGCGCAAATTCCCTGCGTTTAGCTTGTGCAGCCCCATGGATGCTAAAAAGGATAGCCAGGCACTCACTGGAATGAAGGCAAAATGCTGAGAAAAAAGCAAGAAACAGGCCCTTTTTTCCCTGGGGGGGAAAAAAAACCAAACCCCAAACCAAAAAACCAACAGAGCGGGCTTTCTTGTTCCAGTGACTGCTACAGGAGAAAATTGGTTTTCCAAAGTAAGACTCGGGCCCAACTCTCCCACCTTTTACTAAACTACTTTTGGCTTTAATCAGAACAAGATGATTGGGCCTACTCTATAGTTCTCATGTCTCTATACTGATGAATAATTTCCTTATTTTTAAATTTGAATCTTCATTTTAAAGTACCGCATGTATTCCTTTTCCTACTTGATTTAAGTCTGATGCTGCACTTGTTTCCGTAAGCAGAATGCCTTAGGAGATTTGTTTGTGGGGCCTGAGCTGTGATACGCAGGATGCTTCAGATAAAGTGATAAAACTGGCTGGTTACCAGGTCCAGCAATCCCTCTGTAAATATTGAAATGAAGTACTTGCTAGTCCAACGCTGTACTTGCTGTGTGGGATATCTCGCAACTCTTCCCAAACCTGTGTCTGAGGCTACTTCATGCATTAAACACAACAAGGCAGTCAAAGGTGTGCATTACATTAAGATAACATTCTTTCAGGGTCACTGGAGGCATCTGGCTGTGCCTTGTATCTCAGCCTGCTTTGCAGACATTTATCTCGCGGCAACACGGGGGTGTTTGTTGTGTTACCTAATCATAAAGTGGCATTTAAAAATGGGGGTTTCCTATTAGCTCCTGAGGTCTTGTGGCTGTCCCTGCAGCTGCCCGGGGCTGGAAATACATGGCACCTTCGCAGCTGGGGAACGCTTGGCTGTGCAGGGGGATCAGGAGGATGTTTGTGCCTGGTTCTGCAGGGGCTTTCTGTGGGCAGTAGTTCAGAACCACACACTGTCCACAGGGTTGTCAGATGGGCCTGTGACCCGCTGGGCATTGCTCTTGTCCTAGGATATCTTTGCTCTGCTTACTACCTCTTCCCCTGTCACTAATGTGTTATTCCCCTCATCAAAGCCTGGATGTTTGGGCTTACTCATTTTGGGAGAACCTCATGTCCTGTTAAAGAGTAGTTTTTCTGTAGTAACTAACCTCAGTGAATAGAAGGGGAATGGCATAGCAGTATTGTGACAGTTGACTGCGTCACTTCCCTCTCAGGTAATGGTTCTCAATATCTGGACAGCAGGGGAAGGAAACAGAAATGGGTGAGAATATTTATCTGGTAAGAGAGAAGAAAGATTTAAGAGAGAACTATCTCTCTGGGGCACTGGGATGTGGCACCGTGTGCCCCGTTCGTGCAGAGTGCTGGGGACTGAAACCTGACTGAGACATGTGGGGCAAGAGGGGGCAAGTCTGAGGTTTTCCTTTTAAAAAGGATTCAAAGTAGCTTTGTAAATTCATGGTAATCTGTCATGGAAAGTGGTGATTTCACTTGAGAATTCTCTGTTTAGTAAAATGGGTTAGTTTTTTGGAAGGCTTTAAAATAGGCTACATTAGAGTTTAGAGCCTTTTAAGATCCTCTCATCCCTGGTTTTGAGATGCATACAGTTTTTATTCCTGAAGCTTGCACATTTTAGCAACACGAGCTTTTAATTCATTATACAGCAGTATGGAGCTGTTGAGAGAGACATAGCAGCTTGATTCATTTGAAATCCTAGGACAAATAGGCTTTAAAAAGCAAATGCATTCATTCTGACACTAATTATGTGTCTTTCCCACATGTCATAGTATCTTGTGTCACAAATTGCTCTCATTTGCTGCTCAGTGCAGAATGTCTGAGCCATGGTGGGTGTAAAACAATGTGCTTTAACCAGGTGTAGGACAGGGCTGAAACCTGGGCAGAGTCTGGAGGCCAGACAAAAAGAAACTTTGCTCCAAAGGGGTAAAAGAAAGTCTTTCAACAGGTATTAATTTTTGCTGGATTTTAGGTACAATTGGAACTTTGCAGTGTGCAGAGTATGCTGTAACATGCCCAGCAGACAGAAATGAGCACCAGGGTCTTACCTGATTTGTTTGAGGTTGTTGGGGCTGTGAACTCGTACCAACATGCATCTTATGATGACCTGGGGAGCACCTCTTAGGAATATGTGTTGTGTGTTTTGGGCTTTTTTCTCCCAAAAACTGTGTAGAAGCTTCACCGAGTGAAAATCTGCTTTTCCACGTATGTGAATGCGAAGGGTTTTATGTATTTAAGTGAATTAGAAAAGCCTCGTGTTACTGAGCCAGCGCTTGTTGCCAGATAATGGACAAGACTGGTATTGCTGTTCTGTAACTAATCCTGTAATAGTGTCACAGGTTATTTGGTGCCAACTGGTGTTCCTGTTCTCCTCGGAGAAGAGCACCCTTTGCAGCCCAGAGGAACCTCCCAGAAATCAGGAGCTGACAGAACCGATATGAGCAAAAAGAAATCACTAAATTGATAGTTTGGTTTTAATTTTAAACTGCATCCTGTGTGTGAAGCCGAGGCATCCTCCTCATGTCCAAGAGTTTCAAGCAGCAAATGTCTTCCCACCTGTGCTGCAGGATTCCAGCCTGGCATGCTTTCCACGTAATGCAGTTTGACAGTTCATTTGAAATAAATGTGCCGATAACCCTTAAAAGTGGTAATAAAATACTCTTTGCTCTACTGTACAGATGATTAATACCACTAAAGTAATTAAATTCCATTAGGCTGGGGTTCACATACCCAAGGAATTGGTGCCAGGATTTAGCAGATCTCTAGTGAGGACAAAAGACTAATGCCTTTTAAAGCCCTGTTTCACAAGTAAAATCCCAGGAAAGTCTATATTAACTTAGGACATCTGCTTGTTGTGATTGTTTGAGCTATTGATGCATTGGATCATTAGCAGGGGAGTGTGAACTCCTGTTTTCCTGTTGACAAGGATCTCTCACCAGGAGCTGCGAGGCTGCTGCAAAGGGAGGCAGAGCAGAGCAGGGCAGCCAGGCTGGGGCTGGTGCCTGGGCTTTGACTTCCAGAATTATTGCTAACTCTACACTCTCTGATGGGAGGAAACAGCATTTTGCCCCCAGCCATTTTTCCCAAGATCAGAGCCAAAGTAACTCTGTCTCCTGCTGTTTTGTAGCTGTAGATTCTTAAAGAGTGGCATTATTGTAGTGGCTGAGCAGTTTGCCCCCGTTCAGATGGCTGCAGTAATGACCCACAGGGGAGGCAGTGCTTAGGCACTGCTCACAATGTGACCAGGTGCTGCAACATAAGCATTTCATTAAATATTGAAGTGATGGCTTTCAGTTACAGTGGCAAAAAGGAAATTTGGGCTTTGGCCAAATATGTGGCTATTTTTTTTTTCTTTCAACCTCTTCTAATCGCATTTTTTTTTGCATGACCTTTCTCCTGCTAATTAGCTGCTGCCTTGAAAAGCATTGTGGGTAATATATCTAAGGTAATTCAAATTCCACTTTACGCACTGAGAATCATTCTTAATGTACAAATGATTTATTTACTGCATTTTTTTGGTGAACTTAAAATACACAAGCCACACCCCCCCACCCCCATTTTTATTATTGCTGTACTCCAAATCCACCCCAAAAACTAAAAAACTTGTGTTTCTGTTTGGAAATTACACCAAGCAAAGATTGGTACTACAACTTGTATCCCTTCAGTGCAGGCTCTTGTAACTGTAGGAAGTGAGTGGTGGATCTGGGGGCAGCATCAAACCCCACCTCTGGCTAAAATCCAAGGCAATATTAAACTCTAATTAAACAACCCCACCCTGTGAATGTGGCAGCATGTTTTGGAAACGTAAATTATCAAAAATAAATCATCGGAATTATCAAGAAAGGTGTTTGTATCCCCAGGGTCTGTGTGTACCTCCTGTTTGGTTTGGGTTTAGTTTCTTTCCAAGAAAAAAAAAGGGAGGGGGAAGACTTCAGGAAAACTAGCTTTGAGGGGTTTTTTTGTTTGTTTGTGCAATCACTAAATAACTTTATAAGAAGAGATTGTTAAAGCATTATAATGCTTTAATCTAATTTTGTGGCCTGATGCAATGCACAAGTGAATAGTACAGCTGTCTGTGCTATGTATATGCTATAGCATATTTGCTAAGCAAGCTGGCAGTTTTCATTAGGCTACCTTTGTCATTACTAATTATTGTTTATGAAATTATACATCAAAGTGCACTGGTTTAATGTTTAAAATATTTCCGTTCTTTTGCCATGGACAAATACAGCGCAGCACAAATTGTTTTTATAAGAGTGATCCTGCATGTCAAAGCTCTTTTTTTCAACTTAAAAACTGTTTACAAAGATGCAGGTGCATAAACAGACAGGAAAACATTTTAGGGATTAAAAAAATCATATTTCTCTCCTAAGAGCTGTGTCTTACATATGCAGTGATAGAGATTTGAGTAAACAGTTCAAAGTGACAACTGATTGTAGTTTAATTCTAATACTTTATATGGTGAGATTTTCTTATTTTTTTTTGGTCTGTAGAAATGTTTAAATTATTTTTAAGGGTCATAGCCCATTTTCAAGCTGAATTTAGCTCCTGTCCCTCTCTCTGCGAAGCAGAAATTACCATTACATAACAACTGAGTTAATTCTTAAATATTTATTTTTATATACTTATGTTTCTACATAATTTGATTGTATATTGCTGTAACTTTTTTTTTGTGATTCAGAGCAAGAGTTCAGTTGGAAAACATCATTTGTGCCCCTGTACCACACATCAAAATCCAGCCTGGTTACAGCAGGATTAGAGTTTTCCTTGACAATTATAACCTGACAACCACTAAACTCTGATTCACTGCCTCACAGCCATGTAATTCCCTGGAAAACTGAAATGAGGAACAATAGCTGGGCTTCTTACTCAAACTTTTAGGGTGCCTGGGATTTAATCGAGCTTTAATCCTGGAAACAATTCATGGAATGCAAAGATTCAATATTCTCAATTACTGCTCAGCAGCCACAGGAATTCTTTTCTGTCACTCCATCAGGGAAGAAATGGTCTAATGCATATATGTATAAATGTATATTACATAAACATTTATATTCATATTTTTTAACTCTGCAGGAAATGGAAAAAACTAGATAGATTAGCTCTTACTGGAGTTATTTTTTGTCAAGAAATGAGTGGGTCAGCAGAGGGGCTTCAGGGTGTTGTGTGACCATCACAGGAATGCTCTTGGCTGTTCTGTGCCAACTTCCCCTGGAAAGAAATCCTCTGGCACAAGGTGGGGGATCTGCTTTCCTTCTTCCCAGTGGCTTTTACTGCTGAGCCTTGCTAACCTGAGCATTATTCTTAGATCAAGAGGAGGATTTGAGTTGGTCTTTTCTATTAATCTGTGTAAAATTTACTAGCCATAAATGTGTCTGTCCTAATGGTGGAGCTTTGTTATCTCTTTGTTTTGTGGATCTTAAGTTTTTACAAGCCATTACCAAGGTATTTGCACAGTAATGGATCAATCAGCACCCTGTCCACCTGCTCAGAATTATCTATCCTTTTAATATATTATTAATGTCTTTGATTTGCAGAGGGGAAGATTGCAGAGGCTATTTGTAGCTGTCTGTGTTGTACACTGAGGAGGGAAAAAAAAAAAGAAAAATAAATGCCTTTATAGAGAGACATTCTCTATGAACAAATATTTTTCATTTTGCTGGATTTAGGCAACAAAAAAAAAATTAAATTGAGGACTTAAAGGACCAGAACTAAAAACAAAAAAGGGGATGGGGGGAAAGAGAAAGAGGTAGTGATGACTAAAAATAGCATAAAATGCTGGAACCTCCTCTGTCTGGTTTAACACCTGCCCTTGTGTTCCTGTGCCTCTTTAGGCTGTTCCCGCTCCTCTCGTGTAATAAACTTGCAGCATTGATGAGTTATGGACGCAGAGAAACCAAGGGGCTGGTTTTTGTCTCAGGGTGCACGTTTGCAGCTTTGCCATTCTTTTACATTTTCATTCTTCATGCTGATGAGTCAGTCCAGATTTATATTACCATGTTATTATGGATAGTATAGACTGAGTCTCCTTGAAAGTAATGGCATGTGATTGCTTACCCCATTACTTTCAATGGGACTAAGTCTATGTCATCCTTAGGGACTCCATCCCATTGAAAGTAATAGTCTGAGACTGCCCACATCGTTACTGTGCCTTAAATTGGATTGAATTTATACTGATCTGGAGAGGCCTGCCACAAAAAGTCTCATTTTTAACACATAAAGTTGATGAAAGTTTTTTTGCCCATGGTGGGAAAGTTTAACGGAGTGTCTGAAGCTGTTTGTAATATTAAAAAGATTGGTTTATGTTCTTCACAGTCCTTAGCATTTGACCTCAACGCAGTCAAAGGGACCCCCACAGCAACATATTTAATGGAGGATTTTTTATTTCTACTGTTCCTTAATTAATACTTGTGGGTTTTTTATTTTTTAACTTCTAGGAAGGCTTCTGTTGTGATTTAGTGGCTTCTGTGTTATATTCAGGACCTTGTCAGTGCACACTTTCTTAGATCTCTAAAATATGGCCATTAGAATGTGTATAAACTATGGCATAATGTTTTGAAGGAAATGACTCGTTGCTATTTCTACTAATAAAAATATACTGTACTTTCTTTAAATGGAAAATGTCCTTTCCTGAAGCAGCCCTTTATCCTATTGGCACAGAACATCTTTTCAGGAAAAAATCATCAGTTAATGCAAAACTATTACAGCCCTTCCCCTGATGTCAGCACGCCTGTTAGATGTATTTAGAACAGGAGCTTTACTTCTACCCTTACTAATGTTAGGTGCTAATGTTCCCTTGGAAAATCAAAGTGCATTTTTTACACTTTTACACAGCCATGAAATGCAACCAGATAAAATGAAACCCATTCCACCAAGATTAATGTTACAATGATAATGCACCGGGTGAAAGGGAGAGACTAAACCCCTGCTTTTTCTTAAAGCTGTGATCAGCTCTAAGAAAAGGAAAGGGTGACTGATGAAATGAGGGAACGGAGCAGAGGAATCAAAAAGTCTGTGCGTCCTTCCCCCAGCTTGCCTGTGGCAGAAAACAGCAGTGACACACGTGGGGCTTGGCAGTGCAGCGTGTCCACTCGCAGTGCATGCACGCTGAGCGCACAGCCTGCCCCTGCTTCATTTGGGATGCATCGTGCAATAGCACGGGAGAAACGTTCACTTTTCTTAGGTAATCACCTCCCCAGAATTTATTTCAGAAGAGATCGCAGTGCTACAGCTGCTACCAGTGATTTAGCAGTTGAGTCATCAGTGGCGTTTTATATGTCCTCATATTTATTAAAACCCTTCAGAAGCATTAGGACAGATTTCAGTCCCAGGGAATGAATGGAAAACATGCATTTAAAGGGGCAGTGTAGACTTTGTTTTATGTTTATTGGAGGCTGCAGTATGGCCAAATGTCACCACTGGTCACAAGTCGCTGTAACTCAGGCAAATAAAACATGCATAAAGCCCTCTCCCCACAGCATAATATACTTGCCTTCATCATCATCATTATTGTAACATTCCCACATGTCACTTTAGGTAATGAGCTGAGCACCTATACGTGTACATGGGTAATATGCAGGTGTATATTTTTAATATATGCTCATATGTTTGTATCCCTCCAGTTATCCAAGACTTACACTCTGTAAAGGCTTTTATATTTTTTCTCCCCGTATGACTGCAGCAACATCTAGATTTTTAAACCAAGAGGTTGGTTGCCTTATGTGTTTGAGGAACAGTTTCCTGCTGTGGGTTCTTTCTGTGGCAGGAGAATAACTTGCAGCAGCTCAGAGCGTTCAGAGGAAGGTGTCAGTGAAACATCTTTCCAGAAGGAATGTTGCTGTAGTTCCTTCTGGGTGGGAGCAATGGAAGGATTAGCTCATCTTACTTACCAAATGAATTGATGTAACCAAGTAACAAACATATCCACTCTTTCAAACTCTATCAACTAGTTAAAGAAAACATATTCTTTCTCTTTACAACCCCTCCTTCTCTTATATTTTTGTGCGCATTGCATTTTAAAGAAATATTTTATGTGTCTATATAGTAAAGGCCGGATCCCACCCTTCTGCTGTAAGGAATTCTGTGATTATTTATAAGCATTAAGGCAGAGAGAAATCTAAGAGAGGACTTGGAGAGAGCAGGTTGTGACCTTGCAGTCTGGGCTTGCTGTAGCTCTCAGAGCTCTGTGGCTGCCAGGGATGCACTGAAATGTGAGTAGGTGGATGGGAGACAGACAGAGTTGTGAAGTTCCATCAGAGAAAGGGCAAAACGCTTCAATTTCTGGTGGTGATGCCAGGGAAGCTGCTGGAGTGATTCAAACAAAGTGTTACCGAGTTTATAATGATGGACAACAGACATGGTCTTGAATGCCACATTTGAGAGGTGTTTGAGGAGCTTTTAAGTGCACTGAGATCAGGTAAGATTGGCCCAGGAATGCTGGAATTGCAGGAATGGCGAATGTATTCGATGGCTTCAGGTTTGGGAAACCTCATTTGGGTGCTCTCAAAAAGGTGCCTCTACCATTTGAGGTAGAGGCAAAATCAGCAGCCTCTTTAAAAGGTTGCACCCGATGCTCCATGTGGAGTTATGACTGGGAACTATGGATATTTGGGTTTCAGTGCAGAAGGAAATACAGCTATTTATTTTACAGACTAACACTCCAGTGTATGTGTGTATGTGTATATACTTACGCACAGATGTATCATTTTAGAGTCATGAAACATTTATTTCCCACCCTAAATGCACTATAACTTTCCCTGCTCCGTTAAACTTTTCTCCCAGGGACAAAAGCTTCCTTCCCCCAGCAGTCACAGTCTGTAACAGCAACCCTTTCCCTGAATCCACGGGCCCTGTGGGGCCAGATCCTGGAAGGACACAGTATTGCTTCCTGGGTAGTCTGGTTTGAAATGGAAGTCCAAGGTGAATGTTTAGGTGGTGAAGCGTCCAAGCAGGATGAAGTGTGGAGCAGCTCCTCCTGTTCTTATTGCAGTTCTCAGGGCCTCAAGGAGAACCCTAAACTGAGGTGCTTGTCTGCCTACAGCCCCTCTTGGGAAATAGGAACCCCAAGAAGTGGTCTGGAAGATGGAGAGGGAGACTGGCATTACAGGGTTCCTGATGAATGATGTCTCTTCTAGGAATTGTTGTTCAGGACAGCGCTGTGCTGTGCCATTCACAGGTATTACTGTGGAAGGGTTCCCACCCGTGGAACTGGGAGCTACTGCCTCTCCCTGGGTCTCTACTCCCAGTTTTCCCAGCAGGATTGATGGGAGCCCTGTTGTGATCCCTGAATATGTGCTGGGGCACTTAGTTTCCAGCCTGTGTCCTGGGTTGGATCTGTGGTGTCCAGGGACACTCCTAATTCCCTGCCCTGGCTGTTTTGTAGACACTGGACTTTTAGCCTTTGTCTCCGTTGTAGAAGCAGCTGAAGAAGCCAAGTGTGAGGAGGATTAATTAACATGAAAGACTTTCCGGAGTTGCATCCAGCAGTAATGACAGATGATAAAACAATGGTAAAACCCCAAGCTATAGAAACCATTTAGCAACACTTTGTAGCAAACCAATAACCACACACGGCCTTTACTTTTACGGTTTTCAACTTTTAACACCATATAGGGCCCTTGTGACACAAGTCAGAAAGGCACAGCCACATTTAAATGACTTGTGGTGGTGGTGCACGTGGCAAACAGCAAATTTGGAGTTGTTTCAATTGTAGGTCTTTTTCTTTGTTGCTTTTGTAGATATATATATTTATATACATTTTGAAAACATTGATTTTGAATTAAAGCAGGTTTTACCTTTAGCTTCTTGCTAGGTAGAAATCAGTCTTATTTTTGTAGTTGGAGGGTGTATTCAGCTTAACCCTGGAATTGTGAGCAATATCTGAGCTCATTATATTACAGTTTAGTGCAGTGAGCACCAGCTGCTCTGAAGTTAATGGCAGAGCTGGTAGAAAATGACATAGAGCACAGAACATATTTAACATGCATTTAATAACAATAATATGAGAAACATTTTTGTCTGAATTCTTGTCCATAGTACATTGAGAAATACCATGTAGTTATTTTATCAGTATGCTACCCGAGGAGGAGCTGCTTGTTTTGACAAGGAACGCTGACAGGAAAAGCTCTACCTAAATAACTGCACTCCTCATGTATTATAACAATTTTACAACATGTTTTGAACCAGCTGGAAAGTCGTAGTCCTTCTAGAATTTTTCAAGGCTTTGTGACTAATGTGGGTTAAAAAAAAAAATCTGTTAAAGTTGGGTTTTTGCTGGCCTTTTTTTTTCCCCTTGGCGTGCTGAAATATGATTGGCTAATGACATATTTTTAATGGACTCAGGGAGTATATCCCACCCTTCATTTTCCCTGTGATGGGGTGATAACAGAAAGATTAGCTGGGAAGTCTTCTTTCTGCTCTACCTACTCCTGAAAACTGTTGGAATTAAAGGTTTCTTCCCTTTAATTCCCACAGAAGGAGTGGATTCAGGAATGCCCAACACTGTTGTTTGGGAGGAATATCCATTTTTAGCAAAGCTTTAGGTATATGCCTAACATTTAATAGTAACTTCAGTGTATGTGTATGCATGAGATAAATTGAAGCACTTTAAATACTCTCTAAGGTGGGAAGATATTTGTAAGGAAACATTTGAAAAACAGAAAACAAATTTCTCATGTTTTTGTGAGAAGTTGCAAGAGATTTGTAATTCTCTAGAATGACTATGTAGTCACTCACTTGAACTACTTAATTTTGTTTCTCTTCCCCCCACGCTTTTTTTTTTTTTTAAATTTTAAATTTTAAATTTCTCCTCATCTGTTGTTACCCATATCCTGGAGGTATTTGAACTTCCTGTGAACTGATGGGTCTCGTATTGCCCTGAATGTGGTAAGATTTGTGACTTTTCTAATAAGTTGTGACAGAATGTTCCACACCCCCAGCCCTTCTGCCAAAAAATCTGGATTTCCTATTCTTCGCAGGCATCACTGTTGTTGCTTTAAAATTTTATTATTCATGATGGCATTTGCATTGTCGGAAACCCAAGCATTAAAAAATCATGAGGTAGGGCTGCAAATCACCTGATTATTTTTATTTTTTTTTGTTTAAATTAATGCATTTGTTGGAGTTTGGGGTTTTACCTTTTTTTTTGTTTTACCTTCTGAAATACATACTTGGGACATACTTTGAATTTTTCTGTGTAAACAAGAGAGCTAAAAATTCTCCTGTTTTTGAAGGAAAATTAGGATTTCTTGTTAGTAAACAGATTTAAACAAGAAAATGTAGGTGGATGTGACATTTTGCTCAAGCTGAGCAGGTGGTGGATGAAGAACTGAGCCCCAGCTTAAACTGGTCAGTGTGCCTAAGGCAGTCGTATTCCAGGGAAAGTGAAATTCTGGGAAGCCCACAGCTGAGTCCCAGGAGTCTCCACCGATGTGTCTGTCAGGAGAGGTCCTATTTGCGAAGGGCAAATATTCCTTGTCGCAGTCTCAGCCCGGTAGGCCTCGAAAATCCAGGCTGGGCCATGGAATTGGAATTGTTCTTGAGAGGATGTCTGGGCTGCTGCAGTCACAGCAGCTTGTCCTCTGAGCAGGCAGGCTGCCACATTCCCTGCAAGCTGCAGCTTTTTCCACAGCAAGAAGTGTTCGGTGGCGTGAAGTGGGATCAGCAGAATTAAAAAATGGTCCTTGCCAGAGACGGAGGGGTTCACTTGGGCTTCTGCTCAGACAGATTTTTAACTGTGTTTTAATTAGCTTAGTCCATGTTTCCATTTATCATATTGTGCCGAGTACATCCAGCATGAGAGAGCTGGAGAACACGATGTGAGATTGCACTTGGGTTAAAACAATGAAAAGCTAATTAGATGAAATAACTATAATGTATTAATATTTATGTGTTATATTAGGTAGGTTATGGAAGTTGGGTTAATCTAAAATGGTGCTTAATAGAATTGCAAGTGCTGTCTGACTCCTTCATATGCTGCGTGGGGGAACCGATGAGGGATTTTGCTGGAGATCCAGGAAATCTGCATTAAAGTATAATGTTTCCTGCTGAGAGGGATCTGGTAAAGCAAGTGCGTGTGTGGCGGGGAATAGCCAACCCTTCAGCGCCACTGCCTGTTATTTACACAGGAATACCATTCCCTACCTCTTCCAGTGCACCAGGAAAAGCCTTTGTCAGCGATGGAGAGTAACAGGCATTTTTCTCCTGTCAATAAATATCAAAAATATTGGGGAGATGTTAGGGGATTTTTGAGAGGTCTAGGTTTTGTATCACTGCAAACAGTGGGAGTTTGAGTTTTAGAAACAGGAGGAGCAGGATTAGTGGGGTGGTGACAAGGAATCATCTCTTCATATTTACTGATCAGAATTATTCTGAATGGAGTTCAGTTGGTGCCTAAATTTGCCCCACTCCAACCTGTTGTGCAAACGTTGTGTGGCTTTTGTTTGGGTGGTTTTTTTTTTTTGGTGGTGTTTTTCTTTTACATTAGTAAAGGCTGAAAGGATAAATTTCCCCAAACATTTGTAATCCAGCAGTTGTTCTGTTCATCTTCAGAAAAAAAAAATCGTGGAGGTCACCTCCGGGTTTTCTTTACACCCTGTGACCATCTTGTTCTTGGGAATTTACATTAAAAAAGAATAAGAATAAATATTTGCCTTTTCTTGTTTTGACGCTGCAATTCTGCCCCTTGAAATGGGGCCATTGCTGTAGCTCAGTGATAGGAGCCGGACTTGAGGATTTTTCGCTTGCTGGGAAGAATGAAGCTTTTGATAGCTCCAGTTAGGCCGACACTGAGGATGTTTAGATATAAATGGGTTCATTGCTATTCATGTTTTCAGATTCCTGAACGTTTTAAAGAGATGTTTTGCAATATTCCTTTGAAGGAACAGCACTCTCAATAAAAATGTTGGCGCTATAAAATGGAGATAATCTCCCACCATTCTTGTTTGAAAGGAACGCTGTGGCAATGCAAGTGTGGCTCAGACCTCTGCCCTGCCTCCCAGCTCAGGAGCCTTTACCTCTTTGGCACCCAGGAGCAGGAATTTGGAAGGGTATTTTAATTTTTGGCAGGCCCCTCATCACTCCAAGTGAAGATAAAGAAGCTTTAGATCTGAACTATTGCTTTCCAAGCAGGCTACCAGGATGTCTGTGTCAATCGGTGGCATCTGGAATTGTCTCCCTGCCAACATGCGTTCCAAGCGTGTGTTATATTTCCCTGAGATTGTTAAAAAGTAATGATTTGTTTCATATTTTGTTCTAGAAAAAAATTTCTCCTCAAAATTATTTTTGCAAATTTTTCCTGTTGAAAAAGGGTGGAAGCATTTCTTTTTGCAATTGGCTGGTAACATCATAAATAACAGTATTTGAAAATGTTTCTTTGAATAGGCTATAGGGTCATTTTCCCATCCTGTTTCTCAGAAGAGAATTCAAATATTATTACAAATAGAAGTAATAGAAGCCATGAATGAAAAAAAAATTTTCTTAAATATAGTACCCAGCTTGCATTTGAAGATGCAAACCACTGATTTAGTTAAAAATATATGTATTGGGATGCATAAACTCTGGAGCACTAAATTATTATGGACTTGCACATGTACAGTGTTGGGATTTTTGGGGCAGAGCAGACTCTTACACAGTCATGTCACCAAAATTATTCTATCAAATAATTTAAAAACTATTAGAAAACTAATCAGAACTGGGTATGTTTGAATGAGCACGTGGGAGTGCAAACAGCATATTTGTGAGCAAAAATATCTATCAGGTGCATGGAGATGCAGGCTGCAAGGGGATCATAAATATTCAGATTATAATCCGAGATGTCCACGGTCCCCACGTGTTATGCAAATGTCTGTGTATTCCATATCGGGCACATATAGGATATTTCCCTGGGAAACAGAAAGCATATGGCATCTGTGTTAATATTGCCAGGCTCAGGAGTTAATTTAGGACACTTGATGTGGAGGCTTTTTTTTTTTTTTTGCTTATAGCCTGTCACATTTGGGATGATGCACAGCCACATCGGCACACAAAAATCCAGGGAAACGTTTGGGATGTCTCTGTCTGTGGGAGTTTTGTCAGCTAATAAAGACTCTGCGTTTTGGCCCTAACTCTGTGAAAAATAAATTACATTTTTTGTCTAATGTAAAATTAAAATGAATAAACATCATAACGCTGAAACCCATCCTAGTGGCTGTTTGAAAATTCCAGAGATGTGGCACTGGGGAGCGACCATCATTCCAGTGCAAAATGTGCCGAGCTATTTTCAATGGAAAATGAAGAGCAGAAATAGAAGACTGAAATAACAATAGGCTGATTGCTTTCATTTTTTGGTATGTAGTTTAACATTGCATTAAAGAGAACAACTGAGTTCCTACATTTTTCCTATTTTCTTGTCATGGATATATTAGCATTACATGATGCATACTAATTATAAAGTTGGCTGTAACAAGAGTTCCTCTTGTGAATCCATTTAAGAACTGATTGTTTACTATCTTTTTCTGTAAGTATAAAATTTTAATTATGCCACTGACAGGAACTGTGTGTGATACAGTGCTCTACATTTATCACTGGGAGAGGGCCAGTTGCAGAGCTGTTTGACTTTGGAGAAATCCTGATGCGCTTGCAATGTTGAGCAGCAGGTGCCACATTATTATGTACAGAAAAGCAATTAGGAAGCATATTGGATGAATGGGGAGTGCATTAATATTAGCAAGTACATTTGTCAGTGGTTTTGATGCGAGTCTTTTTCTTTTCTTTATGCAACATTAAGATTGTGGCTCTCATAAATTCTCCCCTTAAATTGCCATCTGTTCCCTTGTCATGCAGTAGTGAGGTAGAGAAAAGTTTTCTTGACAAAATGAAAAGAGTTTCTTTTATTTAAAGTAGAAGTAAAGGAGCCTACACAAAGTGGGAGAATTGTAGGTTATGCAATTGAGCTTTGTATGTGTTAAGTAATTACTGTTGAATGTAACATTAACTATTGCACAATTAAGATTTTTTTTTTTAACCCTCCCCCTTCTAGATTTCAGTTTTTCAACACTGTCGTGTATTTTTAAAATGTGGTATGAGACAGTTTTAACTACAAAAAGGCTGGCAGCCCAAGCTGGGTGTCTCACTCCAGGGTGTTGGTGGGGATGAGGACCATGGCTTTGAAGCATTGGCCCTACACCCCTTCCTTTGGCCACATCCTGCTCGCCCACATCCATGACCCAGCACCGCCACCTTCAAACCCAGGGAACAAAGCGCTTCAGAGCTGTCTTCTGACTGTGAACCAGGGATGGCCAGGCAAACTGCTCCAGCTCTTCAGTTGTTGGCCTCTGTATCAAACAGTATTTATTTAAGAACAGGCTTTATTTTGTGGCTATTTCCTAAACCTCTCCTTATTGTTCTGGCAAGGAGATTTGTCCTGAGGGAGGATTGGTGTGCGTCTCTGTGAGAAAGGGGCTACTTTAACAGGAAGGTTGGAAAACATCAAGAAAGAAAGACGGAAAGCAATTTTTTTAAATGCTGGCACAAAATGTGCTTTTATAGAAGCATAGATACTAGATCTATGCCCTTTTTTTCCCTGAAAGTAAGGAAAGAGGGAATAATACCACTCTTGTATGTATGTGGTGTTTCTTTCCCCCTTTGCTGTAAATATGTTCATTTTGATTATTGCAGATGGATGTAGAACTGGAATCACTCATGGCCCAGACAGGGCACAACAGGAGCCTGTGGCTCAGCCTGGTTGGGCTCCCAGCTCTGCTTCCCTGTCAGCCAGCATTTCTGGGGAATAAATCCCCCAGGTGATACGTTCATTAGGAAGTGCAGTGTTGGTTCTGGCAGACAGCTTAAGTAAACCAGTCCTACTCCTGAGCCCCAGCAGTAGCGGAACTTTAACATCTTTTCCTTCTTCTTTGCTCATCTCCCTGTTGAGTAAACTCTTCAAAGCCCAAGACAATCTGTTTTAGAAACACTGTGAAGTGAAGAAGGAACAGTGGGAGCTACAAGTGGCAGCAGCAGTTCTGAGGATACTTCCTAGGGTTGGATCATGGCTGGTTCCAGGATTAGCTCCCCTGGCAGGCTGGCTGAATCTAAAGAGGGGTTTCTGTGGGACTGAGCCCTGACTCTTTGGCTCTTCTGTAACTTTTTAGCCATTTATGAAAAAGCAGATGGTTCTTCCTGTGTTTCAGACCTGTTTGATTTCTATTCCCCTCATGCTGTTGTGGGCCATTCTCAGAGAATCGCTGGCCTAGGATGGTAGACCAGCCCTGTGCTGTTCTCTCGGAAACGAGTTTTTATCTGTTTCTGCCGTTTTCCCAGATCTTTGTGTTATTTTATCTTTGGTCACAATTAGTCTCCCTCACAGGTTGTTTTTCCACCACATCCTCAATCACTACCTAATCTTTATACACCATAAGGCTGTTCACTTCCCTTCTGTTCCAAATTTTTTTTCCCAACAGCATCTTTCTCTCACGCTCTGGTGCATTGTTCCTCTCTCTTCTGTCAATACACAATAACAGCCTTATTCTTTGTCTGTGCATTCCTGTTGCTCTTGTATCACTGCTAAGATCTGAGTTTTGGCGTGTTCTGCAGTTGCTTTCCCCCTCCCATTTCTCAGAACACACACCAGGTTCCCTCTCTCCTCGTGCCGCTGGATAAACCTCTGGTGCTGCTTTCTGTGTCCTCCTCGTAGCCAGCCCACCGCAACCCCTTCACTTCAGCCACTGCTCATCATACGTGAACGGATTGCATCTGTTCAAAAAAGAGCCCCAATCCACATCCTATTCATTTAACCAGCAGCGATAGGAGTGAATTCATTTGAGATTCATGTGGATGTCATAGACCGTGAGTTACAGTGTAAGCATCACTTAATGGACACTCACAGGAAAGTGTTTCCTATCAAATAATACATCACTGAGCTACATGAAGAGGTTTATGTATTTTTTTCCTTCTATGTTTTCATCATGGCTAAGGAAGGTATGATTGCCTGGCCTTGTAGTTCTTTAGTGAGCAGCGTTGCTTAATGTTTTATTGATGTATTTTTAAATAATTTATCTTTAAACCTTTGTTTAATGGATGTATTTTTATTTAGAATTTGATACCGGTGAAGGTAGGTCTGGCAGTTCTTGTTTGCGCTCTGACAATATTTCTCATGTGAACTTTTTTTAGCTCTCTTAGATAAACAGTAATTTTACACTTTTTCATCTCTATTTTTAATTACCCGGTCGATCATTTCAAGTGGCTTGCATTGATATTTAACAAATGTATTAGGCAGAATGAACAACACTTTGTATTTCAGCTGTGTTTCAATTTCCACTAAATGTGAGAAATATAAAAACAAGCCATAGTTGCTCAGGGCACCATCACTAAGATCCAAGGCATCTCCTAGGAAAGGTATTAATACTGAGCTATAGGTGGTATTTCCAGGATCAGTCATCTTTTCCCAAAGCCAGTGCTGTGTTAATGTGTGCTAATGGTTATCACTGGAAACGTGTAGATTAAAATGTATTCCATGTTTCGGGGGTGCTACCAACTTTCCCTGGGTGCTATGTGGAAAGCATTTATTCTTCCATTGGGTGATGTCCCTCTTGCTCTCCAGAGCACCTTCGTTGGCTCTGTGCAGCTCTTTCCCTTGGGACAGGACGCAGGCGGTCTGTGGGATCCCTATCCCCAGCACTGGGATGCAGAGGGGCTCCCCAGGAGCTGGGCATGGGCTCAGGCGTGGCAGAAAGGAAAGAATGGTTGTGGTCTGGAATTAAAATAAGCCCAGTGAAGCTATACTGGGAAATGGATACACACAAATAGGCAAGATGAGAGGGAGATACACTGAGTATCTTCTAGAGGGAAACTCTTCCTCAGCCACATCGATCTGAATTCTCGGGGTGTGTTTTCTACCTCGGAAAACACGCTGAGAATTAAAAAAAAATCTATTATGTATTTATTTGCACTCGTGAGATTTGTGTGTTTTGCCTGTGTTTCTGATGGGGTTTGGTGTATTCTGAACATTTTGGGAAGTGTTTAAAGCACGAGGAAGAAGTGTAAGGCTGAGCTGATGTTTCGGGTGTAGCTTGCTGTGAAAACATGAACATACACATTACCCTCTCTGAATTCAAAAAAATCGAGACAAATTTCAGATGTGCTGTCCAGCCTGGGTTTTTTGCCATGTTTTATTCAGTATAAAAATAGTGTAGACATTCACCGCATCAGCTATTGTACAACTTGGCTATGTTTGAACTAAAGCCCCACCATCTTAAGACAACACTTTGATGTGGGTGTTTCTTTAAGTCTTAAAGGCACCCACTGCACCATCAAAGCCCCAGGTGAACTTTGGGGTATTTACCTTGCTTAATGAGAAATGTTTTCTGCGTTTTTTTCCCCGTGACATTTTTGTAGCTCACAATGTTTCCGTGTCTTCTTTTCTATTTAAAATTTAAAGAGCTACATTTGGGAGAGGAACAATGTAGGTAAAAGAGACCCCTGGAGTGTGTCTGATGTGATAGTTCTCTTCTGTGGCACCATTTTTCCTCCTGCTGTGGGAGAGCTAAATGATAGTGCCTTATACCTTACTGAATAAAGCCGAACACAGTTTCCAGCTGTGAACATGTGATCAGGTTTTGTGTTTGATTTTTGCACACAAGTGTACTCCTGCAAGCACAGCCACACACTCCTATGCAAACACTCCGGCCGGGAATTATTGTTGACTCAGTCATTAATCTCTCCTCAATTAATCACATTAAGTATTAAGGTGCCTTTCTGTGCAGAGAGGGATGAGAGCCCTTTTCTGTTTTACCTTCCTGGAGAATTGCTACACGACCAATTTACTTTCTGGCTAAAGATGTGTTGAGATATGTTGTTCTATGAAAACTGAGCAGAACACTATTGTCTGATCCTGAAACCCTCTGAGGATTACTCAGTAATCCTATTGATATTGTTGGGAATAAAGGTTGTAAGAGCCAGCTCCTAATTGTTACATATGTACCAAGAGTATCATAACGTTTATTCTGGTCTTTCATGAGTGTTTTATTTATTTTTTTTAAATGCTGTTTATCTTTTCAACGCTGCTCGTAAAACATAACAGTATTCATTCTCTGGACAGAGCATGGCTTGCATTTCAGCGCTGTTACGGTGACTATGCCTCCATTTCTTACATAACCGAAAGATTAAACAAATTAAAATATTGCCTTTTATTTTTACTGCCAAAATGAGATCCATTGTTGTGAAAGCTGAAGACCTCCACTTGTATTCTTCAAGAGTGTGGCATGTTATGTTGTTTGTTAAACACCCAGAACTCATAATATCCGTCTCTCTGGCTCACTGAGCAGCAGAAAAAAATGGGTCCTGAAGGAATACATTCGGAGACAAAGAAGAAAAGTTATTTTATTTTTAGTGATCAGATGGCATAATTGTTGGTTGGCGTTAAGTGGCTCTGAATATGAGGGGAGGGAGGATTAATTTCTGAGTAAATGAGCAACATCTGAAATCACCGGAGGGGCCTGATCCTTTTAGCACCAGCAATGGTGCAGTTGTGCCACTGATATTTTTTTTTAAATTATTATTCTTATTTTTTATTTGGAGAAAAGCAAAAGCCAGGGGCTGTCATGAAAGGCTCATGCTCCTCAGAGTGAGCAGCTGCTCCCTGCAGGCTCTGGCTCTCAGGGAGTGCCACCACTTGTACTTTCAAGGGAGTTTCCTGGGCTTTGTGTTGTGCACTCGTAGGCAGACACCCCTGAGTTCAAGTGATGCTGGGAATGTGATGGATCCCCGGCAGCACAAGCCGAGAGCACTCACAGCAGAGGACAAACGAGGCCCTTGGGCCACAAGTTCAGCTTGCTTTTGTGGTGCTGGCCATCAGCGCTGCTAAAGTGTGGGGGTTACATTTTACTGTGTCATTTTCTCTTGGTTATGTGGTGAGGATGGAGGGATTTGGACTCTGCAGCTATTAGAGATGGTGGGAGGGGCTGTATTTTATACGTGTTTGCTTTTGTGAGGAAAGCCGGATTTGGAAAGCTTGTGCTGGAAGTGGCAAGGGTAAAATGATCAGATCTACAAAGGTGCAGCAGCAGGGATGTAACACAACAGCAGTGTGTAGGCACTCATCACAGATGAGATTATGATGCTGCAACAAGGTCCAGGTGAACCACTCCATCCCTACCTCTGCCTCGGGTGTCTGCAGGACCAGGGTCTGCTCTGGGGAACCGGAGCCAGGCAAACAGCCCAAAATGTGGCACGAGCCCCATAAGGCACTGACCAGCAGAGTTCCATCTTTAGTAATTAAAAGCATTAAAGATTCCTTCCAGTGCTGCTGAAGGAATGTATTATACACCTCAGGCACAAGAGGAAAGAAGAGAATAAAAGCGACCAGCAGCTCTGGCAGGAACAGAGCGAGGGCTCTGGGCAGCAGGTGCACTTGGCAAGAGGGTGGGAAGAAAATGCTGTGGCTTTGACAGCTGCTATTGAGTATGTACAGGATATGGAGCCAGGGCAGAGCTGGTGACAGCCCATTCCTGCAGCAGGGAGCACAGCAGCACAAGTGCTGAACAGTGCTCCCAGTCACCAGTGCCTTTCCTTTTGGATCCTCATTCCCACCTGTGCAAGAAGAGCATGGCGGGAGCAGCAGCAGAATAGAACAGGAATTTTAGTTTTACCTCCCCAATGAGTTTTACCTCACTAATCGTGTATTTGAGTGCAAAGCGTTCTGCCATGACCTGACAGCCAGGTAAGAGGCTGACTTAGGACATACAGGGCAAAAAGGCCTTTTATTTCCCCCTTTCTCTTTCCTACCCTTTTCCTAGGGATTTGCATGTGTGCTTGCATCTTTATTGGTTATCGAGGCTATCTTCATTCTTCCAGCCTGAGCTGGAAGACATTTGGGAGTTCTTGGAAGGCTTCCAGCAGGAAAATTAGAACTTCTGGATCTGGATCCAGTCCCTGTTAACATCAACATCAAGACTCTTCCTTGCTTTATGGGAAGTGAACCACACTGTTGACCCGTGTGTAGCTGTCAGCACTGTCTGTGTCTGGCAGATGCAGTCTCTTTAGCAGCAGAAGAGAGATGATTTCTAACAAGACTGGCTCTGAACAAAGCACAGGCAGTGGAGCCTGAGAAGGCAGTGATGATGTTTGTGTTCATAGGAATAAACTGGAGTGCAGTGGAAGGAACAAGGCAGATGTTGCAGGAGGTAGCACCAGTTGCTGCATAGTCAAAATCAAGGGCTTTTTTCCTTATGACATAGCAGTTGACTGCAATTTTGTTTTCTCTTCTGTTCTCATGTGAGATTTTATTCCAGATTCCCAGGCTCCTAGAACTACCAAGGTGTATGTAGTGTACCCTAATATCACACTGTTAATATCATAACCCCCCTACTTTTCTCTGTCCTTGGTGTCATGTGTGAACTGACTGAGGGTGCACTTGATCCCCTCATCCAGATCATTTGGTGGTCTCTGGATTGCAGCAGATCAACATGTGCCATCAGGGCTCCCTGTGTAAATGCGGTGTATTGTGGAAATAGTTACTCATTAATAGTAATTACCTCAGAGGCCCCCTTAGAATCCCTCCTGAAGTCTTCATTTAAAGCAAGCGCAGTGCAAAATAGGTTTCTTAAGAAAACCAGCACCTCAAGAAAGAGAAAACTCATGTCTGTCAAGAACCCAGAACATTAACTTGCAGCACAGAAAAATGACTGTCTGGCCTGCACATGTGGAAAAAGGCTTCAGTTTGTGTGTGATCACTAATGGTGGTACCTGGCAACTCAGATGAACTCCTGCCTTCACGGAGGGAGGGCTTGAAAACTGCCTTGATTTGGAAGCAGAGTTGCATATACTGGTTGCATTCTGGTTGTCTTCCATCTTCATAAATAACATGTAATTAGCAACTTCTTTTTTTTCCTAGAACTTTCAGAAAAACCTGTAGCAGGGAGCTTGCCATTGGTAAAATCGATTCATTGGATTCATATGCTGGATTTTGCTCTGATTTAAATCACTCAGTAGGAAAGCATTGCCTAAGATATTTAGGAGAACTGGGATGGGTAAGACAAGTTGTTAAAGGTTTTTAGGGAAGTGAGGTACAAGGCTTGTGTCATCTTGGTATTGAATACCATTTCCCAGGCTGGGGCCCTCATGGATCCCGATGCCTTGGTAGGATTTTGTGAGTTGCCAAAACAGACTTTGAATGTGCCAAGACACTTCTTAACGATTTGATGTCTGAGTTTAGTTTTTACTGAGAAATCTGTGCCTCTGACAGCAACAAGTGAAGTGGAGAGGGAAAGCAGCCTTGTGTCCCCAACAAGCTGGCAAACCTTATTTGTCTGGAATCCATTCCGTGCCATTCCCAAGAGCTGAAACACGCAGGGTTTTTGTTCTGTGCACAGCCAGGAATTCATGTCACCGAGTAACCACACGACTGTAAGGTAGTTTTGGTACTACTTGGTGACTAGAGCAAAATTTGAGGAGTTTGTCAGTGTTAAGTTGATATCAGCATTTCCAATGCTCAATCCTTCACACAACAGGAATTAGGGACAAAAATTTGTGGATGTGAGGTACGTTTGAAATCAACTGACACTAAAGTCAATGGAGTGATGGCAGCAGCTGGGAATTCGCACTGAGATTTCAAACTGTGGGATTGTGGGATCAGCTCTGGCAAAGAGCTGGAGTTGATAAAAATTGTTACCACCTGTTTTCTGTGCAATAACGTGGAGAGTCGTTCTGTCTTTCAGCAGGTATGTCTGCCTCATGTTGTACATAATTTCCACCTGAGGGAAGGTCAAGACTCGACGTGGAAAGAGACTGAACTCCTCCTTTACTGGCTAGTCTGGGAACAAGAGGAATTTGCTCCTTAGCAGTATGCATTTTACATAAAAGTCCATTTTCTCACAAAGGAGAGGATATGCCCCGGCAGGGTTTTAGAAGGGGGTGTTTCAGGGGCAGGGAGCACTGTTTTAGCTGTACAGTAGAGATGGTGATTGTGCTGACCTGCGCTTACATTAAAATGTGGCTAAAGTTCGCGTAACAGATCTGAATAGTTGGAGGGGAAGAATCAGATGCCTTGAAATATTCTTTAGCCCACTGTTATCTTTGTGTTAAAGTAAAGAGGATTGTGAAGGTTATGCAGAATGTAACTTGACCTGATTTTTCCCCTAGCAGCCTCCGATGTTCTCTTCACTCAGCAGGATTTACTTGGGAGTTTTGCCACAATGAGGAGTTATGCGCTATTTGGCTAATTTATAAAATCAAGAGAGTGGTTATGGTCTCAGTTGTGTGGCTGGGTAAAAATGAGGAGAAATTATGAATAGAAGAAGTAAGAAGAAAGAGGGCAACAAGCAGTGATGAGTTCAATAGGCAATTGATGGTACCTTCTGAAATTTGGGGCAGTTTGCAGCCTTTCTGGAGGGGGTGGATTCGCAAGACAATCGAGCGGAGGTTGTGCCAAGGTGTCCTGTCTTGTAAGAGGAGGATGACAAAGTAGGCCTGAAAGGTGTGGCAGCTGGCCAGGAGAAATGGAGTGAACGTGGGGCTAAACTGGGAGAGTGAGTGGTACCTTCCCAAGCTCACTCTGGTACGCAGCAAGTGCAATTTGCTGCTGGGATCTACAATTTCTCTTTTAAAACTAGTCACAAATCAATACAGGAGCTTTCTGGTCTGCTGAATATTGGAACTGTTGGACTAGTGGAAATAAAAAGCAGTTTGGTTTCAAGGGAAGTGTTGTCAGTTTCAGGATGTTAGTGTTTGAGCTTACCAAGTTCAGAGAAACTTAATTTCAATAGGGCCATTCTGGAGTTGAAAGTGGGCTTTTTGTATTGTCCCAACCTGAAATCTCTTGGGTTTTCTCCTCCAGTGCTCTGTGTGATGTGGACTCTGCATTTCCGTTACTCGAGTCGGGTCCTGTAACTCTGTGCTGTTTCAGTTGCGCTCCTTGAGCTTGTCCTTCATGCACATCTCCTTGGGATCCACCTGAGTAGTGGGCAGTCTCTTGATTTCTCTTCTGACTCTGCCTCTTCTTCTGGGCTGATTTTTTTTTTTTCCCCAGGATCTGTTCCTTTGACATGACAAACTCCATAATTTATTTGCCTTCAAAGCCTGAATTTGGTGCTGTTTTTATCTTTTTACCTGCATTGCATCACCTCATCAGTGTCGTCAGAGATGTTATTACCACTCTTAAATGAATATAAAAGAGAATTTGCTGCTTGAGCATGAGCTGGTTTTGTGTCTGTCCTTTTAGAGTAGTAATGCCTCCTGTATTTTGGGTTCTTACTTGGCTTTCTGGTTGATGTAACTGAAACCACACACACATTGATGCTGTATTAGTGTGTCTGTCTGAAGGATGAAAGAGGCCAAGCTTGGGCTGCATTTTGTTAAGGAATTAATTTACAAGTACAGAAGAAATAGGCTTCTTAGAGTTGCCAAAATGTTGCCATGTTCTGGAGCTAAGTGGGAAAGGCAGAGATGCCAGTAGGGCTGTCACCTGTGGTCTTTATTCCTCAGCCAAGGACTTTGTTCTACAGCTTTAAGTACTCTTTGTGCATATTTCAGAAAGCTTTCAAGAACTGGAACAGGAATCTCTGTGCGTTTTCTTAGTCAACAAGAGGTGGATGTAATATGAGGAGATTGCACTGAAGCATAGCTGTGAAAATGGCACTCTCATCCTAATGATGTGGGAAGACAAATCCCAGGGACTGGCTCCAGGCAAGGTGAAATGCCACGTGTGATGGGCTGCTTTGCTGCCTGCAGGAAAGACAGCTCCAAAGGGCTTACGTGTATCAGGCAGTGTGTTGTCCATCTCTTTGTCTATGAAAGTTGAACAGACAACATCTAAAAGCATAAATCTAACAGTCCGAGGAAGAATTGAGTGTGGTAGATGGTGTTCTGGCTAGTAACACCTTGAGGTGGGTTTATGTTAATGGTAGGTAATCTGTTTGGGTTTTAATTGTTTTTTGTTTTTGTTTTTTTGTGTGTTGTGAGGTTTTTTTGTTGTTTTTGTTTGTTTGTTTGTTGGATTTTTAATTTAGAAAACTAAGAACTAAAAGATGAATCCTATCTCTTTCATCACTAATAAAGCCCCAAGTTTACAGAATCCTTTGGGATTATCTTGGGATATGCTAAATAGACTTGAGCTCCAATGAGGTCACTGAAAGCACCAAACTGAAGCTGATGGGAGCTAAATATTCCAAACACTCATATTTGAGTCTTTCCTGTGCTTGCTGTGCAATTAAAGCGATGATGTCCCTGCAACAACCACAGCTGGATCTAAGTCTACTCTGCAGAGCTCCTTCCCTGTTCTGGGTTGGCCCAGGACTAACCCTGGTTTGCTGCTCAGTGTGTTTGTAGGATCTGAGGTGACCCATAGGACAAGGACTGCACTGCACAGCTTATCTGGGATGTGATACGGGGATCTCTTGTCCGGGCTCTTCACCTCCTATTGAGTCACAGTTCTATTAAACCCCTGAAAACAGTTTTGTGGTACTGGTAATTCATTCCTTACCCCTGGTATCTCTGTTTGGCTCAGGGAAAAGGCTGCAGCACAATGTCAGGACCATTTCTGGTACATGTGCCATCATTTTATACCATAAATCAGTGAGGTCCTATTTCAGGGAGTACAACAGACTGCAGTGACCATGATGGAGTCATGTCCCATAAATGGCCCAAGGCAATTCTCTTCTTCCGACAGCCTCCCAAGGGCATGGAATTGGTGGAGTGCATTTGTACTTTGACTGTGAGCCAGTGAGTGATCCCAGTATCTCTGAGGGTGCAGTTCCTGGGTTTTGTGTTAAGCAGGTGCTTCTGTGGTGTCAGTCTGAATGGTGGTGAGAACTCCTGTAGTAGCCAACTGACCCCTTCACTCCTTCTTGGCTGGAGGAGACCTGATGAAATCACAATCAGAGGTGGCATGGCTACGGAATTCCCAGTGAAATTATTTATTATTTAATGCAAGCGACTTCAGCCCATAATTGTAAAGGACAACTCTTGCTGTTCACACACAGCCCAGACATCTTGGGGCAAGAACTTACATCTCCGCTAATTCCTGATGAATGACGGTCTTTCACATCAGGCGATGCCGTTTGTCAGCGAGTTGTGTCCTTGCAGATTGTGCCTCTGCAGCTGAGATAATGAAGTGTGATGTTCAAGATTTTGTCCTAAAAACAGCAGCAACAGAATGCCTGGGTGTTGGGTCACTGTTATCAGCTGAAATTTATTGCAGTTGAAGGAAGCTGGGCAGATGTTAAAACGCTCGTGCTACCCACGAGCCAGGGGGTTCCTCTGTTTATTATTTCCTGGCTGCTTGGCACATTCTTGTGATGCACAACAAACCCCCATTATGAAGGATTATATGATGAGGCAACAAGCATGTGAAAGATAGCAACCAAATGGTGACTCCCAATTACATGAAAAATTACTATAATCACCCCTGCTGTAACACCCGTCTGTTGGCAAAGTGGTTGATCCCCTTGAAAAGCTTTAGAAGACCCACTGTATTAAATAAAAATCTCAGTTCTGTGTGTAATCATAAAAATTAACTCTGTCACTTTAAAAAAATCAAATTGGTGTCCTAAAGGGAAACCTACTAAGCTGTGTAAAGTAGCTATTATGAAAATGTTTAGCCTTTTGAATGTATTTCAGACAGCATTTGTGTTGCCAGATTTGTCAGCCAAAAACTCACTAAGCAGATTTGTCAGTAGCTGAGGCCATAATCTGTAAAACAGACATTGGCATAGAGATTAAAGATCAAGAGAATTATATAGTTTTTGTTACTATATGCCAAGATTCCCTTTCCTTTAAAAAAAAAAATAGAAAAAAGTTTATTTTGTGTGAGCTGTATCTTAAGGGCTGCTGCTCTTTCTGTTTTGTTGTCTCAAACAGTGGAGTTTCCTGTCAGAGAAGGGAAACTGTTTTTATTCCCATCCTTGAGGCTCTGTGTGGCTGTCACCCTTGTGCATGGCTGAGTTTTGCGTCGTGTTTCACCAAATCCAAGTTACGTATCGGGGTTCTTTTGCTTCACGTGTGGGGAAACTTGTGTTTGCCTGGACTGCTGCACTCTCCAGCAGAGGAGCCTGCTCCCCAAGCTGGAATCAAGCAGGAGTGGCTCTGCTCTGCAGGCAGGCCATGAACAGTGAGAAGCTCCTGATGCCACCATCCACTGACAGGTCAATGCTTTTGGGAGGGGAGGCTGTGTGTTGGGACACCACGTCTTTGTGGGCAGGATTGGAGTAAACTCATGGCCCTCCTGGCATTTGGACCTTCATTGCTTTTGAAATGTGAGACCTGCATCATAGGCTAGAAATTGGGTCTTTGGGGTCTTCTTGCTCTTAAACAACAGCCCTTGACCCCTGTGGTCACTGGTGTGGCACTGGGGAGGTGATGGTGCAGTCACAGCATTCATCAATACTCAAACTTGGCTTTGTCTTGACGTCCTTCCATGCTCCGTGTGTGCCAGTATTTCTGTGACTGACAACGTTCCATGCTGTAATCCTGTGGGAAAATCACTGGGCTGTGCAAAAAAACTGCCTCGTGTGTAGCTGCTGCACAGATGTAAAAGGAGAGAGAGCTCCCCTGGAAGGCTCAGGGTGCTGCAGCAGGTACATCTCTGTCCTTGGTGCTGCATGAGGGGTGCACACTAGAGAATCCCACTGGGATTGGGTGCAGAGAATGAGGACAGGCCTCGTATTCCTGCTGCTCTGGGACCTCTGCCTTCTTCCCAAGCTCATTGTGTTTTTGGAGGTGGTGGCAAGGCAGTGTTTGTGCCTGGTGCTTTTCTGCTGGTCCTGTCAGTGCCTTTGTGTTGTGTGCATTGCACCTGCATAAAAGGTATTTCTAATGTAAGCACGGCCCTGAGGGCCTTTCAAAGGGCAGACACCACACTGAGCCTGGCTCCTTTGAATCCCCACAGGAAGGACTAGGCAGAGTGCATCACAAGTATTAAAATAGTCACAGAGAGGACTTCAAAGTTAGTGTAGTGACTTGTTCTGGAGTGTGAAGTGCTGAGTTCTCTTTTAAAAACCTTTAATCAGAGCAGTGTTCATCACACAGATGTTGGCAGTAGTGCTAGAGCTCTCTAATTGTAATTTAAGTTATCCCTGCCTAAGGGCTGGCAATTAAATTATTAGACTGTTGCAGTGAGTCTGTGGATCCTGCTTGCACCTTATGAGGGGGTATTTTCTGGTGTGATGAGAAACAGGGGTTTCTCCTGGGAAGCAAATGTGCCATTATGCACTTATTAGGTCTTTGATTGGATCCTCTACTGATTAACAAACAGACTTTGCAAGAGAAAAGATTACACAGGAGCTTCTGGTGGCTTCTCAAAACCATTGTGAACGAGGTGAAAACAAACCAAGTCTGAGTAGCCACTAACTTTGGTGTTCCATTACAAACTTAGTCTTTCCAAACCAATCCCATTCTTAACCCTTTACTTACAATGGAAAAAACCGTTGGGAATTCATAGAGCTGTGTAGGGATTAATGAATGTGTGTGTTCAATACACAGGGCTTGCAAACATGCAAACAATTTATGTGCATGTGCACATACCCCCCCCATATCTGTGTGTATTCATGTTGATCCCTAAAACACATGCAGGTATTTGTTCTGAAAGACCTGTATTTCCATGGCGCTAAACATCTTATTGCATTTGTTTTCTTGAGAATTTCATTTCTGGTTATGGTCGTGGAGAGTCTGGAGGCTCTTTATCTCTCTCTTGTCACCAGGCTCAGAAGTATGTAATGATGAAACACAGAACCATATTTTATCCAAATGTGGACCATTATTGAATTGGTTCTTACATTATTGCTCTGCATTGGTGTGTCATTTTTAAAGGAAGGGCCTGCCTGTGCAATTATTTTGAGTTTACCTTTGGGTTTTGAAAACTTTTGAAAACAAAGCCAGCCATGGATTATTTTACTGGGGTGTGAAATGAGGATGATGAGGCCGTGATAAAGCTTCTGATAGGTAGACTTTTTTCCTTTTTATTTTACTATTATGATTTGAATCCAATTAATTTCCTGTTCATCTTGATTCCACTAACAAGTCCAAGAATTCTCATACTTGGCCTTTGCTCACTGCGGAAGGTACAGGGACTGGGAGGCGAGTTTGTTCCGAATTGCCCTGTGATTCGATGGCACTCAGCTCTGACTCTGCTCCAAATTCATCCCTTCGGCTCCATTTCCTTGAAATCAGTGGAGTTAACCCAAGGTTAGCTGCTGCCCTCAGACATGGGGGAGAAGGAACTTCATCAGGAAATGCTTCCTTACAAGCTGTGTGTATGTGTAACACTCAAGACCTGGTGCTTTGCCAAAATCAGGGTCCAACTGGGAGCCTGCCAGGAGCACAAGAATGATCCTGTAAGGAATTCAGAAGGAGCAGATTGCAGTAACTCGCTGTGATGGCACAGGAAAAAGTCCTGCAAAGATTTCAACAATTATTAGTAATTTCTCAAGCGTTGTCAGCGTGCTCAGTATGTTCAGAACATGTGTTGCTGCAGACTGAGCCAAGCACAAGGTCTTGAAGATCAGAAAGTAATATTCCCTGTGATCCTGGGAAATGCTCTGTCCACGACTTAGTGTGGAAACTCCTGGCCCTGGAGAGCAGTTCCTGCAGAGAAATATCATCTGGCTTTGCTGAAATTCAGGCCCCCTCTCTTCTCTCCTTGCCACGATGCTTCTTAACTAATGTTGGGCTTGTTAATATCTGTACCTGCTCAAACTTTTTATGAGGGGCTGATCCAACTTTCTTTAATTACCTGGATAGGCCTTTCCCCATGCAAATGGCTACATACACACTAATTAGCCTTACTGCTAAGACATATCTGTGGTTCTTGGTTTCCAAGAGAGGTTTCCAAAGAGAAAGTTGGGCTTTATTCTTTGTTCTTATTACCATTTATTACCCCCAAAGGTGGAGGGGACCTGGGTAATGCCTTTGTTTTGGATCCCCAACTTAAAGGCCTGTTTAAGTATTTAAATCTGCTTTGGCTTAGACATTTCTTCTTTGAAGATCTCCAAGTTTTCTCCCAGGAAAATTAAATACATCTCTGTCAATATCCTTCACAAACACATAATTTAAGTTCATTAGAAAATGGTTCACAATTGTTATGTGAGAGGTTTGCATACTGTTACCCAAATTAAATTGGATTATTCCAATGTTCAAACCATAGATATTTTAACTTGTAAACCAAATGAATTTTATTGAGGTAATAACGGTCTTGTAATCATGGCACTAAAATTAATACTTTAAGGACAGTTGAATAGAATTTTGCTGCTCAGCCCAGTGAAGGATTTATTGTAGCAGACACCACTACCTCTTGTGATGGTTATCTTGTGTCATGTTTGCCATCACACTCAGAACTTCCCTCAGCATTCATCCCTGGAGCTCTCAAAGTACAATTGTTTGTGCTTTGGGAAGGAAACCACTTTCTGACTTTGGCCGTGGACCTTGAAGAAAATAATTTAAAATGTTCTTTTCATATGTATTGCTAGAAATTATCATGTTCCTTCTCTTGCTAGAATACCTGGGTAAGGATAGTCTGAAATAGCCTGTTAAGTAGTTGCTTTGCGGTCCAAAGTAAAGGAAGGTAATTAAGACAAATATCTTTGGGTTTGTGGTTGTCTTTTTTTTTTTTTCCTTTTGTTTTAACACTTTAAAACATGTCACTTTTTCAGTAAAAGTCTTAGGTTTGGTCCATTCTGTATTTGTATTCTTTTTTTTAACTCTGCGAATAATTTTTTCCAGATGTATCCTTCCTTCCCTATCATCTCCAGGGTAATTAATGAGTAGATTTTCTTACTTGAAGCATATTTTTCCTGATTGAAATAGAGCAGTTTTATCAATGCTTATCTATCTTTTCCCTTTTTAATCCTGACATAGCTTAAGGTCTTATAGCTCTTATCTGAAGTCTTGAGGAGTCATAATTTAGCATTAATTTTATAACGTGTGATGGAGCAGCAGGAGGAGGAGAGCAGGTCAGTGAGTCAAACTGGCTGGTTGAGGGAGTCCTGTGTCTGATACAGGTTGGGAGATGAAGCCAAATGTTCAGTGGTAGGAAAAGAAAATCCCCTGTTGAATGACCTTGCAAAAATCAGGATTAAACTGCAAAGTTGGCCTTTCAGTGGGCACTGTCCCCACCGGTTGTGTTCCGTCCATCCTGAGCTCTTGTCACCTGGGTCACTGGGGAATTCCTGCTAAATGTGGTATTTCAAAGTGCTTTGTTCTGGCTGGCTGAGTTGGAGAGGAATTTCAACTTGTCTTTGGATTACCCAGTGTGTTATTGCTGAAGAGAATTGGGCCTTTTCACTTACAGCCCAAATCAAATGGGCCAGGCTGATTTCTGTCACTTAGCTCAGACCACGTCCTTTCTGGGGCAAATCCTGGCATCTCTATGGATTTTTGTTCATATTTTTATTTAAAAGGATGGCGTTTCCAAAGTACTGCACCAGTTGCCTGCTCTATGTAATGATTAAGATATTTTTCCACCACCTTCTTTTTCCAAAAAAACCACCCCCAAACCAATAACCATTTTAATTTGTGAAGTTTTTCACCAACATTGAGTGCTTGAGCTGCCTTGCATTCTTGCATAGACCTCCTGTTGAACTCTGAATTCCCAGTAATACTGAGAAGAGGTGAGAAATTCATTTATTCCAATAACTTCCAATCCTTGAGCTTGCCCCTGTTTTAATCCATCGAGGCTGGTGTATAATGAAGCCTCTTGGGCAAAAGGGCAGGTGAGATGTTCCTTCTGCCCTTCACACGCAGACGTGGAAGATTTCTTCTCTTGTTCCTCAGCGTTTGCCTCCCTGAGCTATCAGTCCTTCAGAGCAGGGTGGAAAAGCCCGTTCCCAACCCCACCCTGCTCGGATGAGATGGTTTCTAGTCCTGGTTTTTGTCGAGTTGGTGGGTTGGTTGGTTGTGCTTGGCGTGTGAGGGTTTTTTGTGGGACCTTTTTTAAATGGAATTTACATTTGCATCCGAATATTTTTTAGACCAGCTAAACATTTCCTTTGTAAAAGCTTCCTAGGGCGCTTTGGCTTCTACTGTGAGACCTGAAAGATGGTTTCATCTTGGGTTGCAGCCCTTGGTGGTGGAGAAAGTAACAGTTCCCAGTGGGATTAAAATTGTACCTGAGCCCCGGTTCTCAGTATCAGAATAGAGCAAGCTTTGTTCCCACCTTCTCTTTCAATTATGCTTTTGGTCATTTTATTCTTGGCTTCTTGTTTTAATTTCTTGCAGTTCTTTCTTACCTCGGTACTTTCTACAGGTTCCACTGACCTTTAAACATACAAGTCTCATTTTTCTGTAATTGTGTAAGTTTTGGTTTTAATACCTAGTAGTTTTCTTCCAAATATTAATTCCTTTTGATAAACTCTATTTTTCTTGGTGTAATAATGTTGCACATCAGTGGATTAATTTTTCTTTCTAACACTTTAGTTAAAACGAGTATGAACTCCAACAACTGTCTTGACACTCTTGTGGTATTTTCCGAATGTTCTCCATGATTATAAAATGCTAAATTTTGTATGCTGAACTTTAGAAACCACTTCAAAACACTGAAAGAATTTTTTTCCATGTATTAATTTTTTAAAATCAGTGGACTCAATATAATGTGAGTGTGGCACATTAGCTTGAATAATGATTTATTCTCCAGTTCCATCTGCATATCTGATTTAATTACGCTCCAAAGAAGGAAAGGCAAAGGAGATATTATCTTAACAAGTTAAGTTTTAACTTGCACAAGAAACATTTTCCCCTCTCTGCCCTTTAAATAGTTGTTCCTTGTCCCCTGATGCGCAGTGGGGGGAATGGCATTTGCCATCCGGTGGCAGAAGGAATCCTATAGATGCAAAGCTGCTCCACGTGTGAATTAGCTTGGAGTTGTATTGTGTTTCTTATACTAATATAATATTGTTCTAGTGCTTGCCCCTGATTAAAGACATACATAAATAAATAATTTATAATTTAATTAATAAGGTATAATATGCAAAGCACAGTAATTTCAAACAGCTTGTAATGTCTCTAATGTACTTTCCATTTTTTATTTTACATAAGGGCTATATTCATTATGTGGTTATGATAAACATACTAATGAATTTTATTACAGGAACAAATTTAAACATGTAAATGAGATCAAATAGTATTAAAATGCAAACGACGGGGAAACTTATTACAAACTAACCTTGCCAACATCCATGGAGGGGGTTACAGAAAGGACTCCAGGAAGCTGCACTCGGGATAGAAGTCAGTGCAGTGGTTTCACAAAGTCACCGAACATAGAATTCGTGATCTATCCCTTTGCAGTGCTGCAGAGACTCCAGCAGACAGAAAAGTTAACTGGAATCCTGTTTTACACGTAACTTTGGGTGACAATTAAAATCCCTTTTCTTGTTCCAGTGAACAGTAATCTGTGCATAATTACATTCAAATGAGATATTAGCATTTTTTGTGCTTACTCTTTGTTAATTGCAGAGTTCACTCACCATGGTGATGCTTTTGATAGAATCAAGCAACCTTATTGACCTGATGCTGCAAGGCACGTTTGGAAATTCTGCTGTATTCTTCTTCCTTTTTTTTTTCTTTTTCCCTTTTTTTTTTTTTTTAGTTTTTTTTATTTTGGCATTTTGAGGAGTCCTGCTGCTTTTATTACATTCCTGACACTTTTGTTAATAAATCATTGCGAAGTTAATGAAAATTGCATTCAGGCATATCCAAAATAATTGTGTCCTTTGTCATGCTAATAAATGGAAAGATGTTGATCCAATGGGTGAGTGCCTGCCCGTTGTGGGGAAGTTTGTGATACGTGTGCCTGTTGCACTTGGACTTCCTGCCTTGGCAAATCACTCCGTGTTAAAATATGGATGGGCAAAGCAAAAGTCAATACGTTTTATTTCAAGAGTTGTGCAACCTGCCTCTTAATTAGGCTGGGAAGTGGGGAAGCCTGGAAATGTGTTTATGAAGATGTACAGTTGTGTATTATCTGCAGGAACTGCCGACTGCTGACACCAGGATATACTTGGGGATGAAAACAGTCAAATATCTCTCTCTCTTTGCCTTCTGAACTTTCAAGCTTATTAAACCCAGGGCTTTTTAGAAGGGAGGGTGACAATTTTTGGTTTATTCCCCATTTCCAGGGAAAGCTGGAATAGTAAATGCAGGTGAGATTCAATTCTGCCTTTTCTTTCACTGTGTTTTTAATAGTGGCATTAATGGCATGATATTAAGCCACACAGATAAATATTAGTTTAGATTCTTGGTGCAGGATGCCTTTTATATCTTGTAGTAGAATTAAAAAAAAACAAAACCAACAGGATGGAGAGAAAATGGTAGTTAGGGAAATGTTTACCTGGAAAAGTCATAATTCATCCTGCAATGAGCAAAGAAAAGTTAATACTATAAAAATGCAGGTCATTTTAGTCAGGAGTATTTAATTTATCCAGTGGCCCGCCATGCAGGTTTTAGGGGTGTATTAATACTGCTACTCAATCCAAGCACACAGTTTCCATCCCTGTCACCCTGGGTGTAACATGCAGTGTGCTGGTTGCATTGGGGGATGTTTGAAAGATGAGGCTTTGTGTTGTCTGAACGTGGGTTTGTTTTTTTTTCCTCTCCTAATTTAAAGAATGGTGTATTCCGGAATGGTATGTTACCCTGAGATAGGCAGGTACATTTTTTGGTTTGTTTATTTTTAGTTAACAGCAATTTAAACCTCGCTGAAATATAACAAGGACATTTAGTGCCTTAAAACAGTATCTGCAAAAATCTTCGGTGTAATTTGCTCTTAAAGCCCAGCCAAGTCCTTTGCGCAGGAGGAGCCCCCCTGACTTGAGGAGGTTTGCTCAGGTGCTAGGGGTGAGAAACAGCTGGGAAAGTGGGTATGTTTGGGAGAGGCCTTTCAAATGAGCTTTGCAAAAGGGGTGGGGAGGAGATTTGTGTAACAGTATTGCAGAATTAGTACTCAGTTTTAAAATCTGGGACTCCTGAAAGTTGAGAAGAAGTTTGCACAATGGCCATAATCTCCCACTGGGTGATTTCTATTCTAGAGCATTTTGGGAAGCACTTGGCCAGGGAATGAAGTGGAAGTCTGCAGGTTTGTCAGCGTTCACAGCTCTGTGTTTGTAGCAATGTTTGGCTCCATTTGCAGCATGTTTGTGAGTCTCAGAAACAGGAAATTCTCAGCAATCAGAACAGTAAAGAGAAGCAGCACAATTTCAAAGCACGATGAAGGAACTGTCTCATTGCTCCTTTTTAGTTTTGAACATCCTCTCTGCAGGACAAAAATGATGTATATTTACTGGAAATAGACAGCAAGCACTGTGTGCTGTCAGGGCATTGACCGGGTCATATCGGCTGCCAAATTGACATTGAGGGTTGAGCGAAGGGCAATTTATGGAGTTCAGCTTTTCCCACCTCAAAGGTATTTTTTACCGTGAGTGTTACATAATATCATCACGTGTGTAAAGTTCACATCACATGTTTGGAAAGTTTACAGTTTGTTTTATGAAGCTCTTAGAGTGTAGCTCCCAGTTTTCTCATGCAGAACTTGCTACAGCGTTTATCCTACAGGTTGAATTCCTGTGTTAAACTGTAACAAGCAGTGTAGAAATCCTTTTTTTTGGGGGGGGGGGGAAAGATTGGAGAAGGTGAAGAAAACTTTGCTTGATGATATTTAAATAGTGTAAAATGAAAAACAGTTGAATTTGGTGTTTGAGGCACAATATGGATGTTATTCCCGTTGAATGCTGTTGCTGAGTGTTCCTCATGCTCAATTTGGGAAGGAAAAAGAAATGTCAGGTGATAAAATTACTACTACTTAGACTGCTTTGAGTATACAGAAGGTTTGCCTTCAGTCAAACTGATGTGGAGACTCAGAAATCTCTGCTCACGTTTCTTGGGAGAGAATCTGGTGTTAAAGCTGGAAAAATGAACAACTCTGACCCGGGAAAGACCCATCCTCAGAACAGCTGCTAACGAGCCTTTGGGGGCTGAGGACGACTTACTGAGGCCTGGAACTGAAATCCCAGTTTCTCTGAGGCAGATTCCAACATGTCCAGGTATCAGGTTGGCTGGAATTTAACAACCCGAGGGTTCACTCAGCCCATCTCGGCCAAGTGAGTCTGGCTGGGCTCAGGGTGAGCCAGGTCGGTGATCCGAAGGGATCATCCTGGTCAGATGGATCCCACATCTTACTGGGGTGGATGGGTCAGGGGGAGGAGGCCCAGAGAACAAGGAGCTTGTGAGCCAGGGATGGCAGCATTCCTGTTCCTTCCCAGTGAACAAACAGGACCCTGACATATGCTGGGGAGTCTGAGCCCCCAGAATGTTTTCATTGTCTGGGAAAACATCACCAATAAAACCCAAGTGGTTGCCACCTTGTGTGGGTGAGTCATGTGCTCTCAGTTCTGACTGTGAGCAAAGGCAAAAATAAAATGGTTTTGGCAGTCGTAGAAAGCAAGAGACAATTCATCACAACTTGTAAGAACTGCAGCTTCCAAAGCTTGTTTCTTTTGTTATTCCTGCCTTAATTCATCATATACACAGTTCCCACAAACAAACTGCTTCCAAGAGCTTCTCTCCACCATTTATTTTAGGTGCAGGGCCTCTCTTTGCCCCTGAGTTAAGAATGTCTTACAGTTCTCTGCAAATCTTTGTACTAAACAAACAAATAAAAAGCCATGTAGCTCTTGGAGGAGGTCCAAGTGCTTTTAAAATTAAATGAAGAGCATTGATAACTAACCCCAGTAGATCTTGGACACTCTCTATCCGGGAGAGTGGAGAGGCTGAGCTGTGACATCCCCTCCCAGACGAGGATTTCTTTTGCCCTGAGCAGTCAGTCCATTGAAAATCCTGTGCTGGAACACTTCCATAGCCAAATTCCTATGTTTTGTGAATGGATGTGCTCTAAAGAACTAACATTTCAGACTATTCAGGGGAGTGGTTTTGATTTGTATGAGGAATTATCAGATTGAAGAGAATAGATTTTGTCAGATTTAAAAAAAAAATCATATTCTACATAAAACTAACTAGAATTTGTATGTCTACGGAAAGATCTTGCCTCACTCTGTAAAACTTGTCTTCCTACAAGTCTGACATGTACAGATTCCCACCAATTCACATCTGTCTTTCCAGATAAATGCCTGTCCTTATTCAGTGTACACACACAGCAGTTTGATATTCTTTCTAAACTCTAATTGTGAGTTTTCTTGAGATGTCTTGGTGGAGTAACTTTATTTTTGTAAAACTATGGGTCCCAGCTTATAGGACTGCAGTACAATTCTTTATGAAGATTATGGCACCATTTTATCCCCTTCTTATCAGAGGAATGATGAAGGAAAGGCAGAAATAAAATGCAGAGTGGTGGCATTCTTTAGAGGCAATACTTTAGAATTAACTGAAATGGAAGTCTCTAATGCCTGGTCCTTTGCTTGGTTGACTTGTTGGAATTCTACATTTATATTTCTGCTTTGAACTTTATTTTTTTGGAATCAGATGAATATGGGAGGGAAGGTGTGTCTTATTATTTATAGGCAGATAATGACAGGCTGAGGGGTAATGGTTCTGAGCTGCCAGAGGGCAGGGTTAGATGGGATATTGGGAAGAAATTCCTCCCTGTGAGGGTGGGGAGGCCCTGGCAGAGGGTGCCCAGAGAAGCTGTGGCTGCCCCATCCCTGGAAGTGTCCAAGGCCAGGTTGGACAGGGCTTGGAGCAACCT
>JAWMRA010000113.1:3032076-3047663 GCA_035584735.1 Pseudotriccus pelzelni | reverse complement strand
CCCCCCCCCCCCCCCCCCCCCCCCCCCCCCCCCCCCCCCCCCCCCCCCCCCCCCCCCCCCCCCCCCCCCCCCCCTCAGGGATGATACTTGACATCTTTTTGCTTTATTCTATTTTATTGAAGACCACTCTTTAAATTTACTTGAAGGCAACCGAATCTCAATTGTCATGTAGAAGCACTTATACGATAAGATATTGTTAGTTATTGAAGCGGTAAGAAGGATTTCAGTGCAATTATGGCTGAGATAGAGGCAGAGGACGCTGATGGACTTTATTTAACTTTCTCATATATTAAAAACCTTGTGCTTGAACATTTTTTTGGTAGAGGTTCTGAAACCTCAGACTCCTTGGCTGTAAGTTTTCATTTGCTGGAGTAGCCTCATGCTGTAGATCTACTCCAGTAAATATTAACAGAGACATTCAAGGAGTTAAAGGGGTCCTTTTTCACTGAATGGTTTAGGACTGATGCTTGAATGGTGGAGGAAAAAAATATAAATAATTAATGCTGTAAAAAATTATCACTCCTTAATTCTCTAAGTGTAAGAGGATGTTGGGAATATTCTTGTTTGCTTCTTGCTTCTTTCCAACAATGTAGAAACTCCTTCTCTAGTGCTTCTTCTGTGAAATATTTACTTTTGATTTGTTTGTTTTGCTGGTATTAACCAAACCAAAATCAGGGAACAAAATATTCTCCAACAAAAGCGTAAGGGAAACACTAACTATTTTAAGATTATGATTTTAATGAAGATGTACTTTCTCTGCAGTCTTCTCACTGAAGCTCAAGAGCACATGAGCTTCTGTGCAGAGGTGCAACAGGAGGCCATATATAAAAATAAAAAATAAATTTATAATGCCATTTGTTTGTACTGGCAAAAGCTGGAGACAGAGTTTTGTTGCTGGAATGGTTTATCTTGAATTTGTGACAGGCTGTGGTGGCTTTACAGCCTGAGCTGTTTGAACAATTTATTGGTGCAGAGAAAGATGATCATTTGTTCCTAATGAGTGGTTTCAGCATCTAGAACAGTTCCATATTCTTCTAAACGCAAATCTCTCAGGCTTTTGGTTTCTTTCTTGACCCAAAGTATAAGGAAACTGGATGTCAGTAAGCACATGGAAAAATCTGGGTAAATTTTAACTTTTGCCCATCAAATAAGTTCTAGTAGAGTTTATTCTTTGTGTGACTCACCTCTGCTATAGGACAAGCAGAATATTTTTATTTTCCTGAAATGAGCGCAGTTGGGCCTGGTGAAAGAGATCATGGCATTTTTGGATGTCACATTTGTGAAATATGTGATACCTGATGGCACAGCACGGTGACACACGGAGAAAACATGATGAGATAGGGGATGGATGTTTCAGATCCACAAGTATATCCAACTGTTCCCTATGGTCCTGGTGACACTGCGGTTTTCCAAGTGCCTACACACTGAGCAATCCCTGTCCGTTTGAGCTTCCATGGAAAATCAACCACTCAAACCCCTGGGTGAGGCAAGAAAGCAGCCATTAAAAAAGGAGAGAAATCCTCTGAAGAAAGAGGGTGTATTCTCCAAGAGATGATCCCTGCTCCAATGGAGAAGCAGGACTCTTTAATCAGCTTAATCACTGGATGATTTATTTTAGGACCGATTACTCGAAGGCAGGCTCCATTCTGCCTCACATCTGATGCGTTTCCTGAAGCTGTGGTGGATGCTGGGGCTGCAAAGGCCTTTGAATGTCCTGACCTTGACAGGGAGATCTGTGAATACACATGGCTGACTGAGCTGCCACCTGCTTTCTGCCATTGGAATAAATAGGAATTTTTGGTCTTCATGCTACTGATTTTGAGTAGTCAGTGTTACTGTCCCACTGTGCAAACTGTCCTCAAAGATAAAAATACAGTTTTGTGGGGGGTTTTGGTTGGTTTGGGTTTTTTTTAGTGGTCTTTGATTGTCTCCTAAATTTTTTCTGTTTACGCGTTGTCAGCCTGTAGGAGGATCGGGGAGTGTTTGTCCACGTTGCCCTGGATGACCTTGGCTGTCACATCAGTTCAGAAATTAAAAACAAAAAAATCACACAGTCCTGTATTTGTAATTTCACAAGGGCTGTAATTTGTAATGGAACAAGATTGGTGTTAAAGCTGGTTTCTGTGTCAGGTGGTGGAATCTGCCCCCAAACTTGTGGTGTGACTCTTGTTTGCCACACAGACACACTAAAGAGCTTTAGCTCATTGAAACCAGTCTCATTTGTGGAGCAGAAGCTGATGCAAACCAGTTGCAGGAGGTAAATCTCTTACATAGGTGACACCACAAGGTAAACTCTTTCCCTCTGAGAAGGCAAGTCCTATTTTTAATTTTGTTTTCTCTGTCATGGAGCCACTTATGGCGTGTGATTAATGTACAGCTGAATTAGTGCCAATAAATAATGCAAGTCACTGGGGCTAATTTTTCTTGCTGAGCATATCTTCAGCGTGAGCATCTCCTAATCAAAGATGAGCATAACAGGGAGAAATCAAAGCTAGGAGTTCATTGCACGAGGGGGTTGGAATAGCGATGTGGTGGCAGTTCCTGTGCTCACGGGGACATCTGGGTTTTAAGGATACAGGGCATGGAAAGAGCTTCGAGGTGCCAGGATAACATTAGAGGGACTCAAGTAAGGTGATGGCCTTGCTGGTTTTCCCTTCCACCAGAAATAGATGTACACTGATCCTCTTCCTTAATAAATACGTGGACCTGCTGCCTAGTGCATGCCAAGAGTCCCAGAAGCTTCAGGGCCCCCCTGGGTGTACGTCAGGGCAGACACCACACTGTCATGGCCTCTCTTTTAAAGACTCCGTGAATTTTTTTTGCCTTCTATTGTTATTTGGAAACACTGTGGAAAGTGGATAGAAACTGGTAGTACCTTCCTAGAGCTCTGCTGGACTTTATTTTCCCACCTGACTGGGATTCCAGTACTGCCTTCAGGACCAAGTCTGAAGGGAAGTGGAAACGGGCATGAGAGGAAACGAGGAGTTCACATTTTAATCCTCTGCAGGAGTAAAAATATTTCATTTTTATTTTTTCTTTAATGCCTATTAAACTTGTAACTGTGAATACTTGGGTTAAAAATTATATGTAATGACTATTTTAGACAATGTCCTTGGGGTGCCTTTAGAACTCCAGAGGCACTGGGACATCTCAAAATGGAAGCCAAGGTGTCTGGGTAGTTGCTTGATAAATGTTATTAAAAGCGTTGAATCCCTGAACTGGAGGCTTCATTACTTGATGATGTTTCTATATTAAGGATGGGACTGTGGTAAAATGTTCTTTTAAGACACACAGTAGATGATAAGAATTAATTGATTTTAAAATATGCATTTCATCTGCAGCCTGGTTTCTGCACACCTGGTAATGCTGACACGAGAAAGGAAAAGGGAGAGGTTTGTGTGGCAGCCTGTGGGGAGGCAGAGCCTGTTCCCAGAAACTGGTTTATACCTGGAACTTGTAGGGAAACTCATGTCCACCTCTGTGTTCACACATCTACCCTGTCCTTACCAGCCTGTGAGTTGTAGCTTCCTGATAAGATACTCCTTATTTCCATGTCATGCGCAACAAGGAGCAACATGGAGTCCAGAAGGCATAATTTGTTGACAGAATTTCATCCATCTAGGAAGAGACTTAAGTCACTGCGTCCCGATTTTGTCTTCATCCCTGCTGTTAATCAGACACCTAAAGAATCCTGGAAGAAATTCCAGGGGAAAAGAAGGCAAGCTATAGCAGTGCTGTATCCTCCTTCTAGATCATCCGCTTTATTTAGTTTAATTTTTCTCAACTTTTGTAATCAATAAACATGCTACTTTTTATAAAAGAAAAATCAATGTCCTTAAACCTGTCCACGGTGTTACCTATATAGTATTTACATGCACGCTTGTACATATTCTGTACCAAGAAATGCAGATCCTGTGGCTTTTGTGTAATCTTCCTGCATTTCTTGACAGGAGGTTTTCTCTTGTGAAGTTGGATTCACTGGGGAACGTGGTTGATTGAGACAGGAGTGGCCACAGCTGAGTTGTTCAAAAATAAACTCCTGTGTTAATGCTTGGAGTTACCTGTAATTCAGTGGGGGTGGTACATGTTCCCCACATTGGAAATCAGGTCACTGTTTAAGAGTTTAAATATGAATAAGGTGCCTAAGGTGGGAGGTTTTGGCTTCAGTGAATCGCCTCAGGTCACAGAGCAAATCAGTGGCAGAGTCAGCATTAGCAGCCAAGTTTTTTGCAGGCAGACAGTTTACTGTGCTGTAGCCATCCCATAAATATGTCTGTCTGTGCCTCAGTGTGCATAATTAATTCAGTCCATGGTGTCTTAGCTCTTCCCTCCTGGGCCGTGGCTGAAGGCAACGTTGCATTTTCATTAAAACCTCTGCTTCCTTCACTCGGGTCCCAACGCCACAGCTGGGAGTCAAATACAAACCAACTTCTGCCATTTCTTGCCCTGCCTTCCTCCTTTGGGAAATGATTCAACTTCATAGGGAAACAGAGGTATTTCTGCCCAAACTTTGGCTCTGGAGTCAGGGATCTCCAAGAACAAAACCCATGGGCATCATCTTCCAGAGGAGGATTTGTTTAACTTCTGGAGGTTATCCCAGTGACAAGTTCACCCTTATTTGATAACAGTGAAACAGAAGTTTGATGCATTTGCTTCAGTGAGATGCCATCTGGGAAATAATATGTTATGTGAGTGTTTATAACAATTGTGGTTTAAGCCAAAATTGACTTATCGTGATTGCTGCAAATAATACTGCAATGGCCTGATTTAGTCTGATATTTTTCCTTTGTTGAGCAGAGAAAATTCTTTATTTTTTCAAGTATTCTGTGCAGCGTAAATCTTGCATTCTCAAAAGCAATGATTGCAGCTGATTATTCTCTGTACTGTAGCTCTAAAGAGGGAAAAGGTTGTTTATGTAATTGTTAAGTGTTATATGTGTTTAGGCTTTTGCTGTTAGCTTGAGTGCAGGTTATTCCTTCAGAATTTTGGACAAAAAAGGGCTCGGATTTTTCGAGTTTGAATTTTTTTTTGAAACAGTTTAGTTCTAGTGAAGGAAGAAAGTTCAGTACTTTTCTGTCTTGGGAAAGAGCAATTTCGTAAGTTGTGCCAGATCTGGATCATTCCAAGACTGCCCAGGAATGACATCTTCACTTGTTAAATGTGATATGATCTGCAGGGGAAAGAAAGTTGGAGAAATTCTGTAAGTTTTTAGAGTTGCTGTTGATTTCCTTTCCTTTAACACAGCACAAATTGAAGGCATCAGACTGGCTTGCCAAAGGGACAGGAGTCCTGTCTCTTGCTCGCTCCAGGAGCGATATATTTACCAATAGTACCGACTTTCTCACACTGTCTCAATGGTTGGATTCAGTGCAGGAAACGCTGGTGAAAGATTGGCTCTGCCCGTTCATTCTCTCTTCCCAGCCTGTTTTCCAGCTACTGCCAACTCTAGTGTTGTAAGATTTTGTGCAGTTTTTATTTTTGCAATGTGGACATCTGTCCAGTGGGAACAGAAGTGAGAATTTCAGAGTTTAATGGAAACCTGATAACTCAGTTATGAAAATGCTAATTAAGGCATATTTAAATGAGGCCTTTACAAATGATAGTTTTTATGACTAAAATCCCTTCCCACTTATCATCTGCTCAAATGACTGATGGAAAAAATTAACTGTTAGATTTGAAAACAAAGCAACTGAAGGACTGAGGGATTGTACACTGTCACTGTGAGTTCTTTACATTTACATGAGATGTGTTTTATGCCTTAAAACAAAAAAAGATATTAAGTAAAATGATGTGTTTTAAGGTTCTGTCCTATTTCGAAGTTCTCTAGGGCGTGTTTTCTCACAGGCACTTAGAACTTTCAAACTTAGACTTACATCAGTTTCTTCCTATGGAGTATTTATGGTACTGGGAATTGTATCCTTAGATGGTGTGAATCCATGGATCCAGCAGTGTGGGAGAAAGCCATTTGGGGGAGCAGAGGGAGGGAAAGTTCTCTCTTAAGTAGAAGCCGTTGGATCTTTGTGGCTGAATAAACACAAGAACTGTTCTCCCTCTCTTGCTCAGCGTGGCCAACAGCGCACTGGTACAGTGAGAGTTTGCTGCAATTAGGCACCGTTTCACACCCCCCTTGCCTGTCAGGGAGGTGTCAGCTTCCCATGGAACTGCTGGGAGAGGCTCTGCAGAGTTCTGAGTCCTCAAACTGCTTCTTAGGGACAGATTTAAAATGCACGCCCCAATCCAGGGCATTGACTGATTCCTCCTGCATGGGCATACCCTGAAAATACTGAGCCCACCAACTGTATCTTAGACTGGAAAGGGTGACCTGTGTTGGCCACTTGTACCAGATAAAGCTCTGGCTCTTTGTGTCTCCTCTTTCCTCTTAGGGGCAAAACAAGTACCATGGATTTAACGGGCATGTTTCCTAACAAATCCTATTTTTTAAGCTCTTAATTGCACATTTTCCTACATTTCAAGTAGTTCCCCAAACCAATGGGGACACAACCATTCACAGAGCACAGGTTGCAAGTTTTAGAGCAGCACTCTTATTTTTCATATAAAAAAGTATCTGCACTGGATATTCCCCCTGTACAGAACACACTGAAATGGGGGTGAGTCCCAGGCTATGGAAATCTTTTTGTTTCTCATCAAACTTGTTCCACTTGCAGGATTTTTTTCTTCTTGAAAACTCTTGCTGACCCCAAGGAGTGTTGCAGCATTATCTGCATGTGGTGACATTTTGATACAGATCTGATGGCATTCTGATACATTATATCTATATGTATACATTATATTGAGTTTTAGTGCTGTATTTGATGTGGTGAACGCATATAAAAGACAAAAGTGTAACGAGAGTCAAAGGAATGGAAGCTGAAACTGCATAAACTCATGCTGGAAAGAACTAGCGAGTTTTAAAGAGAATTCCTAGAAACATTTAGCAGTGAATGAATTATTTTAACTCACTGGAATTCATTAAGAAGAAATAGCTTTCTAAAATGACTGCTCAGCCTCAGCTGAAGGTTAGAGGTGCAAAAGAGTGAGAATTTGTGGCTCATGACACAGAGATGTTCAAGATGTTCTTAAACCTTCCTGCATGTTCAGCAATGTGCAGTTCGTGGTGGAGAGATGTGCACCCAGGACCAAACCCAGCACTGAGGTCTTTAAAGTCCATTTTCAGACCTTTCCAGAGAGTTTCCCTTCATCCAGAAGCAGGAAGTGTGTGTTGTGTGAGTGCATATGCACAGGGGAGACAACCCTGGTGTTTGTTTGTCTGACACTCCAGTGCTAAACCCTGACTGTTGGGGCTAATTAATGGGATTGGGTATTTAAGTCATTGCTGTCACTGGTTTGGAAAACCAGCACTTTATATTTTAATCTCTTTTGAATGTGAGAAGTGGGATTTCTGCGTTATCCAACCTAAAATGTGGCACTAGATCAGCAAACAGCCGTAAGTTCACGTGTTCCTGTGGGAAGGTCTGTGGTGTGCATGTGTGGTGTGTTCACCCAGGAACAGCCACAGGAAAAGAAGTGTGCTCAGGTTCTTAGCCTGATGTCCAGAACCACGAATGTTTTCACACGGGAGCTGTGTTGAGTGTTTTTGTTGTTAATGTCTTTACAGCAGTGAAACGGGTCTGTTTTGACACGAAGTGCATCCGTTTTTCAGTTGGTCTCGTGTGTTTCTGTGTCTGGAGTGGGAGCAGAGCCTGTCATGAATCTTTGTGGAGTCCCTATCCGTGTTCTGACTTGCACCAAGACTGATGCTCAAAAAGGCTGAATTTGAAAGTGTAATCACAGAGATGCGGAGAGAAGAGCTCAGGGGCTGAAAAATTGTGGCTGGTGATCAAGAGAATTTTGATTAAAAAGCACTTTATGTAACATCGTCCATACGCTGATAAACGTTCATCTGTAAAAGCTCTCTAGGACTGAATTCTTTCTAATAATGTTTGTTTATTTTTACCTTAATTTAAGAGCAAACCTCAATTATGCATCTGCCAAAGGGAGAGCTTTTAGTCCACTTGTTGGGGACTTTAGGATTTGATGAAGGGTTTTAAAGGGAACTTGAAGCCTGAGATGCTCTTGACATTTTGGTTTTCTCTAGACTTAATAAGTCTGTGTTTTTGGAAGGGCTTGACAATGGGGGACACTTTTTTTCCCATCTTCCAGTGTCTGACAGGGTTCTTAGGGGGTTTTGAAGAACCTTCATGTGCAACTGGCACATGTGGTGGCATCACAGGATGTCACTTACCCTTTAGGCCTAAAGTAGACCTGGTCTTTCCACAGCAGACATCTATGAGCTTTCTGGGATAAAAACCTGTTCTTCAAGAAAAGGCTCAGTTTGAGGAAGATAAAGTTGTCTAGAAATCATAAGAGATGAGAGTGAGTCAAACAGTTGCTTTCTCAGTGGGTTTTTTTTGGTTTGGTTTTGGTTGATGGGGGTTTTTTTTCAGAAGGAATCTGTCATTATTTCTTTTCTTTTTTTTTTTTTTTTGCTTTTCTAGTTTGCTGTGGGTTTTTGTTCTTAATGACAGACCCAGGTGCCAACAGCAAATGATTTCAAAGCCTGTTCTGCAGCTGCTGCTGCAGTTCTGGACCCCTCCAGCTTGTGCTAAACTTGGTGGTTTGAAATCCACGCCGAGTGCTCACCATGGTGCTGTATCCCCGATGAAGCTCTCCCAACCAATCTTAGGGAACAGCTTCTTCTTTTCCTCTCCTGCTGGTGGGTGCTCCTTGCCTTACTCTTGAATTATTGCAGGACTTTCTGTAGTTGGGAACGGGCTGTGCTCAAGCACGAGCAGCACTGGCAGTTTGATTTAGCTCATACAGACCAGTTCCACCAATACCTGGTTCGACAGCCTAAGTCAGGCCTTAGGTCGTGCATAGGCACTGGTGTCAGCTTGCTGCAGTCCAGCCTGAGTGACCCAGGATAAATCAGGCTGCACATTCTAGTCTGGCGTAGAGTAAAAAACTCCAGCAGTCAACTTCAGATCAGCAAACTGATCATTCTCATGTGCCGCGGTCTAGGTGAGGGCTCATTCCCTTAAAATGCTGTGGGGGGGTTTGTGGTCACCGTGCACAAACTCCAGGGGGAAAAAAGGTGCCAGAAGCTACTTAGTAATTTCTTGTGTCTCTACAGCCTCCTCAGTAAACTTGTTTTTCTTCTCATGCTTTTACACAAGGAACCAGGAAAAACGGTGTCAACGCCGTCTGTTTAAAGAGAAACAGTCCACTAACCTTTTGGATACTGGGAAATTTCATGTAAAGCAAGAACATCTTGACAGGGTATAACTTCACATTTATTCAAAATAAAATGATCATTTATTAAGAAAACAATGTCTGCTGGTGGTAACCCCATTCTGATTTTCTAAATTAGCCCTTCTCCACAACAGGCTCATTATCTGGGAAATGACTGCTGCAAGTGCAGTATTGAAGGGAAATAAGCACGAGTAGCAGGAAGAATATTATTATTATAGCAGCTCCCAGTAGTGCTGCTACCATTAAGATCCTGTCAGAATTTTCATGGGAAGGCTCCTCTTTTCCAATATTTTTTATTTTTACATGCCTGTAAAAATCAGAGCTCTAGAGGAAACTTGCATATGAGGTCTGAGGCCAGCAGTGTGTGTTTGCTTTAAGCAGCTCCTGAAAAGTAACTTGATGCCACCAAAGTAGCTGTTGTTTGATTGTAAGGCATGGATTTTGATCTACCTGATTTTTCTTCTATACTAGAGTAAATCCATCCATTTTATGATTTTCATCTGGGTTTGATCTCTGCCTCTCTCTCTCTCTGTCATCTTCCTTCCCAAGCTGGGATTCTGTTAGTGGCACAGGCAGTAAAACTGGCCCTGCTGATACCAACTGGAGTTTAACTGCTGACAGCCCTGGACATCAGGACTTTCCTCTGTGAGGAAGGTTAGTGTTGATTAACGTGATTCTGAATGACTGAAGGTTTCAAGCTCATAAAGCAAACAGAACACATGGCAAAAAGTCCCACTGCTTATTTATTTGTGCACCCGTGGGGTGAGAGGAGTGAAATGCTTGCTGTGTTCTTAGGAATTGGCAGAGACTTCCAGGAGTCCAGAGTTGCAGTGTGGGGACATCAGCAGAACAAGTGCCTGTGATCTTCCTGTACAGCCAGAAGTGATGTTTGTAAAGGGAAGGTGTTTCCTGTATGTTGCTTCTCTGGGGCTATTGTGAAATAATTTGGAGGTCTTGATGCAACACTCACCTGTTGAATATCAGTTTTGCCAGGAGAAAAAAGGCCTGGTAATTGATATTCTGATCAGTGGTTTTGGAAAAGGAACGCAGGGTTGAATGGATCTAAAAACTGATCGACTCTCACAGCTACAAATGTGTCCTCTCCAAGGAAGAGGAGTGTGGCCAGCAGAGGGAATAGGTCAGGAAGCAAATGCTGCAGACTCACGTGATATTTGCTCTGTGGCCAGACTGTGAGCACACCTTTGTCCCAGTGCCTGTTAGCGTGGGATCTTCGTGAAGTCTGAGTTTGTGATGGGTCTCTTCCTGACCCTCTTGCTTTATTCAGCTGAAAATCTCTTTTTCCAACTGCTCCCCAAGTAGGTGGATACACTTCTAGTTCAGTATTTCCTGACTGAAGGTCTCAGAGAGGCTTGAGCAGGGAGCTGCAGCACTGCCTGGCACGGGCAAGGGGCAGTGGAGCAAACCACAGGCACCTGCTCGAGGACAAGTTGGAGGTCATGGGAAGAAAAGCTTGTGCTAGAGCCTTCCTGCTCTGTGCTTCCTGCCCAAAGAGCAGGGATGGACACGGAGGGAAGAAGAGCCACTGCTTCCCTGATGGGCTGTGGAGGTGTGTCCTTGTGGCCTGGCTCTGGTGGCCTGTATGGCTACATGGAGTGGGGAGGAGGAGCGGCCTTCCTCTGGGAGCGATTCCTTCCCACTGGAGCTGGGAAGGAGTCAGGAATAGGGTGGTGATGGCAACCCTGGCTTGGCCGGTTACACAGGTATGTGCCAGGCAAAGCCTTTTGGAAGTGCAACCAAGCCCACGAGCTTCCTCATGGACACCAGGACTTTGGGAGCTGCATCAATTCCGAGCAGAGGCTCCCGCTGTCCAGAGCTTCAGCTGTCCAGATAGTTTGTTATGCAAGGACATGGAGTGATGCAAGTACCAGCAAAATGCAAGTTTGGATTTTGTCTAATTATGACCTCCTGAAGTTAATTTTTATGCATCAAAGCTATTTGACATTTGTCAAAACAAATTCGAGTCCCTGGGAGAGATTTCCTGACAAACCCGCCATTGATGTGACAGCTGACTCTCTGGGGAAGCAGGAGTGTGGCTGGCATTAAAGACTTAATGCTTCCAAAGTTCCTCCTGGCTCCCAGTCCCAAGGCAGGGCGTGTGGGCCGGGTGCGGTGGCTGCCGCGGCGGCGCGTGAAGGCCCTGCCGCTGGCGCTCAGCGGATCGGTACGGGGGGCACGCCGTGGGGTCCTGCCCTGCCCGGGAAGGGAGAGGGCAGCGTCGCAATCAGCAGCGAAGCACAGCGGTGGGCGCTCTCCTGGCAGCTGGCTGTGAGCGTGGAAAACGTGGCTGTGTGGCAGCCAGCCCCGCTCACCTCAAAGCCGAGCCTCGAGGAGATGAGCTCTGGGGTGGGGGTAGGGATGTTTGGGGTTCTCTGCTGCTTTTGCGAGTGATTGATTGCACCTCCTGTATCTCAGAGATGAGAAATTAGTAGGCCGATGTTTCACTTCCATGCTTAAAATAACCCGTTATTTTGCGCAATGAAATAATTTCTCATATAGCAGTCCTTCCCCGGCCTTTGTCAGATATTATTCAGCCCAGAGTACTTCCAAATACTCAATATTATTTCACCTACGTGTGCAGAATGCCTTCTACTTCCAACCTGAGGTATCATTCACCGGTTTGTAGTAGCCATTAACATATGCTTTTCCCATGGTTTGTGTACTTATTCCAAGCATGTGCCTTTTACAATGCAGAACACAAGAGACTTGTTTTGTAAGATTAATGAAGGTCACCAAAATTCTCAAAAGTATTCTGATAATTAAGGCTTTGTTTATCAAAAACAAGTTATATTAAGAGCAAAAAGATTCATGGTAATTATTCATAATCTTAACAATTCAAGTGTAGCCACCTCATTTGTGCATTTAATTCTTCTTGTTAATGTTTTGCATAAATCTGCATAATTACTTGAGTTGCCTGTTGTAATTTTGACAGCTACTCAGTTCATGTGCACTAAAGTATATCAAAAGCTTGATGTGCTGAATATTTATAATTTTACGTATGTTCTTGGGATAATATTTTTTCAACAATATTTTTAGTTTTTGCAAAATTGACATGGAATACTGGGAAGGACTGCCAAACACACATCTCCATATCGGCACATGATGGAACCAGAGCAACGCTTAAAGGTGTAGCGCTGCTGGTTGAACTATTTAACAGAAAATGTATGTGAAAATACACATGAGCTGCTAGGACCATTTTCCAGTGGGTGTGTTTTACCCCGTTAATGCGAACACTGTGAAAATGCACTTTTTGTTGTTGTTCGCTTTTCAAGAAAAGTTTCTTCAGCGTCTTCTCCACACGTGAAACTCGCTGCCTGGATTTTATTCACCCTCACGTGCCAAAGAAAATAAGAGTGAAAAGCAGAAGGCCAAGGCTGGTGCAGAGCAGCATTTGCATGGGCAGCATCAGCCCTGCCCGGGGAGCTCCGAGAACTCCTTGCCTGCAATCCAGCAAAACAAACCAGCCCCAACAACCACCAAAGCACATTTTCAGCTCCCCAAGTGCTCCTGCACGTGAAGGTTTGGGGGGGTGGGAATGAGAGTCGCATTTGTAAGGCACACAGAAAGAATAACAGCGTGGCTCGGTTAGGGTGTGCCATCCTTCACCCATGGCGCGGGGAGGAGAGAGGCAGTTGCAGAGGGAAAAGGTGGCACCGACCTCTTCTGCACACAGAATAAATACAGCATTTCATGGGGGCGGCAAATACTGAGGGTATTTATAAATATCTCTGTGCTGGTGAATTACAAAAGCAGTTGCTAACTAATTACAGCAGTAAGTTTTCAGTGCATCTGATGCCTGTCTGGCACAGCTCGGTGTGAATCTTCAGTCGTCTGAAATCACACACATTATTCAGGCTTTTTACAAATGTTGACAAAATGCTGCTTTGAAAAACCTAGTTCAGATCCCTTAAAAATACTGGCCCAAGACAGTTTTTTGAAAGACTGTGTTTTGCACCCTGAAGTTTTCAAGTTCAGCACTCAGGAATAATCTCCCAGCGTGTAAACTGTGGTGTAGAATCGTGGGCTCACTATTTGGGCCCACTTCGACCTTGCTAAAATAATACTGTGCCTTAGAAAAATGTATTCTTGTGTTTATTAGCACTTTCATGCAAAATTTTTTATTCTTATATGAAAACAGCTTTTTTTAAGATAGCCAAAAGGAGGGGAATCTGACTTCAGACATCAGAGCACTGTTTCCTAGGAAAGAGGTTTGCTATGACGCAAGTGCTCCTGTCCAACAGGAGAAGAAAATGAATGTATTCAAGCCGTATCAAAAAGCAAAATTCCTTAGATGCTGGTGTTCCAGCTCCACAGATTCCTCTGCTGTCACACAGAGGTGTTGCTGTACATTAATTTTGAACACTTAGTACACGAGAAATGTGGGTTATCCTTCAGTCATAGATCCACTTCAGAGGGGCAACACCATGGCAGGAGGGAGGAAGATTTAAACTGTTGTGCTCAAAATATATCGGGGGTTGATTTAAGAGTAAAAGGAGGAAAAGTGCAGTTGTCATGCCCTGCTATCTTTCACTTTAATGAGCACTCAAATGTAAGTGAAAAATTAAAAGGTTGTTATATTTAGAAATAGCTGGAGCCGTACACTCGATGTGTGTTGTACACAGTGGGGAATGAGCATAAAAAATGAGGGGGAAAAACCCATCTACTTTGCAGCTATATTCATTAATTAAAAGAGGATTGTTAAACTAAATTTGGAAAGGGGGAAAAAAAAAGAAAAAAAAAACTTCTTTAATTGTGTTTACCCAAAAGCCTTTTCTTCCTAATTTAAATAGCATAAACATCTGGACTAAAGCAATATTAGAATCATGGCAGTAGTCAAGCAAATCTTGTGGAAAATAATGAAATTAGATCCCTGGTGTTGTGACAGAGTAAGGGCAGGATACATCAGTTCGATGTTAATAAAATTTCCATGAATGACTGAATACAATTAAGAAATTGTCAGTTGCGGCAATGAACTTTTGTAGCTCAGAGATGTTTGCATCATTTGATTATGCTGGCAATTTAAAATTGTTTGTTAGTGTCTGTGTTGGGATATTAATTATGACCTTTATTGCAGCCCACAATTAAACCAGTCATATAGCAACAAGCAGCCTGTGCCGTGGTAGTAAAGGATCTGAACTGCTCAGAGCAGGGTCTTGGTGTGTTCAGACCATTCACTGATCATCCAAACTGGAAATTATTTGAGATGATCCAGTTCTTTAAAAGACAATTCAGCTGGGTTGAGTAATCCCTTTAATAAAGAAATTTTGGTTTAATAGCATTTTAACAGTTTTAATTGCTAACAACATCTGTAAAACTGTTTTTAAGAAGGGAGAGAGAAAGCGTTTTTAGCTGTGACTCCAAGACAAGCTTTCTCCTGCTTCAGGAAGAGAAACCAATTATTCATTGGTTAATTAGCTGTAAACAACTTTTTAAAGACACATCCATTATATATGTAATTATTGGGAAAAAACCTTTAATATTATTTGTGCTAATGCGTAATTATTAGTGCGTGCTAAAAGGATTAGCAGCATTTAGCTGACCACTATTGTTGGGAAATATCTGAGTGGAGAGAGGAGATTAACATCAGGCAGGAATGTGCAGGGATGGATCCAGCCTGTGCCTGCACCCCTTCAGCAGCGGCAACGGGCACACCACACAGAAACAAAGCCTTGCAAACTGAAAGCTCACACTTTTTCATCTCTAATATTTCTCTGATACATGAGGAAAATCCCTCCCCACGAAAGACTTTCTGGCCCCAGTGGAATACGTAATTCTTGTGATTTTAAATTTTTATTTTTTTTTTTTTTTAAACTCCCATGGCAATTAATCTTTTTTGTTTTGTTTTTTTTAGGGCTGTGTAGTCCCTTTATTATTGCACAGCTGAGTGGCAACTTTACAATGCCCTCTGTGCATCCATTTACTAACTGTTATACCTAATTTACTAAGAAGATGTGAAGTCCTGGTGAAATCTATTTAGGCTTTCGTAATGTGTTGAGTGGAGCCCTGTTTATACTCATTAGCATATGAATGAAAAGAATAATATTTTAAACACTTAAGTATTTTTTAATATAGGTCAAGGGAAAGTGTAACATTTGTCCTGATGTTATAAGTTACTAAATGGTCGAATAAATTAAAAGAGCCAATTTATAATTAAAAAAGGTGAAATTTATTAACAAACGGTAAATAAGCAAAATCCGCGGGTGGGGCTGGTTAGCCCCATGGCTAACAGCGCTGATTGTCTTCTTCTCTGGTCTTTTGTACCCTTTCAGCCTCGGTTTATCTCTTCTTGTTATCAGCAGCTGTCTGTCTTCTTGGCTTCC
>JAWMRA010000113.1:3011126-3031976 GCA_035584735.1 Pseudotriccus pelzelni | reverse complement strand
GGATCCCTGGAAGTGTCCCAGGCCAGGTTGGACGGGGCTTGGAGCAACCTGGGCTGGTGGAAGGTGTCCCTGCCCATTGCAGGGGGTGGCACTGGGTGGGCTTTAGGGTCACATCCAACCCAAACTATTCTGTGATTCTGTGATTTTATGATTTTACTTGCAAAGCCTTTTTCGTCCTTTCAGTAAAGTCATACTCAAAGACCACAATAAATACACAGCTCTGGTATTTTCTTCCTTTATTTCATAACAAATCCTTTGACTGATGCCCAAGTTCTGACTGTGTTTATCTCAGGAAAACCCCCCCCCTTTGGCTTCACTGGGCATTTCGTCCATCTCCAGCCTCTCAGCCCTGGCTGGTGTTTTCCAGCTGAGCTGTAAAGCCCTGGAAACGAAGGTTTGGGATGGAAGCACTGGCAGCACCTTGATGGGAGGGACTCTCACACCGCCACCATTCCCAGTGTCTGTTACCGAAATTGGTGTTGTATCTAAAACAATTGCTGTTATTAACAGGTTAAGCTGCTGGGATGTTAAAATAAAGGCTGCCCAGCTTTAGTGCATTTTGTTGTAATCATCTCCCAGATGCCTTGTCGGAAATCAATTCAAGTTCAAAACTGGCTGGAATTGGGAGGTCAAGGCTTCTGCAGACTAAATATTTTATCTTCTGCTCATGTCTGGAGCTTTTAAAGCTGTGTATTGGGGGCTCTTTTCTCATATCCCATCTGGACAAAGATGATTGGCTTTGCCATTTTGCCCAGGTTAGGACAAGGTTAAAATCAATTATAATCAATTATTAAAAGTCTTCTGTGACTGCAAGGCTTAAAAGGGGATTTTAAAAGTTGCTTAGTTCTGAAACAAGAATATCTTAGCTGCTAGAGCAGATGTCATCATTCTGGGATATCAGATGTAAATCCTATCTGCACCAGTAATAAATACACAGAATTCCTTCATCTTCTTCTTGTCCTGTGTGTTTTGGAAGGAATACTTAAATATGGAGCTAGAGCTGTAGGGAGGACAGTTTCATTGTGTTACAAAATCTAGCTGTCATCTCCAGGTATCCAGATGAGAGGGAGCTATTTATAATTTGGTGAACCAGGTGTTTTTTTTTTCTCCCCAGAAATGTATTCAGCTTCCTCTGGTCTTCAGAACTCAAATGCTAATTTTCTAGTATGTTTGGGGAACTCCATGCTTTTATCTTAAAATACAATAGTGTTTATGTATTATAATCCACTCTGCCTGATCTGCTTGAATATACAAGATCGTTGCTTCTCCCTGGGAATGAATCAGTGGTTTTGTTTGGAATAACTTTTGATGTTTGGTGCCATTCTTCCCATGCAAATCACATTCCACATTCTTCTCACAGCTTCTGAGTGAATGAGCGAGCATGTCTCTTTGTCCCTCAGCACCACTGTTTCCTTGCTTTTGAACATAATATTTATACTTTCAATTTACATTTAAGAAAATTAGGAATAAAGAATTAGAGCCTGAATTTTGGAGGAAGACGAGTCAAGGAGGGAGGAAGGATGTGCAGCTGAATGTAAAGACCTGCACACGAGAAATGTGTGTTTACCTGTTTAATTCTGAATTAATTAGTTTTTCTTAAGGAAACTGTCAGAGTGATGGTACTCAGCTCAGTGGCCTCAGTTGCCTATTTTTAATTTTAGGGTAATTTTGCTCCTTTTTGTTCTAGGGAGTGAAGTGTTTGACTGTGCATATCATACACCAGCATATATTGTAATATATAGGACAGCCTGAAACTCGGTAAATCTGGCTGAAAACCCTACAGTAATATGTGTTATCTCATGACTGAGTTCAGCCTTGCTTGTCATGTCCCAATCCACAGGGAAAGTGAACCCTAGAGCTGGATTTGGTTATCAGAAGAGTTTGGCTCTGAGCTGGTTTCCAGCCCAGCAGAATCGACTGGGGTTTGTAAGACAGACCAGGATCTTCAAAACATGAATCTTTAAACCTCTGAGCTTCACACATTTTACCTGCTACGTTGCTTTTCCTTGACATCTCCATTTCATGCTCAGAGACAAGTGATGGTCTGTAGGTAGATGTGTTTTAAAACTTAAGCAGAGGATGTTTCTGCACCACTCATGTCCTGAGGCCTCCGGAGGGCTCTGGTTCCTACGGAATTTCCACATTGCTGCCAGAAGCACAGTTGACCTGATTCTCCTCTCTGCGTGGTTTGAAAAATGTCATATATTTCAGTTGTCATTGGTGCATGTGTTCCTCAATCTGGAATATTTTTAAGAGGAATCAGGATCTGGCATACAGATCAGCTTCAACAACAGAACTGGCTTGGCCCCTTGGTGACATGAGGTGCACAACTTCAGGTCTGTAGCAGGGTTTTGAGATTCTGAATAATATGGGGGAAATATGAAGTAACTGTAGGGCTGTAAAAATGCTCAGACATTCAAAAATTTGTAAATATTTTCACGAACATAGGAATTGAGAAATATTTCTGTAAAATGCTCATTTGCAAGGTGATACAGTAATTGCACTCATTTTCCCAAGGATTTTGTAGTGAACATGAGGTTTGAAAAACCTTTACAGAGACACTGTCCTGAAAACCAGACACCTGATGAAACCCAAGGAAAGTGGAATAAATTACCATTGATTTTCTTTCTTTATACCCCCATCTCCACGTAAAAACACTGGGTATTCCACAGGTCTTAAGAAAAATGGTAACTTTCCTCCGTGTGTGACATTCAAAATCTCTTGTCACCCGAAAATACTTTGTCACCCCCATCCAAGCATTGGTATGTTTATTATCAAAACAGGTTAGCTCACTCTTGAACCATCAGAAAAAGTCATTAAACTTAAATATTTCTATGCACACTCATGGCCAGAAATTTTGATGTATTATTTTACTTATTTAACTGGAAGGTGTTAATGTCCATTAACAGAGTAATACTGGGCCACTTTGATAATTCTATATTTGTAAGCTTGTTTTACATTCAGATTCATAAGGGTGCAAAAAGCATTTTAATCAGAGTTTACCCACTAGTGATATTTGCAAAAGCCAGTTATTAATAGCTTATAAAGTTTTTTTATCCCAGTAATTTATTTCACATACAGGATTGTATCGCTTCTCAATTTCGTTTCCATGTGATAAACCAAGAGGTATAAAATATAATTTGCAGTAAGCCTGTGCCTGGCTGCACAACAACTATGTGCTAAAATGCATCCAAATGTCCTTCCTTTTCAGGGAACACCCCCAAACCTGACATTTCTGTGGCCTTTCGGCCTGGGGGTACTTAGGAAAGGTAATAATGAATGTTCTTGGCCGGTCTTTGGAAGTGCAGTGTTTTTGTTGGAGGCAGGAACCCCGTTTCCCTCTCCTTGGAAGGTTCAGGGGAACCTCTCGTTTGGCTGATGAACATGGCACCGAGTGCCTGAATAGTTCAAGGAGAGATGAAAAGTTCCTATTTATCCTGCACAGGGAAAATCCAAGTCTGGAGACAGCATGTGTTTCTCATTTCCATGCACTTTTATTTCAGTTATTTAGATGGATGGAGGCATCAGGCCAGATTTCCCCCAACAACAACAAAGGTCCTACACTGTCCAAACACACGACATTCCTGAACCCACTGGTCATGCCACCGAAAAAAGGTTTAAAGATTCAGCATGGTCTGTTTAAACAAAATAGCTGTGCTATTCATTTCTCCCCTGCACACAGGCACCAGTGTTTATATTGTTGGAGTTAAGTTTTAAAGTGAGCAGAAAATGTTGGTACAGAGCTCAAGCCCTGCACTTCCTCAGAAGAGGAAGGATGTTTGCCAGGCTCAGAGCAGAGAGAATGAACCCGGTTCCTTATCGGAACTGGGTTCATTTAAATTGCCATTAGCAGGAAATTAATATTTTCTCCTTCAGTTTGCCTTCTTTTTGCCTTTTGCACTTCATTGGTCACTGCTGGTTTTGGTTATGATGTCAGTGCCGCGCACACTCTGCTAAATACAAGCCAAGCCTGGTACTTTCCTTACTGACCCAAACCAGAAAAGTTCGTGAACTCTCCAAGCAATAGGGAGCCCATTTTGGGAAATCTGGATGCAAAGCTCTGTTTGTGCTTTGTTTTGCCATGAGACCAGGTGGTTTTCAGCAGAGAATGGATGGATGAAACGCCAGCATTTGTGATTCAGACGGATTTTGCGAAGTGCTCCGGAGGAGCTGCTGCAAAGCTTTTGGAATCACAGATAACATTCCTTGGCCTTTTGTTCTGGCACTCAGATTTTCTCCTGATTCAGAATTCCACCCGGAGCATCCATGGAGAGAGGGGTTCTTACAGGTGGGAGTTTCCCCTTCAGCTTGGTGTTCTGAGGGGAAGGGAAAGGTTTGAACAGGGAAGGTTTTTGCTAGGGAACAATACAAGTGGACAATGGAAAATGTCAGAGAGTAGCTGCTGGGCTGCAAACCTTATGAGAAACTTTGTAGATCTCTTTTTGGGCAAATGGAGTGTTTTTCTTAGTTTTCCTTAGAAGCTTAAACCTGTAATCCATTTTCTTTCCTTCCCTTCCCTCCCATGTGGACTGACTGGCTTACCATTACTGGGTTGCTTGTGCATACTGGCCTACTGCCTTGGAATATTTAGGAGAGACAGAAAGGAGCTAAGTCTTGTTTCTTTGGGAAAACAACTCAGACTTTATAGAGATTTGCATAGATTTTGTAAATACGTAGCAGATTAAGAGGATATATTATCATCCCAGTCGCTTAGATTTTGAGCCTGTGAACTTAAACATAAGAATACTGTGTGAACAATTTACTCTGTTTTCTGTCAGAGTGCTATTAAATAGTTCTAAAACGGTACCTGCCCTCCTCTCCCACAGGGTTTACATTTGTCCGTCTCTACACGTCCGTGTAGTCACCATCCTTTCCCCAGCTGAGTTCTTACGTCTGTCTTTTCACAGTGCTTTCATTTCTGCATCCTTTACCCTTCCTCTTTGCAGGCTTTCCCACAGGTAGCTTGATTTGGGCTGGTAGGGCTGAGAAGCTCAGCTCGGTTGTGCTGGTCCAGTAGCTTTGTGCAGGGGTCAGCAAGGTGCCGTATTAGCGCCTCGAGGCTTTGCCTGGGTTTTCCTTTCCCTCTTTCCCAGGAATTTCCCTTGCAGATGATGACTTTCAAGAAAGGAGGGAGATGAGCGGAGGTGACGATTTTTCTGCGGTGGTTTCTCACAATCAGTCCCAGTCGTGCCAGCAATCTCCAACTATACCCCCATGACACTCCCAGCTTTCCCCATCTGCCCTTCTCCTGTTGCTTCCTTCCATGCAAGTACTTTTATGTCACTAAGTGGTTACGTTCAGAGCAAGATCAAGGCTTTAATTTTGAAGGTATATTGGTACCTGCAAATGCAGATAGTTCACATGATAAGTGGTAAAAAAGGAAACAAGCACCTAATTACTGCTGATTTGGGAGTAAGTTGGGTAGTTTTGAAACCACAGTAGGCCCCAGGAGGCTCCTTTCTCCTGAGCCCCAGTGCACAGCGTTTGCTATTGTTTGGGTGTCTCTCAAGACAAAGCCAATCAGACAGAACAGATAGCATGAGGCCTGAGAGGAGCCCCGACTATCTGGATGTGGCTGATTCAGGTCTGGCATGTAAATCTGCTCCCAAGTGACTTTTCTAGGTTTGTTCACACTTTGATCTTTAACTCTCGTCTTCTTTGTGATGTAGCTATTTCAATTTCATTAATTAGACCAATAGTAATTCCTCCTCCTGCAGTAAAATAAATAAGCAAAAATAAACCATCAAACCTTCTGCTGCATTCACACCTGGCTGTTTAAAATCCTCACAAAATTACACAAGGCAGAAAGTAATTGCATTACATTAAACTGATATCCACAATCTTTCAACAAGTTTCTTTGTTTCCATGTGGAACGCTTTTATAAGTGTATTGAAACTCCTTTCTCTCTGCTCAAAGCTTGCTCCCAACTCTGTTAAATTCTGTGTGGACACCTCCCTTCATCATATCTGTTATATTTTATATCAACACCCTTTTATGAAACTTGTTCTTTATCTGGCATCCTGAGACAAGCCAGTCTTCAGGTTTCTGGACTGAGCTCACAATGGGAGTTTTACTATGTTAGTATTTCCTTATTTCATATATTTGAAGGCATGAGAGCTCTTAGGAAGAAAGTGGTTTCACTGGAGTTGAAACTACAGACTGCATTTTTAATGTGGAAGCCTGAAACAACATCTTCTGTAATCACAAGTTCATAAACTGCATTTACATTTTGTTTCTCCAGTACATATCCCTAACACAAAGCTTCCCGTGAATGCAGGGGGACAGACTGTCTGGCAGGAGAAGAAAGAGAGGGATTTGGAGTAGTGATGTGTTGGGCTGAGAGGGAGCAATCATAGAAGAGCCAGATAACTCCTCTGGGCAGCAGGAATGAGAGTGGTGATCCCAGGTACAAGAAGATGGGGTCCCATAACAGCTCTGTGTGTGGTCAGTGGGGCTGCCCAACTCTGAGAAAACAGTGGTAGTGGTTCTGTAAAATCATGACCACCCACATGTGTGTGGAGTGGATTTCATCACAGCGTAAATCAGAATATGCAAATGCTGAGTTCTTGTCCAAACCCACTTGATCCTGACCAAACACGTTATCTTTCATGGAGATATGTGGTCCAGACAATATCTCTGTCCATCAGCTGCTGGGCCCAACTGCCTTTTCATATCCTGGAGGTTATTCGGGCTGGTGCTCAGTGACCTTGCCATGAGAGTGATGCTCCACCAGCAGCTGGGGGCACGTCCAGGACAACCAGGCTGAGCCCAGAGCTGTGAACATCTTCAGCCGTGTGCTCTGCCGTCATTCCATCAGCAGTCTGAGCAGCTGGTGCAGTCTGACATACTGCAGCCTTTTCCCACCATCTGCAGTGAGAAACACATCTCTCACTCTGACCTAAATGTTCCCTGCAATGCCTTCAGTCAGTCCCTCCCAAGGACCCAGAAGTGAGTCTCTGTACCTAAGTCTCTGCCCATCAAAGACTAAGACTTTATTCACCTTTTTCCTTCACAGTCATCATCCTCATGTGCAGGTGGTTGAGTCCTCCTGTAGCTGAGCCTGGTTTAATTCAACAGCAGCAGCACAATGACAATGCAGTTGAGTTGTCCCACAGCGTTATATGTTTCCTAGGCACAACATTTCCTCTGCAATAATAGGTTTACTGGAAACAAAGCTGAGTAATGTCACTGTAAATAATACATTCTTGCTGCCCTTCTTTAAGTGAAGTCATAGGAAATGTGGGCAAATCTAAGGGCATTGTGTCTGTTCTTTTCATAAAACCCAGTGCTGACATGGCTATTAAATATGGAATTATTTTATATTTACATGTGGGCATGTGTTATTATTAGAATAGACGTGTTATAGACATACGTAATAGACAGTAGGGTTTCTGATAAATTCCCGTAAATGTATATTTTTATTTCTTTTATGCCTTTTTTTTTAATTGTCACATTCTTAATGGCATTCTTCCATCTGAGGAGGAGCTACAAATATCCAGTTGTTTTTTCTGAATAGCTTTCAAGAATAGCACCGTGTTGTTGGTGACAGGAGGATATCTTACGTTGAATTTTTAGTGGTGATGATGCCAGTAATAGCAGGCAGATGCTGCAATGTCAGAGTCTTTGTCCTGACCCTTGGAAACATCCTTAAAATCTGTGACATTTTTAGCTGCTGCTGACTTTCCTCGTTACTTTCCTTGCCACCTCTTAGTGGTTGGTTTGGTACATCTCCATCCAGGAAGGACATTGCTTCAATGTCACCTTCAGTTGCCTGGCAGAGCTCTCCCTCTGCACTGATCATATTTAGATTGATTAATATGTTGTGCTGAATAATGAACCATCCCAAACTTTGTATAACTGGATTTCCTCTGCAAATGACAATGGCTTGCTTAGACTTTAGACTTGGTTCTTTCAATGAGGCACCAAACCCTTCCTCCCTTTACACTCAGAAGAGTGAAGTCACTGATCTGAGACCAGCACCTCGTGCAACGCAGCCCAGATTTTGGCTTTAAATCAGTGTTTGTATTAGAAGAAAGGGGACAAACTGCCTGAGGGAAGGGGTTTAAGGAGGCATTAGATGAGCCAAGGCCAAGGTTGCTGTAGTTCCTTCACCATGGAAGGAGTGCAGCTGTCCATGTCCTCTGAGCACAAAGCTGGTCATGTCCCCATCCTTTTTATCAACAGCAAATGACCATCCTCACAAGAATTATGGATCTTTATCCTGGACCTTAAACACTGTATTTAGTTACAAGGCAGAAGGACATTTTTCATATTCTAGCGCTCCACATGCACCAAAAGGGAATTGCTTCCCATTGCCACCCTCTGTTCCCAGATGTGTATTCTGATAACTAATGCTGTGTGTAACCTGTAAGAAGCCCTCTTCAAATAAGCACTGGGTGTTTTGTCTGAAACAAAAAACATGTGGGAAGTTGTCACTGGGAAGACCAAATGGCCCAGTTCCCTTCTCAGGTAGATACGGATATATGGATATATAAAATCCTGATTTCTGTATGTGTCCATCCGAAGCCTAAAAGGACCTGTAACCAAGGGGTTATCTGTTGTCTAGATCAGGCTTCTGTTTTCGTCTGTAATCTCACAAATGGAACCCTTGGCTGGGGTTCAGAATGCTGGTCCTGCTGCTGTCCTGTAACAGGCTGGGAGAGTGGCAAATCCTTTCCCATCACACTTTTCCCATTTTTTAAAAGCACTTGAGAAGTGTTTTGGGATCTGCCAGAGCGAGGTGGTGTTATTAAAGGTGTACAGGTGAAACCATCCATCTTGATTTTTCCCCTTATCCACTGGGGTGGGCAAATCAAATCTTTTGTCTCTTTGGGGGTGGGGGAAAGTACTTTTTACTAAATTTCACACCAGTGAGGAAATTAGCTTTGTATTTTTGCTGTGTCTGGGATTCTGCTTGAGTTGGTCTCAGCAAACAGGTAAAGATTTCAGCTCTACACTGCTGCATTGCCTTCCTTCCCCATAAAAATGACTTCATGGCAGACACTGGCGTGCTGTGTGAATTTATGTGTACATGTTCTGTGTGAAGCATGGAGCAGCACCTTTGTCACGCTAATTAGAAATGCCTTAAAAACCCCCAAATCCCCAAACCCAACCTCAGTACCTATGCAGAAGTTCCAGTGTTATGGTACTGCTGCACCCCCTCTGTCTGGGTCGAGGGCACTGGAAATCTTGGGGCGTGAAATTCATCCCTTCTTGCCAGCTGGTAGTTTGTGTTTCTTTCAGCACCGCATTATTTTAAACCTTGCAAACTTTTCCACGCGGATGTTACTGCATTTCTGACCATTTCACACAGGGCATGACAAAGAGTTTTTGCTGGTAAAGCAAACCCCCAATTCCAGCTGATAATTATGGGAGGTCTAACAAAACATCAGTCCCCTGGTGATCCTAATGCTGCTCCATGGTAATGCTGCCCCTCTGCTTTTCATCGTGGACATGAAGCCTGGACCAATTATCATTTCCTCCTACTGTAGCTTTTAAAGTGCTTTTATTTTCTTTGTTACTGTCTAGTTCATTAAACAAGGTTTTCAAGATGGCAATAACAGGATTAATGTTGACAATTTCGTTAGAACCATAATTCCAGCACCCTTATGCCTCCCAAAGAGATCCAGTGTGGTCTGTGGTCAGTGTGTCCGTCTCCAGTGCAGTTGTGTTTACTGCTCCCCAGACTGTGCCCCCTCAAACTGAAGGGCCAAACCCACCAGTTTCTGGGGAACTGGCTGTGTTTCATCAGCCTCAAAAGTTCTTGGAGAATTATGAAACTATCAGCTGCCATCTGACTGTGCATGGCTGGAAAGATGCTTCATGTCCTGGTGTCCTAAATTCGTAATTGCGGTTTATATATAGAGCAGGGCCCAGCCTGGCAGGTAAATAACAGGGAGCAGCACAGCTTGGGTGGGAGTTGTAAACATGCAAGGAACAGGTTTGTTAGGGATCAGCAGCTGTTTGGGTTGCCAGCTCCTTGGAACAGAAAATGTCTCTTCTATTTCTGCCTGGACAGGCATTGCATGTGGTTCTCTTACACCCCGTAGCTTAGCTTGCGTGTTCTCCTCTGCTTACCATAATTCGGGATATCCTAAACAATAAACTCAAGTGTAACTCAGATAAGGTGTGCAGTTCCTAGGTTATTATTTATGTTAGTGTTGGATTTAGAGGCTCTGTTTGACAGGAGGCCTCTATTCTTGTACAAAAATAACAGTGGAAAACATGAAAAGAAAAAATCCTCCCCCTCTGACCCCAAAGTCATCCCTCTGTGTCAACCTCACTTTCAGGGAGTCTCTTTCCAACTTGGATTGGGACATGGTGATAGGAGGGTTATGCTTTTCTTTAAAGGCAGTTTGCATGGGAGATTTGGATCTCTGCAAACAAGTTTCCTGTGTTATTTAGCAGCACTTCTTTGGTTGGTTTTGATGGGAAAAATTTCAAGAGTATTATGTAAAGCAGGAACAATCCAGCAAAGCAGATGAGAAACAGGTGAAATTCTGGCCCCAGTGATGGGGAAAGCACAGGCTGGAATCAAATCAGGTCCCTTCTGACCTAGAAGTGTATTTATTTGATGTCAGGAGATAACATCTCCAGCCATCAGCGTGCTGTTTGTACTTGCTGGCAGGACAAAATTGGAATAGAAAGGAAGATCTTGAAGAAAGAAGTTGACAGCTCATGCAATATTTCTGTTTAACACGGGGTAAATGGAATCAGAATAAATTTTGTTTTCCATAAATGCTCACTGGTTAAAGAGGTGTGTGTTTTCATTTAGGGTGAGTTTGCACTGGAGTTGAACAGGATCTTGTATCCAGGAGAGAGAGTCTGGGAGGAAAGCCCTCATTTCCAGTTGTGTCAAGTGTTTTTAACAGAATGGTTTCTATCTCCAGTTATCACATTAAGAGTGATTTTGTTTCAGGTTCTAGAAAGTTCTCCGTGGAAACCCTTCCTGATGAAAGTCGTTAAACCCCCAAAAACGGCCGTTAAATTTTGGGTGTCAGTTGGTTCAGGTGCTTCCACCAGGTGACCCTTGTTAGGGAGAGACCAATCCTGGCTGTGGGAGCAAATGGAAACACCTGTGCACGGGTAGAATAGACTGGCCAGAGCAGCTTGGGCTGCCCAGTGAGCAGTTGGGATCTCCAGCTTTTCCCAAGCTGCATCTAAGTTTAGTTGATGTGTTTGCACATGTAATTAATTGTGATTTATTTAAAATCACTTTATAAAGCTTTGTTCCTCAGTTTTTTTGCAAATCAAAGTATGTAAGGCTGCATTTGATGTTCAGGTTCCCCTCAGGTTTTTAGGGGGTACCTGTAGTCAGGGAAAATCCCTTGTCTGCCACCGGTCGATCCATGTGTGGAGAACACAGAGGCTCTTTTCCAAAGGTAAGTTTGTGTCTGATATGGAAATTTTACGGGATTTTTTTGTGGTGCATGTTATTGAAAGATTTATACTGGTTTTGGGTATGTCTATTTTGCTTTGTAAACTGAGCGCAATATCAGTAAAGCCATTGTGTTAAATATGTATATTTTTAATGGAGGAAAAAAATGTATTGCTAAGAAATTAAAAGACACCTTAATGCTAAGGAGGAGTTCTGTATTTCCACAACCAACTGCAGATGTTAATTTATTTTTCTGTGCTTTGTTGTGTGTGTGTGTTTTAGCATTTGAGCTGAAAAACAATTCCTTGCTTAAGCTCATCTCTGTTCTTTGTTTGTATAAAATGCTAAATGGTGCTTTCGGATAAGGCAGTGCCTTGTTTTACAGAGGGTCTGTAGGACTGAGCAGAGAGATCCTGCCGAGGATTATAGCTGATGGAATCTAGGGGAGAGAGAACTGCCACAGTGTGAGCGTGGAGAAGGAAGGGGGGGATGGCTGACTGCAAGTGCAAACTTGGTCCCAGTTTCAAACTGCAAACTGGGGGCAAACGAGTGCTTTCTTTTGACTCTTCTGTGGTGAATCATGGAAGATACAGTACAGAGGTGAAAACTGTGGGCCGCCTTAGCAAGGTGTATTGGAAGGAGAAGATCTCCTGGTCAGAATAGTAGTGTGTGTCTAGTTTAGAAGGAGTTAGTTTGTGAGAGGCACTTGAATAGTCTTAAAATATAAAAGGTTACGAGGCAGTTGTTCTTCTGTGTTCAGTGTGTTGAACGAGAAATAACTGACTTGATTGTTATCAAGGTTGATGTTTTTTAAACTTATTTTAATGTAGATGTAAACTCCCTAATCACGGGGATGAGCTGCTGAGAGCACTGTGTAACCTTGCAGTTAGAGGTGTTAAATAACGGGCTGGAAAAACGCCTGTTTAAAGCTCATGCAGATATACCTGACCCTGTTTCAGAGCCCAGGGGTGGGCTCCCTGACCTCTCCTGGTCCTTTCCAGCTTTGTTGCTGTGGTTTTCCAAGTAGCCTCCTCTTCTGTAGTGGAGAAGTTAGAATGGAGACTGTTTTATTTGTTCATAGTCCCTGGACCGATGGAAAGCAAACACAACCCTTGCAGGAGCTTTCCAGTTGTTCTCAGTGTCACTTAACGGGTGCCACCTGTGGGGGCCGTAGGTGGAAGGAGAGGCCCCCACAGTTCAAGGTCCCGTTTTGTTGGGTCCAGTTCTTGAACGTACGAGAGCCTGAGGTGTGTTAATTGAGAAACTGCTGGCACAGCCTTGCTTTTTCCTCCTGGTGGAGATAACATTTGGCTGTTCCCCACATAATGAAAATCTGGATCCCTCTGTTTGTAATTTAATGTCCTTCTCACAGGCATTAGAAGCCTGAGGGGAAGCCGACTTCAACTTGTCGCATACTGTCCCTTACTGATTTACAAAGGTATAGTGAGCTACCATAAAGCAAAAAATAGGATTAAAAATGAGGAAATCAGCCCTGTGCATGTTTTAGGTTGAGGGTTTTTGTTGGTTTGGGGGTTTTTTTTTTGTTTGTTTTCCCCATGTATTATCTTTTCCCCGCAAAACTTTGTGCCCATAACATCAGTTCTGGAAGCTTTGCGCAGTGCTTAAAATGGTGGTACAGAATATTCCTAAAAAAACGGGGTAGCGAATGCACTGAAGTTGGTCTAGTCTGCTTCTAAAGTCCCTTTGTGGAGACTATTTATGCCTTTTTATTATTATTGTTTTTAATTTTTCTACCTGTAAAAACAGTGTTTAAGCTTCAGGCCAAATTAATTGAGAACGTGTGTATCATATCTTGATAACTTTTACTTTTAAATCAACTCAATTTTAAGATTCAGCAGGTAATTAGTTGGGAGGGAAGAGGAGATTGGTTGGTTCTGCGAACTTGTGTATGTGTCTAAATATTAGAAATATTATAATAAAGATTGTTACAGGGTTTATCCACTCCACAAACTTTTCCTTTGCTGCTTTTTTTTTAAAGCCAATGATATATCAAGAATGAATGATTAATTGTGCTTGATATAGGAAAAACAGACTTACAGGCTTTGTGTGTTTTCCAGCTTGATTAGTTTTTTATTCTGTGACTGAAATCTTGCTCTAAATGCAGAATGTCATTAGTTACAGGGGGACACCCCCCCCCAAAATGTTTTGATTTATGAATATGAAACAAAACATTTTTATTTGAATGGATGCATTTTGTTTTCTCATTGGAAAATTTGAGGCTTTTCTGTTTCTGCAAAAATAAATTGTAAGGTACAACTTGTATAACAAATCGTCATTTATGCTGGGAAAAGTTTCATCCCAAGTTCTTTGACCATTACTAATGACAAAATTACGAACTCCACAGTCTGTTTGCTCTTGTTGGTAGAGAAATTCTACCTTGTTTTGACCTCACTCCCATCTTCCAGCCAGAACTCTTGGCAAAAGGCACCCCCTGCTTTTGGAGCTGCATTGTGGAGTGGGATCATCATCTCCATAGGCAGTTCTCGACCAACACAACATGAACATGATTTTAAATAGTCTGTTTTATCACTGTGTTAGTTTGCAGCCCAACTGACATAATTAGAGATGATCTGTGTAATTTAGACTACCCATTTTACCTCGGCCTTGGCCCTTCTTGCCTCTGCGTGCTCGAAAGCTTCTGTGAGGGAGGTTGGTCAGTCCTAGAGGAAAGAAGAAATCCAAGTAATTCACTGTCAGAAAGTTAATTTAATGTGAGGTCCTTATACAGTTGCTTCATCTACGTGGTTTTTCTCCCCTCTCCTCCTAGCCATTCTTCTCCCAAGCTTTTCCAGTCCTCAGGGCCTGGCTGCAGGTGTTCTCTGCCCTCTTAAGATCAGGTGCGATCAATGCGCTCTGTAGCATTTCTCCCCATTTTAATATTGCTGGTTTTCTTTTTCCCCAAACCTGTATGAGCGGATCTTTGGTACGGCAAGTAATTCCCCCCCCTCGCAGTTGTTTATCCCTTAGCCTGGTGCATGTTTGGCTGTGATAGGGAGCACTGTTACATCTGTACATGTTAATGTGCCCGTGCTGAGCTGTGCCCCTGGGTGGCCTTGTCATACACAATCAGTGTCAGCCTTCCTCGTGCTTAGTGTTTGGGTTTAAATAATCGTATTTTATTTCTTGGAGACGATTCCTTTCAGCAGACCATGGAATGTCAAGTGGACATTATCATGAGCTCGGCCCCAGTCCTGGGGAAAATTAAATGTTTGACTGTTTATCGAAAAATCCCCTTCCTTTAGGTGAGGAGATGAATTAGATTTTTTTAATTTTTACTTTTTTTTTTTTACTCTTAGAGGTTTCCTGCACATTGCAGTGGTGGCGACTGAAAAACTAAAGCACTTCATTAGTTCATGTTTACAATATATGAATTTAGTTTGGATATAAACTACCCAGAATTCTTTGCTTTGGAGGCAATTGAAAATCTCAGGGAATTTCTCATAGTCCCACAATTCAGGGAGGGGGGATATAAAAGGGAACAGTTGCTCGCATAATATTTGGTTCTATCCATGCCTTTGTTGAAAGATGAAAAAGGTAAATGAAAGTTAAGGCATTATTCATGAAATGCAGAGTCTCCATGAACCAGGAGTTAAGAATTTGGCTTAAGCAACAGGTGAGGGTTCAGCTAATTCTCATTTTATTGACACTGATTTACACATCTTAACCTGTTTTCTAGAGCAGAAATGTTCTAGATGTGTAACTTCTGCTGTGATTTGTAGATTTTGGAGTTCCTCACAGCAATCATTATCCCTAGATTTGAGTGGGAGAGTCTGGTATTATTTGTAGAGCAAAAGAATTTAAATGAAAAAATGAGGTTTTGTTATTTTAAAATTTTTAGCTTTTTTATTTCAGTTTGTCATAGTCTCAAGAATGTTCTGTAGGCAGTTGTTTGTCCTAGAAACCATCATGGTTACTAAATACATGGAATTAAAAAAAAAAAAGAAAAAAAGAAAATCAAGGTTGTGCTGAAATGAATGTAGTTAAAATTCAGAAAGAGATTCCTTAATTAACTTAATAAAATTACTAATGGAAGCATTTTAACTGCTAAATTTAATTTACTTGTCAAGATATCAGGCTACAAAGAGGAGGGAAGAGTGGAAACTCTGCTTTCCATTATGATGTGCTCTATTATAGAATAAATTTGCTTAAAATGAAATATATCACAAAAAGCCATCAATGACATCTTAATTTGGAACAGCCAGTTGAAAAGTAATTAGACTGTGAAGCAATCAGTTCTAGTAAATCAGTGTTTCCCTTTACATAAACATACGTTTTTACTATTTATAAATAGGAGAGACTTCCAGAGACTCAAGTAGCAAAGACTTTGATTGTGTTTCTGCTGTCTGTGTGTTCTATTTTACATTACAAAACTGTCAAAACACAAAGAATTGGGGCTCCGTTTGGAATTGATCCAGCAAAATGCTTCAGCTGGAGGTTTGGTTTGAACTGTTCCCTTTAAGGCTGCGGCTCTGTGGGGCCTCCTCTTCTCATGGGCAGAGGTTCATCTGTAGTGGCTGAAACTGAGGGGGGAACATGGGAAAAGGCTCTTGGGTTTGGTGGGTGTGGATGCTTGGAGAGTCCCCTTATCATGTCTGTTGGATTCCTGGAACAGCGCGATAATGACTGGTGGTTGTAGAGCAGATTCTTTTCAAAAGGAAAAAAAAAAAAAAAGACAAACTTTCACCTTAAAGTTTCAAGTGTTACGAACCCCTTGTTGCGCTTACTGTTTTAAGGCCCTGTGTTGGGGTTACCATGGCCGCAGTGACTCCCATATCCCAGTGATTGGTGTTTTTCTGGGGAAAAGTGGCTGGAGCTTAAGGTTTCTATTGGAGGATCTGATAAATGCCAGGAACTTCACACCCCAAAGGATCTTGGTGAATGTAAACATGGAACTCGACCTGTTATTTTACTTTCTGAAGCCTGATGTTAGTGGCAATGAGGGAAGGTGGAATTCTGCTGCTTCCTCAGAATCAGAAAAATGTTAGAGATAAGGATGGAAACTTATGGTGTAATTTTTACCAAGAAATTACTAATTTTTGAAGCCATACAACAGATGCATTAAGTGAAAACAAAGGGAATTACTTCTCTCGTGACACGGGAGTCGTGGCACCGATCAGAACCTCATTGGTTTGAACTATTTTGGTATTTTGTGTTTTTCCTGAGCTGGGCAGACGTGCTGCAGCTGTGGCCAAGGTGCCAACCAGAGCTCCACACTGAGGCAGGAGAACAGCTGCTTCCACTTGGATTAGTGGTTGGGAACTGGGGCCTGTGAATGTTAGAAGTACTTATTGCAGCCAAAGCTATGGGGGGCGGTGCCAAGTGAATTAGATCAGCATTAAATGATATTAGTGAGTGCGCTGAGAAGGAATACCCAGAGAACTCAAGCGGCACGGGCAGCTCGTTGAAAAGTGACACCTGTAGTGAAAACTTAATTCATCAAAGTCCTTCTAGCCATGAGTTTCTATCTTTCTGCCAGGCAGTAGGGGAACTGACAGTTTATTTTGTTTTTCACAGGTGGAGTGCAGTTTGCCTGAGAAATCATAACTGCCGTACTTGGATGCAACAAAGTGTGGAAGCTCTCGAAGCCCAAGCTCATTATCCAGAGAATACAGTCGTAAAGGTAAGCGTTATAGATGGAATACAACTGCTTTCAGTAAATATGCTGTTCATAAGGCAGTGTTTTTGCAAGCAGCAAGTCTATTAATAATTCTGATTTCATCTGTTTGCTTTTAAATGAATATATTTCTACTGTTAATTGCAAGAATTTAAGATGTTCTTAGCTGAAGACATTAGAAAGCTGAAATGCAGCGTGTTCTGTGAATTGTGGTTGTGGGCTTTCTTTTGGGAACTTCTGTCACTGAATGTACTTTGGCTTTTATGCCACTGGGAAGGAACTCTGATGTGAATCACTGTACATCTGATAGAGGCACCTGATAGTAGGGCAAAATTCTTTTGCCTTTATTTTGGTGTCACAACTCTTAGTTTTGGTATTACAGGTCACAGAAATCAAGTTGTTCCTTTCGTTCTAGAATGAGAAGATTCCTCAGTTGGTTTCATGAAGCAGCTGAGATGCACGGTGGCATCTGCAGCAAGTTTTGTGTTTTTGGGGCAAAAGTGAGGAGTTGATCCAAGATCAACCTGGAAAGGATGTGTAGGCAGGCACCAAATTATTCTCTGCTTAAAGGGCTGTATTCTTCAGGTTTTTTATCACATGAAAAAGCTCCATCTTAAAGGTAAATCGGTGACCATTCAATACAGAATGTGCTGTTTCTGGCTTGTGCTTTCTTTGGGAGATCTCCTCTCCTTTTTTTACTTAATAAACTTGCAGTGTATGATTTTCTTTGTCTTCCTGATGCTGTAGGAGGGCCAAAGGCAGTTGAAAATGTTGTTGTTACCAATGTGTCTATCTTGCTTCTCTCCCCCTACTGCCTTTCATACTCACACAAAAGTAATAAGCAGAGAAGAAGAATAAACAGAAGAAAATCAAGTTACGTTCTGATGGGAGCACAGCGTGCCTCATGACTATGACTTGTGTATCAGAGAGCTTCAGTTTCCTGTTGACTTGGTGGCATGATATTTAACATTCTCTTTTATAAGTTTGTTGTTTACAGCAATTTTGCGTTTCTGCTTAGCCTAATGATTACAAGAGAGTCCACCCGGGAGAGTTCAGCCTCCAGCCTTTGAAGGCCTCATTTGAACATGTTTGCAACTGTAAGGAATGGCTTGAGGCTGTGCTATTTAACACAAAAGAGAAGGGGAAAAACCCAACAACCACAAAAAAACCTTTCTTATTTTTGTTTGTCCGTATTCTGGATTCTTAATGGCTCTCAAAATATAGGTCAAAGACATATGCATATATAGTAAATAAAGGCTGGGGCTGCTGCACTTGTTACCCGAGGGGATGAGGCCCTTTCTCTGAAGGCACTGTATGTTTAACACACCCGTCAGCCCTTCTTACCACTGCTGTTCTTGCTCCTGCTTGTTTTTTGGTGTTTTGGTCTGTACACATCAACTCTTCTTCTGTTCCAGCTTTTTCTTACCCCCTCCCAAAGGGGAGAGAGGATGTTGCAGCAGCAGCTTTTGCACCTGCCTCAGGTAGTTTCCCTCAGTAATTTGCATTCCACGACGGGCTCTGTGTTTCTGGGTTCTTCCTTCCCATTGAGTAGTTTATTACTTGGAAGGAAAATTCTGTGTATTGGCAGGAGATACGAATTCAGCTCATGGGGTGGCAGCCCAGTCCGATCTGTGTCCCGCCATTGTCAGCCCTGTGTGCTGGGCGTCTAATGACCTTCACTTTATATGTATGAGCTTATTTCGTAAGCTTTAATTTAATCTCTGTGATTTATATCCTGGTATCTGTTTATTTAGTTACGTTTTTGTCTGTGCTTTGTAGTATCACTGAGGGTTTAACAGAGAAGATCCTAATTGCGGCTCTCTGTAGCTTGCATATGGTGGTCCCTTGCCGAGGCACTGATTTTGTTTTTAACACACAATATCGTAGATGCATTAAACCAAAATTTTTCAGACAATCACAGCAGTTCAGATACGTTATCGTTTAGTGTTGATTTTGTTGTTGTCATTATTTCCCTCCCACCCACCCCTCATTCCTTCATTATCTTTAGCACAGGAATGCACAGGTCATAGGCTTTATTAATTTGGATATAATGGAAGAGCAGGCCAAGGGGAAGTGGCTGCAAGGCAACTTGTAAATGTAAATTATAGGATGGTATATGAACTTCATGGTATAAATCTCATAGCTCTTAATAGGTTTGGGACACTGAAATATTGTGCAGGACACAGTCTATGTTGGGTAGTCTTATTTCCCATTGATCTGGATGTAAATATCTTCCTGATTGGAGTTGGTTCTCCAGAACCTTAATGAGGGGAAAGTTGCCAGAGAACCACAGTCGTTGGTGCTGCAGTTTCAGGTTTTCAGGGTGAGCTGAGTTGATGGGGTACAAGGTCCAAACTGAATGTGCATCTGTCCAAGGGTTAAACCTAATGGATTTTCCTAGAAATCCCTGCCTTTTGAAAGGGGATAAACCTTCAGGTTCTCTCTCCTCGTGTACTGAATCATGTCCTTATCTTTTGGACATAATTTAAGCCTTTCCTTCCCCCCTCCCCCGCACCGGTTTGAATACTTAAAATAGTTTTAAATTTATTGACAAAAGGAGTTACATAAATAGATTTTTGAAATACAATCCATGTTGAAATTTTATAGCTAAATATAGTTATTACCTCATGTGATGCACTTTGCTGCACGTTCCCAACTACTTCATTACATCATTGGCTGCTGACCTTACCTCTGCTGTCTGGAAAGGGGAAAGCGAAATTAAAAAGGGAGATGAGGTTCCACAGGAAGGGAAGCTGGGGAAAAACACATTTATTAAACTGCACCTCTGCACCGTGTCAGAAGCTCCCAGTGTGGTGGGTTCCATTGCCATTGCACAGCGGTCCCACTGACAACCAGTTGGAGCAGCTGCCTGGGGGACAAGTCGGAGTGAGTGTAGCAGAGAACAGACCCTAAAACAGAAATCTTCAAGGCAAGCAGATGTTGTCAACCACTCTTTTTTTTTTTTTTATTTTTAAGCACTTGTTGTTCTTAAGAAAATGAAAAGGATTTGATGCTTTTTCCACTTTGCTCCTTGTCCTTAATGTATGAAGTAGCTCTTAGAGCAGCCGCCTCCGTGTGTCTGTGGTACCCAGGACAGCGCTGATGATAATGGCAGTAATACTTATCACTTAAATGACATTTTACAAATTCAAAGTGTTGTGCAACAAACATTAATTAGCTCTCACAAGAGCCTTGCTGTGAAGTAGGTAAGTGCTGTTATTCTCCAGTGACACATGGGGAATAGAAAGCAAAGAGGTAAATCCTTCAGGGACTCACAGGGCTCGGGCAGGGATTGAAGCTGGGAAGTTTGTGCTTCCCAGCTCGTTTCATAGAATGCACTGGTTGTATCATAGTTTACAAATGTGCTCCTAGATCCATAAAAATATATCTTAGCACACCAGTTCTATCATGGTTGCACCTTCAGGTGGAGCTTACAGGGCTGTGCCAGTGATTCACAGAGAAAGTGCTCGAGTGTCCCAGTCACAAACCCAGGCTGTACTGTCAGAGCATTCTCTGGTGCTTTTCCTTGAATGTACCCAGAGGTGTGGTGGGCAGAAGAACGCAGACAGAAAGCTGAGGTTTCAGTGTGATGAAATTATCCACACAGGGCAAAATGGACTGTTTTATTGGCAGAGATATTATACCAGAACTTCAGAGTAATATATCAGCAATGGCTGCTGATACCATGGGAAAGAGGAGCAATGTCATAAATCACAGGATGGCTTGGGTTGGAAGGGATCATCTCGTTCCAAACCCCTGCAATGGGCAGGGACACCTTCCACCAGCCCAGGTTGCTCCAAGCCCCGTCCAACCTGGCCTTGGACACTTCCAGGGATCC
>JAWMRA010000113.1:2958541-3010327 GCA_035584735.1 Pseudotriccus pelzelni | reverse complement strand
GCCCCGTCCAACCTGGCCTTGGACACTTCCAGGGATGGGGCAGCCACAGCTTCTCTGGGCACCCTGTGCCAGGGCCTTACTGGACGGTCTTTTGGGTCCTTTCCAACCCGAGACATTCTATGATGTATCCCAGATCAGTTTTTTCTAGGACACTGGTCATATCTGCATTTAAAATGTCATGGGTCAGCCCAGTGGAGCCAAACGGATTGATACTGCTTTGAATGTCCCTCTTGCTTTCCCAGGATCTGTGCAATATCTCCTCACTTTTTGTGCTATGGGTATTGGCAGCAACTTTGACTGAAAGCTGAAAATAACAGATACTCACAGGTGTTTTAAAGTTTGATACCTTGGAAATATATAGTAAATTAATTATCTTTGGATTCCATACCTTTTTTTTTTTCTTCTTTTTCCATCCGTTCTCAGTTAAGTGTTTCTGCAAAGGCAGAAGAGGAAACTCAAAGCTGTAGACAGCTTCCTTGGGTAGAATGGCTATTTGAAATAATTTTAGGGACAAGGGAATGGATTAAGCCTTTTGTGTGTCCGTATGCATATGAACAGTAGGAGGTTTCCCACTGGACTAAGATAATTTTAAGGCAAAGTGCATTTTCTGCATAAGCATCTTTTCCTTTTCACTGCATTCCATGATGAAGCAGCTTTAGGACACTGCCCACCATGAGGTCAGTCGTAGAGATATTTGTCTCTATGAGTAACCAGAGGAAACATGATGAAAATTCAAAAGGCTCTGAAGAAGAGTCACTTCTGTGTGGGTGAAGTCAATAACTGCAACAAACCACGTTGTCCTGTAATTGTTGGACTCACAAAATTGTAACTGCAAAGGTGTCTGTGCAGCCCATTTGATTAAGAGGAGGGAAAAGGCTCAAACCAAGCAAAGTACATTCAAAAACCTAGGCAGACTCTGCGTTCTGAATACACCTCAGTGAGTCTAAATACTGCAACACACGTGACAAATAAAAATCATGTAGTGTTTGGAGACCTCTACAACCTCAAATCATTGCTCACAATTTATTTGCTTTCCTTCCTGTAAATCAAAACTTTATTGTTTGAATATATTTATGGCATTCAATTTCCTTTTTTATTTTTTTTTTTTTTTAGTGGGGCTGTAGGAAAAAAGGGAACAATTTCAGTGCTTTGCCTTCACCTTTCCCTTCATTTTAGTGTGTGCTGTAGCACATGGAAGTGTGTGCAGGTATATAAAGAAAATAGTTTTGTGTAATTCTTAATATTTCATCCACCCAACTCTTGCCTATTCCTTTTTCAGTTACTTTGGTTGCATCTTCATCCTCTGCTCCCATCCTTTCTATCTGTGTCCCTGTTATTTATCTTAATTTATATTTCTGCCTCTTGTTCTCTTTACCACTTCCCCCTCCTCCCCCTTCCCCTTTCACAGTCCTGTATTCCTGGAGGTGTAACCCTGACACGCTAAACCAATGTGCCATTTCATTCCTTGTTTTATTTTATGAATCTCCTAATTCTGTGCTCTGAGTGCAGGTGCTGTTTTCTGATGAGGTGAAGAATTGGCATGGGAGAATATAGTTAGCAGTGATTAATATCCAGTGAAAAATAAGATGGGGGAAAGTTGCAAAGTGCCAGGAATGAGCAGGATTACAAAACCAGGGAATGAAGTGGTCCATTGACTTTAGTGTGTTGCCCTTTTGTTTCCAGCAATTCAGGGTTTAACTCCCGGATCAGGTTGCTGGTAAAGGTGGATTTGATCTCACCCCAGTGCCATTAGTCCCTGTTCTATGGCTATGCCACAGTCAGGTCTGGGTGATGCTTCTTGCTCCCCAGAGTTCAGGAAACAGAATCATGTAGCAGTTCAAGGCTTGGGATGAGGGGATGCATCCTGTGCCTCATCCAGGGAAATAGCTTGAGGAATTGCACTGGAGTTGGACTGGATTCCTCTCATCTGTTTTGTGGGTTTAGTTCCCAACTTGCACAGACCCTTCGTTTCCCTCCCAGTGTTTTACAATTTAAATAAAATCAGTTCCATTCTGCTCTTGCATTAAGCAGAATTGTGGTGACTGAGCTACGAGCACAGCCATGAGATATTCCTGGGAAGCCAGTGGAATGTTTATCTGTAGTAAAGATGACACAGCCACCATTTCACATGATATTAATCATTAGTAACACTTCTACGCCGTCTCAAACACAGAAGCAAATCAGAGCAGTCCAGCTCCTGAATTTCTTCAGGCATTTCAAAATGGGAACAAAACAGTAAAATAGCAGGTGAAGAAAGCATAAGTCAGCCTGATATCACTGTCATCTCCATTAGAATTTAAGCTGCATTTTGGAGAGGCAGTGGAAGGCTCACACCGTGAAAGAACAGCAGTGTTTCCAAAGACACACAAGCTGCAGATGAGCTGCATTGCTGTGTTTGTTGTGTGGAGAAGTTTGGAAAAATCCTCTTTTCCTTGGCTCTGCAGTGTCACCCTTTAAAATATTCAGGTTGGTTTTGTTGTTTGTTACATAAAAAATTAATGATCTTGAAAGTATTACCATGTTTATTTTAAAGAAACTATTTTCCACGTTTTAATTAAAAGTTATAATTCACCATCTTTTGACCAAGTTATCTTAAATCTTAATCTTATTGGTAATGGGTACTGGGTCAGATTCAGAGAGAAATACAGTCCTTACTTAATGCAAACAGTAAAAATATCAGCACTTCTAGAGATATGGTTGAGTTCAATTCATGTGCTGTACTAACTCTGCCTTTTAATTAGAAATATTCTCCTACTTATGCAAGAATACTGGGGAAAAAGGGCATTGTCTTCCTCATTATATATTCCATGTGAATCACAAATGGACAAAACCAGGCATAATATGATGACTGTTTTGTTATTAAAGCACTTTAATAAGGTTAATGCGTCCACATGAATAGTTTTCAAAATAAGTTTCTGTAGTTTTGAAGGTATGCTCTGGTCTAGTATAGTAATAAAGAATTTCCCTGTGGGGAAATAGCCAACCTTTTAATTTTGGTGTGCAGAGTTCTCCTTTATTTTCCAGTTATAAAAGGCCAGCCAAATGTACAGTTCAGGATGTCTTACAGAAGTAATCCTCCTTACATTCTGCTTAAAAGCTGTCTTATTGTGCCGTACCTGAGGAAAAAGTGAGAGAATACTGACTTTTTATGCAAAACAATGAGTGAAAAGTAAAAATAAAATATGGCTTGTAAAGGACAATTTATGCCTTGTTAAAATGTAGACTTGAGCATTTTTATTTTTTTTTTAATGCTCTGACTTTTCATGAAGGAAATCTGAAGCTGCACTGCAAGTTGTGAGGTTTGTAGAAGAAAAGAAAAAAATCCTTCTGTCTGCATGGAAAACTGCAGCAAGTGGGGCCTTATCTATATGCATTACTTTGATTTTCAAATTATTTTTAGCATGGCTTTTATTGTACTCATTGTTACATACATAAATCTTTAAAGTAATACGTTTTGTAAGAAACGGTCATAAAAATTTACAGCCAGTAACTTTTCCCCTGTCCCTTACAATGATATTCTACTAAAACCATTAAATGGTTCTCATTAATGCCCTTTAAATGATTGTGTAATGACCCACAATCGCTTGTAAGTGAACAACCATTAAAGAATTACCAGTTCTTAGCATGCTTTTAAGTACAGTTTAAATACATGGGAGGTAACAGCGTAATATATTAGAAAAAGTATTAAATTTGAAACGGTAAAAACAGGATGGCTAAAAGAGGGAGGAGTAGGTGGGAAACCTGCCCTGTGCCGATGGTGGCCCTCGGAGAACAGTCCAGCAGCAGTTTCTGTTGCACGTTTGCAGGAGTGCACCTGTATTTATTTGTTCTCTACAATCACTTAGGCTTATGAGCCTGATATTGAAATGATTTATAAGCAGCAGAGTGGCACCACAAGGATGATTTCCATACAAATATGCTGGAATCCACGTCCTGGGAGTGCCTGGTAATGGCTGTTCTTGGGGAGCGTGACCCAGCTGGTGCTTTCGAAGGGCAGCTTCGCCCTGAGCCCAAAGACAAAAGGAGGAGCTGTCATTTCAGGGGTTTGAAATGTGGGAAAGGGGCATCCACGTGCACAGCTGACCTTGGGAAACCTTGGGAACATTCAGATGTGGATGCAAAGAAACGTGAACTCCGGGCCTTGTGCTGCAGAGGTGGGACAGGAGGAAGCACACCTAAGGACACCAAGGCATTTTCCCCTTGCTGAGCCCACAGTGACAGTGCTCTTTGTCCAGCCTTGTAACCTGGAAGTTGTATCTGAGCAAAATGAATTTCTATTTCTCCAGAGTGAGATTATGAGGAAGTGAAACCCCCATTACCTGAGTTTTTAGTAATTTTTAGATTGTTTGTAAAGCAGCCTTTGTCCGAACTGCTCTTTTGTAGCCCAAGTGTTTTGCTTCTAGGCAAATGGGCAAATTTTGCTTGAATTCTCAAGGCTTTGTGGTTGCAGAGAAAACAGTCAAACAACATGGAAAATAAGCGTGTGCTTGTTGGTTTTTTTTTTCTTTTATCTGAAAGTTACATCTCTTGACTTTGTTCTTTGTTAGCAGCTTGACTGGCCTGTTTTTGGCCTCAAGTGCAATTGATTTAATTCCGGATCGCTTGGTCCAACAGGGCTTTGAGTCTAGAGCTCAGCATCTCAGTGTCCAAACCACCAGGATTATATTCAAGGAGTGCTTTCTCTTTTTCAGTCCTTCACAGAAATTCAGTGAAACCAGTGTGTGAAATATTTCAGTTCCATGAAATTCCATCTAATCAAAATGTTCTAGCTGGTTATGCCCACTGCTGAGAGTATCTGACCACTAGTTTCCAAGGCAGCAGGCAGCCTAAGATCACATTAGACTTCACAGAATGCTTAGATACACAAATTCCAGCAGCAGCAACAAATGCTTTCTGTCATGTTGCGTTTGCTAAGAACTGGATTCCTTCTCCTTACCACTGCAATCTACACATTTGTCATCTCGCGTGCATAATGGCACCAGATACAGTTGCCAGACCAGAATTACAAAATGAAAAAGAAGCCTTCTTTAACATTTGAAACCAATAGAGTTTCGTAATGTTGGGTTTAAACTTACTTTTTTTTGGTGCCTTTTTTTTTTTTTTTTAAACTTTCCAAACTGAATTACACTGGCTGGTCCTTATCTGTATCCTCATCCTAACAGATTGTGATCCAGGTATAGTACAGCCATATATTTAACCCATCTGTCAGTACAGCTGACTTGGATATTTTTAGAACATCAATCACCATGGTAGCTGGGTCTAATATCTTATCTGTGCATCCTGCAACAGAGCAGCTCGTTTGGATACTGCCAAATAGGTCCTGAGTAAGATAGTGAGATGAGGAGATCTCAAAGTTTTCAGAGTAAAAACTCAGTGCTGCAGACTTCCTGTCAGAGACCAGGCTGGACCACAGAACAGTCTAGAATTAGGAATATGCTGGTAAACCTGTAAATTGATGTGCTCTCATGGGCAAGGATCACAGTGTCACAGAATATGCTGAGTTGGAAGGGACCCACAAGGATCATCGAGTCCGTTTCTTAACCCTGCACAGGATCCTCCCCACAAGTCACACCATAGGTCTGGAAAGATATCCAGGCACTCCAGCCTTGGGCAGTGAGCAGTTTATACTCATGAGGGCTCCAAGCATGGAGAGAGAATGTTTTAATAGCCAAGAATGGGTAAAATGTACCTGAATCATGCCATGGGGGAGAAAGACACGTGGAGGATGGTGCAAGAGACAAACGGATGCCGTTCTGAAACGGGAGATGAGGGTTTCCGTGGGAAGGTAGAGAATTATGTGTATTCCCAGGAAGCTGACAAGACTGCAAAATGTCATGGCATGTCAGGCTTTCTGTCAAAACACTTCACCTGGCAAGTCAGGCACACCAGCACAGGAGCAGAGAGTGATTAGTGTACAGGGGAGCCAGGAATGACACAGGCCCTGGGAGATGGAGACGTCCACATCTGAGCCCAGACAGGGAGACAGTGCTTGGACTCTTGGTTTGGGATGCTCTGTGTTTGCTCTCCTGTCCTTTCTCAGGCAGTGAATTAATCAGGAGTGCTGCTGCCTGGATGGCTTCATCCTGAAATACAGACGTTTCTCAGGGACTGTACACTGGGATACGAGGATGGACTGTCAGCTTTGGTCCTGCTTTGCAGAGGAGTTTGGATGCCTGGAGATAACCCCTCCAGAATGGTTTTCTGGGCTAATTAAATATTAAACGAAGAGCTTTGCTTCTAATCTGGCTATCTGGATTTGGTGGGAATACTGATGTTGTAAAATAGATATCTATTTTACTAGACCACAGCGAATTGGTACCCGAAGGAAGAAAATGTTATTTGTTTAAGTGTGTCTGTGATGAATGCAGCTCCAGTATTCCAAAAGTCTATGTACTGCATACTGAAAATAGGCTTTTTGCCAAATGGGAATTGAAAGGCATATATGTATTACACTATTTGCCTTAGAAGAAATTAATTTTCAGCCAGAAGCAGATAGGATTATTTAATATTTATCTTTAGCTACGGGAAGATGAATCTATTATTTTTTGTTATTTTATATGTGGTGTTCATCCCAATTTTCCTATAGGAGGTGCTGATGTACTCTTGTCCGTGCTGCATCAAGGTTGAAGAGTCTCCAGTTGTTAAATTTCTACAGCTGGTGCTGCTTGGTGATCCCCAGCAGAGACCATCCTTAGGATTGGTAGACGTACTCCAGGGTTTATCACGAGGGTGTGCACGTGTGTGTTTCCAAGAAGTGCAGGGAGAATTGGGAAAGGGAGGAGACTGTTTCCCTGGATGCTTTGAAAGTTAATAATATTGAGAAGTTAAAACAGCTACAGCATTAAAATTAAGCAAAGAATATGGAATAGCATCGTATGTCCAAGTCGACTGATTTAGGGCTGGTGAGAGGATGGACTGGAGTGTATCCAGTTCCAGTCTCACAAAGGACCGTGGAGCTGAGGACTGTTAAATATCAGTGGAGCATTTCCCTGCACTGTCAGCAAACCTCCATGAGACTGGAGTGAGAGATGCTAAAATGTCATTTCATGGACCACATTATGTGCTGCTTACAATGAGTATTTCCTCCATGGTTTATTACATTTTTGATAAATTGTCACTTCCTGGACAGAATTTTGGTTAGCTTATCTCTAGTGTCTTTTAAAGATCTCTAAAGACCTGCTTTTGCCTCAAGAGCACCAGTTAGCAGGAGGCTGTAGCCATGTGGTACCAATTTAAATTACTGTAACAATGGCAAGTCTCCTTCCTGAAACTAATAAAGGCCATTTATAAGGAATGGTAAGTAGCAACTAACAACTTTGATTTTCAACCAAACTGATTAAATAATTAGAGTTAACCTGTAGAGCTGGGGAGAAGCTTTGCTAAAGGAAGGGTTTAGAATAAGAGAATATCCTGAGTTGCAAGGGACACACAAGGATAATTTTGGAGTGATGAGAAGAGGAAGGTGTGATGTTTAAATTGAGCATCACCTGGCTCTGCACAGTATGATGGGAGTGTGGAGTGAGGGAGGGACTTGAGCGCTCTTGGAGTTCACTTTCTGTCTCAGGACCATGTGATTTCAAAGGCCATTTTCCTTTTCTAAACCCTGAGGGTTAACTTCATCCGCCTCTTGTATCTTCATCCACCATAAAGGCACTTAGATTTTTTTTTTTTTTTTCCCCGGGTCCCCCAGTTTGTCTGCCACAGTTTTCCACCCAAGGTAAGAACAGCCAGTGACTGAAGTTTTAAAAAATAATGCGGGATTATTTCCTTTTTGGTGGAGATTTTGCAGATCCGCTAGTCAGGAAGTTGTAGAAAACTATATTCGATTATGAATATTACCTTAATTTCCTGCTGGATTCCGTGGTGCATTGGGGAGTTCTGTTTTTCTGTTGTCCGAGCTGTAACCTGAAAGTTCTCTTGAGTCACCACTGGTTTTCCAAGGGAAAAGAGGATGCTGGTTGCTGTTGGGCTGTGCCTGCTCCAAGGCAAGGTGCCATGATTCGCTTCTCCAGTTCGCCCTGTGTTCTGCTGCCGATTCGGATGCAAATCCTCGGAGCTGAACTGCAGAGCGGGCTGGTGCCTTCGCCTTTGGGTGTGTTGATGTGGGCAGTGGGGTTTAATACGGAATTCCAAGCTGCCAGCATTATGCTGGGATCAGTAACGTGCCTCACGTTTTCATGTGCTCGACACAGACAGGTCGCAGTTCCCGTGCTGCGCCGAGGAGCTAATAAAGACAGCGAGAGGGAAAAGCAGGAAAGTTGAGAGTCACAACCTTGTTCCCTCAGATTTTTTTTTACTAGCAGACCCCTTTTCCAATCCTGCAAATAAAATAGAAGGAGAGTCAGGAACACTAATGAAAAAAACATCAAATATTTAAGGTTGTGGGATTTAATAATAGAAATCTTCAGCCTGACTCGCCAGGCCACATGGTGAGTGCTGTTATCCATTCAAAATAAAACTAATAATCACAGCCCTGCAAATGCTTTGAAATACGCTCTTCTCTGACAGTTTACCCATTTTGCTGTTACTGAGATCTTTAAAGGTTTTTAAAACCAAATAGAAGTGTATATTAAACTCAGGTATCTTTCCTGCAATTAAATCATTTATGTGACTTTCATGGGCCAGTATTAGTGATTTTAAAAAAAGTTCATTTCATGCTACAGACTTAAAAAACCAAAACCCCGAAGCCCTTAACTTTGTGGTAAAACTAAGTGACTAAAATAGAAATAAGCATCAAATATTGGCTATTTCATATCTGTGTTCTAAAGAAATTTTACTGGAAGTTCACGACATTCAATAAAAACATAGAAATTCAGGTGCACTATGTATAAAATGGTAAATCCATACACTTATCCTAAATTTCAAATCCTTGTGTTCAGTTCCTTTGATACAGAGGTTGATCAGAGGGTGACTTGGAGCACCTGGAATTCTCTGTGTGAATTTGCTGGCACTCCGGGTTCAGGCACCTTGGCACCTGCCCTGAGTGAGTTTGTGTGGTTAACAGATTTAAACCTGCAGAGTCGAACACTGAGCTCTGTAGCCAGTAAGTGATACTGGAGACTTTTCCCAGTTTGAGCACACGCATTGGAAAAATACTCTGCTTCTTACTTTTCTGTGTGATTTACCTGATTTTCATCATTCTGTACCTGTCCTGTGACAAGTGCAAGCGACTCATCTAACTGTGCAATCTAATACTGAGAGAGGGAGTTGATAAAAGACATACTTCTGGTTGGTTTGACCACAAGGGATGCAGGTGATCAAAGAAGAACTTGGGGAATCCTTGTTTTAATACCAGCTTGAGTGTATTGTGGCCAGGTTGCGTCCGTAGAAGCTCTGCTTCCAGGTGCAGTACTTTGGCAGTGGCAAAGGTAACACAGGCTGATTTGATAACTATCACTATTGGGGTTTCTTTGCTGTTATTTATTGAAGTCTGTACTAAAATTGTGGCTGTGAAGTATTTGAGAGAGTGGCCAGGCTTGTTTTTGGTGAGTCTTGGTGAGATTGATCCCTTTTATCTCTTGTCATGCCTTCTGGGGCATGCTTTTCCTGTGCACAAAAGGAAGTTGTTGGAATGTGTCTGGGGACAAGTGAGACTCTTCCATTCTTTGGGATTTACCTAGAACAGCCTAACTTTTCCAGTAGAGACTCTGTAGCAATTCCACAACACGGTTTGATTCAGTGCCGCTAACGAAGGACATATGCAATAAAATAGAATGGTGGCATCCCTTTGTCACACTGAAAGGATATTTTTTTGGTGTGGAAAATGGAAAATTCCAATGTTTGCACTTCACAAACTGTCACCCTCTGTGTGTATTGGTGTTTGAGTTATGGCCTCACAAGCAGCAAAATGCCTCCGTCTTGCCAAGTATGTGTTAAATTGGTGTATGAATATGGAGACTCTAGTTTGTTAATTGATCTGCAGGGCTGTCAGATGAATCTTAGAGTGTAGGTAGGGACAAGAAGGATTTCTTTTCAAGATAATGGAGTGAAAATGAAGATATTTCAAACTCACTGGTGTTCAATTTCTCCGTGGTATCCCGTAGCTGAACATGTGGCTGCTGTGGAATCCCTGAGCTCAGGGCCATCCTCACCTTCCTCAGGCAGGCCTGGCCTCAAACACCTGATGTGATCCAGCAGCAGTGTTTGTTTCACCTGATCTGAGCTATGAGGTCTGGCAAAGCGGGTTTAGTTTTCTGCAGTTTTAGAAGTAGCTTAGAAATATTTTTCTGCATCAGTATTTTAATTAGTTTTGTGTTTTCCTCCTCAGTAATACATGAGCAGGTTGCAGCCAAGACATACAGAGGCTTCTTGTGCTTGATATTTTGATTTCTGTGCAGGCAGTTACCTGATTGTTAGCTGAAACTCCATGGAAAACTGAGGCACTTGATTTTTGGGATTGCAGATGGCTGTGGAGAGCTCAACCTGGGCTGAGTAAAAGCAAAGGCAGCTTTGCAAGAGGTGCATTTTATTGTATAAAATTTACTGCAAAGAGGAGTGATATGAATAGAAAACATATACAGTAGCTTGCTGCGTGCTAGCAGGTCTTTTCTGGGCTCCTAAATGTTAACTGGGTAGTCATGTAAGTTATTACACTCATTAAATTAGGCCACAAACAAGTCAACAATGATTCAGCAAAATGGTTTTGTTTGTATAGTGTGGGGAAGTCTGATAGATATCCAGTCAAACATTTATGGCTAAATGGATGAAGATTTTAACATTACAGCCTAATAAAAACCCCATACTGTGTGATTAAATAAGAGGGAAAGCAGTAAAAAAGAGAAAGCATAATGACGGTAACATGTAGGTCAGTTACAATTTAATTGTCATTGCACTTCATTGCGAACATATCAATTCTCTGCTGCTTAGCTGAGCAGAAAACAACTTATGTACAGTGGGCCCGTGGCTGCTCTGCAGAGCCCCACTTCCATCACCTGCTTTCCACTACTTCCTTAACAGCCGCGGGAAGTCTTCCTGCCTTAATAGCATCATCCTGCTGGAAGCTCCCGCTGCTCGTGTCCTCCCTGTGCTCGATGCATCACTGATCAGTAAATTTACTTCCCGCTCTCCACAGAAGCTAAAATTAGGTTGTTTGCCTTACAACTTCCAGTGCTCCTGCAACAAGAAACACCTGCTTGCAGATTTATATTGTTTTGTTTCATGGTTGAAAGTAAAGGGAGCTTTACAGAGGCAATACCCTGATGTACTGGATGGGGAGAGCACGACGGCTGATCGTTTTTCTTGCTTACCCCATTTATACTATAGCTCCTCGCCACTTAAGGTATAGCTTCATTAACATTAATTGCAGCTTTAGCAACTCCATGCAAGTGTTTATTCCTGCCAGTGTTCTCCACTATATTATATTTGCAGTGGTACTGGAGGAAGCTGTTTTTTGGTTGGTTCTGTGGTGTGGTTTGCGTGTGGGTGTTTTTTTTTGGTTTTTTTTTGTTGGTTTTTTTTTTTTAAATCTGGATAATTCAGTGATATCTCAAAGGGCCCTTGGCGTTGGCACCTTTTTCAAATGTTAGCTCTAAAGAATCATCTGTCTGGCACAGTTATTCTGATCTATAGTAAAGACTTAACAGAGTACGTAACCAAACTATTAATTCAGGTGCCTGAGGTGACATATTTTATCCAGCTCTGCAGAGCTGATTTTCTGTAGAGCAGAACGTGGTTCCCCTTTGGATGGGGAGGGGGGAAAAAAAAATAAAAAAATGAGGGGAGCAGCCTGGCAACACCCAGAGAACTTGAGGGAAGAAGCTGGGAAAATATCTGTTCTGCTAAACTGGAGAGAGAACACATTCAAAGGCTGGGAAATCCAAATCCAAATGCTGGGAATACTGGTGAGTCTTTTTCTCCCTCTCAAAGCCGAGGGGGAGGTTTCACGATAGGTATGGCCAGGTGATCCAGCACCCAAGAGGTACCCTGGAGCCCCGGTGCAATAGCAGCTATTAGTGCCTTTAGAGGAAACTGCTTGCAGAAATCAGCCTAGATAAAATACCCACATGTTTATGGTCAAAAGGCGCATTGGGAGCCAGCGAGGCAGCAAAGGCCTGTTTGGAGTGTGAGTTTGGAGGCTTAACAAGATGAATGCCTGTGTGTATGAGCCTGGAAGGGCCCAGCTGAGCAATTCTCTCTCCATACCTGTTTTTTGGGGGTTTCTTGTTGGTTAAAAGTTAGGTTTTGATTTCTTCTTGGTGGAGTGAAACAAGGGCCATATGGGCTCTGCTTGTCAGATGAAACTGGAAGCATAGCAAAGGGAGTTGTTGGAAGGAAGGTGGTTTGGTTGCCTTTCTGGAACACGACACAACTGCCAGTTTTGTTCTGCAAATACAACACTTGGCTATTTACCTAATTTTCTCTGGTTTCTTAACGCCATTATCTTGGTGATGCAACATGAGCCCACTGGCAGTGGCTCCAATTAAAAAAATCCCTGGCAACAGCCAAAGAAGTTGCACAGTTTTTCCCTTGAGCTTTTGATGTTCTGGTGATACTTGAGCTGTACAGGAATGAGAGGAATGAAGCTCTAGTTTGTTAAGAACGCCCCAGAGGTTGCAGACAACAGCCCTGCTCTGCAGTGTTGGGGGTGTTCTGCTTTCTCAGGAGCCCCCTCTTCACTCCGGTCACCAAGGAGCATCTGCAATAGTTTTATTCACTGTGAGTGTCTGATGATTCCACTCTGCCTTCTCACACAGCACAAAAATATGTAGATAACTTTTAGTCTTTGGGGTGAATTCTGGGGAAATGAAGACTTTTCCCTACGGGTAAAACTTAATACAGTCCATCATTAAACCTCATACGGGGCCATCCTAATGCTTTGTTTTTCTTGGATACTGACTGCAATTCATGAATCAAAATAAGTTTTTTTCGTAAGTAGCTGACAGTATTTTTTTGCAGTTTGTACTTTTATTTCCTGCTAACCCAAGGAATGGCCATAAATGCCTGTCTGTCCAGCAGCACAGACCACCAGGCCTGTGTATCCTGGGTCCAGGTGTGTTTTCCTTGTAGACCCTTGTGCTTTTTGGGGTCTGGGAGACCCGTCCTGCATTTCCCACCCAGCAAGTGGGGTCTTTAACTGCTGTACTTGGTGCAATTCTCTATCTTGTGACATAATTTTAGGTGGCTTATTAGAGTTATGATTGATGAGAGCCAGAAGAGGATATACAGCTATGCACTGACATTCATGCTTGCCTTTTAAATATCATACTCTGTAGCTTCAGATCTCTATTTTACACTCAAGTGCTCCAAGTCCCACATTAGTGCATCTTTCCCCTCCTCCAAATTAACATGTTCCTTTAAATGCACTAATATTTTCGTTGTTTTTTAAAACAAATTCTGCATTATTTTCCCTTTTCTTACACTACTTCCTTCTCAGTTGAATGTTAACAATCCTCTCCCTTGAAATACAAATAAATTATAAATATTCCCCTTGCCATTATGTCAGACCCTGACTATTCCTTTATTCCCCCCCTCCCCCTTATTAAATTATGTTTACCTGAATACATCAGGTTCATTTCACCTAGGCAGGATGTCCCATTAAGCATGACAAGTAGAAGGTTGCGAGATTAATGCCCTTCTTGAGCCTGAATTAGCATGTCAGCATCTTTTCAGACCTGGGACTGGAGAACATAGGAAGTGTGCCATAATGGACCTTAGCCTTTAACTGAACTGCTCTAATATTATTCCTATAACAAGACTACTTTTAAAGAGGCTCATTATTGGCTTCATTAGATATGTTACTTGCATCAGTGGCTGTAGTTACTCGTATAATATGGGAGAGGTTAACACAGCGTATTTTTTATGTATTATATGGCATATAGCTTGAAGTAGCCAAAAGGTTTATGGCTATGTAATTGGTAGTTAGTGTGAAATTTGTAAGACAAATAGACAATACCAAGGGTAACCCCTATAATCCTCTCCTTTCAGTTTTTTACAGCCACCAAAGGGCCTCATTAAAACAGCAGTCAGCACCTTAGTGAAAAGATACAGTGCTTATAGTGCCCAAATTTGACAGAAAATCTGCATTTTGTAAATCTGACACCTTTGATAGATTATACAGTGTGAAGCCATTGCTTCTAAGCATTATGATAACGCTTAAGGTTCTCTTCTGAATCCAACCGTGCTACATTCACTGGGTATAACAATGTGAAAAAGAGCTGGTTGAATAAAATAAAGCGTCCGAGATGGAGAGGAGCCTTTTTTTTCCCCTTTGATACAAAGCTCATCTCATGCAACAGCTATGGTTGATATCCTTGGCTCTGCTTGTGCCCAGGGATATGGGCATATAAATATTGGCAAAATAACAGTTTAATACACAGATGCAAAAAGCAGCCCTGCCTACATTAACCAGTTTATACGGCTGCTGTGAGAGAGGGAGTGTGCGCAGCAAGGATGGTGTTAAGCTTTCTTTTCTGTTTTAGAGGCTAAATTCTGCTCTCTCTCAAACTTGTGTAGACCCAAGTGGCTTCCATTGCCCCTGGTGAATCCTGGTGTCACTCAGAGTCCTGTAAATCTGGTGTAATGCACTGGCTTACATGGAATTAAACGGACAGGCGGAACGGGAACGAGCATCTCGCCCAATGAGGTTATTATTCCTTCAGCTTATTTGGAACAACAGTGAAACAAAAATGAACTGCATCCACAGAGCACAGGCTCCCAGTGCTGTGGTGGGTGTAGGAGAGCTCAGCTCCTGATAAGTGTAAGGCTGTGGTCTCTGATATTTTAGTCACTGTTCGAAACCCAGCAAAAGTGAGTTGTCACGGCTGATTAGTTGCAACTGCTTGCTCTGATCACAGAAGGCAACCTCCAACAGCCAGAGGTCCAAAGGAGTAATAATTATCTTCCCCTCCATTTAAGAGAGAGGCTCAAGCCTTTAGAGCTGCAAAAAATTTTTACAAACTTGCCAGAAATGAAATGAAAACTATCCCTTCGCTCCCATCGCCTTCTTTGCGGCAGAGGAAGTTCTTCTGGATTTTTTTTTTCTTGTTTTGCTCAGGGGTATGGAATGTAGGTTATGCTGCTTCCACGGGCTCCAAATGTGACAGCTGTTTACCTCTTCATCTGGTAATTGAAAGATTTCCTTTTAAATTAGAGCTGCTGTAGACAAAGAGTGGAGCAGAAGTCGCATTCAGTTCCTTGGCAAAAACAGAGCCCTGATTGTTCTCAAAGAGGTGTTTGCAGTGTAAGCCCTTTGATCATGGCAGAGATTGTACCACTGAGTGCTGCTAAAATGGGAGTGCAGACAAAAAAAGGGGAGGGGTTACATCTTTTATTCCCTTTTGCATCAGGGTTTGTTGCTGCCTATGGTGAATCTGCTATTGGAAGGTGCAGAATCAGTCCCTGCAGGTAGCAAGGGTGAAGTGACGGTGCTGAAGTGCTCAGTTGATTCAAGGAAGGTTAATTGAGATCTCTTGAAAAAAAATATACATATTCGTGAAGTGAATATTTGAATTGAAAATAAAATAATTTCTGAGGAATAATTTTCACAACTTGGAACTTAAGGGGTGTTTGTTTTAAGAAGTGCAAGTTATAGATGCTTTCGAATTCCGTAGCAAAGAGGAAATAACTGGGGTTACACTGGGGATTGGTTTATGGCCAGTTATTTTATCATAGTATGCTCCAGCCTTTCTTTATGGGTACTTTTAAAATCAGTTCCAGTATCAGAATTACTCAAAATCTTACAAATCCTTCAAAATCCTTTGAAACAAAAAAACCAATCCCCCATTTGTCTACATTATCTTGACCCATGAGGTTGTTTTCTTCAATAACTGAATTCAGGTGGAACATCTTCCTGTTTCACTGTGCTTTTCCCAGGATCGTTATCACAGATATTCACCATTCTTGTAAGCACAGAGTTAAAAATGGAGAAGGGTGAGAGTTGTCCCTATCTGTGATGATGTGAGGCAGTTCTTTGTATCTGCTGCTGCAGTGGGTTACCTGAAGTGTCATCACCAAAGAAGTTACTCCTTTTAATTGCATTCCTTGTTTCCAAGTTGTCCAGAAATTATCTTTTTTTTTTTTTTTTCCCCCTTTGCATGTCTAAGAAAATCTCTAGAGAGGAATAAAAGCTTTTGGCTTTTTTGTTTGGAATTTGGTGATCAGTGCACTCAATCCTGGCGCACATTTTGGGTGGGTAGGAGATGGGCAGTGCAGGTGGAGAGGCCACTCTGATCCCAGGGGGAAAGGCTGGAAGATTCCTGGGCCTCTTTTCTCAAAGCCAGGGACTTTCTCTATTGAATCAGAGTTTCATTATAAAACTGACCGTGGTATTTGTGTAGGAATTAATTTTTATCGCCGAAAAATCTGTGGGAATTGCCGTCACTGCTCTAGAGCAGGAAGGAGCATTTGTACCTGTGTTTCCTTGGAATCTGAAGGGCCTTATTTTGTCTCTCATGAGGATACTCAGCAGCCCAGAACAGCACATTGTCTCAGTCTGTGCGTGCCAGGAGGGATACAATTGTGAGCAGAGCAGGAGCTTGCTGGGGTGTAGATAAGACTGAGATGGGGACCAGCGAAAAGCCTTTGAAATGAACTTTTTTTACCAAAGTCCGGGTTTTGATCAGTAGGATGGCTCGCCCTGCCAAAGGAGAGTTTGTGAGTCTCCTGTCTGGGGGCTTTAATTCAGTGGATTACTCACATCTGGTAGGTGAGAATTACAGAGTGCTGGAATAATGTATTCTCCTGGTTTAGATCTATCACTGCCAAGGGCTACTGAATAGTAAGTATCAACATCTGTGTTACTTCTTTGAGTTTTCTGATTAATTGTGTCTAAACATCTCGGCTCCTACTGGAAATAAAAATAAAAGTAGTTCCAAGCCAGTTTGATGCAGGATTTCAGCGAAACACTCCAACAGCAGCCGTTAGTTAGGACCGTATGTGCCATTAGCCCTAAATAACACTAACCCGGTGTCGTGATTTGTGTTATTGAAGGGACATCAGGCTCTTGAAACTGTAAATAATGGAGTAAATACAAATAAAGGTACCTGCATTTTGACAGTGATGTTCCACCTCTCCTTCCCTGCATACACAAAAATCATTCAAATGCCTTTTCTTTGCCTGACAAAAATATTCATTAAAAACATTTCACTGTGCTGCCTTTTAATACAGCGCGGGCATTCAACCTGCACAGGAAGCTCCCTGGAACCACACAAATACTGTGTAATTATCTCGTGGCTCCCTGCTGGCTGCTGCATATTCCAAGCACAAAGTGAGCAGCACATTTCTAGAGCCTGACTTCTGTCTTCATTGTCCCTGCTTGGAATATGAAGCTCCACTTCATTATAGCAGACCTGATCAAACTTGATAGATTTAGCCATTATTCTTGACTGTGTCAACTTTCTACAGCTTTTTTTTTTTTCCCTTTTTTTTTTTTATTTTTTTTTTCTTGGGCTCTTTTGTTTTGCCACCCAGGGACTGCATCTTATTTCTAGGAGCTCTGCCTCTCTCTCTCTTTTTCTCTCTCCTTCCCCCTCCACCCCCAAACAAACCAAGGTTTCAGCAAATAATGCTGCTTGGGCATCACATGATTCAAGGAAAATAAGGCTTGCAATTTTTTCTCAATTGTCCTTTATGGTTTTTATTGACTTTTTTTTTTTCCCTCTCCAGTTTGTTTCTATAAAAAAAAAAAATTATACCGCAATATTGACATACAATACAGAAAAGCTTTGAAAATCCTTATTTTCTGTTAGTGCTACAATAAATTTACTGTTGTGAGGGTTTTTTTTTTTTTGTCTGCTTTATGACAACTTTCAAGTAGCACTTCAGAGTTCTTATTTTCCAGGATGGTTCGGACAAATGTGTCTTATCAAATTTTAGAAATCATTACTTTGTTTGTTTAACCTGCAGAGGTTTCACCACGTTTTCGTTGCAAAAGGCATTAGATCATTCTTTGGGCAAATACAGATGTTAATAGGACTGGTTTACCATAACAGATTGCTCTGTAGTGTTTGAGAGTTGCTATGCAACGATAGAGGAGTGTGGCGCAGCTTGAACTGATTTTTAAAGTCCTGGGTGAAATATGGGGCATTTTCATACATCCTTTAGAGCTGCCACCAAATTCCTTAACCAAAAGGGGAGGAATTTGTGCCTGAATTGGTAAGACTTGTGGTCAACCAGCCCATCTTCAGTGTTATTAACTAACATGCCGAATGGGGTGACAAAGCTTTTCAGGCTTTAGGTTTGCTCTGTAATATTTATTATATCCACCTGTACATTTCACAGGCGGAATTAACGTGGAAAATCACTTTATAATTAATTTTTCATGTTGAATAGCAATTCTGAATCTTTAAAACTTTGGAGGGAGATTAGGCTTCTCTCCTTTTGTGTCTCTTTTAGTTGCAGATTAAAAGGTAAAGGATCTCTTCTAATTTCCAACAAGTTTACTGAGGGAGTCTTATTGAGGTATATTGTTTAGCAGCATTTAAATACTGTTAGGAATGGGTGTTATGCCTTTTTTTTTTTAAATTAAAAAATCATTATTTTTTTGAGAGTGGCATTTCCAGTCTCACCAAAAGCTTCTCGGCATCTTAAAATGTAAATTGCAGAGAAGCAACACAAAGGATAAAGAGAAGATTTTGAAGGCAATCACAGTGATCACTTAATTCAGTCTCTGCATATCCACTTGGCATAAGGTAATTAGAGTGCCACATTGCTGTAAAGACAGAAAGCTTAGGGTACCATTCTGACTCACCCAGACGATAATACATGATTAGAAGTCAGTGACAGATCACAACTGCTGAATGACCCACCAAGGTCTTATCAAGGGCAAATCGCATAATTAGCATGCACTTGGCTGCCAGAGGAGTACAGTGCTATTGTTCTGGCACAATCAAATTAGCCCAGCCAATGGGGTCACTGTTCCGTGACCCCAAAGACATTGCGGGCTGATTTTTCTACCAATGGAAACATAACATAACATAACAGAAAAAAAAAAAAACCCAAAAAAAAACCAGAAGGAAAAACTGAACCCCCCACTTGAAACTGAGCAGAATTTCCTGCGGACACGGGGATACCCATGAGGGGATGTTTGGGGAGCACTCTGCCGGCTCCTTAGTTCATCACGTGTGGGATGAAGGAGTCGGCTGATGCAGTCTGACCCTGGGGGACACGGATGTAATGGAGCCACTCCGACAGAAATCCAGGCACCCGGCAAGGTCTGGAACTCATTTATCCTGGCTGCGTACGCGCCATCATGCACGTGACGGGGGAGGGGGAGCCGTCATGCAAACGCAGCATCTCCCCTTCGTTATGGTAATTAGCACAATTATCTTGATTTGCTCATTCTATCTGTATTTTCCCCAAGGTTTGGCCGGTTTATTTGTCTCTCCTGAGCAGGGCTCTCAGCGAAGAGCGGCAGTTGTTGGGGATGGCAGCCACCCATCCTGGAGGCGTGTCATCCATGGAATGCTGTTGTCCATCGTGTAAAATCTCCCAAACACACCCAAAGAGCCTTTCCTGTCTTCCTCTGGAAGACCTCTGGCTCTCCACACTGTGGAGTGCTCACCAGACTCGTGAGGAAGTAGAACTTCCCCTCTTGGCAGCACAGTTCTCCAAAGCACTCAGAGCCGTTAGCTCTTATTTCTTAGTTAAATTTGGAATTCTTGGTACAAATATGCCTTTTTCCCTTAGTTCTCTAAATAGAAATAAGGCTTTGAATTGATCTGCGTACCTGTTAATATGCATGGGATATAGGGAAGCCATTGGAACTTTTAGGAAAAGGGAGGACGTGGCCTTTATTTGTATTCTCTTCCATTACACTGCACATATTTGGGCTGCATATCCCAACCTCTCCTAGATAATTGGATCAAAAAGGTCTATAATGAATTTTCTCTGTCTTGTCTGGGCCTCCATCACTGCTTCTCTTTACTACTATTTTTTTTTTAAGGTTGGGTTAAGTTAACTTGAGATAGGAACTCTAAAATGTTTATATTTCTTGAATTTAAAGACGAGCTTTCATACTCGGTCAAAAGGGAAATGAAACACGGCATTCAAACTGCTCCCTTTCTGCTGAGGGCCTTGGTCCCAGGCCGTTTTCAGGTCCAGAAGGTGTTACATGTGGTATTTGAGCACGACAGGCCCTTCTCAGTCCTCCTGCTGGTTAGTGGTCGATCCCTGCAAACAAGGATAGGCTTTGTGATGTCAGAACAGGCAGGAGTGATGTCAGGAGTGGGGAACTGTTACCTCCTGCGTCAGCACACAGGGAGGAGGCTGCACATAAGGCACCTGCCCCTTGCACTATTTGTTTTGCTGTTGTAATTAGTCATCGTGGAGAAAAAAGCAGCCAGTGAGGACTGAGCTGGTGCCTGTTTAAATAATATATTTTCGGTGTTTTAGTGGGCATGAAATGTCACCTTTCAGCCGATTAAATAATTCCAGCTATAACTTGGCTTTGTACATATTACTGCTTTATGCTGCTGCTGCCTTGGTCACAGCCTTGTACAAGAGCTTTGTGATCCTTGTCTGTTCCCAAACGCATTTTTACGGACAGACTAAGGTTCTTTACCAACTTCCAGTTTGAGGATAAAATACGAGAATTTACCAGAGAAGGGAATTCAAATTACAGTGAATGAATCAGGGCCTTCCCTAAGAACTAATTCCAACAATACCTCCCATTTATTGTAAATACCCAGGCTGAGGCTGCAAAGTGTGTGCCATTGAAACTTTTCCTTGGCTGGCAGAAAGCTTATTTCTAAAGGTCTCGTTGATTGTGCAAACACAGGAACATTTTCTTTCCTTGAGAATTAATATTGACTGTGTGTAGAGCGACGGCAGCACTCCATCCAGCCACGAAATCATATAAACATATATAATTACTCTGAAAATCTAATCTATTCCTGGATACTCAGTCCACGCGGTAACTTTTGTTTCCCCGCATGAAATGATAAATTATATACGAAGCAGGCAATTACGGTTGTTCTTGAAGCCAAAAGAGATGGAAATGTACACTTTGTAAATACAGAGCTGCTTTTCCTAAAAGGCATTTATTTCTCCAATTTTAAAAAGGTGTGTGTTTGTATATGGATGAATGTCGGCGTGGGGATGTTTACCTGTCTGTGTGGAAATAAAATGAAGAGCTGTGCCTTTGTACACACTGCATGTGCAGCTGTATGTGTAAGCATATAATAATTCATAGCCCCATAAGCTCTTGGTGGACATTCCTGCCTCAGCCACTCAGCCCCCACCATGAAAGTCCCCTAACAAACAGGATTAAAATTCACTCCTTTCAACCATCCCAGGCATTTATTCCTTCCTTTTCATTGAGCTACATTTGTCTGATTTAACAAGATAAGATTTGAGTGCTGATGCAGCCCGTTGTTAATGCAGCAGCCGCATCCGCCACACCATCGACACTGTGCATCAGAGGGATGCATAAATCAGGTATTCAAAAAAAATTAGATATGCAGCACACCAGTTTTATAGTCCCAGCCTCAGAAATTGAAATGGCCCAGATTAATGTATTATATCTTACACACTGTCCGAGTGAATCAACTTTAATATATTGAACAGATTCGCAGAACAAGACTTTGTTATCTAAGGAGCACTCGGAAGAAGGAATTGACCTGAGGATTTGATTTGGTTCAGGTAGTTCATGTTGTACAGCAGCATTTGAATAGTTTCACATAAAAATAAAATTTGTATCAGAAATATTTCACATCAGCCTGGGCTTGTTCATGCTGCGGCTCTGCAGCGGGGCAATATTACAGAAACAATGTCCAGCAAAAAGATGATTTTAACCTTTGCTTCAGACATGTCAAAACAATATAATGTAATTTTAATGCAGACTGCTGTTTCGTGGCAGAGGCGCCTCCACACACTGACTTGAACTAGTTGAGGTTTATACTGGAAATGAAAAGCCCATTGAATTTCATATGGAGTGGAAGCACCACAATTTACATCGGGGGTGTATGTGCTGTTTGAAGGCAGGCAGGGAGAGGGGCTGGCTGTATTCTCTATTGACGACCCATAAAACAACTTTACCTGCATAATCAAGGACAGATGAATGTTACCGTGGGCAGGGAGGGGGGTCCCTTTTATTCTGAATTACCGTCTCTGCTAGGGCAAAGTGCGGGTGGCCGTTTGCTTATTGGAAATAAGGCAAAAACCTGACGGAGGAAGAGGAGGCATCAGAAGGCGTCAGAGGTGTGTAGTGAAGGGCTGTGAAGCGCCTTTGCAGAGGCGTTTCTCCTGCTTATTCCTTTCTCTGAATTCCCCAGTTGCTGAGGAATGTGCTGGTGTCTCCTGAAAGGAGTAGTTTTGTGGCTGCTCTAAGTTGTTCCCTCCTGTACAAAACCAAACTGGTTTTACTGAGTACAGAATCCCCTTGTGCTGAAGTGTAAGGAGAGAATCAGCTGGGTACAGTCACCCCCTTTGCAGCCAGAGCTGTTCCTGTGGGGATGTCTGAAAAGGGGAAGAATAACTCAGGTTTTCTTCACACATTCAGCGAGTGTTTGCAGCTCTAATTGTGTTGTGCTAATTAGTACTGAGGAGAAATGCCACCTTCCCAGTGTCCACTCCTACCTTGAAAGGCACTGAGCACATTTTTTTGGTGTTTGAGCCCCTGGAGATGCAAAAGATGCTGAATGGAGTTTTGAAACCGTAGGCGTCTCACCATACCTGAAATCAGCAGGAGCTGGGTGCTTCTCAGAGCTCTGAAAGATGACCAGGGAGAACTGGAGTGTTTTAAACCTGCCCTTTTAGAGCATTGTGCGTCAACCTATTTGTGCTGTTGACAAGGCAGATGTTTGGGGAGATAAGGGGAGGCTGGGACTGCTCTGCTGTCCTTGTGTAACAGCTCAGACCATGGAAACCATCCTGGTGGGCTGTGACAAGAGCCAGAGTCTGGGATAAGGAGGCCAAGGTGGAGTTATCCCATTGGAAAGCAATTAGCAGTGCAGGGAAAAGCCAGGCCTTGGCTGTTCTTTCAGGCTGGCCAGTGGATCACACAAGTGCAGTGCTGCAGAGTTGGACTTGGTGATCCTTGTGAGTCGCTTCCAAGTCTCAATATTCTGTGATTCTGTGAAATGCTAAAAAAATCAGGAGGCAGCTGAATCACTCAGTGGTTTTACTCTGAGCATAAGAGGTGCTGGTGGAGATAGATTGGTATTGTTTGAATTGTTTGAGGTTCCTTGAGGCCGTTCCAGGCACTGGACAACTTGCGTGTTTTGTCTTTGTCCAGCAGATATAATCCAGCCTGAATTAATTTCCCAGTCCTTATTTTATTATTTTCCATCGCAAATGTTGTAATTTACAGTAACATAATGGGAAAGAAATTGTAACAAGTGCTTTGCCTTTTTGCCTTTTTTAACTTGAAAGCGGGATAATAACAAATTAGAGTAGGTTCATACTGTTTTTCAACACACAACATCCCCCCACTGCCCTCTTTTCTGCCCCAGCCACTTTATGTGAATTATCAGTCTTTCCTCAAAGAAAGACCAGTAAGGCCTGGTCCAACTTTGTCTGTCTGTACTGATATAAATGAGAGAAATTATTATCAAATTACCATTTATTGTATGCTGATGGAAAGGATAATTTTTCAAGAAAACCTCAGAATCAATCAGCCTTGAAGAGGAATCTTGATTTATCAACAAATTCACCATCCTCTCGCGTATAAATAATCACCTGTAATTAATGTTAAAGGTGCACAGGAATACAAAGCTAAAATGTAATTTTGAAATGTGTTTATCCTTAATTCTGGAAGATCTCTCTCTTTTGCTCAGAGTGTTGCTCTTCAGTGTGCAGACCCCATGCAAATCACTCATTTTCATCAGACAGTCTAAATGTGTGCTCAGATTGTTTAGGGAGCAGGGAGGATTTAAAGATGCACTCCAGTGTTGTGGTGACCTGACAACTCTGTCAGCCTGCCCTTTGTAACGCCAGGCTCTCTTTCCTGCAAGGAGCAGCTCTCTTCGAAACTTTTCTTCCTTTTGGTTAATTCCTACTTTTCTTTTTTCCTCTCACTAAGAAAAACAAATATCAATTTTACAAAACCGTGTTATAAACTTGTAAATCAGGAGGAGTGGAAACATCCAGCAGAATTCATGCCACTGCTAAAGCACCCAGACAATTATGAGAACATTTTAAACCCGAGTCACAGTTATTCCAATGCATTAAGTATAACTCTTTAATGTTGCAGGGTCTGTGTCTCCCATCTGTTCCATCAATTAAAGCCTACATTGATCTATGAAGTTATTAGCATCAGCCAAAGTCCCACATAGATCTGTTTTGCCACCAATGGAAATACTATGTTTAGAAGTAACAATAATGTCATTTTTATTACAGATTCCCCAAACTGTTTTTCATATTTCTATAAGCTTTTTTTATCTGATGAAGCTAGACTGTTGTCATTCTTGTCAGTTATTAGAGGCCCTTAGAGGTTTGCTGTTGGGAAGAGGGGTTAGTTCTGGCTGACTGAGAGGGCTCTTGCTCTGGCACTTCAGGCTCAGTCTTGAGGTGCTGCTTGCTGAGTTCCAGAGGCAGTTCTGAGTTTTCAAGTCAGAATCCCATGGGAGCCTTGTTTACCTTGCTATGAAAGGGTAGACGGCGAAGGCAGGAGGTGAATGTTGTTCTTTGCTCACCTGATGGACAACCTTTCTCCATCAAGATGAAACTCCCACCTGTTTTCTCATTTAATTACAATTTGGGAATGTTGCATCTAATAACGGTGGATGAGAACGCGCAACAAAGGGAAAGGAAACGTTCCTTTTGACACAGTGAGAGGTGGCAGCAGTTTGCCACTGTCCGTTTGGCTGGCTGGGGTGATTGTCAGTGCAGATACATCTTCTGAGTTTGGAGACCGTGGATAGTTATGGCAATGGACGGATCCCTGGCTGTGTGTAACAGAGCAGTTATTGGTGCTGCCATAGTCCTAGGAATTTCCTTTTGACAACGATCTCCTTATAATAGATTGAACTTTACTGAGTGACTCTCATCCAGCCTCCTGTTTCTTCCCAGGGCTAGGAAAGGGAAGGAATTGCTCGAAGCATAGGGAAAGGCATGCTGGAGATAATACGGCAACTGTCCCTTTCAGGTTTGTCACACAAGATGGGCCACAGGGTTGTCTTTGTTGGACCAGAAAGCAGAAATATCTTGACAAGAAAGTGCCTCGCAGTGCCTTAAGAACTCAACAGGAAAAGCAGAAGCATTACCCAGTAGCCCTTTTCATGGTGCAAGGAGTAAGTTGTCCCTTATTAAACCTTTTCCAAGGTGAGGGTGTGTAAGTCTCTCAGGATGAGCTTGTCCTTAGCCATGCTTTTATCCTGGCCAGGACTTTGTGCTTAACACACACATAAAATTCCATACAATGACTCTGCAGGTCAGTTTTTCAAGCCACACTGCCTGTGCCTTGCCTTACAGTCCCTTTCTGCAGAGGTATCTCCTGTCCCTGTCTGGGTGTTGGCTTCCTGGAATCTTGTTCTCTCCACTGTTGGACACCTCTCTCTGTGTCTTTTCTTGCTGAGTTCTTCTCGCACACAGTAGGTTTCCTAAGGGTTTAGTCCCAAAGCAATCAAACTGGCCGAGGGAGGATTCACTGCTCATCCAGTCACCCTTTTTCTCTTGTAGAACTTGCACCACTTGTTGGACAGTTCACAGCACCCTCAGTCTGAAGTGTGTTACAGCTTGGGGAAATGTCTGAGTATGTGTTATTAGTGTCAGTAATGAATTTGATGCCGCTTTCTTCTCTGGGATGACCCAGGGAGTCAACAGTTCCCGTGAGGTGCCGATGCCGTTGATTTATAGCTGTGTGACAAACGTGTGTTACCAAGGGAAGGACATCCTGTGCCTGTGACCAACTTCTCTTGGAAAGAACTAATCAAAAGCCTGTCTCTCACACTACCTGTCCCATTTTGGATTTGGATCTAAACCCTGTGACACTGTCCTATAATACTTTACCACTGACTGCAGAACAGGGAGAAAAAAATACGGGTGCATGTTCCATGTCAGGCTTCAGACTTGCTCCTCCCCCTTTGTAATTATGCGTAAAATGAAATTTTGGAGTGGAATTCCCTTCTCACTGACTGAGACAAAAACCTCTGAGTGCTGAGACAGCTCCTGTCAGGTTGAAAAGTTTCCCCTGGATCCCCCATTCCTGGTAACTGCCCAGCAGGCTGTTGGCAGCAGCGGCTTGTTTGTGGATGAGGAGTTTAAAGGAAGACGCTGACACCTGTATTCCTTGAGCTAAAGGACACAGGGCAGCAGTGCCGTGGCTGGAGGTGGGTTAGGGTTAAGCAATGCTTTTCGAAATGCTTTTAGGATGTGGCAGTGATAGATTGAGTATTTATCAATCCTTTAGTATCTCAAATAAGCTGCAGTTCAGGTGATTCCTGCCTGTTGAATAAAGATGCTTTTGCAGATATTTGCAGTTCACAAGAGCAAAGCTACACCTGAACTTGTCCTCTGAGGAGTCTGTGAACAGATGACCGTGTTTGAGACCCAACTGGATGTTGGCAAGGTGTGATTTTATCCCAGGTTTTCCTTTTCCTTGAAGAAATAACCTTCCTTTGCAATGCTGCTCTATTTTTGTACTCCCTTTTATTCCCAGCAGTTTATATGTCTGTGTCATCCAAAATCCTGCACTTGCCTTACGGTGCTGTTACTTTTTTCCCCTATGTGTATAAATATATACGTATTTATTTTCTGGGCTGGAGCAGTGTTTCTGCATTTTTGCCTGCCTTGGTTCCCAGACATTGTACTGTTACAAGTTCCTTGAAAGAACAGGGGCCACAGAGCTGAAATGCTGTTGCAGCTTCTCATTAGACTTTATTTGGGTGTAATATACAGTTTGGAATGTTTTGTTTTTTAAAAAGAAAAACACCTAAAAATGCCCGTAACACTGTCCTGTAACACTTGTAATGTTGACTGCAGAACAGGGAGAAAGAAATACAGGTGCACATTCCATTTCAGCCTTTAGACCTGTTCCCCTGTTTTGGAATTACGTGTAACATGAAATTTTGGACTGATACTCTGAAGCTGAAAGCTGGTGTAATTCATTCCATGCCCACTCTGGGGTTTTTTTAATCTGTATTTTTAATTTCTTATGCACAGCGTTATCAGCCTTGTCTGTAAGAACAACGTCTGGTGGAAAAATCCAAACCTCTTCCTTATCAAGCCTTATTTCTTAAGATTTTTAAATGACATGTTAATAGAGGAGATATTTCAGTGAATTCATTTTTAAAAAGTAGTGAGGATGCCTGGGATGCACAGCAACATCAGGGTCTGAGATTTTGCAGTGATTTCTGCAGTGCTTTTGAAGGATATCAGCCAATGATAGAAATCAGCAGCCTCAGGATATTCACTGCTCGAATAGTTAGAAACCTTCTTGAATTTTCTTCTTTTTGCTGGAGGATTAAAGCTCAAATAGAAACTTCTGGGCAGTAAAGAGTAAATCAGTGAGACTGAGCTGATAAAATACAACCGTCTAGGTAGTGACCATTGTATGGGACGTGCTGGAGTTGACTGTGGAGGTGAAAAGTGGCCTGAAAAGTCCTTTTTGTCCAGAAATAGAGCCCTCAGGTGTCCAGTTTGGATGTGTATTTGCATTGGTGGTGCTGCCAGAAGGGAGATGATGAATCCTGTACCCTTAGTTAGGACTGATGGCCAGAAGGCTGTGCTGACCAATACAGGTGGTGAGTGGAGAGAAGGTAAAATAACTGTGTGGGTAAAGAATTCAGAACATTACTGTGCTCTGTGGTTCAAGGAGTTGTAAAGGTGGAGGTGCCCACACACCTCAAGTTGGGGCAGTTCACATCACCCTCATTTATTTCTCCTTTTTGGCATTTTACACTGAATCTGGTGGTGGGGTTTCAGAGGAGGCAGTAAGATGAATTTTATACTGATTTAGAACTGGACTAGTTAGAAGGGAAACAATACAGGTAGAAGGAGAGCACTTTTGGCTGTGCCTCCCACATACCAGCTTTTCTTCTGGCAACTCTGGGAATGTATTTTATGTCCCTGCTCCAGGTGTGTGTGGGAGCGCCTGGCTTTAGGGTACCTCAGTGGTGCTTTTAGAGCATGAGCTACTCTGTGGTACCTATTTTTTGTTATTTATAGTCTCATCAAAGGATAGTATATAATAAATGGGGTAAAATTCAGATTACCTGATTTAGGTAATTTACGGATTTATTCAGCATCACAGTATATTTTCTTCCTTAGAAATTAGTGAGTTTGTCAGCTCAGAAAGTTTGCAGCTTATATCTCCGAGGGACACTACACAGAAAGTGATAACCCTCAGTGAAGTAAAGTATCTGTGATGTTAATTTTCTTGGAGCATTTTTCAGAAGGACTCGAGTTGTGCTTGAACATCTGATTTATTTACAGTTTATTGGGGTTAGAATTTTCAGTTATGAAATTTTAACAATTTTCAGTTGTTACCAGTATTGTTTTATGTGCTATTGTTCCTCATACTGGAACCCAAAGCGATGCAACAAAAGGTGGAAATTAGATATCTGTAATCTCCTTGTGGAGAAAAAAAGTGTTGTGACTGTTCCTCCTTCCAGATTGTTGCTTCCCAGATAGCAGAGCCCCACTGCCTGTAGGAGAGACAGGAATATCCTTTTGAATATCAACATCCCTCAAAATGTTTTACAAAATCCTCAACAGTGTATTGAGGAACAAATCAGAACAATTAGAAGTTGGTACTAAACAAAATGCACTGATTGCCTTTCCATAAGACGTGGCAATTTGAACAAACATCACGTTCCAAAGCAGTGCATCATTTTCCAACTTTCAGCTGTGATAAGGTACGAGTTTAAGCACAAAGAATAGTGATGTGTCCAAGAAAATCAAGCCATTAATAACACAGAACACAGTCAAAAGGTTGGTGTGAGTGAAGTGAATGTTTCAAGTCTTCCTGTTTTCATATCCTGTCATTTATTTTTGGAGATTTTGGTAGTAAATAAAGCTGCAGTAAAGTTTTAATGTGAATGTAAATCTGACCTCAGAGCCTTGCAGTGACTGTGAGAAGCCAAGTTTGTAGTACAACGCTTTCCTAATGAACATTTTGAACCAAAGAGGTTTTGTGCACGAATTTTAAAATTTCATTAAGGGACAGCCATCTACTTAATACACTTGGTGTAGCAGAGAACAGTAATAATCATCTTTACATCCTTAAGTGGTAAAGATGTAAAGTTTATGGTTAGGATGGACTGGAAGAGAGTTTTCCATCGAGTGTTTTTGATAAACCTACTGCATGTAAAAACTACAAAAGGACAGTGCCTCTTTAACAGGGACTACTGTTTGTGCTCCATGGAGCTTTGCAGTATTAGTAAAGCAGCATGAAAGAGTTGATTTTCATTTTATGTTGTGCTTGTGAGGCATTAACATGATGTTCTAACACTTGTAAATGAATACAGCTCTTGCCTAATCTGTCATTTTAATGCCTTATAGATTTTATTTCACTCTGTGTTGTACCAGATTCTCAATAATAATAATCAACTGCTTTGTTGTTCTCCTGCAGAAATTAAATTTCTGTAGTGAGTGTGCAACTAATAAAAGATGTTGCTTGAGGAAACAAAAAATAAATATGATGAATCATAAAAGTTGTATGTAGGGGGTTGCTCATATATGAAAGACAATTACTGAACCAGTGGTAAATTCATCTGATTCTCATATTGTCAACAGCTTAATAACTCTCACAAAGGGTTTGCTACTTCTGTAAGCTCAGCCTTTCCTTGTCCTGGTTATCCATGTGGTGTGGGATCACAGGGGGATGTCCATCCCAGTGACCCTCTCACAGGGTTAACCTGGCTGGTTAATTCCAAGTTTATTTGTAGACATTTCTGAATGTGGCTCCCAGGAATATTAAACACGGGCTTCACCTCTGAAAAGGGACAGAGAAAGAAAAGTAGGAGCAAAAAGTTTTTCTAGAAATTCATGGCTTTGAGATGCTTCCCAGGGGTTTATTTGGGGTCCCTTTATTCTGTAGGAAATACAATTCAGTACCAAATAGTCTGTGTGAGTGCAGGGGAGGTATGTGGGTCAGCTTTTGGAATAAAACAGCTGTAATATCAGGTACAGCTTGCTGATATCCTGTTTTCTCCTTGAGGGATTACAAGCACAGGTGAAAAGTTAACCATACCATCAACTTCATATTTTAAACCCCTATTTTCTTAAGGTAAATGGCTGTGAAGAGGGAGCCAGGCTTTTAACCTGCATGATATGGCTGTAAAATTACTTACTTTTTGGTGTTGTCTGCTCTTGGTGCACCCTCATCTCTTGGATTCCACTTGCCCACGTGGCTGCTAATTCCACTTTCAAGTAGAAAGTATTGTAATTTCTTCTCTTTGATGAAGTACATACAAAAGGATCCAAACAATCTTTTATCGGAGAGCAGGGGAGTTGATAAGAATGTTTAAGGCTCAATTCCTCAAACAATTTTGCATCCAACGGTTCCCATTAGGCATCAGAATGAAATAACAGAAGTTCCCAAACAGCTCTGTTTCATTTTAGTAGGAACCACAGGATACTCAGCACTTTTTAAAACTGTTACTTTTTTTCCCCAGAAGGAACTTGAGCTCCCCTAAATAAGCAGCCACTGCTGAGGAGATTGAGAAGCAGCTTTGATGTGAGCTGTGATACTGCAGCAAGGAGGGTCATTAAGCAGAGAATCATTGCAGGAGCATTTCTGTTGCTGCTGCCGATTCCTTACTTGGCCCCGAATCCAGAGCTGTTGGCAAAGATGGGGCTGCACAGGCACAAACTTTTCTGTCCTGTAATAGGGAGCGTGGACTTGTGTGTCCAGGTGACAACACCCTGCAGGCTCAGTCTGTCTCTTGGCAATCCTGTCTGACCCTCGAGATCTTATTTTCAGTTGTCCCTGGTTCTTGGTCAGACTTTGCTAGGAAACACGACCACAAGAAGACCTGGATGTTGTCTTCCCTAATGGAAAAGCCCATATGTAGTGATGATTTTGAATTTGTGTGCAAACAGGGGGGAAAAAGTATACAGGAAATATATATATATTTTTTAATGTCACTGCTAAATGGCATTATATTTATTTATGCAGTATATACATATTTGTTGATACATTATATACGTAATACTTATTGCCATTGTATTTATTTCTTTCTGCTGGCACAGACCTAGTGCTGCACAAAGGTTTGCCTGCCAAAGGCCAGGTGTAGGTGAAAGCACTACAGGAAGCCAGCTGGAGAAAGTGAAGTGTTGGAAAACTTGTAACCGTCACAGAACACATCTACTTCCTAAAGTAGGATAATTCGGGCTCGGGGGGGGTCTCTTTAATCCACCATCCTGCCTGAAGCAAAATCATCTGTTGGATCAGAGCAGGTTGCTCAGAGATTTGTCGTGTCAGGTGTTGAGCAGGTCCAAGGCTGACCCTGCACGACCTCCCTGGACAAGCCGTACAGGGATTTTTTTGGACAAGCTTGGCTGAAACAGAGACTCTGAAATCAGGTGCTGGTTCTTTAGGGGACAGAACAGACAGAGCTGGGCCTGGGGAGCAGCAACCCCCCATGTTTCCATGTGAGTTTTGCCTTTAACTTGCCGAGTGCCTTCCAGCAAGTCCCTTTTACCCCTTTGTCTCAATTTCTCTTGTTATAGAACGGGGATAATAATCCTTACCTACCCTACAGGGTGTTGTGAGGATTAATTAGTTGTTGGTGCTGCGTGTAAGAGATGGAAATAGCCACATAAATGCTGGATATCATCATTATAATGAGAACCACACAGCACCGTAAGAAAAGAAATGCTCTCCAAATAGGTTGCATGTGCCGTTATGGCCCCCCCGCAAGAGCAGCTTCTGGGGTTTAGTTGAAACATCAGCAAAGCATCAGAGTTCCAAATCCAGAGTTTGATGCTCTGCTGCAGTGTTTAACACTTTTTTTTTCCCTCTTGCCAGTTATTATTTTATAGTCAATGCAAGTTAGAACAACAAATGCAGGTAAACATATGTAGTGGTCCTGCTTGAACAAACACTGGCTTTTATGGTGTTTATGTTAAATACAGAAGGATCATTAGGAGGACAAGGTGACACAGTCAGTTATTTTGATAGCCCTGAGGCACTTCGCCACTGACACCTGCTTTGGAATTCCAATTGGAAATGACCCAAATTATTGCAAAAGTATGAAGTTGGTCTGCCTGAAACTCCATTCAGAATAGAGGTGATGATGATATTAATCTGCACGTTGTTAATTGTGTTGTGTCATTTAGAAAATAATCTGTAATTTAGAAAATAATCTGAAAACATACCCACCCCAGCCCAAACCCACGAGGGCTCCTCAGGGTTACCCTTTCACACCAGTCACTGATGCCAACATCCCGAGCTCTAGGAAGCGATCCCAGCAAGTCTAGTAGGGAAGCTCCGTCGCCGGGAACGTTAAAATGCCCACCCAAGAGTAAAAATTCTGCCTTTACAACTCTTTTGTACAAAGTAGGACTCTCACCATTGTCAGGGAAGTCACTGGGTCAGATCTGATTTCTTTTTTTCACCCTGTATGAAATGGAAAAAAAAAATGCTGTTCATAGATTTCTGTTTAATAGTGTTTGCCAGACAAAGTAGAATTTTCACAGCACAAGTTCTATAGCTCGAGAGTCCTATTCACTCAGCATTTATTTTATGGAGCTTTTATCCACCTTTTCTGGCTTGGAGAGAAAAAAAAAAAAAAAAAGAAAAACAGGGAATTTACCCACTTAAAGTAAGCTTTGCACCAAAACTGTCTTCTGGGGTTTTTTTTTGTAGTGTTAATGAAATCTCAAGAAGACATTAATAATGATCTTCAGGCACTGAATTCATAAAATTAATATGAACAGCTAAAAAAGGAGAAGTATTTCCCACTCCAGCAGAAAATATAGATTTCCCTTACAATAAATACGAGTCCTATCAGGTGGTATTTTATAGTGGTGTTGTGTAAATGTGGGTTTGGGAGCTAAAACTCTGTCTGTCCTTGTTCTGCATATAAGGCTGAATTTGGCTGTGGCTCTGGGCCAGTCATGCCCTTCCCACTGGAATTCCCTGTATTTTTGTGTACAGGAATCAGGCAGTTCTCTAAGATGTTGAGTCAGTTGTGCCTGTAAAGATTCTGGGGAGGAGAAGTTGGATTCCCAGGGAACAGTAGGTTCAGTTTTGTCTCAGAATCTTTAGCAAGAGATCAGCTACCATTCGTATAAAGTGCACAGTGCCTGTTTATCTCCACAACCAACCAGGACATTTGAAGGATACTGTTTTTCCATAGTTCTTACATGTTTCTTTTATTCAATTGTAGATGAGGAAGAAAATGCAGAATGGGTCCAGCTTTAAAATTCCCACTCTGGACTGTCAGTAAAACCAACTAGTTTAATCCAAGCTCAGACAAAGCCAAGACTTAAAATATTTTGATTTTTCATTCAGCTACTTAGATAAACAGGTTTTAATTTGTGTATTCTCTTTGACAAGTACCAGTACGTGTTACAGAATCACAACCCAAACCAGATGGTGTGGAATGCTGAGGTCCTTTTGTCGGGAAATGTTCCGGCCACTTCCAAACCATCCATGTCCAGCTTATTAGGCCAGGAAATGTAGTGCTGGTAGGTGGGTATTGAAAGGGGTTAGAGAAAGAAACACAGAGAGGCTTCCTTCAGATCCCCCAGATTTGGGCTGGAAGCAGTTGTTGTCATCTTTAATTCCAAGTCTTTCAGGAAAAGGAAGGTTACTGTGGGAGATGCAGTCCCCTCCACCTCCACTGGTAAATCTGTGCCTGATAAAATGTGGTTTATTTTAGCATTATTTGTGTATTTTGCTCTTATATATGCTTGCTAGCCACATAAATGTCTAATGTTTTTAATTTAGCTAAGTTGTTAGCAGGGATATCTTGTGGCAGGAAGTCCTGCAGTCTATGTTTTCCCTATAAAAAGAAAAAGAAGTTATGCTTTGAATTTGCTACTGTCTGATTGAATTAATTACATAATTAAGTTCTTGAGCACAACAGGCTGAAAAGTTTATTTTTCTGCCTGCTTTTAGGTGGCTTTGCCATGACTTACCAGCACAGGAGAATTAATACCCAGCCAGTGCTCAGCTTCATTATGTGCCTCAGTAGAACCAGACAGCACAGAGGATCACGTTATCCCTCTGCTCCCATTTCTGCCTGCAAACGCTTTTGGACTCGTAGGAAAAAGTTTAGTTTTACAGTGTTCTGAGTTCTGTTTCCCTTCTATTTAAAAAGAAGAACCTTGCAAATGTGATTCTGGCTGGGGATTATTATCTCCGTGTGTTGATAATTCTCGAATAATGATGCGTATGGGGAGTTCTGATGAAGGGTGTGGAGGAAGATGATTGAAGGCACTTACAGATGGAAGTCACAGATTCCTCTTGGATAGTGACAGTTTCCAAGCTCTGTATGGCAGATTTTTCTCTGGCCTAATATGTAGTTTATCATATTTCCCTCACTTTTTATGACTGATTTATTATTGCTTTGAGTTCTTTTTCGGAGAGTGCTCCCGGCACCCAGCAATGAATAAATGCAAATAGTTATTTATGGCTTGCAGAAAATGACTCAGTATTTTCTTTAATTCATTACAGTGATGAGAGGATTTCTGGAGTGTACAAATGTTTTTTTCAAAACATTTTTTCCCTGGTGTATAAACCATCCATTGGCCACTGAGTCTCTTTTAAAAGAGTGTGGATATCATTTCCAGTGGGACACGTGGCACCCAGGCATCTCAGGGGCCATATTACAGCCAAGTGTGTTTGGTTTTCTGCAGGTTTTTTGGTTGATTTTTTTTATTTGTGGGTTGGTTTGTTGTTTTTTTTTTTTTTCTTTTGTGGGGGACATTGACCCAAAATGTAAAACAAAACTGGTGGGAGGCATGCAAACCTACTGGCATATATATTGAAACTAGAAAGAAAAATGCTTCTTCAGACCCTTGTGAAGCAATATTGCTTAATTAACCCTACTTAAGCCCTACCTTGTGAAAAGGTTAATGGGATTTTTAATGACCTTGGGTGGTCAAGGCCTCAATTTTACATTTCTTCTGAAAGAAAATGGAAAATAGAACAAGAAAGCCATTCAAACTTCTGTGAATGTGGGGAAAAAAATTGGTTTACAGTACCAGTTGAGGTCATTCCCTCTTTTATTTGAAATGGTTTACCCATTCCTTACCTTGGACATCATGTGGGTGTGTTTGATGCAGCTCTGAGGTGGCACTGGCAGGGTCTGGGTGTAGATTGGGTTTCACTCACAGGGTGTAGAAGGGCCTGTTGTTCTGCAGTGACAAAGCTGAACACAGAGCCTTGACAGAGATAGAACATTCTATCCCTCAGCCAACCCCTTCCCCAGGAACCATATTAATGGATGAAATCTGAATAATGGCCTCGGTGAAGTAGACAAATAGCCTTAATAAATTCAGTGTTTATTTTTAAAGAGAGGGTTCTCTGACTGTTCTTATCCAGGCTGCACTAGAAGCACATTTGGAGACAAAAGATGCTCCAGAAAATAGAAATTACATGGAGTCTTTAAACTTAAATAGAGAATCCTACTGGTAAGTGATTATTGCAGTTTCCATGACACAAACACCACGTGTTCCCTTGCAAGAATGCTCATAATTAATTTAAATTCAGATAGTTTTGAGTCAGGTAGTTTTCGGATATTTCCCTGTAAAGGCACTCGAGCTCCGGTTTGACTGGGGGTACGTATTTGTGGGTATTTTTGCTATGAAAGAGCAGTGATTATGCATCAGTGTGGAACATTCCATGAACTGGGAGTGCTGTAGTAGTATGGTGGCCGTTAGTGTTTGGGAACCAGCCTCCAGAGGGGGATACAGATGTTCTGCTGCTAATCAGTGCATTGTAAGAGTTAATTAATGAGGGAGCTACTGCTTGTAAACAGTCAATACAGTGATGCTTTCACCCATAGGGTCAGGAATGTGCTTCCTTTGAATTTATCTAACTTGGTATATAGCAAAACACTTAGGGCCATGCAGATGAAGCTATTAATTGCATTAAAAAACTGTCCATAATTAGGTTTGGAATGTCGCTGTAATCTCTGGGACCGGCGGTTCCTGACACCTCTCCAGTGCAGGCAGGGGTGTGAAACCTTTTCTAACCCAGCTGGACACGCACATGTCTTATCCTTATTGCAGAGAGGGGTGAACTCTGAAGGCTGGAGAGTGGAAATGAGCGGCTGCTTAACTCCAGCTCACTGAAGTGGTGCAGTTTGGTTCCTGTGGGCCGTGTTGAGCGGTGCTGGAATTGTTTGGCTTTCTCTGAAACCACAGAAGTCACTCCAGAGCTGGGGTGTGTTACACTGCATTGGCACTGGCAAGGGAGCAGAAGGAGGAGGTTGCTTTTCAGAAGTACATGGCATAAATTTGAACTGGTGCTGCTTTGTGGATAGGAGCCCCTCTCTGAAAGGGGGCACTCCCTGTGGTGGTACAGAAACAGAGGAGATGGGACAATTGCTTGATCTGATTCACACTCCTGCAAATTAAAAATGGCCACAGCCCATTGTTCTGAAACCGCTCATTACATCTGCAGGGTTTGAAAAGGAAACTCTATCCAGAGAAGCCTTTCTTTTTGCATAGAAATAGCTGAGAGAAGCTCTCTGCTACCTAATCTATAAGGCACGTATATATTTGTGTGTGTGTATATATATAGATTATACATATATATAGGAAACACTGTACGTACAAAATGCAGCAGCACGTGAGAGGTGCTCCCTGAATGCACACACGGAGTTTTTGTAAAAAGAAGTGTATGCTGAATCCACACAAAAAAGACACTGTGACCTAAGACTTTTTTAAGTCAAAAGGAACATTTAAAAATTGCTTAACTTAAACCATGTGTCGCTGCAACCTAATTTGTGGGAAGCTGTTAAATAAGTGTTCCTGTCTTCCCAAAAACACCCCAAGGATCTGTTCTCTAATGTACTGCTCTGCCATGGAATCTGTATAAACAAGTATAAATGTTTAAAAAGTGAAGAATGCTAATCAAGAGATGGAAGACATGTGCTGCTTAATAAATCTTGCCTTCAATTTATTTGTCTAGTATTACAAAGGCAGAGGAGATTTCAATTAATATAGGCAAAGAGGACCCATAATTTATAATTAACTGGGAAGTGGTTTGTAACAAACAGCAGCACTGAATCTAATAGCCAGTAGAAAAATAACTAGTGTTGATTTGTCCCTCGGCAAATTAATAGAGTGCTTATCAATGACAGGGTTACATAAAACTGCTAAATAAATAATCATCAGTGAGTTAGAGTGAAGCAGATCTTTAACAAGCTTAATCTGAACCTCTTGACATCTGTAGACTATGAAGAGATTAAATGCTAAGAAAGAGAAGATGCACTGTGCCCATTGTAAGCGGGCTCAGGAGCTGTGAGGGATCGTGTTCCGGGGTAATGGCAAATAAGGAAACATTTTTATTGCAAAATTACATTGAAAAATGATTTTCATTATAATTAGACTGAAAATTATATCAAAGGTATATCAAAGAAAAGCTGAACTGGAATTAAGCAGATGAGAACGGCACTACATCTCTAAGCAAGGAAAACACATCAGTGGAGTTGGCTTTGATATATTTTTTGGCTCAAGGTTTTTTCTTGGTTTTATTACTCACCTCTGTCCACTTCTGTTTTCTGTGTCACTTTTGCTGATATTCCCTGGTAGCTCCCTTAAATCATCCCAACAGCCATGCAGTGCACCTGATTTTCAGAATGTGTCTTATTTATGAACCTGGAGATATATATATATGTATATTTATATAGGGTATAATTTCTAGACATGTTTTACTTTTATAAATGCTCTTTGTGCACTAAGTCCATCTGTGAAGGTCTCTCCAGTCCTTGCTTAATGATAAGTTAGTTAGTTTTGAGTTAGTTGAGTTGAGTTAGTTTTGTCCTGGAAAGCTCACAGTTCTCAGAAGACCCAGCTAAAGCCATGCTGGGGAATCCTACAAGTCTTTGTGTCCAAGAGAAGATGTACAGAAACATTCCTACTGAGCAAGGGGAGAGCTGGGAGGGTTTTCCCTTGTGATGGATGCACAGGGGTTGGAGGTGGAATGCGGATCCCAGAGGATCACCAGTAGGTCTTTTCAGGACTGCTAGTATTTAGTTATTGGCTGTGTGTCCTTTGCAGAATTCTGGGATTAAGGAGGAAAGGGCTGTCCTCTCTAAACTAGCTGTGGATTTGCCCGTAGCAGGAATTCCCTGGGCACGAATTACTTGTAGTTTTTCCTTGAGGCCTCTCTCCTTTTTCTGGCTCTGAGAAGCAAGATGTTTTATCCAAGTGAGACTGCCATCTCTTTGGGACAGAGAGGGAATGTGCTAAAGCAAAACTGAGTTAACTTCATCAGAGAGCTGGGTTGGCACCGGCAGGAATTTGATCTGGAGAAGGATCTGACCTGTGGCAAGGAGCTGCAAGTGCTTCTGCTTTCTTGTGCACAGCCGGACCACGGCTGCTGAAGAGCATCCTTTTGGGAGCTCCTACCTTCCCATCCATGCCTGTCACTCGTCCTCATGCGGGAGGAGCAGGAGGGACTCCCGGTGTGTTCCTGCTAATCCGAGGAAGTGTTTCAACAGAGATAATGAGACCGTCCGGGTAGCCGAGATAGGGAGCCTGATGAGCCTGAGTTACCTTGCCTGGTGTTATGAATGGGCACTAATTGTCTGTCTGCACAGGGGATATTCCTGGTGAGGAAACGAATTCCATCTTTTTCTGGCTCCGTGGTCAGGTGGGGATCTTTTTGAGGCTGAGGGTGGTGGTGTTTGGTTGGATTACGCTGTGGATTTTCCCACACCTCTCTGTCATAGAACACTATTAGCAAGAGAAATATGGTCTTTACATCCGGCTTCTCCTTTGCCCCTCTGCTGGACTCTTCTTCCTAAAACGTTTGGGAAAGAGAATTTTTAGGACCTGCATGGAGCACAGTGAAATATTTCCTTGTGGATGGCAGTGGAAACAGCAGTAATGGGAGAGAAACCTCATACTGATAATGCTTCACTAGTTTATTTTATGTGTGTTGCTTTCCCAGTTTTTAGTCCGAGACTTTTTAAGTCACGACTTAAAAAGAACAGAGTAGAGCTTTAATTTTATCTCCTTTTTCTCTTTTCTTTTTTTTTTTTTTTCTTAAACTAAGCCTTTCTGTGGTGGAGCGATGCTGTCTAATACCCTGCTGCAATGATTGATCAACATTGGTTAATATATTAGTGGGGTTTTGAGGAGCTTTGGGTTTGTTTTGGTGGTTTGTTTTGTTTTTTTTTAATAAAGAGGATGTGGGAGCTTCACACATTGCTGTCACCACGTTGTCGGGATCGCCATGTCTAAGGTGCTATCAGGGAGGTTACAGGGCATTTATCAAAATCAAGCTGATGCAAGCATGAATACTCCCAAGAATGAGACCTTTTGTACTGAAAAAAACCGCTGAAGGCTGAAAAGGGGCTAATTTATTTAAATTATCTGTATACATGTCAAGCCCCATAGTTTCCAGAGGAAGCTGACAATCGTAAAAGAAAGCTTTTCTTACATTTAACAACAAAAACCTAAAGGGGGAAGTTTTACCAGAAGGGCTGAGCAACTGAGATGATAATCATCTGTAGTGATGCAGATGAACAAAAATACAGTTTTCTGCTATTAAGCTTTTAAATGTCAGTAAATGGCAGTTTAGTAGATCATTTGCTAATAATGATTACATTTCTCATTAAAATGTTTCCTTCATTATTCTTCAGGTAGAAATGTGTAATTCAACGATTGTTACATCAATTATACTTAAAAAGCTCATTAAAATACTGAAATATTATCTCTCGTAGCCAGAGTACTATAAGAGTACTGTACTAATTACAAATGGAATAAACTCTTGTAATATCACCATTGGAATTGATGCCTTATAAATTCTTAATGCAAAGCTAACATATAAAGCGTAAATCAAATATATAGATCCAATAAAACAAAACCTTTTTAATCTTGTTTTACCTTCAGAAGGATTCTGATTATTGTAATTAAATAATGCATGATATAATAAAGATCTAGAATGTGTGATTATTTCATTGGCAATTGAATATTGGTGCTTTTTTATTTATGCAAGTAATTTATCACAGACAATATGCATCAAGCATTAAAATATTGATATAATTATACCTATCCTGCTGAACCAATAAAAAAACCTGTGACATGGCTCTCTGCTGATGATACAAGGATGGTTTGAAATCCTTGTTAAATTTTAATATTCTGATGTGCTGAGTTATGCTAATTCTGGTGTGGTATAATACCTCCTGTATTTCCTGTTCTGCTTTTTATTTCTGTGAGATTACAAATCCGGCTTCACTGAGCATGGCAAGCTCTGCTGGTCACTCCTAGGAAGGAACATGAAAAGACAGCTTTGAATTCCGCTTTTTAGAGTAATGATTTAGCTGTGAATACAACTGTACAATATTAATTTTGCTGCTGTATCCTGTTATTCTTTCCCGGACTTTTGCAAAGGCTTCTGGCCCGAGTCAGGAATAACTCACCGGTAATAGGTGGATTTACTAAGACTGGTTTCAAAGCAGATGCACTTTTAGTATTGTCCCAATTTCTTCAGGCTGCCAGCGTGGTGTCAAGATAAAATATAAAAGGAACAATCAGCTCCATTTGGTCGGAGCAGCAACTCTGCCAGGTCAGATGTAAATTGTGAAATTGGGCAACATTTCCATCTCTTTAATCTTAGACAACTGGTGTCTTTCTAAAGGAGCTAAAAAGCTAGTCTTAATAGGCTGGTAATTGTTTTGCCACTTTTATGCGGGTAAGTTGAGGTGCTGGGAGTTACTTCAGGCTCCCTGAGCTTGTCTCCTGTCAGTCAGTTGAAAGGAAATGTGTATTTAACAGCCCACAAACAGCACTGGGTGCTCACCCTCACCTGCTCTTTCAGCCATGCCAACACTCATATGAAAAGATGTATTTCCCTGAGTAGAATAACTCTGCAAAAATTTGTACAAGATTAACCTGTCCCACCGTTCACAGACTCTAATTAATGTTTTGAGGGAACATCTCAGATCCATGACAAATTTTTATAGGATAAAGAAAACAAAGTGGCCTAAACCAAATAGTTGAATGTGAAATGGCCCTTGAATATCACTGACCTTCCAAGTGAGGAAAGAAGTTGTCAAACTCTTAATAAACAGGAATAATGATCAAAAAACAGCAGCAAAATGCAAGGATTGTACAAACATGGGTGGAAGTCAGCCCTTTGCTGGGGGTCGTCTTTGGAATTTCAGGGACCTCAGAGTGACTCTTTTGCTTCATTAAATTATAAAACCATAATTTACATGTCTGATTCACCAAACTGATGAGCACAGCCTACAAAGTGTTGAACACTCAACTCTCTTCATGCTCAGTGAAGGAAGAGAGTATTTAGTGACCTGCAGGATGAGAAGTTCTGTTTTTCCATAACTCACCATGAACTTAATGTGTTTTTTTTTTTTACTGTCTCATATGAGAATTCTTCTTTTCTTTTTGTTAGATGTACTTTCCAAAGTTAGATACTGCCTGATCATCACAAATGCCTCAGCTGTGTCATACTGATGAGCTCCTGTTTAGCTCAAATTAGAATCAGACTCTCAGAACAAATGGTCCAGTGACCAGAGCCTGGTATTTCAAGGCATCTTCTGAGTTCAGATAAATATAACCAAAAAATGGGCAAAAGGAAAGTTTTACTCCTTGCACTTTTCTAAATCTAAAATTGAAAGCTTGCATTGACTAAATAACGAGGGAAAGGAGATAGTTAATTAAGTAGTTTACTTGCTAATTGATTTAAAAAAATGCAGTAATTTGTAGGCATATGCCGGTGTTTGCTGCTCCTTCCTCTTTTCCCAGCCCACAGCCAGGGCCTGGGAAGGGGCCACATAATCACAGTGCTGTCACATGTGTGATAGAGTCTGAGGACCCGGGGCCTCTCCCTGCTTGCAATTTGCCAGCACTTTAAAGCCATTACTACCTGTGCCTATTTTGCTTGGATATGTAGATACGTGGGAGCAAAACAGTCCTGAGGAAAAAGCAGCCTAATTTTTGGGAGTATTTCTGTATGGATCTTGTTTGAAATCCTTTAGGCCAGTGATCTGGGTTGTCTCTCGCCTGTGGTTAATTGGGTGATGGTCCAGGGAAAGGACTTGGCAAACGTGCAGCTCTGAGCCATTTGTTTTAAAGAAATAAAAATTCTTGGGGCTTATTAGCACTGAAAAATATATTAATGGTTTACCTGCTCCAGCAGCACTGCACAATATAGATACTTTTTCTCTATAAAAGTAGCTGATTTAGTCAGAAAGGTGACAGTTAAGAGTCGTTGCAGGAGAGATTTTTGCATCTTTGCAGAGTGACTTTTTTTCCGCAGTGCTTTCCCAGTGGCTGTCCATCACCGTTGTTATGTATGCAGGCTGAGTGAGCCCGCGGGGGATCCTAGTTATTTACACTCTTTTTCAAGCTTCGAAGCTGTTATAATCATTCGCTGTCAACTTTGTGCTGACACTGAATTTTACTTTGTGTTTTTTATGCTCGGTTTGGGTCTAAAATACTAGCATCCATACCCTACACTGTAATTCTATGGGTGACTGGGCTGACCAGCAATATACAGTATTACTAACAGAGCTTTGGAAACCTGCTGCATATGGAGATTTCAGGATTTGTTGATTGTGGACAGTAAACAAAGTCCCCAGGCTTTGTGCTTTTATCCTAGTGGTGGCCCTCAGGAATAAACTGTGTAGCGTTTCATCTCATTGCATTTTCATCTTTACGAAAATGTAAATATTATTTTCCTTTCCTACAAAGCTGCAAAGTTAGAGCAGGAAAACTTTTTCATTGCGGGTTTTTGTTTTGTTTTTTTTTTTTTTACTTTTTATTTCGATACTCACTTGTTTTCTCCGGGCCTGTGTTTTAAGAAATGCATATTTTCCTGTGATCACCATATGTTTAGCAGGAAGCTGCAGGGAGGAGGGGGGCTGGTAATGGGCTAATACCTCAGATCCAAATGGAAATAATGCCTCCTGCAAAACTTTGGGAATATATTATCCTGGGAGGAGCCTGCATTGACAAATATGTAGGGGGTTTTACACCCTTTTAGGTTTAGAAAGGCAGATGTGCTTGGCTGTGCTTACGTGCCCGTGACCTGCAATGCAGGGAATGACCAAACTTTGACCTGTGCACTACACCTTTCACTCAACCTCAAATGGCATCACAGGGACTGATTCCTGCATGTTGGAAGCGTGGGGTTTCCCTGTCCGAGTTCCCAGCTCCCACAGGAAATTCCAGGTACTCGGGGGCCCGAAGGGAGCGATCGCACAGAGCGATACGACCCTGCTCGTAACTGGACTTGAAATAAAACTGGTCAAGGAGCTTGTGTGCTTGGTCAATGTAATAAAGTAGACAAATAATTACTGAGCAAATCAAACACACTTACACTTCAGATGATTTTGAAATATTATCTATAATCGGGCACTTCTGTGCTAGGAGGAAAGGTTAATAAAGTAATTTAAAAAAGATTGTGTGGAGTATTACAGAAACAGAAGAGGACTGGTGATCATAATTGTTAATCTCCTGAAACACCAGTCCTCTACTGCATAAGGCATATATTTTAGTACAACTCCTTATTGTGCATCCACTTACTATGGTATTATACTGTTTAATTACCTTTTGTAAGAAATCTTATTTTACCTTTTTTTTTTAAATTTATTTCTTTAATAACAAATGATGCTAATGGAAATATTTCAGAAGAAAAGCTTGTTTAAAATCCTACCTGCTAAGGATTGAGATTAAAACAGTTAGAGTGGATTAGATATTTGGAGGCTGAGTGACTCCAGGGGCTGTGTTATGAAACACCACAGTAAAGTGGGGGAATATGTCCTTCTTTACCCTGTTTTAGCCCTGTTGTGTGTGGATGGAATATTCCTAGCATGGAATTCAGGGAAGACTGAGGCCTTGAGGCAGTGTGGCTGCTGGTTATGGTAGCATGGAGCTGAGGACATGGCTATTACGGGAAATATTTATAACAGTGAATTTATTGTGAATCTGTTACTAAGCTTTGGATTGAAAAAAGTTGACTCCAAGCACGTGAGACTTTGTGAGGGAAACATACACCTGTTTTCACCTCCAGGGGATCTAATCCTGAGGATGTCTCAACAAATAATTTCCTCTAATGTATAATTTTGGCCCGTAGTGACTAGTGTTGAATAAGAACATGGTTGTTCCTCTCATCCTTTTAAAAATCTTCACCTGAGTTATTTGGTTCTAGTCAAAGTAGACTTTGTCACTTGTAGCACAAACCAAGTTTGTTTTTTGGCTTTTTCACCTGCACAATTCTGCATTAAAATTGGAGTTTTCCTGTAACCTTTTGTAGATGTGAGATATCCAGGTGGGGAAGGAAACTGGATAATATCTATATGGGATTTACATAATTAAGGCCAGAGCAAAGAACAATGTGACTCTTTTTTTCTGCAAATGAGGATCCAAAATTTCCCACTCTGAATGTTTGAGCTACAATAGACCGAACAGGTTAGAAAAGTAATATAGTCATAGTAATTACCTTCATCTGGCAAAATATTTCAGTCAGCAATGACTAGCAGTAAAGTAAAATGATCACCTCTAGTATATCTATTACAAAAACAATTCTCTAAAATAAGAACAGCTTAGAATATCCACTGGAATATAAAGCATCATGGAGTTACACGTGGCTTTCCTTTTTCCATGGGCTGTGGTGCTCTCAAAACAACTGACTTGCAATGCAAGGCCTGGTTCCAGACCAAGGGGGAAAAATTGCTGCAATTAAGGATGTAGAAATGAAGGGAATGCTATCCATCACGCTGCTCTAAAAATATTTTTTTTTTTTTTTTGGCTTCTAGGTTTTACACAAATCACTTATATCCTCCTTAAAAGAGATTTTTTTTTTTAATATAAATATAGTGAATGCGAAACACCATTAATCCAGTAGTAATATCATCTGATAGTAGTTAATCCCTTCTTAGGGATGGCTTTGCCTGGTCCTTTGGAATATAGAAATGTGCTTTCGCTGTTAGGCATTTTGTTTAAGCATCAATCAGTTCTTAATGCTTAATTGTCTTCTTTTTTTTTCCCTCCTCCTCCATAATTTATGACCACCAAGGAAAATGAATACCGTCTTCAAAGGTATTTCCTTGGGAGTCTTATTACATTCTTTAGCCAGTTATTTTGTATTCTGAGGTCATGGATCAAGGGCAGTACCATGCCTGTGGTTTGGACTGGGCTATCTGCTGTGACAGGATGATGCAGACGTACCAGGAGATCCTAATCTGTCAGGGGAAGTCTATTAAGTTCAAGCCCCTGAGCTGTCTCAGCCAAATCAGTGATACCAAACTTACATTTGTTTTTGTGGTGACCATTCATTTTGGTCAAATGAAGAAATTGCTACTGTAGGTTTTGTGGCTCCAGGGGTGAAATCTATGAATGTCACGTATCTTTTAGCCTCCCTGCTCGCTCTCAAACATTATTGAGGATGCTCTTGTATGAAAAAAAGGAAAAACTCAACCATTTTTATTGCAGCTGTTTATAAGTCACCTTGATCATAAAAAGTTGGGGAAAAGAAGCATTAGCTTTTATAGGAATGATTCTTTTTGTGAATAATAGATAAGGTTGAGGGGGAAAAAAAAAAAGAGTGAGACTTTGTGCAGACAACTGTGTAGCAGGAGGAAAGAGCAGTTTTGGAATTTACCCAGAAAGACTCGTCGTGCTTTGGAATTGTATAGACTTTAAGCACTGCTACTAATTGTGGACCTTGGCCTTATTCTGGAAGCTGTGGACACACCTGGTTTTGAGGTCCACTCAGCACAGGAGATCAGCAGAAAAAAGTATTCCGTATATTTTATTGGTCTAAGAGATTTAGCTCCAGATCTTCAGTTTCTGTGTAAATATCCACCGTTATCTATCGAGGTGGTGAGTGTAGAACTTCTTGTGCAGTTTTAGCTAGAGAATAGAAAAATTAGGGCAGATTTTGGCCTTTTCGGTAAGATAAGAACCAATTGCTTATTTTGTATCCTATTTCAACTCCAAGACATTTTCCATCTCTGATGTTTGATTTATGGTTTCCCCATCTCTTTTTTCAAGTTCTAAGGTAAAATTCTGTCCCGGTTGAAGTTGGGGTTTGGATTTTGGCCACATACTTCAGTAGGATCACGTTTCCATCCTGTATCTGTAACACTTGGCTCGTTTTTTTAATTTGTGCTGTTTTCCTTCTGGAAGGAGCTGTTTAGAAAACCTCAATCCAGAGCATTGTGTGAAGAGTGTGGAAGAGGGAATGGAAATCTGGTGTTTATTAAACATGAGTTTGATTAGGCAGAGCTGCACCCCAGCTTTATTAGCTCTGTTCTCCTACTGTTTTGTTTAAATTCTCCCCATGTGAGGCTCTTATTTAGAAGTTTATGTGACTTTCCACTCCTCATTGCTTTGCCCCTGCTCCTGTTTTCTCCTCCTCCCTCTTTGCCATCTACTACACTTAGGGCAGCTAATTCTTCAGGAGAGGCTGTTTCCTCAGGAATGTGGAACAGCATTCAAAGTCCTGGGCTAATTCACCAGTTCCACAACCAGCAATAACATCTGGATGCAAAATGTGTGAATGGAAAGCTCCTGCAAGAGGGATTAGAGAACAGATACAGAATGGAAAAATTCCCAGCTCAGTCATTTGAAAAATGTGGGCCATGTTTAAACTAATGGGTTTTGTGCTCACTAGGAAATTAATCTAATGAATGCATTTGCTTTATCGTGGTAAGATAAATATTATTTTAAATAATATTTATTATTTAAAATATTTTTATACCAAATTATTTCAGAATGTGACACAGACATTCAAAAATCGCGTCTTTTTTACTTGCCTTTACATAAAAAGGTTTAAGGTGTACCAATTCTAGGTCTCCCAAAATGAATCCGACTGTGACAGATAATAATTAGTGTATGTTTCCTATGAAGGAAAACAATGATTGCAAAAATGAAGTTAGATCCATTTCCTCCAAATAGAAATTGCTGCGATATGTTTTAAAAGGGCGTTTAATTTAAAAGGTAACCTTTTAAAACTTTATTTATGTGACTGTTCCTTTGTTCTCATCAATAGCTTAGCTGGAAACACAGTTTTTAAGAGTAGCGCTGGGCAATGCCAGATCCAACAGTGTGAAGTTCCCAAACTTATTGGTCCATCAGTATTTGCTCGGCTCTGGGTTGTACTTTTGGAACCACGTTCAGCTCAGAAGGACATTTAAAGCAGCTTAGAGGGAAGCCACCTGCTGCAGTGTAACCTTAAAAATACACTTGTGAGATGACTGAGGGCTTCCTGGCTGCACTCAAACACAGTCTCCTCTGGGTCCTGAACAGGTACAAGAGAAAAAGGAGATTATTTGTTGCTCTGTGGGCTGATATGTATTAGGTGGAGTTGGTGATGTTGCCTCCTCAGCCCATGGGATTTATAATAGTTGAAACATCAGGTGTCCTGAGGATTCTGCTGTCAGAAGCAGTGTGGTGGTATGTGCCAGGAGGGATTGGAGAACCCAACGTCCAGCAAAGTGAGGAAACAGGAGATCTAACGTGTGGCACATTCACGTTGCTGTCTTTGGCTTTGGAAAAGTTTAGCTCTGCTCACAACTGCAGCGGTGAAAACCAAAGCTGGTGAGAAATGTCTAAAATGACATGTAAAGGCGCTCCAGCAAACTGCTTCTGGCCCCCTCAAAAAATAGAAAAAAGCAAGAAACTGGCAAAAAACTTCTAATATTGGGCTGGTCCTTCATCTTTGGTCTTTCCAATCACTTGGATGTGGTGGTTAATAGTTCATGTGTGTTCTGAAATCAGAGTTGCTGATTTTCTGCTTTGGACTCCATTTAGAGGGATCTGAGGGATGCTCCAACCCTGATTATCTGGATACCCTGGAGTGAAGGAGAATTTTGTTCCTGTAGAGATGCTGTGGGTACTTTGTGTACCCCTTAGGGCCTTCAGGAAAGTCCTCACAACCCATTCATGGGCGAGCACACGAAATGAGTTCAAGATGCCGTTTGCTGCGAGTCAGAATAGCCTGTAGTATTGCTCCTGCACATTGAAAAAGACTGTTTGGTTTAAAAGCCCCTCTGTATGTGCACCAAACTGATTTGAATAATTTTAAACGTGCAGCAATATATGATATTGTCGCTCATGGCAGTGGAACAACTAATCTGCTTGATGCACTGATACCAAATGTGCTTCAGAGGGTGTGTGTCACTCACGGGGGGTGTGTGAGAGCTCTTCAATCAGTTTTTAGTTATTTCAAGTCCGTATTTTCCCTCAGAATCCACCCAGCTAAAAAAATGAAATGAAAAGCCAAGCATCACAGTTGCATTTCAAATATGAACTGGAAACAAACCCAATTTACAATTCAGTAGATGAAAATTGTTCTCTTCTGCCATAATTCAATTCATGTTTGGTTTATTTGAGAATTCATGTATTATAACTCTTCTTGCTCACACTTCTGAATATCTTGGTTTTGTTGCAGCCACTGAGGCTGAGTTTTCTTGTCTTTTTTTTCTTTTTTTTTTTTCTTTTTTTTTCTTTTCTCGCTGTTATTTCAGTTTTTTCTGGGATTATGCTGCAAGTGGAGGCCTCCCCCTCCCGACAGGACCTTCCACCTGAGGGCAGCACAGCCATCAGCGCTGACTAACTCAGAGTCAGTCTTTGTGTCCCACTCCGGCTTCATCGCAGCTCCAGCTCAGGTTTTGTTTTAATCCCCCCCTCACATTGTTTGCAATAATGAGATATGATCACTCCAACTTTTCAAACCTTCCCACTTCGTTTTACTGGGAGCTGCATCCCTTACTTTTCATTGCAACACAGAGAAATCACCTCCGTTGTTCCCTTTGCCATTAAAGCTCACGACACTTTCCTTTGTCTTACCTTGATGTATTAATGTAGGAGTAGCACATGCAGAGAGAGGTGCCAGGAGGGTCTGGTTATCACTATTAAAACATATACTTTTACCTTCATGCCACGCAAAACGAACCTAAACCTTTTCTCTGCTGTTCAGAGATCTCTCCCCTGAAACTGGATGCTGTCTGTGCAAGAGGTAAAACCTTTCAGCAGGTAAAATATGTTGTTAGGGAAGGGATGTATGGCAGGGATGCTGACAACAATTAGCACATGCTACTCATTAACAAACGGAGTTTACAACTGCGCTGGAATGGCAGGCTGCCATCAGCCTGGTAGTTACAGGGCACTTTAATTTCTAACGAATGTGAGCACTGGATTAGCAACAATATTCAACAAAATGCTGCCTGCATTCTCTTATGGCTTTCATTACCAAATTGAAAATCTGTGTAGATTTCTGAAAATTACTTTTAAATGTAGCCAATCTCCTCGACTGCAAGGCTTGATTTGCTGGTGAGGGAGTCCTGCTGTGAGATTTTAATGAAAGATCATAGTGCCCCTCCAAGACCGTCAAAGAGCTATGGGCCCTAAAAGACCTGAAATAATCTGTTTTACTTTTAATGGCAGCCATTTTATATTCATTAAGATCAAAATGCAGTTTTGCAGGCAAATTGCAAAGCTGTTCCACTCACAGCTTGAGAACCTGGAGGCCCTACAGCTTTTTATCTTGTTCATAAGCAAATATGCAGTTAATATCTTTTAATATGCTTTGATGCTTGGTACCTTATGGGTACATTGTACTGGAGGTTAGAGAACTGCATGTTTCTTTGGCAGGGCTAGCAACGAACTAAAGCACCAGTCCTTTTATTTCCATAATGGCAGAAGAAATGAGTCTTTTTCCCCCCCCTCTTTTTTTTTTTTTTTTAATATGAGTTCCGCTCAAATAAATTGTAAAGCACCGTGTAGTATATGTTCAGGGTCTCATAGAAGGCACTTTTTTTTTTCACTGCATTCCATCTGTTGGTGGTTCTTATTATTTAAATTTATACGGCCACATTATTTAAATGTAAACAGCCAAATAAGATAGGATCAAATCATTGGCATCTGGGAACTGTGCTCTTATCCTCTTTGATTGTGAGGTTGTGTGCATTAATAATGGAGTTCTAAAGACTGTGATTCCACCTGATATACTGTATGACCTTAACAGTTGTGATTTTATCAGGGTTTCACTGTATGAGAAAATGAAGGTATTTTGCAGCTCATTTCTGGCAGGGTTAGTTTGCATTATCTCGTGTCCGGAGTGGTTCTGATTTGTGTGTATGTTTTAAACATATTTTTTGTCCTTGATTGCCGTGTTTCTGGTCATGTTACAAACCACATTCCCCCAGATTGTTTTTAGTGAGTGAACTCTACTTCGGCGCCGTGTTGGTTTAGTTGCGCGCTCAGGGTGGCACGGTGTCATCTCTTTGTGAGCTGTGTAAAACTTATCACTAGTGAGCGCAATTGGGCTCTGAAGCTGTGGCCAGATTCCAGGAGTGCTAAAAGCCCGTGGTTGAGAAGGGGGCAGTGGGAAAGGTGCTCATATAAACATCCCGTGATGGAAACACGCAGAAGTTTGTAGCAAGCATTTTCGAAATCTTACCTATTAGGGAGAACTGAACCTTTCCTCTCTCTTTTCTTGTTCTTATCCAGTAGAAGGTGCAAGAGTGTCATGCCCTGTTTTCCTCTCCCAGCCAAGAAGATCCACCAAAGATGAAAGAAAGAAAATTGTCAGGACTGGTTGATTTAAGAAAGCAGCATCAGCTTCTTTATATGGCGCTAATTCCAGTTGTACTGCTTAAAAAAAAAAACCAAACCACCAAACCCAAAAAGGTGCATTGAGAGCTCCACGGAGGGCAGCCTCTCTGTCCCTGTGCCCTCCCAGCTCCTGCCCCACGGGCATGTTACAATATTGTATGACACGTTTACAAGTTCTAACATCTTACTTTGTGCAACTGCAGAGCTTCTTCGCAGCGCTAGAGAACTTCCAGCTTTGTACGTCTGGCAGAGATGAGGGAATTTGATAACCTTCTCTCTTTGGGTCTTAGGGCGAGCTGAATGCGTCTGGCCTGCCAAGGCACAATTTAATGGGCTTCTGAAAACACTCAAAAGGCAGACAGAAATGTGTGGATGGGCAGGCAGCCAGGGTGACCTGGGGGATGGGGCCGGGCTGATTTTAAGCAGGGTAAGGTCGTGAAGGAATGTTTGAGGACAAAGCTGGCTGGGGGAGTGCACTGAAAGCCTAATGTTTGACTGGAATGGATTTACAGGGCTTGAACCTGACTCTGTAACTTAAGAGCAAAAGCATTCCCACCTGTCCAGCTTTAAGGGGGAAATGGAAAATGTAAAGAATATATAATTAATTTCAATTACAAGCTTCACATATCTTTTGCTTAGATATATGCTATCCTTATTTCCTGCAGCAAGTTTAAGATCCAGTGTAGGAACTGTATCTAAAACAGAAAACAGCTCACTCCTATAAATCTCTCTCTTTTTTTTTCTTTCCTTTTTTTTTTAGCTTAAAGTTTTTGAACACCTTTTAATGTTTGCTATTTTGACTTTCGGTACTCTTTACAACAAGAATTTTGCTCACATAATCTACTTAAAATGGAACCTCTTCAATCTGATTTCTCCCATTAAGGAAGATTTTTTGAGACCCAGAGAGAGCTTGCTGTAATGGAGGCATTAAAAGATAATGGCTTACATGCTGATTGGTATAATTTGGGAACAGAGTAATAGGAAAATATTGGGGGGAGGGAGAGAGGGGAGTTGTCCTTGCTAAATCAGCATAAAGGGGAGGAGTCCTCTTTCATTTCCATCTAAATGAGAAATCATTGCTCTTGAAGTTGATCACCTTTATTTTGATTTACTCTGTGCTACTTCTGGGTGAAATAGAAATTTGAGGTAATTGAAACGTGCCCACTTAGCTGGGTGAGCCAAAGAGGGGTCACGGGTTGGATT
>JAWMRA010000113.1:2938541-2956041 GCA_035584735.1 Pseudotriccus pelzelni | reverse complement strand
TTGAACGAGTAAGTAAACACCAAGTAAAGCTGGTGTTGCAGGGTATGATTTACTGTAGGTTAACATAGTGCAGAGGGTATTTTGCAATAAAATTTTAAATTAGGAAGAATATATTTACTGCCTGTCGTGAGTCTGGCTTATGAACTATAGGCTTGATATTTGGCAGAATGTGTAAGAACTGATAATTAGGTGTGTGTGTGCAGGTAGTGACATTTGTTTAAAACAAACTACTGTAAAAGTGAATTCATTTATGCCTCTTACTTTGTTCGGTTGCTCATAGACAAGTAATAAAATACACCAATAATATCTCTGTTTGCAATAAGCTTTAATTATACAGGCCCCTGATAAAATGCAGATGAGCTATCTGCTCTCTGTGTATGAGGAGTCTAATAAATAGAATTGGCAGCTCATCTGTGTGCATGTATGTGTATGAGTGAGAGAGGGGGAAGAGAGAGACTCATCTGTAATAACATTGATAGCTTTGAAGGTGGGACTTAGTCGTTTTCACAGCTTTATTGGCTGAAATTATCAGATGAAAAGGGTTGGCACTGCTGTGCATGTGTTTGTATATGTGCTTTTCCCACTCAAGTATGTAGGGAAAGGGAATAATGGTCAGGTGTCAAACTCTGTGCTTTAACGATCTACCTTATATTTTTTTTAATTTTAACAATTTGAAGATCTCTTTTCTGCACCCTTTACTAATGTCACTAAAACCAGAAGATTTACGTACTTGAGAATGGATTTCAAAATGCTGTGGGGAAACGAGGACACAGGACACTATATTTATTTTCTTTTTTTACTATTTATATTTTTTAACTCATGGCTTGTGATGTGGTAGTCACAAGTCTAATTTCTCTTCCTGACAGGAGATTAGCTCCTACATTAACTTTCTGTGCCATGGTCAGTAAGGATCCATTTGATGCAGGTGTAGCCTTCTCCTGTTAAGGCTCAATGTTGTAATGCCATGAGCAGTGTTATGCCATAAGTGTGCCCAGATCTCATAAGAAAATGTTGGTTAGTGATCGTTAATCCTCTGTACAAGTGGTGTTTGTTTACCTTTTCTGGAGGATGCTGGGACTGGATGAACTCAGGTCTGCAGTAGCATTCACTGTTTAGTGTCAGACGTTTGTTTCAGCAGCTGCCCTGAAAGGAAAATATGTATTTTACATCTGGTGGAAGTTAAGGAATTTCTCCTTAGCTCCAGGAGCTCAGAGTCCAGATTTTTTGTTAAAGCAGAACATGATATATGACACTCCTTCTGTTTCTCACTTACTCTTGGCTGATGATAAGTCTGGGGAAAAGAAGAATAATGATTGTTACTTCAACAAGTATTTACTGGAGTGTTTACCCCAGTCAGGTCTCACAAGCTCTATCTCTCAGTAGCAGAGTGCTTGGGACACACTCCTGAGGGCATCCTTCAGGTTAACTTCCAAAACACTCCTGATTCAAACTAAAATACTCATGTAGGCGCACTTTGGGAACGCCAGAGTTGCTTGGTTGGTTGTGTAGTCCCTGCAATGTGCTGCTGAGTTAGGACAAGCAGCTGGAGCCAGGCTGGGAGCGTGCTAGATAAGGGTTTCCCTCAAGCAGTGCGTTAAAGGTGAAGTCATATGTCTCTTATGTCAACATTTAGCTGATCCCTTGTATCTGACGAGTTTGTCAGACCCCATGTTTCTGTGGTTCTGTATTTCCAGAACAGCATTCTGGAGGCACCAAGCCTCAGGAAACAAGATTTGGTAGGAATAAAACCTAAATTGCTGCTGAAAAGTATTATTAAAAATGTGGAGGGGTGGAATCAACCCTGTAAGGGAATTTTGAAAGAATTCCGAATTGCCAGCAAATACAGCACACAGGAGGTGTCAGACCCGTGGACTGGATCCATCATCCAGTAGGTTTCATCCAAGAGGGTGAGGGGAGAGTGGCCCTAGGATTTGCAGAGATTGTTGTGGTGTGTGCGAGACACATTGTGTGAGGGGGAAGAATTTGTGCCCCTTTGCCAGCGCTGGCTGTCTTTGTTCGCAGCTGCGCTCAGCCCTTAAATATTTGTGTTGACCTGGTGGCAAGTGAAGATGTGTAGAGAAAGGAGTTCAAACTGTTGACCTGCTAACACTGGCTTTTACAACTTGACTCCGGTTGTTTAAGATCTGTGATCTGTAGTAGAGCCATTCTCTCCCCATTGAGGAGGAATGAAAGATGTGTGATTTCTGTATAGAAATACCTTGTTTTCAACCCAGATTGGGATGATGGTTTAAATACTGATACTACGTCATGCAGTGGTGCTAGGGAATGTCTGAAGCACGCTGATATTAAAGATCCTGATTTAATATTTAAGATCCCGAATCACGTAGGAAAGGGTTGCTGGTTTTTGTGTGATTTGGTGGAAAAAGTGGAATGAGAGCGAAAGTTTCCACATAAACCAGAATATGTGTGGGTACTCAAGGAAGTCCCTGTTGTTGAGGCCAGCACTCTCTGTAACTGGTGTACCAAAATATACAACACCTGTATATTTTCATACTCCTTGGGTTGACATGCAAATTTTTGTACGTATGAATATTTCTTCAGAAGTTTAGAGCTGACAGTATAACGTCGGGTTTGTCAAGGTCTTCAAGAGTTTTTTGACAAGAATTCCAAAGAAAGCTGGGACACATGCCCTCATCATCTTCCTCTCCTCTCTGGTCTCGTAGGTTTCCCCTCACAACTCTCTGCTGGGCGACATTTTGTCTGTTCTCGAGCCCGTTCCCCTGAGGTGAGGGGCTGGGGGGAACCCCACGCTGGGGTGGCGGGAACTGGCTGGAAGCAGCAGCAGCAGCAGCAGACCCTGGAAGCCCCTCACAAATCCCCCATGTTTCCTCACAGGGGAAAACCTTTCACAGCCCCATCTCCACTCACAGCTCCCTCACAGCCTGGGGGCAGCCCCTCACAGCCCTCACAACCCGGGGCAGCCCCTCACAGCCCTCACAACCCGGGGCAGCCCCTCACAGCCCTCACAACCCAGGGCAGCCCCTCACGGCCCCTCACAGCCCTCACAGCCCAGGGCAGCCCTTCACAACCCGGGGCGGCCCCTCACAACCCTCACAACCCGAGGCAGCCCCTCACGGCCCCTCACAACCCGGGGCGGCCCCTCACAGCCCTCACAACCCGGGGCAGCCCCTCACAGCCCTCACAACTCCCTCACGACCCAGGGTAGCCCCTCACGGCCCATCATGTTCCCTCAGAGCTGGGGGCAGCCCCTGGAAGCCCCTCACAGCCGGCTCAAGGCAGCATCCAGGAAAGTGGGTGAAAATAAAGATGACAGAAGGCGAATAAAAAAGAAGCGTAAGGAAAAGGAGAGGGAGTAACAGGTAAATGAGCGACAAAGCTCGGGGTGCAGAGGCGGAGGAGGGCACCGAGCTTTTAGCGCGGGGTGGAACCTGGGATTCCTGGAAGTCAGTGTGTGTGGAAATGGTGGGACTGCCCCAGGCAGCTGGGCTGACACTTAGAGGTGAGGAAAAGGGTTTTGGTAGAGGAGGATGAAAGGAGCTGGGATCCCGGGGAAGGAGGAGAAGCCCCTGGGGAGGGAGGGATGGCAGGGGAAGAGGGAGGCAGCAGGAAGTCCCTTCAGAGGAGCCCACATTGAAGGATAGTGTCCCAGGGGAAGGCACAGCCTGGGTAGTCAGCAAAGGGGCACAAACCAAGGCACTCATTCTATATCAGTTATAAAATTATTAAATTAGAGTGTGGTTTTAGTAGCCATAGTGACAGGGTATGTTTTTCTGGTGTTGCTGTCATGAGCAAGGGCGGGGGGTTGGCCATAATCTGTGAGGAAAATACATGTGTGAATTCCTGAAGTATCCTAAGGAATTCTGCATTGCTCTAAGGACAAGAAAGCAGCGCTGGACAGGTAAGTTTCTGCACACAGTTAGTTGGTTTTTGGGGTTCAGAGGAGAAACAGTTTGAGCAGAGTTTGTAAACATTGGTCCATCTCCTGTAAACATGTAAGAGCTTCATTTACCTTTAGTTGTAAGGAATGTATAAAAAATATCCTCATGAACAACAGATTTATCTTCAATCATCTGAGTTTGTACATGCCGTCATACAGCAAGTAAACTAAATACTTCCAAGTATATAGTAGCCACTGAATTTCCTTCAGTGCTACATTTCCTTCAGTGCTGGATACCATAAATTTTGCACATGTGTGATAGATATTTGGCTCCATCTCTAATATCTTTAAAGAATAAAAACATTTTAATTACTCAAATTGTTAATTAATATGTGATTCATGCCACTATAACAAGATATATCAGCAATACTCCTAGAATCAATCAAGTGAAGGTTACTGTTTTATTTAGGAGCAAATTGAAGATGCTGTGTTTTAATTAAAATTTTTGTGTTATATCTAAAATATCTACATTGCTTTTATCACTCTATAGTTCTATTTTTAATATTCCAATTTATTTAATCATGTGAATTCATTTTAGTCTAAAATTGTCATTGAAGTTAAGCAACTATAAGGAAGGAAAGGTTACAGCTGCTAATAGCTGAAGTTTCAGGAATGGGCAGCAATTACATAAGAGAATAAACTATTAAAATATATATTCTTTTCATTTAAAATCAGAATAGAAAGACCTGAGTTTTCAGAGGTACTTGGGTGGAAGTGTATGTAAAATAGGACTGAGAGAACTGAAATAAAGCAGAAGAGAGGTAAAATATAATACAATGCTGTATACTCAGGGTCTTGCTCAAACCAATTCAAATGAATTGGTGCATGTTTTTGTTCCACTGTGGTACTGCTTGTGGCATCAAGCAGCAGGACTGAGGATGGACAGAGAACAGGAAAAAGACAGCGGATGGAAGAATGAACACACACAGGGAGATGGAGTAAGTCTGGAAGAGAAGAAATTTACATGGAAATGTAGGAAACGTGACAAACGCTTGTGTATTTTCCACGTTTGACTGTTTTTCATGGTTGTTTTGGTAATTCAAAAGCAGTTCAGGGGAATTTTTGGACCTTTATTTTTGTACCTTTCTTGTTTCTGCACCTTCTGCATATTTATGTAAATAATTAATATTTATATAAATAATATAGATTACTGTCCTTGTGGTTGCAAAAGGTCCTGTCAACACATGTGCACAAACTTCAGTGTAAAAATGCTGTTAAAACATTACGGGAGCTGCTACCAATGTTGTTAAAATGCACAATAGTTGCTACAATATTGCAAACCACCGCACTGAAATACCTACAATGGTAACATAAAGAAGTAATTGGGTTTTACAATCCTGGAGTTCAGTGATTAAACCTGGCACGTTTCCTCATGCCACGACAAAAAGCTCTGCAGCAAAAATGTAAGAGTTCACTACCAGATTTTTGGGTTTAGGTTGAGAGGTGGCAGTCAGATGCCCTAAAGCATGACACAGTCAGTGTTTAAACCTTTGTGTATCCTAGAAACTGCCCCTACTGCAGTTGTTCTCCAGAATTTCATTCTTGTGAGTTTGGAAGAGAAAACTTCCTCTATAGATCTCAGCTCGACCTGCATCCCACCAGAGGAAGCAACTGGATGCTGTTAGATCTCAGTTTGGTGTCTGACCTGTAGGTAATGGATGTTCACACCGTGTCCATTCTATAGTCTTGGTGCTTTCTGTCCCTGAAACAGCAGCAGCTCAATCAGTACAAGTTACAAGTTACAAGTTTCTCCTGAAAATACAGAGTACTTTTGCCGATCATGGACTTTCAAGTCAAATTCAGCCTGTGAAATTTGTGGGGAATATTTTGTATGAAGATGGCTTTAAAGCCAAGGCCCAGTTCTAAACATTTTTTTCCTGAAAATTTGCACTTGAATTGCATTGGTGGCCACTGTATGGGAATTAAGGATGGCTAGTGCCCAGTCCTAGGACTGCTGGAAGTTTTAGCTATATGAGTTGGCTTTAATCGAGGACAACCATTTAAAAAAACCCTGACCAAACAATTTTTTTCCTCTAAAAATGTAGCTTTTTACCTGTAGCTAATATGTCAATACAGAATATATATTTTAAACATTTTTGCAGAAAGAGACTTTCAAAAGGTAGTCTGTGTTTGAGTGCTTCAGCTGAAAGCTTGTCACATCTCCTTGCTCCATTCTGCAGGTCTTTTCAAGTTATTTACAAGGGAGATGATCTGTAATTAAAAAAGGACAAAGAATCCCATGTTTGTTTAGTGAACCTGAGAATTTCCAAGATAAATGTTACATATATTTATTTGGAAAAGTGACATGGGAAGGAAAGGTTTGCTGAGGAGCAGTTTTGGTAAAGCCAAAGCACAATGGTGTTAAACAAGTCAGACCTACCTCTGTTGAACTCAAAGGAGGGCCAGAAAACCTCTTCATGCTTTGGCAGAGCATGGGGGAGGGAGAGACAAGAACACCAAATCTAAACAACTTTTTAATTATGTGATAATGTCCTATTTATCTGTTGGGTTTTTGCAGTTTTGGGGTTTTTTTAAGCTACCCAGTGGCAGATGAAAACCGTTTTCATATGGCTTGGCATGACTTGATTCCGTACTTGGGCACTGTATGGGATAACCCATCCCTCTCAGTCCCTCTGGTCACTGAAATCCATTCGAGTGAGATTCTCTTCTCTTACAAAATGGAAATTTAGGAACAGCAAAAAATGAGTGCAGATGGGGGAGAGAAAGCAAAATATAACCGTGCAGGTATTGTGCTTTGGAAAGGAAGCAGTCAGAGATTTAAGTGCCTTTTATTTGTACATTTAAGTCTTATTTTCAAAGTCAGCAAAAGTTTCCAAAGCTCAGCATCTTGGAAATCGAGGTATAATGTATAATTACATACAACATTCAACCTCAGTTAAATGGTCTGATGGCTCAGAGTGTGTATGTAGGCTGTGAAAGGAGACTGTGTGTGCAAGCTGTCTCAGTTAAAGGGCTTGAAATGCAGGGTTATATTTCAAGGAATTTTTAAAGACTGTTATTTATTGAATTGTTTATTAAATGTATGCATTTTATTGAATTTCTGTGTAGAAGATATGGTACATATTTATTTTTTGAACAAGTGTTTGAAGACCTTGGGCAGCCCAACATTACTAATGATGAATATATTCAGAAGTCCAGAAGTGGAGTCCAAAAGACTTTCAGACATTGTTTTTCTTGGAGGGATGTTAAAAACCTTTAAGTTTTGAGAGGATTCCTATGAGGAAGCACCTTTAAACTGAGAAAGGTCAATTTCTTTGACAGCCAAGACAGGAGATTTCAGAGGGGTTACTGTGATCCAAAACCTGAATTATGTATGTCGGTCCTTAGAGTATATCTGTTTAAATGGGAGTGACTGGGGCTGGAAACCTGGTGGGATGGGGCTGTTCCTTTCCAAATGCAGGTAGGATATTACATTTAAAACCCATGTTGGAACAGTGCTAAGGTTGCAGAGTTAAGTGCTCTGAAGGCAAGAAAAGCCACTGTTAAGTTTGGTGAAAACTTTGAGTGATTCACTGGACATTTTCAAATGTCTGCATCAGTAGAGGTGGGGGCCTCTGTGCCCACAGCCACCTGTACCCGTTGATGGGGCACTGCCATTCCCTGTGTCCTGACAGATGGGCACTGAAATGCCCTCAAAGCAGGCTGAGTCTTCAGGGAGATTTTTTTGTTGCCAAATTGAGGCTCCATTGAAGAGGGGAAGCCTTTTTTCTTTTTTCTATTTGAGACAACAAAAGGCAAAATTCTGATCTCACAATGGCTTCTCTGCCAAAATTTAGGCTGGTGTTTCAAAGCATAAAGGCACTTGGGACTGGGGAGGGTTTTTTTATTTTGTTTGTAACACCAGTGTTTTCTCTTCAACATCATTTTAGAAACCAACCTACTGTTTTTGCTTAAACTTCACCAAGCAGTTATTTCTGGGGATATTTTGGTCCAAATTATTAAAGTCTGGCAAAGTTTAAGCACCTGAAATGGAGAGTCCTGCAACAGAAAGTGTTTGACGAGCTGAGCTGGAACTATTGCACTGCTGTCAAACACACCTCACTTGTTCAACTGCAGGGACAGAGTTTGTGTGTGGATGTTACAGAGCCTGTTCCACTTTGAACTGTGTGTTTGCCCCCTTTCATGCTGACTCTACTCTTGGTTTCTGCTCTCACTCTGATTAAGGAATTACTCTCTGACTGCTGGAATGCCAGTGATTGAAACCCCTAGTTAATTTTCACGCTCTCCAGCATCCTTGGTCTATTTTTAGTTCAGCATTCAGATCACAGGAAACTATTTATAGAACATAGGAGCCTTCACACGGAGCTACAGCCAACTATTTTCCAAAGGTTTTGAATGCTAGAAAGCAAGTCACCAAATTCATGAGCTCAATATTCTTCATCCATCAGTCACTAGAGAGGGGGAAAATCACATCCCTGAGCCAAATAACTTTCCTATTTCCTTATTGACTGATTCTTTTGAAAGTGAACATCAGTGTTTTTATAAACTTAATTTCTGCTTCTAAATGTCTGCATAATTTAATTTGTCTGTTTATTTTCATTGTGATAGTGTTTGCTATGTGCAGGGCACTTCCAAAACTTACAGCAATATTATCTGTCTACCAGGGATCTGAGCAGGAGGAATCCATTGGAGAAAACAGGCAAAGAGCTTGATAAGCAGAACGTAGAAGGTGTGCTTTTCCTTGGAAATACGTATTTGCTAACTTGTTTTCCAAGAGCTGCATGCCTGTAAGCAGGCATATCTTTGGTAGGTCAGTGGGAAAGGTGAGAAGCACAATGGATAGTTCAAAACAGAAAATGTAAAATGCAGGCTCTAGTACTGCCCTGAGTAATTTTCTTCTTGATTTCAAACAAACCAACCCAGCCCAGAGCCTCCAGAAACCTACTGTAAGATTTCCTTGCATGGGGCACAATGAAATCTTAATGGCTCAGACAACTGAAATAAAACCTTGACAAGAAATTATAACTCTGACTCACCGTGATCACAGATTGTCTCTTGAAATGTTAAAACTCGGCTGATGTGTTAAATGATAGTTGTTATGAGGTGAACTCTGTGCAGTTCGAGCTCTCTCCTCAGTATGCATTATAAAGCTTTGGAAAGGTATTTTCTAGGAAAAATGAAAACTTCCATGTTAATAATAAAGCTGTCTTCTCATAATCTAATATTTTGGCTTAAATCCCTCCCTTTTTAAAAAGCTTTAGCCCAACGTAATTATTTTATTTCTCATTCCTGTTACATGGAGACCAAAAGCAGAGCAGTTGTGAGCTGCGATTGGTAATGAAAGTGGATAAGACTCTTGCATAGAATTTTTCTGTGGGGTATTTAACCCTGTACTGAGTGAGGGGGAGCAGTGGAGGAAGGTTTCTTTCAGTATTTTTGCTCTTTGTAGATATCCTGAGGTCAGAATATTCCAGTTACAGCCTTTATGGTCATAAAAGACCCATGAACTTGGAATAGAAGGCTCTTGTGGGGGTTAGCACAGAAATATAAATGGCAAAAGCTAAAAGGGTTGATTGTCTTTGGTGGAAATATATGTACACTTTTTGGAACACTGGAGTGGAGGTAAAGACAAATGAACGTCCTTATGGTGTAATCACCAGGTTGAAAAATCAGGTGACTTTAGTTCTCAAACTCCCTGTTAGCACAGTGACTTTTTATGTTCTTTATATCTTCGTTGGTGGATGAGTCAATGTTTAAATGCTCATTTATCATATACTATATAAAAGAAAAGCTATTATCTGAAACTCATTTTTACAGTTGCAGGCAAACCGAAATAATAATTTTCAAGGACCTAAAGCTGTTTCTTGAAGAATGTCATCATTTTCTTATGATTTTACTTACCACTTACACTGGTATATGAGGTACCTGCAAGAGCTGTACCTTGCACAGCTCGGCTGCAGATATTTCCAGCCACCACACCTGTACAAACCGGGCTAAAGAAACTTAGTTCCAGCAAACTACATTCATCTTGCAGACAGGACAAAGGAACTGCTTTAAAAGCACAGCTCACACTGAACACTGTGCTGCCTGCTCAGTAACAGGCCTTGCTGTCAACCCGTAGAAGGGACTTCAGGAGTTTGGGGTCGAGTTCGTGCTCCACCATAGAGTCATTCTTGCCTGTGCCCACCTAGAGGGGAGTCCTGTGGGATGGCTGTTCTCTGCTTTTCTTTTAATGCATAGAATCCTTCTGGGTAAACGAGCTGTCTATCTGAAGAAGTAGAGGAGCAGTCTTCATTTTGCATTATAATTCAATGACTCTCCTAATAGATTGTGTTTAATATTAATTTTAGTGTGTGTCATCTTCTCCACTCTTGTAGTCTGTATGTTTGTGGCTCGTGTATCTGCGTGCAGGAGTTTCCACCCACGGGTGTTTCTCAAGAGTTCTGTGTTTCCTCTGGGGAAAAGCACAACTTTGCACATCTAATTGGGATGTTCTCTCAGAACCAGTGTGTTGTGCTAGGGCTATACATCCCCATATACTGGGCCCACGTAGGCAAAACAGCAGTGCAGATGACACCATACATTTACTTCTGTTAGTTTAACCTCACATAAGTTCATTTAATTCTATTCCCTCAGTACCCCTATCCTTTGCCATCCCTTTGTGCCTCATTCTTTATCTCACCAAATGGCTGGATGAGGCAAATGAGGTGATTAGCCGAGGCAGCCAAGTGGTGAGACCAGCAGCAGTGTCTCTACAGGAAATGATAGAACTGGAACAGTTGTGGATCACTGGGGTTTTGCTGTTTGCTTGTAGTCCCAGGCACAGTCTCTGACATAAAGTCCCATTATGTACCTCTGTGTGTCCCCTTGCTGGGGAACAGACTCTCTCTCTCTTATTTGCTGGCAGGAAGGTGAGGTTCTGTACGCACAAGGCCTGCTCTCCCTTAATCCCACTTCAAATCCAAGTTGGAAACAAAACTATTGTAGGCGTTTATTTACAACAGCCTCTAATTGTTAAAATCATCCAGTTAGGATGACACATGACACGATAAAAATAAGTTACAGGTGATCTTTTAGACTCACCCATATCTGCTTGCACATCTTGCAATTTGTGAGCACCAGAAAAATGTCATTTACTTAAATGCTTGTACCTTCATTTTATAAAAATCCACAGGTACTTTTTACAATCAAATGTACTTTTTATGGTGTAATATTTTGAGGCTAATATGGTGAGAACTGAACTTTTATCTGCAATGTAATAGAAAGGCATGATCTCTTTTCTTGGAGAAAATGAGGATTTCTATGAGTTCTAGTTGGAGAATATTTAACTGTTAGCTCATGCACTCAGTGTTGAGACAAAGCACATATTAGAACAAAGAGAATTACCTGATTCTGAAATACACAGCCATTTGTTCGTTTTCACTTTTTCAGTTGTTTGTCTTTGGATTTTTTTTGTGTTAGTCCCCCATGCTCAGAAGTCATCAGTATTTGCATTACGGGGGAATATTGCAAGCAAAATGGCCACATGTCTTACTTGGGTGACTTTGCTGAGTGATCAGTTTATTGCAGCTATTTGGTGTCTTTGATGGTTATAGCAGAATGTCTCACCAGTTTAACATGATAAAAGATGTGGTGTGGGTGATAAGTGTGCTCATTACATACTAATTAAAAGGTGCACTAGCAGTGATGAATGCCACCCAGAACTCCCATGTTCTCTCTGTATCCGTTTAAAAATTGTGTATTAAGAACATACTTTTGTACATGTTGTTGAGCAGGCAAAAGACCTTAGTGGATTTATTCCTAACTTGTTGTGTCATTTAACAAATTGCTTTCTCAGATATGTGATCATACTTAAGTCATGGTATATTAGCTGATTTGAGGGGAAAAAAAAAAAAAGGTCTGATACTGTCACATGGATATTTGTCCCTGTGTTATTTAGTGCTACCTGCAGTTAAGGAATCCAAGCTGGTGAACAGCTGCAGGCTCAGAGTTTTGAGCAGGTCTGTTTGCTCAGACCATGAGCATTGTGCCCAAAAGGCACTGGTTTGCCTTTCACATCCCTGTTTTTGTCTTTCCTGCCTACCGTCCTTCTTCTGATTCTAGGGCGATGCTGATGGATTGGGAAAGGCAAGGCTGAACTTACTAGTAACATGAGATGGTTAACACCGCTCAAGAGATATCAGAACTTGGCAGGACTGGTTCTATACAGCTCTGTCCTTGACAGGAATTACAAGACAGACAAATTTTGCCTTGGAAAGCTTTTTTTTGCCTGCCTTGCCTGGTTGATGTCAATGTTAGGAGTGCCCATTTCCACATACTTCTCAGGGAAAAACTTTGCTTTTGTATGGGTCATCTTGTGCTTGCATAGAAGCAGGTTTCAATACCGTGCTTTGAATCTAAGTGTGTCATTGTTTGAGTTCACAATTAACCTCTGCCAGAGCTCTTTGTATGTCGGGACTTCATGTTTTTAGCAGCAGAGAATTATACTGCTCAGAGACAAGGGGACACTGTCATAAACTCTTCTTGAAACAGAAAAAAAAAAGAGGGGGGAAAAAAAAAGTGTGTTCCCTACTTGAGGAGAAATCAGAATTGTTAAGTGTAGAGAAAGTTCTCCCAGGTGTATGAACTGCCTGGGAACATCTCAGAATCCATGTGTCTACACATAAACAACAGTCAAAGGTACTTCTGCTACTTCTCTATTCTGTAAAGGTCACGCAGTACAGACACTGCTCTCTGAAGGAAACAGTTGACTGGTATGAATACTGGCTTTCATATGCCCACTTTCATATGGGCCTGCTGGATAATAATTAAATTAAAGTTTCTGACTCTTCCTAAGGTTGAGCTTGTGAATATCTAAAGATCTGATTGATCAGAGAAGTTCAGGTTAACCGTAAAATTGATCAAAAAGCAAGCAAAGAATAACGGCTGCGCTGAGCAGTGTTGCGGGGTTAGAATCCAACCGCTGCAGGATGTGACTGGAATGATGCTGGAAAAGCCTGTTTTCGTTGCAGGGTGTTTAGCGTGGCACTGTCACCTAATTGTGTTGTAATTGTTCCCATTTGACAGGGAGAGTTGAAGGCTGACACGTCACACGCGTTTGTGCGTATCGCATTTCTCCTTCACATAGTGAGAGAAGGGTATAAACTGGGATCAAAAAGCAGCTGAGTTTTTGTTGCTAACTGGAGATGTTGCTCACTGGTTGGGTTCTACTGGACTTTCAAGTGAGGTGGCTTGTCGTGGTGAGTGGTTCTCCCTCTCACAGAATCTCACTCAGGGAACTTCTCCTCCACGGGCTGTTCCTGTCAGGTGTTGAGTACAGGCGACTTCCCACAAAATCAGCTTTTGGAGTAAACAGAGTTTTCTTAGATGAGGCAAGGATTTTAACCCCTGATCCCCCAACCCCATCTGTGTGACTGTGGCTGGGAATAAACCACCACATCAACCCTTTCCTTAGCAATGCAATCTATCCTTGAAAATGTGAGCAAGAAATGATGGCACCCAACCTGACATTTTGAGACTACCCATGGGGGAAAGCAAGCAGTCAGGTGTTTTTGTGGTAATTCCAGGTGCAGGTTCTGTGGCTTTTATAGTGCTGTGGTAAAGAAGGAGGTTTGATTGACCCGTGTCCTAAACTGAGCTGTGCTCTGAGTTAATCAGTTTTGCTGGGACTTAGTTCCATTCAAGGCAGAAGGCAAAATTTAGGCTTCATCCTTTAAGGCTCAAACCACTCTGTCCTTCACCCAGCAAAGCACTTAAGCAAATAAGCAACTCTATCTGCTTAATATTAAGCACATCACTAAGTCTTTTCCTGGATCACTGCAAAAATCAAGCTTTCCTTGAATGGAAAGTAAAAGAAAAGTGTATGTTATTTTTACAGACACCAAAGGTTTGTTAGCTGTGAATTAGTCAAAAAGCATTGTTCAAAGTCTTCATTTCAAGGGCAGAATTATTTAGGGGTAAGAACAGGGCAGCCTGATTCAGTGGGATTAGTTTCAGAGACATTGTATTTGGTGTTGTGTTTACAGTACTGATGTTGGAGTCTGATTATTTTTATATACAGTTGTGTACAGGGCATTTGAGGTTTTTAGGTGGAGCTTACAGACAAGGAAAGGGTTGAACAAAGGGTGCATGTTGCCTACCTAGAAATTCAGAAAAAAATCAGAATAAAATTAAGAAATATTTTTATGCTGTTAATTGTCTTGGTGCAGTAAACAGTACCCATCATTTGAACTTGTACTAGAGAAGGAGCCTCAAATTCCTTCAGAGTGATTGTTTTTTGGTGACCCAGGAGTTAGACTTGATGATCCTTTTGGGCCCCTTCCAGCTCAGGATATTCATAATTCTGTGGATTTCTTGTGGGCTATCCAGGCCCTGCCTTATTCTCTAGAACAGTGAAGAGCACAAACCAACTGTCTTTTAAAAATTTGGAAAGGAAGGATTTCGTGGGGTAATCAGACGCATTCCTTTATGTGGCTTTGGTCCCAGGCTCATAGATTTTCATAATTCCGTTGGACTTTTGGGACAAAAAATGCCAAACTTCACTTTGAAAGTTCATGCAAGTAAATACCCCCTTCTCTTTGATTTTCTGTGTAAACTGCAAGTTAGCTGGACAGCTCAGAAAAAGTCCAAGGTTTTCCAAAGAGGACTTTAATGAGTATTTAGTAAAATCCTTATTTGCTGTTTCAAGCTCTTAAGTAAATCTTAACATGAAAATTTTGTGTTGCTGGTTATATAAATTCCTCGCTCTGCACTGGAAGCTAATTCAGAGCCCCCTGTACTGAATGTGGACTCAAATCATATCCCTCCCTGAAGGACAGCACCATCACATTGTGTTGAAGATTCCCTCCCTTTATTCTGTGGATTGTCAGGCTGAGTTCTAGCCTTTATTTCCTCAGAATAATGGGAATGGCTGTGTTTGAATATTCTGCCTTTCCTGGATCTGAATATGTACAAAACTAACTGCAGGATCTGTCCCCTGCTCTCACTGCACTCTAACAGGAAGATAAACTGCTGTAACGTGCATTTTTTTTCCCAGTGACTACAGAAGAAACATTGAGATAGTGAAGCATTTGTCAGAACTGGTCCTTTGTGTTGCCTCACACAACCATGTTGTCTTAAAAGGATATTTATACAGTACAGGGATGCTGTATAATACCTGGTATAATTCTCTGTGCAATGCCAAAAAATGTGAGGTGCTGTGCTTTTGAGTTTTAAAAATGTCAAAAATGGAAATCCAGGCTGTTTGACACTGCAATAATTTGCTGAGAGATGTCTGAATACGTAGCCCTTTCTGTAATTTTGCACAACAGTCTGGGCTGTAATGTTGCAATAATTACCCAGTGAAGTCATAATTGAAAGGTAAAACTTGAAGTTAGGGTCTGCATAATTTAAACAGGATCAGGTTTTACCGAGCATGACACATTTATGGTGTCTACTGTGTTCCTTATAAAACATACTAAAATTTAAGCCGATAACTCAAATGGTTCCTGTGGTATAAACTTGTGAAAAGTCACAATTTTGCATTGTACTGCAAAGCCACCTTACAATATAGTGACTACCATGGCTCTTTAATATCCAGCAGAGTTCTCCTGCTGTGCTTTGTCAGTCGGTAGCAACATCCAAGTCTTCTTGTAAAAGTAATTCACACTTTTTTCACAACACTGTTGCTTTAATTACCACTGAACTCTGCTGTTGCTCAGACAGGCCTGGCAGGACCAAGAGAGGGTCAGCGCTGCAGTCACTGCAAAAGAAGCAAATGGCTTTTTTTCTTACTTTATTATTAACAAACCATCTTTGATTGAAATGCTCCAAGCTTCTGAGACCCAGCCTTGTCTCTGTGCTCTCTTGGGGTATTCATTATCAAAGTAGACCATGGATGTCAATCTGAGAAAACATCAGAAATAATACCTAAAATCCTAATCAGAAAACGTCAAGTAAAGGCAAGACTCACATATCTTTCACATGCAAACAGCTGATCAGATTTTTCTTATGTGCACATTGAATTTCAGATAGAAACCGACCAACTCATCAACTTACTGTACATCTTTTTGCGTGTAAAAATGATTTTTACCCATTTGTTTGTGATTTTTTCTTTTTTCTTCGTGTTTATTTTATTTGTTGTATCTCGTTAGAGCCAAAGGTGTTTGTAGGAAGAAATGAAAGACGCTGAAAGACAAAAAAGATTGTATTTAAAATTACAAAATACTGCTTCTGTACCCCTGTCTCATGAAATGTTCCATATTTATATATCATTTTTCACACAAAGAAACTGTAAAATAACCTGTTTAGTCGCACAAGCATAATTTTTAGACGTCGGTTTGAGTGGATTTGTCTCACTGCTTACCTTGGAAGGTGAGGTTTGAAAATGGTCCTGTCCCTTGTGCCCCTGTGCGTGGGCTTCAGCTCACCTGGAGAGAAAGGCAGCACTGTCAGCAGGGCAGAATCCTTCATAAACTGCAACGTTATGACATTTTTAGAGCAGGATGTGAGTATTTCTACATAGGAGGGAAATCGCAAAGTAGATTTTGGAGTTGACACTGATTTAGTCAACATTAAACCCAGTGCAGCCTTCCAGCCTTAACACTTATTAAAATATAGCCCCTGATCTATGAATATGATTATAGATCAGACCTCTGTTTCATATCTCACCTAAAAGATGATACTGCAAACTGATACCACACCACTTAACGCCACAGTAATGCTCCAGTTCCTTCCTGCTTTGGAAAAAAGGGGTGCCTGTTGGATTACCATCCAGTTAATTAATTAGACAGCAGTGTCAGCTATGGGTCTTGCATGGATTTCTCAGAATGCAAGAATCTGAATATTCGTAATTTCTGGATGTAGCAGGATTAGAGCTGATTTGCTAAACTCTCCTCTGGGCAATGCTCAGTGATGCCATGCTCTGGCCAGGACTGTTCACCTGTAGTTAAAATCAAGGAGTTTTCTTCCTTCGTAACCTGCCCCTGGCACAGTCAGTCAGAAGCACCTTTCTCACTTTTCCTTTCCTGCCTCCCAGGAGCAGATTGTTTGTTCTGCAGAAAGGCAGTTGCAGGAGGTATCGCTTCCTGCATATCCTTTATTTAAATAAAAGTCCCCAGCCTTGTAGTGATTTATGCAGTACTAAAATCAGCACTGATCATATGCAACAGCCTGTGTGGTTCTTTCAAGAAGTAACATCGCTGCCCTGGCGTGGATAAATGGTTACTAGAACCTGACAATGGCAGTGCTGATATTTGCTGCTCCCTGGCCTGAAAGGATCTGTAAATTCACAGCCAAGAGATGCAGCTGAAGCTAAAGCTGCTTCTGTTAGGAATCCAGTAATATTTCCTGTTCTTTTTCCCCAGATGCTTAGATGCTGCATGTCATTCCTCCTCCCAAATATATTTATCCTACTTATGCTGAAAAAAGTGCTTGCAGATGCCAGTAGATTCAATATTGGAGGGTAGGAAGGGCAGAAAATGGAAATCAAAGACCCAATATGTGGAAAATTAGAAAAGAACAGAAAAGAAAACCATATGATTTTTCACCATTGAAAGTCCAGCTTTTTTTATTTTATTTTATTTTATTTTATTTTATTTTATTTTATTTTATTTTATTTTATTTTATTTTATTTTATTTTAT
>JAWMRA010000113.1:2911217-2938441 GCA_035584735.1 Pseudotriccus pelzelni | reverse complement strand
TTATTTTATTTTATTTTATTTTATTTTATTTTATTTTATTTTATTTTATTTTATTTTATTTTATTTTATTTTTATTTTCGTGTGCCCTGGAATCCTACAGTTGATCCCACAAAAGTGACGACGTTATCGATATCAGAATATTACCAAAAAAGTAAATAAAAAATCTAAATACCTGTTTTTATCAGGGAAAGAACTTCAGGTTTGAATATCAAAGTACTATGGAGAGTTTCTGGGGTTGCTGTGTGTTCAGCATCGAGGGAAGTGCCTGGTGTGCTGCTGTTCCTGTAGAAGGAACTAACCTGCATCTTATAAGAAGCAATAGAAGTCCTTGCATTCCAGGACTTGTATTACAATCCAACATTTCCAGTTGTGCTGGGAAAAGAAAATCCAGTGTTTTAATTAACAGCATTTGGAGTAGAGAAGAATTTAGACCAACAATATATTGGTCAGAAACATCCCTTGGTCTGTGCCAGGTGGTTTGAGTGTAGAACAAATCCGAGTTTACAGCCTCTTTTTCTGTGAAATGAATCAAATCTGAGGCAGCATGAAACTACTGGATCTCAGAAAACAGACTGTAAAAGCTAATATTGCTCGTTTTCATGGTAAAATTTAACGCATACAGAAATAGTACATACTTATTTCTTGAGGACTAAATGCATCCCTTTGGATTTAAAGATAAATAATTGTCAGAAAACCTTATTTTAAACTACTGTTTTGAAAGGCACGTGTAAAATGAAAGTAGCTAAGAGAAGGTAACAACATCTCCCTAAACATGGTAACAGTTTTGGAGCCCTGCTGAGAATGAGAAGTACAAGTCTGGGGTTTAGCAACTTGTTGTAGAACAGGCAGTGAATAGAATTGCATCCCAGGAAGATCCCTGTAGGCTCCATCCTGACCATCTGACCTTATTGTGGGACAACTCCACTTGCAGCCATACCAAACAAACAACCACTGGCCCGTTTTCAGATTCAAGAGAACGTTACAGCTTGTGAATAAGGTTCCCAGTATGTGGACATGACAACTATGAAAAACTGTAATTTAGGACCTAGAGTATTCTCTTTTGCTTTTATGTGGAATTTCACTTTAATGTGATGTAAATGACAGTGAGAAATACATTCGTAGAATGTTAAAGCCTTCCCATTAGAAATTCTGTATGCATTTTATATTCTAATTCATGTACAGTCAAAAACCCTGATAAAATCATAGTACTGATTTGACTGCTGCACTTATCGTATTAATGAGGATACTTTATGCCTTTTGAAAATTGGGATATAGTCCATTATGTGATTGTGAGTGATGTGATTGTATCACACCAATTTGTTATTCAATCCCACCCCTCCCTTCAGTCAACTTTGTGTATAGGGGAAGCCCTTGGTGAGCATGCGTGGGAAAGCTACATTTAAAAGTACTATTGTCTGCTTTAATCTCTCACTGGTTAAACAGATTATGTAGATTTTTTTTCCAGTCCTGAAATTTGCTCAGACTCCAGAGGGGAACTCGCAGAGGTATCCAAAACATCCTGAGCACCAGCTCAGGCTGGCTGAAGGCAAGACTTGGCTAAGTCAACTCTGAAGTTTCTAATTTTTTAGGCAGGGAAAGTTAGCTGAGAAAACCCAGCTTATCTTAAAAATCCTTTCTGACCCCTCCAAAATGGCAGGAGGTTGGGGACTGAAAAACAGCATTTCCATTATTGACAAGGCTTTTATATATTGGAACTACTTAGATAGTTTCAAATACATTAATGTCTTCTCTTTGCTAGCCATGATAAGCTTTGGCTTTAGGAGCTCTGTTTGTCCTTTTGCCTCTCTGGTTGGTCCTGGTTTTCAGTCCGCGGCAAATATTTCACCTTGATGGGAGTGAAACCCCCTGCTTTCCCCACATGTAACTACTGTGCTTCCAGACCGACTGCAGCTCCTTATCTGCTGTAACGAGGAGGTACCTGTTCTCCAAAACACTGTAGCTGAAGTACAGTAGTCCTGCTTTAAAGGCAGCACTGTAACCAGAAAATTGAATCTGCCTTATCATATCTCCCCCACAATTTATCCGTTAAATATTTAATTCTGTCTGTAATGATGGTCTCTGCCATTAACTTGTCCCTGAATATTGCATTTTTTTGATGCTACCATCTTCACTCAGTGTCCTGTTGTTGTCTCTAGATACCTGCTTTTGAATGTTATCCTCAGTTTTACTACTCTGTCCATTTTTATGTTTCATATCTTTATAAAAATTTCTTACTACTGATTTAAACCTCTCTGACGTGGAGCTGCCACATGCTGCATTTCCTGTTGCACTCGTATTTCTAATTTTTGAACTTGTTAATGCAGCCACATGACTTGAAGGGTTTATCAATATGTGTGTTCTCTTGGTTTTGTCTGCCAGTGTCAAAGCAGTTTGTTCCTGGTGGTTTTGGTAGAACAGACTGAGCACACGTGTTTTTGCACACACGTTTTTGCACACACGTGTTCAGGAGGTATAAAATAGTGCAGGGTAAACATACTGTATTTGAAGTGTCCTTTTTGGGGGGGTGGAGGAAGGATATATTTAAAGGTCAAAGGGAAACATTAATAGTGTTAGATAAATTTTACCCTATTTAAATTCAAACTCAATAAGAACTTTATACAGTCTTTTGGACAAAGCCTGCAACGTTCTAATCTCTGCAAATCCACTCTGTACTGTTCACTGCTCTTCTTATTAATCAGTTCTACAGAGCTGTTCTCTTCTCAGTGCTGTTACACACACTGCATTTTTATTCTTCAGCTTGGCCTTTTCTGTATTTTTACTTCGTCTTACATTCAATTACCCACAGCCTGGTTTTCAGAGCTGGGTGCCGTTGGGGGCTGCGTTTAAGCTACAGCCCATTATGTCATCTGGCTCCGTATATTTTACTCTGATCTTCTTTAGGATGAAACTCATTTGCGAAATCTTTCCTCTGCCTTTGTGGAGAAATTATGCGCCTTCTCCTGCAGGGTCTCAAATTTGCCTTCCCAGTGCCTCTGTTACTAAAAGAACAAGCAAACACCCAACTTCTTTGCATCCTGGATCCTATTACTTACATGTATTGTTGAGGTTTCCAGAATACCCAGGTATTCTAATTATTGTTGCTTTCATAATAGTATTTAGTGTTCCAAATCCAATGTCTGTTTCCTTCTGAAACCTTTTGTGTTCTTTGTAATGCATGTTTTCCTGTTTGAGAAGTCCATCTCCCTTCCGTACGTGTGAGTTTATGACAAGCATTCCTGAAACTGGAAGCTGTTTGCCCAGTGAGAGTTCTCTTTGAAAAAACCCACAGCGCAGAGCTTGTGACATTTGATGAAAGTCTTGGTCACTCTTCAGGGATGGTGCCTGGGATTGAATTTTAGAGTTACTCAGAACTGCTGTGCTTTTTATGTCATTTTCACAATTGCATTTGAATTAATTTTTCTGGTCAAGATGTGAGGGATTTTTTTTTCGTTTGTTTTTAACATAAGCCTTCATAAGCAAGGGCATGTTGTCAAAACCAAAATGTGTTTATAGTCTTTTATAAGTAATCATAAATATACATACTGAAAATACATGTGTATGACACACTAATTATTCATTTTTATTTGTAGGTAGTAAAAACACACCATCATCTTCTACATAATTTTGTTGCCATAATAAGAGTTACTGTTCACCAACCAAGTTTTTTCCCCCGAGCCTTTTCTGTCCGCGAATTCCATCTATGCCAAAATTGTTTTGGTAAAAGGCTGGCCCTGTTTCCTTTCTAGTATAATGTCTGTGTTATCTTCATTGTGGTTTCAGTAATGTATGTATGCTGAACTATATACAGACACAGATCTTAGAATGAAGAGCTGCATTAGGCACCAAGAAAGAAAGAACAAGTCCCAGCCGTGACACTTGAGAAAGAAACCTTGTGCTGGAAATGTAGAAAGATTTCACAGATGTGGCAGCCAAGCAAATCCTTAGCTTTTAATAGTATAAGACTTAGTAAAAGCTGAAAGTTCATGCCAGTCCTTCAAAATAATTGTCTTTAATATTATTATTGATCATGTAGTAGGAGACACAGCCTGAGTGCTACAAGGATTTCAGGGGAATGCTTTACAGCTTAATTATGTTTCCCTGAGAGATTTAACATAATTCAATTTATTTTCCCTCGTGTTTCATCAATCATTATATGAATAGAAAGGATATCTAAGCTTCATTTCTAAGTGAATTCCTGTAGATTCAAGAACTTTTGACAATAGACACATTGGAGAGAGGAATGCAGCACACTTTCAGTGGAGGAATGAACCTCCAAAATTCTTTAGAGGACGGTCATGTTGCTCTTTATTGTTGATAAATTTTCTGAGGGCAGACTGTTGAGGTATTTGGCCTCTGTAAACCCAGCTGGGCTACAAGAAGCACACTGAAATTGTGACAATTGTTTGTTTTTAGCCAGCTGTTCTTGGAAAGATCTGATTGTGCCTGGAAGATGCACATACATGTTCTTTTTGTCTTGCAAAGAGTACTGATGAATTTAGTTCGTTTTTTGTGCTGCCATAATCCACGGCACAGGGTGAGTTATGGGTGGTGTTGAATCTCACCATTGCTCTGTACCTAGCAGGCTCTTCATCTCCAGTTTGGAAGCTGCCAAATTATTCAGGATATTTAGCACCTTTTCCATCAGGCTTCCAAAGCACCCATTGAAATGAAATGGAGATTATTTTTAGGGCAAAATGGCAATCACCTGAGATTTTCTTTCTCTGTAGTGCACTGATAATTGCAGAAAGGTTTTATGCAAGTCCTGTGTTAAGAAAATATTTTGTTAATACTGTTGCAGTACAAATCATTACAGCTGGGTCTGTCATACCTGCCTTGGTGCCCTCTCAGCAGCTGGTGGGTTCTGGGGGGCTGTGGGGAGGCTGGAGGGGTGGGAGCTGTGGCAAACCCACTTAGGGTGCCTGAGCACCGTCACAGGGAGGTGGAGAAGCTCCATTTACCTCCCTTGCTCACCTGCTGCACAGTCTGCTTAGAGGTGCCGGGAGGAACTGGAGATCCTCTGTTGCCGGGGGGTTAGATGAAGGAGCTTTTTAAAAAATAGCAGATAAGTCCAGATCTGAGCCAGTGACTTTTAAAATGAAAGGTCTGCTCTATTACCGTTAATGGGCAGGCTTTCGTAATTCTTTGCTATTAGAGTACCAACTCCCTCTTTTCAAAGCCTTCCTGAACCTCTCATTGTCCAGCATTTGTATCCCTCACTTTAATGAGTGCTAAATAAGAATTATATAAGTATTTCAATAATTCTCACTGGACAGTTAATTAAGCATCACTGACTCTAAGGAGCAGTCAGCTATTACCTCCTTTTACAGACAAGTGCTTCCACAGACACAAAGGGAAGAGGTCAATTTAAAAAAAAATGATGTGTGGATTAGTAATCTTTCTCAGTAATAAATGATCTGGCTAACAAGCTGAAACACTGAAATAAAAACTCACTTTTTTTTTTTTGCCTTTTTTTTTGTTCCCCTCATTTTTACAATCCAATCTCTTGTGTTCCTTCACCCTTCCTTTATGCAGGAAATAAATTCCCGTTAACTTTTTTGGGGCCTGAATATTTTGAACCCAAGCTTTCCAAATTTGCTTCCCTCAGAAGATGGTGTGGGGCATGGCCCTGCCCAGTTCTTCATTGCACATTCTTTTTTAACAGCTTCTGTTTTTCCTCATGTTTGATAGATCCTACCACAAACTTCAACTAGACTGAGTGCGGAGGACCATAATACCAGTCTTACACACAGGGTATTTTATTAAGTCCAGCAGTTAAAAATGTACAAAGTTCCTTGTAATAATCCATTCATTCTGTTCTTGCCTGATTCTTGGAGTAAGCCTGCACAATTATTCAAATCCCAGCTTTTAGCTCCAGCATACACCTCGCCATGGGGCTATGCCTCTGTAATCTTGCTTTGGTCTTGCATGTCAAATGGAATTAACTCCCATAAGAAATGTATGCGAAGACAACCCAAAGTGTCTAATCCTACTGCTGTCTTAAATTTCTGAAACTCAGACCTGTCATCTTTTTCTATAGCTTTGTTGAAGTTCTCACTTATGCTTCAGTCCATCCAAAGATGAAGTTTAGGGAAATTTGCATTTTTATGTATTTTTCAGTTGTGCACTCCTGTGGCCTTTTCACGTGTTCCCTTTGTGGAATTATTTTTTTCCCCCGAACTCAAGTCCTATTTTATACTCTGTGGAGGTGGATTCTGTTACTTTCAGCTGGCAGTGTACAAGTTTAAACACACAGAGCATTACACTGCTTGATGCTCACGCCATGCAGGCGTGTGGAAATAATGATATCATTATGCCTATACCTTACCAGCTCAGCCTGGCTAATCACAGCACCCAATTCTGACTCGATTCAATCTCAAATCACCTCGCTTTCTTCCTGAATAAAAGTGCTACCTAGAAATTAGCTTTGCTTAGTGTACCCACGCTGTTTGTGCGTTGTACTCGGAGCAGGATTAGCTTTCCGAGGAGCCTTCCCGACGTGTCTGCCTGCTGCTGTTCTCTAGGGGGCATGCTTTCAAATTTCAGCCCAAAAAATGCCTACATTATACATAATGAAAGGGAGGCAAAAGCACAGCATTATCAGAGAGAAACTTAATTTTCCACTTATTCAATCAAATATCAACCAGATCTGATTAGGGGTGGCCAATTTTAGATGAACCAGGCAAAATACATTTACATAGGGGTGTCCAGTTTCAACATAATTTCAGTAAAAAGCAATTACAAAATTATAGTCAGATGGAAGGCTGGTTCTTCTGGGTGTCTTGGCTAAGTGAGGTTGGAAGGGTAAAACTGTAACTTATTGTAGTGGATATTTAATAAGTGGTAAGCCGCAGCACTCTCCACTTGAAAGTTAATTAAGGCCGTAGAATGACCATACTTGTACAGCAAATATGTTAATGGGTTGGCCATGGAAACTGTCACAACAAAGCCCAGCAGAAAAATAACAGCTTTATGCTGATCGTTACATCCTTTAAAAAATGCTGCTATATTTTGGTTTGTTTTCACTGTTTTGGGAGACAGCGTTGTAGCATTTAATGTAGGAACTGCTTGAAGTCATTATGAGAAGCTAAGCCAAATACTGAAAAGCAGATAAAGGTTAAAATGTTTCCTTGTGTACTGGCACGGTATAAATGCCAATAAATAGTGCATGTCAGTAAGACTTTCTCCTTATTTAGTTTTTTTAAGCAGGGTATGTGGCTGTTAAGAGTCCAATTCTGCACCAAAAGCTTGAGCTAATCCTTTATATATAGTATTTCATTTATGAATGTAATTGCTGCGTTATTTTTGTTGCCGTTGAATAAGTGAATGCAGAGACACACAGACTATCAATTGACTGTTGCACTTTAAGTGGATTAAATCTTAATTTTCTTCTAGGAATTCTCCTCATTCAGAGTGCGGCCAGTTCTGGTCAATTTTGCATGCTCAATTCCCATGGGTTTTGAACTTTTTTTACAGCCCACGTGGGGATGGGACAGGGGAGCTCTTTTCTCCCCTGTGTGTAGCCCTAACTTTCAGTCTCCTGGTGACCTCGCTGCTGTGGTGGCGTTGGACACCTCTTTTAAAACCTTACCATGGACTGTGGTGAAGGCATCGAGAAGCTGCGCAGCCTGGAGACAACCTAATAGAGGTGGCGAAGAGTTAAGAGCAAATGGCATCTACCCATCAAACTGCTGCACGTAGAGAAACGTGGGCAGGTTGGCAAATGATGGTGCCAAGTGGATGGCCCGTTAGGGGTAACTAAGAAAGCTGGCTGATAGGAAGGAATCGTAAGGGAATGTGTAATTAGGAAGGAGTGGGAGAAGAAAACGTGTGTTTGGAGAGTAGAAACGATGGCACAACAGAAGGGGGAAAAGCAGTGTGTGTTTTCAGCAGCTGAAGAAAAACTAGAAAAAGAAAGGAAAGGAAAAGTGGGAATATTTCCAGGTCATCATGTCAGTGCAAGTGAGTCAAATGAGGCCTGGCTGTTATGTTCCAGTGATCCAGGCTGGTGTCAGCTTTGCTCAGTTAATGAGTGATACTGCGTGAAATCAGGAGTTGGACTCGAGTCACAGCGCACACACTGCTCTGCCGTGTATGAGGGGAATGGCAATTACATGTGGTGAATTCCTGGCCAGCAAAGAGCAGCAGGAAAGATGTGGAAATCTTTTTGGAAGTGGGAGAGCGATGCCTCTTTAGAAGTTATGGTGATTTGGGCACCCCCGATTGATGACTGGGGGCTGTTGCAGTGTGTGGTGTCTGCTGTTAGCTGCCCACCCCCTAGTTATCCATCCACTGGGGTGCTTGTCTCAGCATTGTGGGTACCCTCAAATAATGCTACTTTCTCTTAATGTATTGCAGTTTGACCTCTGAAACTCAGATATTTGACTTATCCCTACAGCAAGGCTGGGAGGAGTCAGACACAGGTTGTGTGTGCCTTTATCCTGATCCTAGTCAGCCTTGGGTAAAAGTTCTCCAAGCCTTCCCTGGCTTGAACAACATTTCCAGATAGTGAACAGGCAGGAAGGTAGATGGGTGAATAAAATTAAAAAACTGTTGCAGTCTTTGAAGTTCTTCCTTCATCACCCTTTGCAGGTTTATATCACATACTTTAAAGATGCTCAGTGTTCAGACAAATTGCTCTCTCTACAGTATCAAGTAAGGATGCCATGAAGTTCCTCCCATGTGTGTGTCTCTTGTCTAAGTAAAAGCTCTTTGGGGAAGGTGATGTCTCTTAATCCATGTTCCAGTGTCCCACTTTAGCCTGAGATCTTGAGATGCCAGTGACATACATTTGCAGCCGTGCATGAATGATTCACTCCTGATTTTTAAAAAAAAGTGTTTCATTTTGCTTTCTCATTGCAGAGCAAGAAAGCAAGAATAGGCCATTTTAAGGAAATGATGCATAATTGTGGACCTTAAACACTTTAGCACTGAGCACATCACTGAGGGAGCTTTGAATATGCTCAGTACTTTCTCAAGTGGTGTCCAAGTTGGTGTCAGGTGACCTTGGGATTCTTTTGGAAGTTTAGTGTTAAAGAAATGTATAATGAAACTGTTTTGTTAACCCAAATACTTTTACATAGAACTACCGACTCAATCATTCCACTTTGACTTAAGCTGGAATATGTAAGGCCACTGTGCCACACTGGAAAACTTTAAAATATACCCAGTCTTTCTGAGGAATCATTTTAATCCATTATCTTATTTTCTGAGAATTCACACAGCAGGACAAGCTTCAGGTTGCTCTGAAGGACAGAATGCATCTCAAGGAACAGCTTGAATGAGACCCCCAAAACAATTTCCCCCAGGCTAATAATTCAGACAACTGAGTTTTATTCTCCATAAATACGTCAGATGTCCTGGACAAGTGCTAATGCCTCTGTTGTCTTCTTTTTGTTGATTGCATCCCTCTTGGTCTTTGCAGAAGACCTCTGAAGGATGTGGCTGAGGACTGGAGAGATGCAGGGAACTTGGGCAACAATATTTTTGCAGTGCTGTCCACCAAGAGAGAAAAACTTTTGGATTTGCAACTACTGCCCTGCTCTTGTGCATCCTGTGCCTTCACTCCTGGATGACAATTTTTTAGATCTGTTTGTGGTGTTTTCCCCTGTGTTGAAACTTTCTCAGCAGTGTTAAGTCACCCTATTTTTGATACTTTTGCTCTGTCCCCCTCCTTCCTGTGTCAGCTTCAGAGCTGCAGTTATATTCTGCCTATAATCACTTCCTGAGTCAGTTTGGGTGACCTTTGCTCTGTATTTTTGTGACTTCTGTCTTTTCTTTGTGTTCCTCTTCTCACCATTTTTCTGCCTTGCCTATTTAAGCCTGTAAGTCTCTACCTCTATGTAGAAGTTTTCTATACAGGATATAGCTTGAGATATTATTATTTAATATCCTAATAAATGCGTGTAAGTGCATGTGCATGCGTGTATGTGTGTGTCTGCAGTACCAGAAATACCCAAAAATCTTTCTAGGCAGGTGAGAAGTCAGTCCTCTGCTTTAAAGTCCTTACATTAGGAAAGTTTGCTCCTTCAGTCCAGCGCTTTGTGCTGAGTCCTGGGTTTGACTGGAGAGCTCACGCAGATTTCTCTGTGCCAGAGTAGCAAACGTGTTGTTTTAATTTTGGGGAAAAAAACATCAAACCCCAACGAAACAAAAACCCCTAACCTTAGTCCATATGCATTTTTTATTCTTTCAGTGTTGCCTATTTGTTTTCTTTTTATTTATCTTGTTTGTGTAAAAATGTCCTCGCAGACTTCTGCTCTGATTCCAAGTTGGCTCACTGAGCCTGACTCTGCAAGGCTTGCCTATTATCATTATGGCTTCCCTGATTGTTGAATTCTCCCTGCTCCAGTATTTAGATGTGTGAGCCTGGTCTTAAGATGATGGTCTCACTTTCAAATGGGAGTATCAGAAACACTTAGCAATGTGCTTGCAAGGCTGGCAGAGTGGTTTTAAATCCTCTGATAGAAGCTATCTATTATAATTGCACCAAGTACTATTATTAATGTCTCCAGCCTCTCTATTCTGTTTTTGCTCAAGCCATGCCCAAGAACAATTAGCTGTTTGTTTGACCTGCATTATAACATCAGCTCTCCATTATGATAACAGTGCAGTGACTAAGAACAACACATAATCTTCAGATTTAATGGGGCAGAAGCCTGCAAAGGGCCAAACCCGTCTTGATAAAATGCCCTGAAGTCAGCAACTTTATGCAGAGGTGGATCTGGCACAATGTGATTTCTAGGGCTATATCTGGTAGTTACATGAAAATGCAGGACTAATATCAATGACATGGCAGCAGATTAGTCATAAACCACTGTTGAATACAGAAAACATTTTGGGGGAACTCGGCAACTCAGTCTCTGTTGTCTTGAGGGGAGCCAAAATCATTTTATCCTGTCTGTTGGTGTGCATGCAAGTGGAAACGTTCCCTCTTCTTTAAATTCTTTGTATGTGCACATACTGTCCATCATTAAAATTATCAGTGCAGGGGCTGTTGCTTTGCCGAGGTTGTTGGGAGCTGACCAATACAGGGGCACATCAGTGGATGGACACAGTACTGAGGACATCCCAGTGCATGATTTTCTGAAGAGAACTGTAGGTCTGACACACTGTAGGTGGAATTGCGTTATATGAACTGTGTTTGTAGAACATAACCTGCAAATGCATTGCATTCCGAGAGCCTAAGACTTAAAATGTGTATGTTGGTCTGATAAACAGCGTCACGTTATCTGTTCGATGCTCCTGCTCGATGCAGAACACGTGCTGCTGAGAAACAGAAAGGACACGCATTTGTTTTCAGGCACGGGACTTTGCAACCACTTGGGAAGAATATTCTTGATTGAGAACCAAAACATTCCATGATGCTTAACAAACCTGCAAATTGAAAAATCAACATCTGCCCTGTGTAGCAATGTAGCGGGAGAAGGACCTGTAGCCTGAAAAATTCAAAATACTCCTTAAATTAGGTTTCAGTGCATTTGTAAAATTACTACTCTCTGAATCAAGGCTCAAGCAGTTTTTATATGACAGCATAGGTTGTGTTGATTGATAGCCAAAAATCTCAGCCTGCACCTGCCCATGGAAAGTGCTGGATAGAGGGATGGACAGTGCTTCGAACAGGGAGCTGCATCTCACTGAACGCTCCTACAGCAATGTTATAAAACGAATGATGTTCAGCATTAAATCACTGAGGACAGCTAACTCCTCACTTGTCCAAACCCCACAACTCCTGCAGTCCCAGTTCCCGTTATTTGAATTCTGGAGTTTTCTCCCCAGCAGCCAATGGAAGCACGCAGAGCACAGTCCACGTTCAGGCAGAGGAAGGCACACCTCTGAAGGGACGGGGAGGCACCCGGGGTTATACAGTGACTGGAGTTCTGGCTGCTTGCTCAACAGCTGCCTGGGATTTTTTTTTTTTTTCCTGTTTCCCTTATTTACATATCACAAGACATGTCTTTATAAAGTTACTTTAATAATTCATTAGATTGATCTTTTCAGAAATCTGCTCGAGGTAGGGGTCATTAGGAAAAGTTATTTAAACTTATTTAAAGGTTTGTGCCTGAGTAGGGCATTTACCTGCCTCACTGCTGATATTCTAAAAATACCTCCATGTCCATACTATTATCCATTCTTCACGTCCAATTGCTCTGTTATGGTAATAGTCAGAAGCACACCATGTAGTAATTACTTACAGCTGACTTAAGAAAAGAATATTCAACTCCCCCACTGTTCCACTAGAAGGTCTTTATGCACTATTAACTCATTCCTGTTTATTAATACTCTACTGGTAATTCTGGCTGCTGCTTTTTAGGTTTGTAATAGGAGGACTATTAAACAGCAATTATTGACCATATGGGTTAGTGAATATTTGTGGTGGTTGTTGGGTGGTTGTTTTCTTGTGGGTTTTTTTATTTTTTTTAAATCCTTTTAAGTTTTTTTCAAGGAGCCACATCACGATATAGTGGTGCAACTTTACATCTGCCTGGGATTAGCAGCTTTGGCAGCATTACTCACCTAGAAAATGCAAATTCCATATTTCAGAAATATCAGCTGAAGCTGTGAAAATACAGAGCAATTTAAAAAACATGAAAACACTGTGCCAGACAAAGTGAAAATCTTTGTCTTCTTTTTTTCTTTTCCCCAGCAGTATATGGTTTGATCTCTTCTGTCTTTCTGTTTCTCTTTCTTTGGCTTTTCCTTCCCCCCCTCCCAGTTTTTTAGGTCTTATCCTAGAATTTGGAAATGGTCAAGTGTAAATTTGAAACTGATCAAACTTCTTCTAGAAAAGTGTGAATTATAGCATTTTTAAGAACTAGTGATCTGCCTTCCTCAGTAAGCTTGCCTAGTGAGGAGACTGAGGAGAGACAAAATTACAGCAATTATCTCTCAAATAGCTGGGCTGAAAAAACGGTGCCTTCCCCCCTTTCCTCTCCTGCCTTCTTTTTTTTTGCCTTTTTTTTTTTCAATCATCTTAAAATCCAGCTGCAGTTCCTGCCTTTGCCAGCAGCAGTAGCTTTGTGGGTTTGCAGCAATGATTCCTTTTCCCACTGCTCTGCACGGGGAAGGCCAAACCAACGTAGAGTTTTGGCATCCGCTTCCGTTCTGGGGAGAAAATCAGTGACTTGAGTAGGGGAAAATTGTGGAGCAATGAGAAAGTGTAAACAAAAATGTGGGATGTGGCATAGGAGAAGAATGATTTGGTAGGTGAGTTGATTTTAATACAAAAATACTGGGCTATGAGCAAATAGTTTGTGGAATGTACTTACATTTCTAAGTTCTCTTTGGGATTCTCTCCTACACTGTTGAAGAGAAGTCAAACTTTGAAAACCAATTACTTGTATTTGCCACTGACACAGCCTTTTCCTAGAATTTTCTTTATCCTTTAATACTATTCTTACACTTTCTTAGTTCTCCTACTTGTGCGTGTTTGACTTGGATTATGAGCCTGAGCTCTGCCAGTTGTTCCTCAGAGCTGGTGACCAGTAACAACTCCATTTAGACACAACTGTGGGCACAGTTGTTTCTGATCCTTGCGTCATTAAAAAAGTCTCTGCAATACTAAAACAACTAATGTCAAAACCAATTAATTTGAAATTTGAAATCAACTACTTTATTGCCAGCTAAACGCTCCACACTGTTGTTTCTTTTTTTCTCCTTCCTTTTCTTTCTTGCTTTTAAGTTGAAATGCATTCTTGAACTAAACCCAAACTCCCGTGTGATGTGCCACACCAAAAGCAGTTCCTCCTTCAACAGCTATTGCTTGGAAGGTGCATATTTTTTTCGGAAAAGCTTCAGGTCCTGAGTGTTGTAGAGACTTTTTTTGCCAGGTGGCAAAACTAAGAGAGGAAGCACTGAAGGGATGGGCCCTTGATAGCGAAACACGGGACTGGTGGCAGGTAGGAAGTCCTCTCTCATGGACTTTACCTCTGCCTTGTCTGAAATAGCTGCACAGCACTGGTAGGGATCTGTGGAGTGACATTAGACAAGGCACTGAAGGTATAAAAAGGTGACGTTGATTTTATTGCTTAGAAATAAGGGCTAGTTAATTTTCTTTATGTGCCTGGCATCTCTGCCATGGTGCTGGATTTTATTTTTCCTTGTATAATTTGTTATTTGAAAATGTTGTTTAAGGTGGAGGTGTCATTTCAAGTTTGGAATAAATGAGTAGCTGGGAATCCTGAGTGAGGTGGCCCCTGATGCAGGGCAGGGTTGCAGTGGGTCTGTGAGTAGGGGCCACAGGCAGAATTTACATCCCATTGATGTCAGAGCTGCCACAGCTGCTGGGCTTGACAGCTCTGTTGAACATCAGAGATGTGTGAGGAAGAGCCTTACCTCTGAACCCCTAAAAGAGAGCTGCGTTTGCATCAGCTGAGTGGCTTGAATCTCTCATCTTGATTTAAACCTGCCTTGGAACAGTCAATTATATTCTAGGAAGAGAATGTTCTGAAGTTTTATTCTTACAATATAGAATAACAGGTTAAGACTGCCTGTGCTGCTGGTGTGTAGCTCAGTCAGGCTGGTAAATTAGTAGAGCATGATATTCTTTGAGAAGCTGGAGTGTAGGAGCAATCCCTGAACATGCTTTAAGAAAAATGTTGTGTGAGTGATTCAGCTCTTCTTTCTGGTGCAGGGAAGAGATTAGAGGTGCACCACTTTGTGAGTTCATCTCCTTAACTCATATTATTTATTACAAGGATTTGGTTTCCTAAGCCTGTCTTCTTTTTTTCTCTTAAGATACCACTGACTATTTGATCTTGAGGACTTAGTTTTTATGATGATGATGATGATGATTATTATTATTATGTACAGGTACGTGGGGAGGGAAGGACTTTGAGCAACAGCCAAAGCCTTTAAAAAGCTTTTTAACACATGGACTGTTTGTGTTTTCATCTTGTTTTGGCACTTTTTGCAGCTCAGGCTGATGCTGTGACTGTGGTTGGTTCAAGTACATCTGGGGTCCCCTGTAGCCTTTATTTCAGGGGTTTTCTGACTCTCTTATAATTTGTTTTCTCCTTTTCCTGGTAAAACCAAGCCTGAGCTGTCAGAGTCAGATGTAAACTGCTGGGCCTGGATGATAATGATTCTGCCTAACCTGAAACCCAGGGTAAACCAGGCTTGCTGTGCTGCCCCTGCCTGTGTGTCACACGTGGGACGCACCTCTGGTGGAACGCACCTTTTATCTTAAGGGCATATCCAGCTAGGATTTTACAGGAAAATGGGAACTCCAGTGACATGTGGCAGAGGAGCAAAGCCACTGTAAGATGAATTGGTCTTCTCCAGCAGGTGTTTTATCAAAAATCAACCCCTTTTCTATTGGGGGGTTGAGGGGGGGGAAGTGTTTTTTCTTTAACTTTTTTTTTTTTTTAAGTGAACCTAACCCCAAAAAACTAATTAAACTCTTAACATCTAACCTTATTCAGACTAGCCAAAGTATTTTCACAGACAGCAGGTGCATTCTTGGCATAGCTGGTGGATTCTTCCATTTGTCAAATGTTCAGAAGAAGCCTTTCATTTAAAAGGAAGGGAGGAGGTCTTGTAGAAGTGACTTGTATGGGCTACAATAAAGAAGTAAACTAGGCAGGAGTAAACTCGCTGTGTGGGTGGCAAACTGAAAGAAAAGCTATCCTGACTTTATTCAGTTCCTGAAAGGGTGATCTGAGAATGTTTGATTAAAAGAGCTGAACTGTCTCATCACCTGAGCGGGACATAAGAAAGGATAAAGAATGTTAACTGAAGGTTAATGTGACATATTCCTGCTTTTCCTGACTCCTCCCCTTTCTCACCAGGCAGTGGATGAGAGCAGAAGGAGCAGATGATGGCACCAAATACTGCCCTGGAGCTGTGCCTGGTGCAGACAGCATCCTGTGTGGAGAGGCAGATCGTGCTCCTGCAAAGTGTAAGTGCCTGCTCTGGTACATTCCTTTACAAAGAAACCCCACAACTACAAATAAACCCCCTCTGTCTGTCTGAACTAGAAATTTGGAGAAATTCCTTCCTAAATGTTGTTTTGAGATCAGAGAGAAATACCTGCTTTGTAACTTGCTCTGGTCATTCAACATCTGCCCTTCCTTCCCCGTCTGCCATTCCACCCTTTTGTCCGTCCTCGCACTGACTGAAACATTTTGGGTTCACTTTGTGTAAGTTCTGATAAATCTTTTGTAATAGATTTTTGGGTTTTGCAGCTTAACGATATCAAATCCTTCCTGAGATTTATTGTCAGCTACGCTTGACCTGGGGATCAGAACTGAGAATGTTTGATGGAATTTGTTGCAGAATCAGGGAATGTTGTGAAAGTTGCTATTTTTGGTTTCTGTTTTGCTGTATCTAGAGACTACAGATTTTTTAAAAAATGAAATGATAAACAGTGTTTTCTTGGGTGTTCAAAACATGAGTGTGTGTGTTCCATGAACTTTGGCTTCTGGACAAGCTGATTTGTACTGTTCCTGATGGAGTGGTGCAAAGCCATCCAAGGGTTTTAGCTTTTGGAATTTTAGAATTCCTTAAAAAACCCAAACCACCACCACCTCCCAGTGAAGGTGTAGACTGACACAGTGGGAATTTAAAGCCTTGGGAATCAGTTTGCTTGTTCCCAGTTGCCTTCCACAGACCCTTCCAGCCTTGCTGGAGACACTGCTCTGTGCAACTAAACGTGGCTGCAATGGCAGGGTTGGAGCTGGTGTGGAGCAAGTATTTATAGGAGATGGGACTGGTGTCAGGTAAGCCACAGAGTGGCTTTGTTGGCTTCCTGCTGCAGAGTTCTTGGGCTGTCCCACTGCTCCAGCTCAGTGGGAGAGGCAGCCCCATGGCAGTGGGTGGGAGAGGAGCAGTCTCGCAAATGGCATTTCATCCAAATAGGGCTCAGAAGAAATTAAGTTTAGCAAAGAAAAGTTTCATCAGTTAAGGCAATAAAGCACAGTCCCAGAGCAAGTCAATAATGCTCAATTGACAGCCAGTCAATATTTGTACTGGATTAACTTTTCAAGGAATGTGGAGATTTTGGTGGGTTTTATGTAAACACTGTAAATAGGTTGGGACACTAAAGTACGGTTACAAATACCGCGTGTCAGAGCAGATTAGAATCACTTCCAGGGAGCAGGAGTTTTCCTACCATGAAAGAGACATTTATATCTTGTGAAATGAACACAGGTATAAATTTTTTGTTTGTCAGATATGTTCCAAAATGCATCTGGGCAGATCTCATGGCAGTGCTGCTCAGAACACTCCAAAGGACAACTTCTCCCCTCACTTTCTGTCTGTGCTGCTCCCAAGCTGTGCCAGGTAGGGCTGTAATTCAGGTGGCATTGTGGCTGCAGCTCCATTCACGTGAATGCTGCACAAATGAATTTAAATTTTGAGCTTGGTATAATGGGAAGAGCTGTTAAGAAATAGTCTTCATTCATCATACTTGTTCTTTGCTGAGGCATCGGTCACCATGCGAAGAGATGTGAGCAGACAGCACTAGTGAAGCCCATGCAGGTAACACACCACCAAGAATCCCTCTTACTGGAAAATAGATTACTGCATTTTATTGTTTTTCCTTTTATTTCTCCTGCCTTTTTTTTTTTTTTTTACTTAGGAAAGGTAATTAGGCCATAAACAGAGGTCTGACAACTAATTTTATCTGCAGCAAAATTAATATCATAAGCAACAGATAATTTTAGCTGAGCAAAATTAAAAAAGATCTATTTTAATGCCATTTTAAACCCACAAAATCTAAATTTTTTCCCTTCTGAACTTCTCGTGCCTGGCTATTTTGAAATGTGTGGAGATGCTCACTCATTTAGTGAACAAACGTTTTACCTCTGTACAGTTCCTGTCCCGCCAACAGGCCTTGCTGGTGTTGGCCTGAGGTACGAAGTTGCTTTTAATTTCCTCTCTCTTGTTCTCTGGTTCCTTTCAAAGAAGAAATGGTCTGAGGGAAAAAACATTGCTTTTTCTTACCTCTGAATTTTCATTGACATTAATAGGAGGCAGGTGGCCAAATCCTTGCACACAGCTTTGAAAATTTAAGGTTTAACTTTCTTTTTTTTTTTTTTTCCCTGAGCTGATTCTTATGGTGCTGGAGTTGTGAATCCTCTGAAAAGGTATTAAATGTGCAACCATACCATGTCAGCGGTGCCTGCAGAGTTTATCTATAAAATTATTGTCTACCTTCCAAATCTATAACCCTAAAATATTGATTGGTTAAAAGGTAGTGGATAAAGATTAAGACAGCACAGCAGCAGATTACCCTAATCAAATAAGAAAGACTATTAACAGAGCTACTTGCAGTTCTGAAGATGTTGGTTTGAAATACAGATGTCTTAACCAAAGTGCTATGTCTCATTTTCTGAATGCATTTTTGAATGCATTTAAATAAATTACCAAATAGAAAGGAAGCAGAGAAAAACTCGACGCGCTCCAGACAGTAAATTTCCATTTATAATAAAATTATTTCATGCATTTCAGCAAGCAGTTGGAACTTTTAAAGATCTTTTTCATTGGATAGTGAGGAGTCAAGCACTGGATTCTCAGCTTGGAGGGCTCTGTAGGCACATGTGCAATTTTTAAACCTGTAGCTGATCGTGGGCATGTCGACGTGAGTTGTGTGTGGTGAAAGACAGGAGCGGGGTCCTTGTGCAAAGCCAGTACTTCTGCTTGAAGACAGATCGTGTTCAGCCTATGTTTTATGGTTTGGGAACAGTGTTCCTAGGTGATGGATTTTGGATGCCAGACTTTGCGGCAGTATTTACTGCAAACCGGGTCTGTTCTGTCGCCTTGGGCCAGAGTGAGGCTGTGTTGTGCAGGGGCCTGCAGAGGTACCAGGTGTCTCACATGCAGGTGTAGGTGGTCTGCTCCAACCCAGCATCCCAGATCAGATCCCCAGACTCTTCATTTGATTTGGAGCCTGGGGATCCTCTGGAAAATTATACTTGCTTAAAACCAGCACGGTTTGAATTTGTCACAAAGATCTTATTTAGCGTCGAAGGCCATATGCTTATTAATGTTCAGTGGGAGTAAACTAGCAGGAATATTGCCTGGAAAAGAGTGGCATTTGTCAGTAATGCTTTTAATGTATAGTAGGAATTTTTATCCAGCCAAAGGCTGAGTTGTCGTTTATCCTCTTGAAAGACTTTCCCATTGAGTGACGGCTAAGCAGGGATTGAGCTAATAACCCATGCCCTGGGTTATGGGAGTCATGGAGACAGAAAGGGAAAATAGGGCGGGTAATGTATTAATTTTCATCAGTTATGGACAATACTGTTAAATTACTGACTCCCGTTGAAATAACGTGTCACCGATTAATAATGTCATTTCAACTTCCTAAACTTTCCTACCTAAAAATTTTAATTTGAAAAGAAAAAGATTTAAGAACGTGTGAAAAGGGTTTTGGTGCTGTCACTCCTCGGTGTGGAGGTCTTTTGTTTTTGTTTTAAGTCACACCTAATTTTAAGTCGCAGTGTAAATGAGGTTTTAAAAGTTTTTAACAGTGATGTGGATAAATTTGGAATTAAAATTGAGATCTGAAATGTTGTGTTGCTCCATTTTTAAAAATAAGTTCCCTTCTCATTTGCAATTAAAATGTCTAGAATCTGCATAAAATGTGTGAAATTAGAGATAATTGAAATACAGTAGCTATAAATATGTCTACTTCATTTGAAAAATAAATAAAATGTCCACTAAAAGGATACGAAAGCCGTACCCCCTTCACTTGTTTCTCACATTTGGCTCTCTGGCATTTTTCACACTTTTATAGCTAATTTTTATTGCAAAACAATATGTTACATTTGTAGCCGTTGTGGGAATGCCGAATAGCCCGTGGCAGCTCTGTAAAAAAATGGAATGTTGGGAACACATTTAGAAGAATACAGCTTTCTATTTCATCCCCAGCATCGGTGTCGTGGAATCGTATTAAGTGTGATCCAACAAAAACAAAAGGGGAAAAAAAAGAAAAGGCAATGTTAAGGAAAATACTTAAAATAAGCCATTATTCAAAGTGTGTTTGTTCTCCCGTTTCTTATGTTTTCATAACATAACAAGTTGTCGTGCTATCGAGCAGTGCCTCACACGCAAATTGTAAAGACACTTCTCTAAGTTCAGCCTCGAACCTCAGACAAATAATATTCATACAACACCCCGTGCAGCCCTTTTTAGTGAAACTGCGCTGTGATGTCCTGTCATTCCCAACGCCACGCAGTGTTTCTGTTACTGGGGAACACCAACTTCCGAAGGGCTGCTTCGGTGGAGAAACAGGCAGCTGTTGAACTACTCTGCATCCAGCACAAATACCCACCACAACTGGATGTAAGTCACACAAAACGCAGTTGGGAGTAATCTCCTAGGTGGAGATTACTGCCCTGTCTCATCAGTGCTCCCCATCCTGCCGTATTATTTCTGGAACCCCTGTTTTCTGCAGGCATCCCTTGCAGAGGGGATTATGCCAAAACAGTGCTGGTTTTGGCCTGAGGATAACGGGAATTTAGCAGGTTTTAATGTCCATGCTCCTCCCTCTTCCCTGTTGCAGGGGGTGTCACGAGACATTTTGCTATACTGTATTTCGGGCAAAGGTAGGGATGTATACTGGACTCTCAGGTGCCTCACTTCAGATGTTACATGATTCCTGATTTGGGGATAAGAATTACGAGGAGGAGACAGATTTCCAGGATGTATTTGAGGAGTGCTGAAATGTTAATGCATTAAGACTGAAACGGTGGGATTTAAATCGCCACATTGAGTAGCAATAACAGTACAGAGGGATTGATCCCAGAAAAGTACCAGAGAGGTTGAGTCTCATACAGGCCTAACCACTATGGAGTCATTCTTCAGAGACAGACCAAGCAACAGAAGAACCACAGCCTTACCTGCAAGGTGCCTTTTCATATGTGCTTTCTTCTCTCCTTTTAAGTTGTCCTCAAGGAAAAATAAGAGCAAAAAGTCCTCGTGCTTCTCACTGCACATCTACGGCACTTCATAAATAATAGTGGCTGTTTTAAAAGCAGGGGACAGGCAGAGGGTTACAATGGATGAAAGCTAGTTAGTGAGTTAGCCAGATAATGCTTAAAAGAGCAGCAGCAAAGATAATCCCGCATTTATTTCTGGGGGATTCACCAGATGACCCTTTGCTGTCTTTCCTGATGTGTGCTTCTCGAGTCAAAGGGCTGTGCAGAAACCTGAAAAACAAACCTGCAAACTTGGGGTATTGCTGTGATTTGTGCTGGTCCCTCCTTTGGCTCTTCGCTCCCCAACCCCTGTGTCCGGAGTGGGGCGGGATTGGGACTGAGCTGTGGCAGAAATTCCCTGGCACGAGTTCTGTCTAAACTTACTGAGCGATATGTGCAAAACTGATCATTTCAAGAGCCTGTTGTACAGCACAAAACTTCAAGCAGAGAACCCAAGGCATTTCCTTTCATCAACCTGGTTCTAATTTGATCAAAGCACGAAAAAATTCAACCCGCCTTATTTCCTGTCCACTTCTTTTACACTTTACAGCACGTTATGTATCAGTCTCATATCCCTGAATTTTAAGAAGCAACCAGTTATATAATTGGATCAACAGTTGCCAATCACTCCAGCACAGTACTGCATTATTACTAAGCTGACTGTAATTTTGAAGCTCTTTTTTATTATGCGTATGACTATATTATCACTGTATACATATTAGGACAGCTGAATGAGCCCCTTAAGGAAAGTGAGGGTTCCAGTAACATTGAGAGGGGAGAGATAGAATTGAGGATTCACCCGTGTTACAGCCCTAGTGCCTCGCAGCACATTTTCGGGAGAAAGGAAAAGAGCATAGCTGCGTGGTTCTGTGAGTCCGACCCACAAATCAGAGTATTGCTACGGCGCTGAAGTGAACCATCTTGACTGCTTAGGCAACTTAAAAATCAGATGTGTTTTCTGCTCTCAAACGGGGTGGATCGCATAAGAATTTGGCATTATGTAAGTCTTTAAATCCTGTGCCTTCCCCCTCGAAGCTCCCTCCCCACAGGCACCTGCACACACAAAAGTTCAAAATGAAGCCACTCTGTTGTGCGCTGTTCCTTCCTGAAGAACTTGCCAGTTGCAATTTGCATGTGACAAAAGCAAGCACTGTTTCATGTCAGTAATTTACACGATTATATAAGAGAGTTAAAAACCTCGGGAAAATAGTATTTTTCCCCCTCAAAGCCCGAGATGTCAGAGTTCTTTGAAAGACCTTGATTCTTGTCTCGGTAGTGTCTCCATAAATGAAACTGAGTGACAGCCTGTTAGAAAACTCCCATGTTTTATACCATTAATTTACAGATGAGCATTGTTAGTCAATTCAGCATTTAATTCCCAGTAGCCCCAATGTTTCAATACCTTGTAGCAAACAAATACAGAGAATTTACACAATGGCAAACAAATTACAGAAGCATTCCACAGAGCTGACACATGAACCCATACCCTCTTAGGTAAAGGTGAATGACTATTAATGTAATTTTGTTATTGTAAGGACCTCCCTCCTTTTTTGGTGTTCCTATGCAATTCATTTGTATGCATTAGTTTGAAAGAATTAAACCTGTAAATCATAGCTTGGGCAATAATAATAATAATATAAAGAAAACAATATGATTTCTTCTGGTTGTGCCGTTTCAAACTCACGCATTTACCGGTGCATAAATAATACAAAGGAGACAGATTTCTTCTGGTTTTGCCACTCCAAACTCCCACGTTTCCTGGTGCTTACCTGTTTGTGCTTTGGCTTTTCCCCCTCTCTGTGCATACACACAGAGACATGAATATTTGAATGTATGGAGGTGTTTTTAGGTAAATATGTGCTTTGTAGGAACATATACACACATTTCCAATACAGGCATTTTTAAAAGGGCTTTAATTTCATACATTTTACATATCTGTAGACACAGACAAAAGCATGGATGCGTCAAAATGTAATGGCTCCCCTCAGCAGTCGGATTCCGTGCCCTACGGGACTTCACCAGGAAAAACTCACGAGCAAAATGCAGTTTTAAGCATCTCACTGTAATTAAAATTGCCCAGTAATTTGTGGACAAAGTGTTAAAATACAGTGAGGAGATCCCTGGATTTGGAAGTCTGTGGGGTTGTCAGAAAAAGATTTTGGTTTTTATTATGTTTTTGTGGGAGTCAGTGTTCCCTCCACGTATTTATTTGAATCTCAGGTCGGAGTCAATGCCTGGCCCTTCACACCCCTGCACCTTGTACACAGGCTGAGAAAATGCAGCAAGTGGCTTATCCCTTTTGAAGCCTGTTTTACAGTACCGTATTTTTTCTTTAGCAATTCATGCTGTGTTGTTAAGTAACGCAATAAGCCCCCTTAATTATCTACGTCCTGTGTTAAACTGGCTGTTGCGTGAGGAGCGTGGTCATCCTCAGCTGCTGCTGTGTTATTTCTTAAAAATACCCACCAGCCCAGAGACAAGACAAGCCCCTGTGCAGGTGATGGGTGTGTGCAAACTGAACTCAGTATATATATATATATATATAACCCTCTGCTACAAATACAGCAGTGGCATCAGCCCAGAAACATCCCCCTCTGCCCATCCCTAGGATAATAGGAGAATTGAAATTCCCATTTCCAGCCTCACTACAGATTAATATGGTTCAGCATAGATACTTATTTCTCTGATAGTTTCCCATGCATCTTCCCAGTGAAGTTGATAGAAATTACTCCAGCAGAATGCGTAAAGCAGATGTTATCCCATTAATTAGCTCTGGACCTGAGCAGGCTCAGGACTTTTCCATTTGCAGGCCGATAGGAATTGGTCCCAGTGAGCGTGCTCCATATCCACATTTAGTATCATCTCATAAACAGCCCTGAAAACACAGCAGGCCCTTGATGAAGATACATTAGCTTATTTCTAATTTAAAGTTATGTTGCTTAACCTTAATGTAATTGGTCACTGGTGACCAACTGTTTGTATAGTGAGTTGACGACCAAAGAGATGTAATAAATTATAAAACTACTGCTTAAATAGAGGGAATAACTGTTCTGTTAAAAGCGGTGCATGTAATAATGGTAAAATAATTACACCTCAAACAGAAGAGCCTTGGATCTGATAAAGCTAACAAAGTCTTTCGGATGAAGGTGTTTTCAGCCTGCTTTAAGAGACATGTATAAAATATATTTTTTTTTCCTATCGGTGCAGTGTCTTATGTTGGCTGAATAGTCAACTTTCAAAGCTCAGCCCTAATATTGATTAAAAATAAATTGGTAAATCAAGATACTTTCTTTTTGAGGGGTTGTGGGGATTAAAGTAATTAAGCAATTTCAGTGGTTAACAAGAAACAAAAGAAATTTGCACAAATAATTATATTCTGTACCTCAATTCAAAGTCACTGCTAGACATGTTTCAGAAAAGAGTTGATTAGCTGGTAGAATAACCAGGATAATAATCAACTATGGAAGTAAGTAATTGACACAACTTTAATGTTTAATAATGAATAGCATGCCAGGGGCAAAATAAAGGGAAATCTGCTTCTGAGACCCTGTTCAGACTTAAAATTTCTTAGGCCAAATATAGCAAATACTGGAGACTGCTGGACTGCTGCTATGGTGCTGCAGCAAAAGTAACAGGTGCAGTTCAATGGCAAGTGCACGAGTGGCTGTGTTAAATGCAGGATTTTCTATATGCTGCAGTATAATTTCAAGCCTTTCCCCTGCTGCAGACTTAAGGGTTGATTTGAAAAACGCAGGAATGTAATGAACACTTACTGCTCCACGTCTGGGTTTGGTTTCTCCAATGGCGTTGTATTAACAACCAGTTCATTAAATCAGGAAGAGTCAGGAATAAGTGTATGATTTGCTTGTCTCAGAAGCGATAATTTCTCTCTCTAAATATTTGCGTTTTAAAATTTGGGTTACCTCCAAATGCCCAAACTTCACAATAAAGAAATCGAGTTGATTTATTTTTTTTAAATCCTCGTATTTCATTTCTTACAAGGACCTTCCAGTAATTTAAACTATTTACAGTGCCTCAAAGATCATTATTTGCCCGTGACTCCTCAGAGAAATATTGGAGCCACTCTATTTATCGGTGACATTAGATTTACCTTTGAAGACTGGTTTACAAAATGGAGACATTAGGATGTGAAAATCATTGGGTTTCTTTTTTTTACGCTGCTCGGAATGCTAAGTTTTTGTGTTTGCTGTTTTAGAGTAAACATTGCTATAGCTACTGGGTTTGTTATGGAAACTTAAAAAGCAGATGCATTAAGGTATTTTGTTTTTAAAAACACACGGTCCTTTATAAGGAAAAATATAAATGCAGTTTGAGGGTTTGTCACGAATGTATATTTAAAAATAACACCCCCCAAACCAATGAATAAAAATGCTTTTTGGCTTTCTAAATGGAGGCAGAGAATTGCTCACCCAATAGAAAAGCAGGTGGGGTAACACATCCTGATTCTTGTAATTGAGGCTGTAAAGAAAGATGAGAGATATGTGCACTGTTTGTGTCACAGTAGTTGTGATCTGTGAAAATAACTTCAGAGCAGCCTTTCCTAATATTAAAATGTCTCTGTTGCTGTTCAACTAAGAATCAATACAGCTCACAATTTTAATAAGGAACATGAATCTGAAAATGTGTTTAGTATCAGGTTATATAAACACACCCTAATGAGATACTATAAAATCCATCACATTAAAGGCTGGTTCCTACAAGGTATATTAGCTAAAAATGTTCAATATATTAGGTCAGTGTACAACACTACACATAACAAAGCAGGTCTGTCAAGGCAAGATGCATGTTTTGCCCCTTAAAACTGTTATGTTTTGCACATTTTATAAGGTTCTTTGAATACATGAATAAGATAAGTTATTCCCATCTCTTTCTTAAGCAATCTCAGAAATGGCTGTGACCTGAAATTGGAAATCTTGTAAACACCCATCCGAAGAAAATGTGTGCAGTTCTGTCTTAAAGAGATGGTACATGTTTAATTATCCCAACTTCTTCTAGGAGAATACTATTAACATACACATTAGCATCGTCCCATTGGTTCCTCCTGCTGCTCCACCTTAGGGGCAGCAATAGGAGCTAATCTTATTGCTCCCATGCGCATAATAATGAAATTTTGTCTTGTCTCTGAGGCAGGTTCTTTGGTCTGAAGTACAGCAGGAAACATTTCTTTCCTTTTTTTTTCCCCCCTTCTTCCTCTTTTTTTTTTTCTTTTTTAAGAAAATTCCTGACCAACTCGATTAAAAAAGATTTGAAAAATTAAAATTCTCCGTCAGTGAATACCAGAGCCTGCAGAACGCGGGGCTTTGACTCGGGAATCAAAATTAAGCAATTGTGCAAATAAATTACTCTGTATTCACATACGGAATCCAGTACACTGGGGCTGGGGGTGTATTCAGCTCTTTGAAAAACTAGAAGCCGTGGATTTTCTGTTATTTCATCCTGCAGTGTCCATATAGGCTGTTCTCAAAGAATAACATAAGAACAAACAAAAAGAGATGGGTTTAATGTAAAATACCTTTGCCTTTTCCTAGCACTGTTCTACAGACTATAATGGGGAGAGGAATAAAAAAACACAGGCAAAAAAATACATGTGAATTCAAGGCTACTGAATTAAGGGAGGTTGTACCAACATTTCCCCCACTGTACATTATTTGTATTCAAGGTTTTTGAAATGACATTGTAATCTGATGATGCACCAGCCTATTATATTGTCTAGCAGGACAAATATCCTTGCGTTTTCTCTGTAGAACTAACACAATTTTTCCATGTCAGAGGTGCATAATATCCTGGCGGTCATAAGGAATGATGCTATTAATCCTCTTGGGCAATCTCCAGGTCTGATTATTAGGGAAATAAATTTGCATGCTGCATATGAGCTAGGTGAATCACCGAGAGCACAAATTATATTTCCTGACAGCAAGTTAGAGAATGGAGCCACATCGCTTTTTTATCTTTTTCTTTTTTTTTTTTTTTCCTTCCCCCTCTCTGAAAGCTACAGAATTTCAATTCATTACATGAGATTGGTTAGAATTCAAGTCTCTTTTTAAGTTGATATTAAGTTGGGTCTGTTATCTCTGGGAAGGCTAGTAGGTTCCCCTGAGTATCCACCTAATCACTACTTAAAAAAATCGAAACGTATAGTTAGTGTCATGATTTAGGTACCAGAGCCACTTTATTTATCAGTGCAGAGTGAGATAATTTCAATTTGAGGCTCTGTAGCTCTCATGAATTTAACCATTTTGAAGGCTCTTTTCCCCTCCCCTCTCTTTTTTTCTCTCTCTGCCCCCT
>JAWMRA010000113.1:2725812-2911207 GCA_035584735.1 Pseudotriccus pelzelni | reverse complement strand
CGGGGCCCCCCTGCCCCCCCCCCCCCCCCGTTATTGTGCATATTGTAATAATGGTTATTCTGGGCACTTGTGTGCGTTTCTCAGACTGCTTTATCTATCGTAGCGTATATGTTTCCTTGTATGTTTTGAAGATTTCGGGGTGAAGTGTTATTTGGATCTCAGCTAGGAAATTTGGCTGTGTTCTCGGTGCCAGGAGCACTGCCAGGCATTGCTGCTTTTCATATTGATGATGAATGTATTTTTATTATTTTTACCGTTTGGCATCTGAGCAACCTTTTTGCATTATTAAATCTGAACAGGGAGAATGATAGCAAATGAGAGGAGAATAAATGACTTTATGTCCTGATGTATTAATTAAGCAGACATTTATTATAATCACAGTTTTATAGATGTTGTAAAAAGCTATTTTTTTCTTCCATGATATACATCCATGTATGGTAACTTTTGTGAGCCGTTTTGGAAATTTCCCGGGTTTACAGATTTCTCTTTGAAATCCTCATCACTAGTGCTGCACTGTACATGCAGACAAGCACAAACAAGCCCTGAGCTAGGGTGGAGAGACGGATACAGCTCGGAACTGAGTGAGGAATGTCTCGACTGAAGGTGGTGGGCTATAAATCCGTATGGATCAGGTGCAGCCCTGAGTTTGGGGGACTCTGGAATGTCTCGTGCTACCCACTGGAGCCGAGCCAGGCGTGATGACACAGAGCGCCTCTCCAGTGGTCAGAGCTGTGGGTGTGATTGAAACAACATGAGCCAGTAATATGTCTGATAATGCCAAATCTGAAGTGTTCTTAATCATTTACTTATTCATGAACTGCAAGCAGCAGTCCTGGAAGGAAGGGGATATATCTCTGACTCACAATTTCATGTGTTGCCAAATATACAGCAAAGGAAGCACTTTTAATCATCTTACATGAAACCTCTTTAGGATTTGTCTATTCTCTCATCCGTTGGGTATCTTTATGCTTCCTGAGCATAGCTGGTGCCATTTCTTTCCAGAACAAAGGTCCTTTTGTTTGTTTTCTTCTTGTTTGTTTTATTAATTTTCTGCTCAGCATATGGGTTGTGCTTCTTCGCAGACAGGAAGTATTTCCCACATTTAGGAAAAGGAAATAGCCTTTGGAGAAAATTCAAAGAAGTCCATTGAGGAGCAACTTGCCTGTTCAGAGTGTTATTTCCTATTCCTGAATAGAAACATCAAGACTTATTTTGGGCATCAAATAGCAGTGCTGCTATAAGCACAAGCCTCTTTAATTCCCATGTTGTAGTGGACATTTATACTGGTAACAAAGGGTGTTTGTTACTCTCCTGAAATGGAGGTGGATGATAAAAGAAGGGAAATTTTAGCAAAACTGAAAAATTGCCTCTCTCCTGTTGTCTGTGGCCCAGCCAGGGTCTCCCTGATACTGCTGAACCCCAGCAAGGAAAACAAGGGATCTGTCTAGGCATGAGTTGTCTGGGATTTTGTAAGTTGTCAGACTGGTACCCTCCAGCAGATCCATGACAGTTCCTGTCACAGGGCTGCCTTTCCTCAGTCTGTGGGGGAGGAGGCCGTAGGAAAACGATGGGTGTTTTAATGGGCTCTCCTTTCAGGATGGGGCTAGAGCATAAGGTCATCCGTGTCTTTATAAATTTAATAAATAGGTAAGATCAGCTGGTGATAACACAGAGAGAAGGGAATGTAGCAGTGCCCAGTTTGGCTACTTCCCTCAACACTAAATCCCAACCAGAGTGTGGAGAAAGGGCAGAGTGGGAAGAGTCACGGACATACCAAAGGATGACAGCCAGTAAAGTTTTTATTTCAAACTTTATCTGCTACTGTCCCTCATCATCACACAGTGAAAATACTCTCCTGAAAATAGAAGGAATGAGTTTTGAACTCGAAGAGACAGAAAGAAAAAAAAGTTTAATTGGAAAGATTAAAAGCAGTAGTTTCTCTCTCTGGGGGGAAAAAAAAAAGAAAAAAAAGGATCTCCTCAGTTGGTCCTTTGGATTTCTCCTTGTCTATTAATGTCCATGGTCTGTCTGTATCTTAAACCCTGCATCCAGCAGATCTCTGTAAGCACACGAGGAAAGCCTGCTTAAATCAACTGTACCTGTGTGTTTTGTGTTGTCACGCGGTGTGTGCTGGTGCATCAGGGTTTATCAGGGCACCTTCCTCTGCTGCCATTTCCAAACCACCACCAAATCGGAGTATTTTTTCCAACTGGAGCTTTCACCTTCCGTGTGGAGAGCTTTTCCTGAAGGTTCATAAGCTTAATGTGCATAAAGCAAAGTATGTACAGTGTTGATATCAGGGGGGCTGGTGCTCAGCTCTCAGGAACATGAGCAGCCTTTAGAACTTGGGGAACTCTACCTGGAAATGCTGCTTTCGTTGAGGAAAACAACTACACTCCGTGAACTCTTGTGTTGTCCATTAAACTTACAGTTGTCAGTCTGCTAATATTTTGGGGTCAGTAGGATGAGGAATCAGAGACCATGCTAAAACCCAGAAATAGCAAGACACAGCTCCTCTTCTGGCTTTCTTGTCGTGAGTTTGAATAGATAAGGACTCGGGAGGTCTAGAAGGAGCCAGTTTCCCTGGCTGCTGCTTCTGGGATGTGAAGGGAAGGGGCTGGCACACACAGCACTACATCTGCCTGGATTGCGGATGCATCCTAAGGACAAAAGAGAAGGGGAGGGGGAAAGTCCCGAACCAACCCCAAGCATGCCACGGAAGCTCTGAGCCCGGATTGTGACCCCCGGGTTGGATATGTCAGAGGGAAAAGGCTTCCTGTGTCGGTGCCACTACCTACAGCCATGTGTGGCTGAAGGCTCTGCCCGCCGTCCCGGGCGGCCACTGTGTGCCATCAACTCCTGTTCAGTGACCTGTCACAGCAAAGAAGGAATTTCACATGGCCTGAAAAACTGACAGAACAGTTCACCTTTCGGGGAAATGTAATATTTTCTGATAAGGAGCTTATGTTAGTTTTCTTAGCAAATAGCCTGAAAGCATTTCTGTCTGTGGCATTTCTAGATGTGATAACTTGAAGGAAACATCCTTGACCATGACTTAACAAAACAGGCCATTTGTTTCATGGGGTAGCTGTTTCCAGTAATGTAAATAAATGGCAACTTAAGGATGATATAAAATAAACGATCACAGAGACAGCCCAGAGCTGCATTGTTTCAGAAAACACAAGGCACTATTTATGGAGCTGTAAACACAGGAGTGTGTTTATTATTGCACTTGGAATTAAATCAGAAAGCCAGAAAGCTGAAGTTTTGGGAAAGATCAGTCCACATTTTAGAAGTTCTTTGGTGGGGTTACTGCTTGTGCTGTTTGTGTTTGTTTTGAAAGGAATCAGCCTTTTTCGTGAGAATGGCATCTTGCAGGGCCTTATTCTGCCATTTATTTTGCCACCTCCTTGATATGAATGAAGCTGGAGGGGAGATGAGGAGCACAGCTGGGGACAGAAAGTGTCCAGCGTTTGCTTTATGTACAAGTCTCAGATGTTTCAGGAGCGTGAATTGAGAGCCTAGTGTGTCTCTGTAGAAGCAGGTCCTGGTCAGAGCCCTGCAGCCAAACCTCTGTGACCTTCCCTGCTGCTGTCCCCAGCTCAGGGCCGGTGTCTGCCTACCCTGAGCCAAACCTCTGTGGCATGAATGGCATCCCAGCCTGGTTTTGTGGTTATTTAGGGGTGGATTTAGTTGCTTTTGTACCTGGCTCTTTAAGAAAGATCACCCAATTAAGTAGCATTATTGGTAATGCTGTGCCACTTGGCTTGAAGCTGCCATACTCTTATTAACGATCTTGGTAATTATTAGAACTGGATTTTTGCAAGCCTCACCTGTACCATATGTGCCCCTCTGAAGGAAACATGTTTGGCTTATCTAATACAGTGTTATAAACTGCCTTACACACCCTTTAAATTGAAAATGCCGTTCCCCCCACTGTTTTACTGGTATTCCTAAACTATTACACCGCATTTAAAAATGAATTGTGTGCAATGACATTAGAGAAGGGGGTTAGGCTTTCTGAGCTGCTTCCAGTGACATATGACTGTAGTGACAGACAGTCAGCAGTATTCAAACTGAATTAATCTGAAAAAGCAGCAGACTTCAATGTGGAGTTTAGGAGGAGGCTGAGCAGCTACATATTTACAAAAGGGATGTCACTGAACCATCTTTCTACCCAGGGATAGCCTATGGCTACTTAATACTTTTAAACCAGTAGTGGAAGGATTAAATACACCTGAAGTCAGGTCTTTGAGGCCATTTCCCTCTTGTGCTTTCTTTTCCTTACTTAAGTTGCACCTCAGCAGCTATTTTTTTGAAGCGCTGTGAGAAAGGGTGAGTATTCTGATACCTTTTATTAGAATTGCACAGAAGTAGGAGAATCCTCACAGAGACGCAGGCTCCTTTTTCTGTTGCCTTTGAAAAGTTAAGACATGTGAGGTTACACAAGACACAGACACTGCAGTGCAGGAGGAGGGATATGGTAATAAAGGTGATAGCAATACCTTAATTTAACAAATATGCAGTGCTAATTATGTAAACATGTGAGAACTCTAATGTGTGTCACACAATTGAAATATTTTACAGCCTAATTTGAGATTATACAGTAATAATGTTATTTTATATTGGCTAGTTGACAAGCATAGGCCAGGGCTGTCTATCAAACAAAACTGTTGTGCCAGATTGTATCTTGGCGATAAGCACAAAGGAAGACCCAGTCAAATTCTGTTTACATATTAATCACTGCATCAGATTTAGGTCTGGGCTACAGACGTTTCCTTACCTGGTAGCTGCAAGGGGGAAAAAAACCCTGTTTATACTCGGGTGGACCATATTTTAAACAAAGTGATTTCTACAGAAAGCTGCTGCAAAGCTCCAGATGTAACCACGAGATCAGGCTCCATTCAGAGGCGTTGAGGCAGCAATGGCTTTTGTCTTTAATCGTTATTAAACTTTTCCTCCCCCTTTTTGCTCACAGAAGTTGGGATAGATGCTTTGAAAACTGGCAGTATTCTGACACCTTAAGCGGTTGTAGAGCTTTATTTATACTCCTGTGTTAACAGGAGGATGTTGTGGACTGAAGAAAATGAGCATGGTAAGCAAATTAGAAAACCTGGACAGGTTTGGTGGCTTAAAGTAGAAAACGCTGTTTTCACTGATCTGAAGTGCACCCTACAGTTGGTACTAATTTTCTCTGTGTCTCTCAGTGTCATAGCCAGAATTTTCTTCCCCCTTGCCTCCATGGCAAACAGCCCCATTCCCCAAATCTGAGTCTGAAATCCTGGCCTCAGTGAAGGCAGCGGAGGTGCCAACATCAGGTCAGTGCAGAGGAATGTTGCTCTAGAAGTGCCTGGTGAAACTGGATTGTCAGTCTGTCCAGCCCCAGATTCAGCTTTTAGGAATGCTCAGGACCAGATTGCTCGAGGGAAGACAAAGACAATTTTTATTGCCCAAAGAGGATGTTTCTCTCCAACCTCCATCAGCCCGTGGTTCATTTCTGTCACAAAGCATTAGGGGTTTCAGCCTTTCTGAGATATTTATCTTAATCCTGGCTGGGATGTCCTCATTATTCACATAAGCGTCTAAATTAAGCTATTTTATATCATATGAAGTCCTCAGCCAGAAGGCTATCTCGTGGCGATCAGTTCCATAGGTTAATTATGAACTGTGTAAAATCATATTTCCCTTATTGGTTTTTAAAGATGTTGTTTTTCAGTGTTGTTGCATTAGGAGGAGAGGAAAGGAGGAAGAGGTGATTGATCTCCTCTCTAACTTTCATTAACTCTCTCAGGTCCCCTTTTGATTTGCCTTCAGTAAACGAAGCAGCCCCAATCCTCAGTCTTTTCTTCTGCCACTGATCATTTCTGTTGCCCCTTCCTACTTGAGCTTTATGGTGTTTCTGGATGAGTTGACTGTAGCTTGGTACAGCATTTTAGCTACACCATCCAGTTATTCAGTGACCTGGTGGTTTAATATTAATTCCCATCCTGTTTTTTATATAGTAAACAACACATTTACTTTTTTTGACTGCTGCCTCCAATTCTTTAGCTTTATTGTTGGGTTGTCCAAAGTGGCACATGTTTTCTCCTCCCTCTCTTTTCCCCCAGTGGTTAGTTAATTTACAACCAAGCCTTGTGCATGAGTTCTGAAAATTATTCATTCAAATATGCATTACCTTGCATTTATGAACAGTGAATTTCATCTGTCTTCATGCTGCGCATCTGTCTGGTTTTTCTAATCTTTTGTAATCACGAGTAACCTAAATATTTTTGCGCCCTGTGCAAATTTTGTCACCTTCCCCTCTCTTTTCCAGAACGCTAATGAATATATTAAACATCACCGGTCCTAATACTGACTGCTGAAGCACTTCATGGTGAGCCTTTTAGCAAGCTAGCAATCAACAATTTATTTCTCCCCTTTTGTTTCCGTCTCTGGCTGTCTTTGTTTAACATACAGATTTATTTTCAAAGCGATGCTATTTCCAAGTGTTCTGCTGAGAGCCCTCCCACAGGGTGCAGGAACAAATGCATGACTCTGACCTCGGGTGTCCAGTGATACCCAGCACTGGAGCTCTGACACAGCGTCCACGGGTCTGTTAAGGCTGCAAACATGTCAACTGTGGTGCAGAGAAGGAGGCTTGATTAGGAGGTAGAGGTGCGGGTACTGGCAGGTTTGACTCAGCCTTATTCATAATTCCCCACAAAAAAGAGAGAGAGAGATTGATTTATGCAGCTCGCTGAGAAGAGACTTTTTTCCTCCCCTTCCCCAATTTAAACCAAAGCTTTCAACAGCATTGCTGCCCAGCCAGGGTAAGTGGATATACAGCAAGAGGCCCCTTGCAGAAAGACTGATGGTTTGCACTGAGGCTCCAGGAGAAAACAGCCAGCCCTGCTCCCAGAACTGTTATTTGAGTTTGCTTTCAGGCAGTTGGTCGCCACATCTCCCAAGAGACAGTTGACATCCCCATGGTGCTGCCTGCAGCTAATTGCAAAGTGTTTGGTGCTGCCATGTGCCTCACACGGTGATTATCGTTACCTTCAACATCACCTCCGGTTCAAACCTGAACGTTGCTGGGACATGGAAAACAATGGTCAGGCCCTGCTTTGTTCTCCTCACACGGTGTTAATGGCCTGGGCTTGGTTTTGTCATTATGCAGCACTTACTGTAACTTTAATGGGCTGCAGTTTGTTCGAGTTATGAAATTAATTCTCTCATGGCTTTTCAGTCAGAGACACGTTCCGTTTGCAGATGGGAAATTGAGGCACGGAGGGACTTTACTCATGGAAAAGGCTCATGGCAGGCAGAGCAGCAGGTTGAATCCCCCTCTCCCAAGTCCTAGGGAGGTCCTGCTCTTTAGTTTTGGGCGGTTTGCCCCCCTGCTGATCTGTGAATGCCGTGCCAGTGTGGTTCAGCAGGAAGCACAGCAGGGCTTTGGAGATGAACGTGCTGGTCCAGTGTGGTGAGGCCGCACCAACCTCCATCTCTCCCCTGCTGGTCACAATCTCTGGCCGTCAACCCCTCTCTGTGCTCAGTTCCCCATGTGGGCTCTGGTTCCTACCCTCACTCCTTTTTGTACCTGAGTGGTGGTTCCTACCTTAAAGCTGTTATTTTCAAGTTTTAATAATATTTTGCAACTGATTTCCTATTTCTTAGCTGACAGCTGTTCCAGAAGTAGTCTTTGGCAGGTATTAATTTGGGTGATGACCACTTGATCTGCATTTTTGGTGGGTAATTACTCAGTCAGAAGTGAGCAAATTTGATATCCCCTGACAGTCAGTAAGGCAGGCATTTTTATTACCCGCTCATTAGAGATTCACTGGTAGTGAAATGCCCTGAATTTTGTTACTTCTCCCAGACACAAGAAAAATCTGTCTGTTAAGTACCAGAAGTTACTACTTATGTTTATTTTGTCACACTTACACAGTCCAAAATACACTGGCACTTTGAACAGTGCCTTTTTTTAAAGCAAGATGCTGTGATACTACTAAGTGAAACTACCAGGAGGTCAAAATTCCTACGGCTTCTGAGGCTGGATACAGTGCTGTGTCCTACAACAAATCTCTTCCACAGGCACGTTGCTGTACAGTGATAAGTGAATCTCTGCAGATTTGGAGGGCTGATTTGGAGAAATGCTGATAAGTTCCTGAACTGCCCAGCCCCTCCAAACTGTGGGAGCCAGGCTCACTGGTTTGCTCTGGCAGCTTTGCCTGCTCTGGTGATACAAAGCAGCTGCAAATCTGGTTGTGCTAGCCCAGCTAAGCGGGGTTTGTGGTGCCTCGTGGTGCCAGGATAGCCAGTGAGTCCTGCCCTCCGAATTGCTTGTGTACCTGGAATGGGGCTGGATATCTCCCGAGAAAAGGGGTCTATTCTGAGATTATCAGCACAGCTTGCTTCCTTACATTACTTTGGCACTAGACTCTGCTTCCCGTAAGACCTTGTGCAAAAGCGAGCAAAGAGAAAACATAATGTGGGAAGAAATAGCCAGACTTCTTTTCAAATGTCAGAGAGATTCAGATTTATTTTGAGTTTTAGAAGAAATGTGGGAAAGGGATATTTGCCAGATTCTTGGCCTCCCCATCTGGCTTCTATGAACTACCTTTTTATTCCTTCTTTCCCCATAAGTTTCCCCAAATCATGGAGCTCGAGCCCCCACAGCAACTCCCCGAAGAACCAGCTTAAGTAGGTTGAGGATCTAAATAAAACCTGATCGTTGTTTTTGAACCAAGAAGCAGCTGGTACAGTGCCGAGTTTTTCCACTTTGCTTTCAAAATATCTAAAGATATCCAAGTTATTTTGAATGTGACAACGTACCTGAACCAGTACTTCTCCTGGAGCACTCAAGAAAGCCTTCTCTGGCTTCACCTTATTCCTCAGTGAGCTCTTCTGTGTTTGCGGATCATTGTTCACTTTGACTTTTTCCTGACTCCTTGTTCATACTCATCTCTCCATCCTTTTGGGTTGTCCCTTGGCACGTAGAATCAACCTCCTCTCAGCTGTGCTTGTAAGATCATTGTTTTGGTGATGGTACTGAGGATAGTTTTGGTGGAGTTCAGTATGTGGCTCTTCTTTTGAGCAATATTGATTAAATACGTTTAGTCTCTTAATGTGGTTTAAATACATAGGGTGTGTTGTGCAGTCCCTCTACAGAGAGGACAGAAAACCAGTCCCCAAGAATTCCATCAGAATTCATTAGGGTTTTGATGAATTGCCACTGCTAAGGAATTGTCTCCCAGGACTTGGAAATTAGTCAGTACTGAACTGTACAGATGTCAGATCACCTAAAGAGAATAAACCTGAGAAATACTGTCTGAGGGATTTGTCGCTTCCAGAAGTCTGGAGAAATGGTTTCAAAAGGGAAAGAGAAAGGAAAAGAAAATCCCTTCAAGAAGGAACTGGACGTCCCAGAGATAAAGCTTTACTTTCTTGTTCTTCTAAAGTGCTTTCTGAGGGGGGTTGTGCATACAAAATTAGCGGGGAGAATATAGATTTCAGTCTCTGAATTTGATTTCAAGGTTTGGATTGATTCAGTCTAAATACATTGAGTTTGAAAGAGATCCAACCATTTATTTCTAAGTGGCATTTGAAATAAATATGACTCTATATTAATCTAGTGGGTAGTACTGTAAGTGCCGCAGCTTATGCTTATTACACTTATTGAACAGGCTCCAATATCTTGTGTAAAATAAATGGTGGAAATAGGAAAACATTCTTTTGATTCTTCAATCACTTCCTGCACTGATCATCATATCAATACTGCAGGAAAACCATGCCCAAATCTATATCATTGGCAACGTGATTATCTTGTGAATTAAGTGTGAAATCCATGTATGTATCCTTTGTTTTCTGAGGGAAACGAATACCTAAATACCATCCCGTGTGAAGCAGGGCAGACGTTGTTTGGAAAGCCCAGTTCTAGACACTGTTTCAGCTAGTGGTGCTTGGAGTTTTAACAGCAGTCTGGTCTATTTTTTTTTTTTTTTAGTCTGTAATTCTGAAGCTTTGAGAGTGTTTGGATGGGAGATTTTTGCTTTGATTTCTTTTCCCCCCCAAGGCAGGAGCCACTGCCTATTTGCATTTGGGATTTTGTTTTTGAACCTAAAATTGGATTTTGAACCCCAAATTTAAGATTAGATTTAACACACTGATGTTGCCAATCACAGGAATAGTTGCCAAGTGGAAAGCTGATCCAGAATTAATTTTGGATACTGGCCACTGAAAAATTCCACGGGTTCTTATATCTGCTTCAGATCCATCAGGAAACTACTCTTGATGGTACGGGCTTGTTTATATGGTCTTCTGGAGAGGAAAAAGAAAAGAGGCATGAGTAATAAAAATGTGTTAAGAGGAAGACCAAAGGCAAGAGAAAGTGTGGAATAACAACAACATCTTTCTGGACTAGAACATTTGTTTCCCCATTGATGCCTTGGGAGAGAAGAGTTATCATGGGTGTAGCGGAAATTGTCCGTCAGGCAAAGCTCTGCTAAACATCCTTTTTGCAGTTTGGAAGTTGATGTTTTCTCACTGTGTCTTGACATGCTTCAGCACCTCCTGCTTTAGATAAGGGAGAGGCCTGCTCAAGTAATGTGGTATTTCTGACCCCGCCAGAATAAGCGAGTCCTGAAGAACTCACTTCTGAAAGGTTATCTGGACCGAAATAAACCTTTTGAGGTTCATTCAACTTGCATCATCATTTAAATCTGGTTGCAAGTAATGGTGCATATAATAACCCAAGATTCTTCTTGTCCTGTCTATACAATGCAAAGAAGGAATCTTAAAAAAGCAAGGAAATATCATGTATAACCGCTGTCAGCTCTCATGCTGCTGTGTCTCTCACAAACTTTGTCACTCCCACCCTATGCTGCTGCCTCAGGGCTGGAGGGGGATCAAGCCATGGCAGGTACCTTCTCATCCCTCCTGGACAATATCCAATGGAGAAGTTCCTCCCTTCTGCTTGTCTACCCTCACAGGAGGGCAGAAACCAGAAACCAGGCCCTGCTGCAGCAGCTTTTCCCATGTTTAAACAAGTTACCAGGAGATTTTTGGAAGCTCTCAGCCAGGTTATGCAACCTGTAAAAGTACAAATGATTTACAAATATCTAACAAGGAAAAAACTAATTATGTCGCTCCTGTCACAGTGAGGGCAGGCTTAGAAATGGTATAATCAATATGGGAATGTTAGCTCTAATGCAGTCTGTCAGCTTTTTAACCAACCAAAAAACTTCGGCAGGTCTGTAAACAGAATTGACCCTCTCTGCTGAATCCTGGCTGTGCCAGCAATATTTTCCTCTCATTATGTTCCATATTAGCAGTTGTCTGTCATGGGGCCTTGTGAAAATTGTTAGTAAAGAACCAAGTATTGGAGCTAGAAAGGACCTATGGAAAACAGTCAGATTTTTAGCCAATTCCCATAAAGTTAAATGCTGTTTTAGACCCCGAGCGAGTCTTTGGAGGTTCATGAGAACACGTCTTGTGCTGCTGCAGCTGGTGAAAAATCACCCACAGTTAAGGTGAAGAACATGTTTGATATTTTGCTTGTGCTCCACCTTTGCACTACTGCTAGCTGTGATTATTTTGGCTATATATTTCTATCACTGTATGTTTATCTATAGTATATATTCTACTTTGGACTAATCATCTCTGAAGGGGAGTAGATGTTCTCCAGAAGGGTCTGTCAGCAGTAGCTTGGTGGTGTTGGGTATCGATGGCTCCTGGGTGCACAGAAGATGGAGGTTTGAGCCTGTTTTGCCCAACAGAAACTACTGAAATTTGACTGCACCACAGACTGCAGGAAATTGTTTTCTTATGAGGTGCATATGTTTTAAAAGAAGCAACATTGCCATGTATTTTACATGGGTTATTAAATAACTGTATAAATTTAATGATTCAGATGTTTTGCATTATAACCTGGCATCTCAGGAGGCATGGAAATAGCACAGTAGGAAAATGTCATTGCATACTTCATAGGCAGAGCTGTTAACAAATGGAAATCCTTTTATAACTCTAGAAGAGATCCATCTTTAGTCCCCTGCCTGTCTCAACCTTCCACTGGTCTTCTGATGTGAATAAACTGTGACTAACGTGCAGTAGTAACGAGGCTGTCGGAACTGCCAGAAATCTTTACTTAGAGAAAGAAAAAAAAAAAATCTCCACTCTACTTTGCAATTATTATCAGTGCCTGAAAATGGCAAGAACTCTGTTTTGGCATTCACCTCAGGGAGCAGAGGGAAGCAGATCACCATCATCTGATCTCTTGAAAAATGGATACTTTCTAACCTGGGAAGTTTAAGCACAGATCATCAATATTTCTGTACATAAAGTGCTGGGTGGGTATTGCTCCCCTTGATTTGTTGTTTGTTAGACTAGTTTTGGTTGGTTACAGCATTATACATTGTAGTAACTTTATTTATTGCCACTGTCACAACAAAGCAAAGCTGCTATTATGTTATAACAAACTAAAGCTACATTTCTAAAGCATCACATCTACCCAAACTATGGTGCTGTAACACCTAATTTACAGTTTATTCAAATCGCATGGACACTGGAAACGTAAAATAATAATAAAAAAAAAGGATTTCATTGGCTCATCCCAGCAGAAGGCCTTTCTGGTATGGCTGTTCATCATGCGGGAAGGCAAGCAAAATATATTGTCCATAGTGTTTTTATATGGGACGTGCACAAGTACATGATCTACATATTGCTGCAGTGCTGTCAAACACCCCCTGAGCCCCTGGTCAGGCCATTTCTCAACCTAAGGGCTGCTGGAGGCCCTGGTCGTGAGCCAGCAGATAGATGGGGTATAAAGTGCTGCAGATAAACGTGGCTTCTTGTGCCCTACAGTGAGGGCCTGAGTTGCTGAGCACTGAGGGGAAAATAGAAGGCAGAGCTGAACCCGACTGAGTTATTTGCTGAACCTCATCAAAGCAGCCGGGCGGGACATTTGTAGCCAAGTTCTCATTTTCTTGCCACGAATCCCAGTGCAGCAGAGCAGAGCGTAGAGCTTGGATTCAGCCCTCTGCTTGGAAATCCGGGAAGGCTTGGAATGGCATCAGAAGGCTCGTTTATGATGGCTATGTCCAGAACCATTTTGAGTTGGAGCCTGAGAAGGCAACATCAGGAACAGGGCCTATGGAAGAACCTGTGGAAGGATGAACCTGTGGAGGGATGAAACAAATGCTTAGAGGATGTCAGGGAGGTGCTCTCAACTCTGGTCTTTTTTTCTAGCTATAAAGCACAGGCCTTCCAAGAGGTAGCTGGTGGGAGCTGGAGGTGCTGTTGTTTTGCTGGGATGTTAGTGGTGAATGTTGGTCCTGGGTGCAGCTGCTGCTGGACCATTTTACCATGGTCTTTTCCCATGCTCCTGCAGCTCAGGTTGGTCTTGTAGCACTTGGAGTCAAAGGCATCTGAAAGGGAGCTCATGGACAGCATGTTGGATGTTTTGGTGTGATAAAATGTTGGTCTGTGTCTGGAAGAGTTGGCAAGAGGGGCTTGACAAATAATTTGCAGTTAATAGCTTACTTGATTTTTTTTACCCCCCTGTTACTTTCTGGCAGATAGTTCTGCAGACTCATAAATTTGCTGTAAATAACTCCTAAGAGCAGGAAGCACTACAGCAGTTCTTGAAAAAGTCAGAGTAGCAAAGGAATGTGACAAATTCAGTAGCTGAGCCATCAGGATACAGAGAGCAGGTATCAAGCTGTGCCATATGTACAGTCACGGTTGGCTTGGAAAGTCTCCTCTCATAAAACCAAATTGTTCCACTAGGAAGTAAAGCCAGGAGCCTTTTGCCTACAAAATTAAATTGTTCTTTTTTTCCAAACCAATTGCAGGGTTTTTTTTTGTTTTGTTTAATGAAACACCAGACAGAATCTCATTTTTCTCCTCCAGCTCTACCTGTCTTTTTCCTCCTATTTCACCCTTCCCCTGCCCTCCTTCCACCTCAGGGCAAATGGAAAATCTCATCTCCTTTTTAGGCTATTTATCTTTTCTTCTCCAAAACAGTCTCCTCTAACCCTTGCTGTCTTCTGCCAATATGGAGTTGGACAAGTAAAGAGAAATGGACGGGGGACCTGGAGGGAGGCTGAGGACTTAAACTGCCTCACAGTAACCAGACTGTTCCCTGGCTGACACAGTTGAGTCCAGCTGAACCTCACTCTGGAAGAAATAGCTCAAACAGGCAAAAGATGAGATCCATTTCCCTGAGATTACGCATTTAGATTGATGACTAAACTAAACAGTGTCTAAGGAGGTGGTCCTGGTTCTTGTAAAGCAGCAGAAATTCAAGTCATCCATACATAAACCTCCCTTCCTCCTCATAAATCTGAACCCCTCTCAGAGCCTGGAGGTGGGTTATATTTTAACATTTTCCCCTTCAACATCGTTCTCCTGGGCATTGGAGTCTCTAGGTATGTGGAAGGCAGGGTTGACAGGATTTGGTGGGTATCACTCAGTGGTGAGGATCCCATTGCCTGCTGTGGTGGTACGAGAACTGTTTTGCTAATGGCAATATTTCAGAGCCAATCCTCTAAGGCTCCTGCTGTGCAGTGCCTGCCAGGTGTCCTTTAGAAGGATCTGAACAATCCTACCAGCTTCATGGATAACAGGACAAGGGTTTTCTATGGTTTTGCGCACAATTCTGGAGTGAAGTTTGGTTGAGTAGTGTAATGCAGTCACTGGCTTTGCTGTCTCACGTAATGACATAACGATGGGAATGTTTTTCCTGGCAAGCACTTTACTTGGAAGAGCGTATGTGGAGCGAATTGAGTTTAGGCGTGGTCCTCTTGTGTTGCTGCACAGCAACATGCACTCCAATTAAATGGCTTCAGTCCTGGGAATTGTGACCAGTGAGCATACAAGCCAGCTTTGAGAGATCTTGCCTTAGTCAGAGACAAGTGCAGGGCAGGGTAAGGATTTGTAAAAAGCAACACCCTTGTTATTTCCTATTCCTAATGTAAGGACAAAGCAGCAATGTGCCACTTGTCCTCAAGTGCTGGGGCCTGAGCGCTGCAGCACATTCCCTGTGCACCTGGTATACAGCAGCTACAGGGCGTTAACCAGGGAACAAGATCCACTCTTTCTGCTGGAGGTTAGAGGGAACCTCTGGCGTGCGTGTTTTCTTCTCTCAGGTCTCTGCAGACCCACCACTGGTAATTCTGGTGTTAGACTGGGTGCACTGGAGAACATACTCAAGGGGGCAGCCCTTTACCACACAAATGTGACATTTGGGGACGGATCTCTGGCCAGCAGCAGATTTGTGAGGGGGAGACTGGCAGAGGTCAAAGTGGAAGACTGTTTTCTCAGTGGAAGTTGCTTGATGTGGAGAAAGGAGAATAATCAGGGCCACACAGAATAAGAGTAGTCTAAGCAAGTGAAAACCAATGCGTGTGGATAGTTTGGTGGAAGTTGAGGTTGTTCTGATCACGTGAGAAGCAGAAGCAGAACCCAGTAAAAAACGTTTTCTCTTTAAGTAGCCTGCCTTGAGGGAGTTCTGACATCCTGATCTGCGCAATTAACCAAATTCCCTGCCTGTGGATGCACTGTCGTCCTGTAAATGAGCAGCACGTCTACACTCAGGCTTACCCTGCCCCTCACATGTGGTCAGTCAAATCAATTACCAGCAACCTCCAAACATGCAGCAGTGAGTCTTCTCTAACTCTGTATGGTATGCAGGATATTCACTATGTCTCATAGCAAACATAGAAAAAAAGTAGAAATACTCATAATTGCTAAAAAGCCGTCAAGGGAAATTTGCATGTGTTGCTGATAGACTTAAAGCGTGGCCTTCAATCATTTTTAACACATAAACTGATAGCCACAACCCCCCAAATTATTGTGGGGTTTGAGCGATACGATACTTGCCTCTGTGATCCATGGGGAAGCAAACAAGGCAGTGCTCCAGCCTGGTCTGTGCTCTGCCCCCAGAGGACCTGGCAGGCAGGAGAAAAGCGAGCTGCTGTGCATCTTTCCAGCCTGGCAGCTCCCTTTGTTACTGCCCCGGCAGCGCTGCTCTCGGTGGAGCGTTGGCTCGTTTGTGCTTCCACCACGCGAAGCCGTTCCCCTCCGCCCTGCTCAGCAAACTCTTCAGCGGCTTGTGTTTAATAATCAGCGCAAGATAAAACGCACGAGATGCTCGTGCTGCGTCGCTGCCGCTTAACAAGTGTCACGTATTTGTGAGTGTGTGTGTGTGTGTGAGGCAGAAAGGGAGCATATGTACTTCTTGATTCTGCCTTGGCTTTGCTGGTTCTGTGTCACCTCTTACACAAAGTAATAACAAAGTGAACGCAACACACGTGACGTTCTTCTGCATCCCCGAACGAACGGAGAGGAATTAGTTATTTCTTGTCCTACGTGGTAACAACAAAATGAGTAAAACAGTACATGCGGAATAGGGAGCATCTCACAAAGAAACAAAAAAGGGGGGAAAAAAAAGGAAAAAACAACCAAATGATGTATCTACCAGGGAAAAAAAGAAAAAGTAAAATTAGGGGAAAAAATAAAAAAGATTGTAGGCAGGAAATAGACATCAATTTCTCTGACTGCCACAATAGAAGCTAATGCCTGGGATGCTTCTTTTGTTAAGAAGCATCAAATTGTTATGTAATTTAACAGCCTGATTGGCAAGGCAAATTTGAGCTACAGTAAGGTGTGTGTACGGTTTGTCAGATTCCAGGGATAATCATTTGAAGCTAATCCTTTTACTTTTCACACAGAAGTCTTTCCCTTCATGTTGGCATTATCTCAAATTGTTGGGTGGCTACATGTATTTTTTTTTTTGCATGTATGTGATAAATTTAATTTATAATTAACCATCCGGATTAAGATATCTAGGCAGGCAGAGGAATCTTCAGATGTTGTTAATTGTTTTCTGTAGGATCTGCTTCTTTTAAAGTTTTAATAATCACCAATTGAAGCTGAAGAGCTTTTTTTTTTTTTTTTTCCATAGGATTGTTTTTTTCAAGCCTGCAAATCCAAGGAAATAGTTGAGGTTTTTTGGATATTTTAACAGTGGGAAGTGCAGTCATCCCAATATAAGAGTTTTCAGGAGGCTGTGTTAGAAGAAGTTTAGAATCTGTAGAGTGATGTGTATCTTTGCTGTTATTTCAGATGTATAGGACAGGTTTATTAACAGAGCTCATCTCTAAGCACTGCTGAACTCTCCTTTTTTTAGGTGCTGAGGTAGGAGCTGGGCTCTTTTTAAACCCTAGAGAACACCGGGCACTTGAAAATACGTCCGTGAGCTCATTTGGAAGTTTAGTCCATGCAATGCAAGTAGCAATAATGTGGCAATTAATTAAAAACCTTTCGGGTATAAAGTGTTATGAATTTTGGTCCTTATGAAGTTCTAGAAAATGTGCTTTTTGTTCTGGGACATCGTGGGACATCCACACAGCAGCAGACCTCTTAGAAAAAACGTGGCTACTTCCACAGTAAATCACTGCTTAACTTAAGTAAAATCAGTACCAGCCATCCCAGCAATACTACACCACGGTATTTAATACTATTTCACTTGAAAATGCAAAGCAGTCGCCTCAGCATGGAATTTCTGTTCCCAAGGATCCAATGAAGGCTTTGGGATTTTTTTTAAACTTCTTAGATTAGAGGATCTGCTGTCCACCAGCCTCTTCTTTAAAGAAGAGCTCTTGCATATCGTGCTAGGTTGAACTAAGTGTTGAAGATTGAGAACACAGGGGGCTATCAGATGTGATGTTTTCCATTGATGACACAACACTTGCAACTTCCTTGGAAAAAATGGGGATTTTCATGCATTTTTTGCTGTGGAACTGCTCCTGTTGTTAGAATGTTTTGCACAGGGAAATGAAAAACAATTTAATTCTTAATTAGCAACAGTGTCCATGCTTTGTGTTTGACTCAGACACAACAGCCCGGTATCCAGCGCTGTGGGACTCATCCAGTTGACTCTTTCCTGGGAGAACTCCCTCCTCCCTGTGCTTAGGGTGGCTGTGCCATCTGCATTGCAAGTAAAATCCATATCAGTATTTCTGTGTGCTTTTTGCTCTGCAGCGAGTCTTTGAAGGGAAAACACGTGTTATTAAGTAATATCAAGATTATTAATATTGTCTGTTTGAACCACATTAGCGTCTGCTCAGTGATCTCTAAATGCTGTTGCTTTTCAACAGCATGCTGTAACAAATTAAAGTGAAACTTAAATTTATACTTCATAGGATCCCAATTCAGGAGGGGATTTCAGTCCTATTTCCATCATACCCCAGTGTATACCTTGCTGAAACCTGTTATCATCCCCATTAGACAAATGCAGTTGGAATTGTTGCAGTTTTTATGCTACACGTCAACACCTGCTCGTTTCCTTTCTTATTAAAAACAGGATATGCACTGAAACCTCATGGCATCTGAAAGGGTGAAAATAGGTATGAGAGGCAAAGCACAGATTTTGTAGCAGAGCATTGGAACACACCTCCCAAAGCATCCCTTCATGCAGCATCTCTGTAGCAGCCGGACCCTGGCACGTATTTTCAACTGAAGACTCTTAGCATATTGAGGCTGCTTTCTGTGACCTGATGGTGATTTTAAATGGATGGATTTAACTAGAGAGGTTTTCTTGCACATGACCTTTAAAAGGGAAAAAAGAACAATGTTAGCATTCTACCCAAACCCTGTAGTCTGTCACTTTGTGTACCATGTCATTACTGGCAAAATTTAAAGGAAAACTGCACCCATTTCACTCGGCCTAGCAATAGGAGAGTTCACAGGCTAAGAAGTACTTGTCACCATTTTTTAAATTACAATTGGCATTCCTGAGGAAGCGGCCATTTTACTGAAATATGATCCATCTATTCTATCTATCCATCTATTTTATCTGTTTATCTGGCTGGCCAGCTAGTGTGCTTGAGGGTGTTTGACACACCAGTGGGGAAGCGCTACCTCAATTCTAAACCCATGTAATTGTCCAGAGATGATGTCCTCACTCAGTGGAGCACCGGACATGCATGAAAGCACAGGCTTCCTCTCAGGAGGAACTGAGCTGGTGCAGGGTGGTTTTGGGCTGTCTCACGAGCAGTTTGGTGTGGGGGGGCATTTCTCATGCCCCCTTGGGTTTCACTCCAGCCACGCCTCAGCCTGTGTGGTTAAGAAAGCAGGTTTAATTGGAAAGAAATGGTAAACCAACACAGTATTTGTGTGAGTGTGAACGTGGCCTGAGACAGCGAGCTGTGAACAGTCAGGTGCCCCACTTCATCTTGATGCCCTGCTAACTTGGAGCCAGAAAGCTTTAAAGACAAACTTTTTGCTTCTTATCTCCTGTTTTTTTTACTTGTGTTGTAGTGTCGTGGAATCACAGAATGGCTTGGGTCGGAGGGGACCTTAAAGCTCATCTCATTTGGTGGTCAGTGTCCACAGATGTGTGTTGGCTCAAACGTCTTCAAGGGCTCTTAGGTTTTCCACTGTTTGGAATTGGCTCAATCATAAAAGCGAAGTGATGTATTATCCAGTTGGTACTGAGGCCCTTGGTTGCTGGGTTTGACATCATTTGTGACACTGGCATTGAGGAAGCTTAGCCTGGAACGTGGGTTATATGAGTTCATCACTTGTTCAATTTGTATTAAAGATCTCTACAGATTATGTGTAATTATCCAGGACTTCATCTGTGCTGAGCTGCACTGACTCTGTTAAAGGCAATGAGTGTTGGCTGATTCCTGTTGCTGAGCTTCTTGTCCTGATGTGTTTCCTCCCATGGGCTGCACCTTACCAAAGCTCAGTGGGCACCAGATTCTGTCTTTGATCTAATTTTCAAAAGATGTGCCGTGCTGTCACTGGACCTAAGAGATCTTGATTATAATTAGAAACAGTGAAAAGTACATTGAACTGAGATTTTCAGGCAGCTTTCCGTAAAAACTTTTATACTGTTGAGCTGAGAAAAACTGGTAGCATTTTTCTTTAAAGGAAATATTTTGCTCCTGAAAAACATGAATTCTTTGGAATAATAGGTAAACTGTCCTTGTTGTTCATAAACGTCTTATTTATGCGTCTTCGCTGTTGTGATAAATTAACTGGGTTTGTTTTATATTTCCCTACAGTTTACTTTAAATAATCCTTCACAGTCTTTCACCACAAGACCACATAAGCTTCCTTTTTTAATACTCAGAATGCTGAAATAGCATTTTGAGCACAGACTGTAATGCATAACAAGTGTATAATTTCTTATTGGGAATGCTGTGCAAAAACTTGTTTCCCTATCAGCCAGTCTAAATTTTTTGCTTAATTCACTAGAACCCCAGTGTGTCTACAGGGGTAATTTATAATTAGAGCTGCAGCGAGCAGGATGCTGGAGAGGCACACGTTTATGGACAAGCCTGTTAGGCTGCGCTCCAGATCTGAGCCCCTACACGCCTCCATTTGGCCAACAGCCTTCAAGCTGGGCTTCCAGTTTAAAGAGGAACTTTTGTGGAGTAATTTGCAAAAAAAAGGAGCAAGCTCCCAAAGCTCTGGAGCTCTTTGCAGATGAGCCAGGAGAGGGGTGGGAATGCCTGGGTGTGTGTGTGTGTTTGAAATTATCCATCTGCATTAGCCGGGGCTTTGCGCAGTTTGGTGCAGGAGGGGTGTCTTTTCTTCTGCTAAGCATCATGCACATTTATGGCACTATATAAATAACGGTAATACAGCAATAATCTAAGTCATTCCATCAAGGTCTCATACTCCAAAGATTACCCCCGTGATTCTGATTTTTAAGAGCGTCACACTGAAGAGGGGAGGAGGGAAAGGAGGCAATAAGAAGCCAGATCCTGCATTTGTGGCTGATTCAGCAGTTGAGGGTGTGCGTGGCTGTCCTTGCCACCAAAACTTCTGCAGGCTCCCCCAAGTGTCTCCTGATGTTGCTTATTATTTTCTTGTGTGTGTGTCTACCGCAAAACCACAGAAAAGGAAGCGTGATGGGGAGGAGAGAGAATTTAAAGCAGTGAGGCCCGTGAATTGTGTCACTTTGTCACTGCTGAACAAATGAGAGATTTTGTATTTATGTTCCAAGTACTACAGTCTACTGAAACTGAGGGGAAACCTTTCAGTGGTTTTGGATCAGGCCAGTATTACCAGGTGGTGCCACTGCCACAGTGCTTCCCACTGGTTCCTTCCAAGGCAGAAGTTGCCACTGCTGTTGCTGTTTGTTTAAAGCTAAGGCCCATCCTAAGGATATTTCCAGTCATTCTTTTTTTTTGCCTTTCGCTTTATGTGCCTGCTTCCCCCCTCCCCAAGTCTCCAGCCGACAAACGTGTGCACAAGATTTCCACATTAACATCCATTCGACTTTGGGTCATTAGCTTTACAGGCTTTCACCAGCAGAAGATCTTTGCTGTTGGAATAGCTCTTTCCCTAACTCACCTTCTCTTCCCCATGTCCTTAATTTATCCAGGAGTTTGAAATACCCTTTATGTCTTTTCCCAATAGGTATTGAATTGTCTCTGTTCTGTGTAGCATTTGTCTCCTTCTTCAGAACATCATATTATTGGCAGGCTAATCTAAGAACTAAATATAATTATGTAAACACATTGCAGAATTGCAGCATTTTGAGTATAAGAATTGTCGTCTTCTCTTTATTTTGTAGTTTATGTTTGACTCTATACACAGATTAAAAGACTGTGCATGTGCTGAAGAGGAAAGTCTCTCAGCTTTCAGGATTCTTAATATGGTCCAATTTTGATTCAGGAGACTCAAACTGTATCCCCTCAGTGCTCTTTATTCACCATCAAAAGTAATTCTTCGATTTGCAAGTGGCAACAAGAGAAAAAAAAAGTTAGATTTAAAATAATTGGGTGAGGTGCTTTTCAGGAGAATTAATGTAACAAGAGCTGCTAAACTTATTGCACTTAAAAACACAAATAAGAGCGTTGGACAGAAGTTGTCAGTAGGTGGTCTCTTAATATCTCACCAGTTTTGAAGTTATGAAAAGGAGCAAGACTTTTTGAAATCCAGAAAAGAAAGAAAGAAAAGCTAGAAACCGAGTGAAAGAGCAGAGTCGCAGCACCGGTGACCCGAGAAACCTCATTGCTCCACTTATACTGGCACAATGTCATGTTCTCAGCCACTCCATCACCAGCAAGGGGAAAAAAAAAGCTTTTCCTTTCCTTTTAGTCAAAGGCAGTGGGTAAGCAGAGCACGCGGTTCAGAGGGTCATTAAAAAGCATCAAAGGAGGCAGCCTCATGATGGTAATAAGACGGCTGCAAGGAAATAAAGTGGGCATTGATCTGCACTATCGAGTGTGACATTTTAACCGAAGCTAAAAGCCAAGAGCAGATCTAGCCCTCTTATTCATCTGCCTGCCTGTTTTAGTAAATTGTCTTTTTTTTCCTCCAACCAGTGGCCTCAGAGGTCACTTCATATTAGCTGGCTTGTTAATACCGAGGCAATCAATACTTAATCAACAAGTAATGGGATTTTGCAGTCATCCTGTATGATCTTTCAATAAAGCCCCGAATCTATCTCAGCCCATTCAGAGCCTGACTAAAGGTGCACGATTGCTGCAGAGCAGGGATTTGATGGTCTGATGCTCTTAGGCTGATCTGCATCTGATTAAGACACCATGCAGCCACTGTCCTTCACCCTTTTGTTCCTTTATCCCCGTATAATGTAGCATGGCACAGAAATTCGTCATCTTAGCTTTTAGATGCAACAGCAAAGGAATTAATATTTCCTCAGTGCATGATGATCCAGCCTCTTGGCCATGATATGCAACCAAAAAAAAAAAAAAAACACCCAACAAAAAAACAAAACAGCAAAGGGGGAGGGAAATTACAGGAGAGACAGTGACAGGTTTCATGTATTGCCTTAGAAAACACAGTTATAACGAATGGGTCCAAAACTGCCTTTTTATCTCTGCCCTCTGTATCCTCCTCACCAAGAAAGATGTGCTAATGTAACACAGCCACTGGACGTGGCTGTGTGAGAACAGGTATTATAGATGATTCACGGGGGCAGGAGGAAGGAACAAAAGCCAAAATGACAGGCTTCTGGAAACATCCCTCTCTTCTCAGACCTTCAGTCCATTGTTGGAAAGGCTTGAGGGTCCCCCTGTTTTAGGCTAATTGTTTTACCCGCCTTCTTGTGCCGTTATTCCCAGAAACTCTGTTTGTGCAAATACTAAACAGATTCAGCCAAAAAAACAGCCCACGTTTTTTTGGCTCTCCAAAACTAACAACAAATGCTAGGAGAAAGAACAACAGTTCACACAAATGTTAGGGACCTGTGGCAAACTTCTCCGGCTGCTTCCTGCTTCTGTGGACTTAGAAGAAACATTCATTGAGGAAGGATTTGCCTTTAGAAAGCTGCTGTAAAGGCCACGTGAGGCAGTGCTTGCCATGATTATCACGAGAAACGGAACGTTTTTCTTTTACAATCCCCTCCCTGCGGCCCATGCACAGGTGTACGTGCCTGGAGCATCTCTGGGCTTAGAGATCTGTGCCACAGTGAGTGATTTTTATACATACCAAAAACTATCGGTGGCTCTGTACAAAGAAAAAGGCTTTGGTGTTCTCAGCTGACTTCTGGGTCTGTAGAAAGAGGGAGGTGTAGCACCCCTTTAAAATCTAGCTGCTGATTAAGACAATGCTTAGCCACATCATTTTCATGGAAGGTGTTAAGAGTCAGTGGAAAAAAAAAAAGCAAAATATAATTATGTGAACAAAAACAAGAGAACAAGTGAATAAAATACAGTATGGAAATATGAAATGAGGATGATTTATGACATAAAACATGGAGATCAAACTAATGCAGCTTCAAGGGGGCACCTGCTCCTTCAGTGGCAGGAGTGACACGTGGCTGTTGATGGCCAGGGCAGTGCACGATTCTGCATTGTGTATGGAATATGGACCTGGCGTTTGTGCCTTTTTGTTCACTCCCATTATTGGCACGAGGGTAATGCACAGTGTGCATGTGTATGAAAACACTCTCCTCTGAGTCACTTTGTGCTGTAGTTTTGTGGATATGAATTTCTGGAAACCAAGCCTGTGTTTGCCATTTTCCACTCTCCTCCGGGGCTGGGGATTTCACACAGCTTCAAGCAATGGCCTTTCTGTCAGTTCTGAGTTGCCATTTTCTCCCATCTCCTTGAATTTGTTTCACCTTCTCTACCTGCCCGCACAGTGTGCCTGGCAGTGTGGGAGAGGGGTGGGGATGTGTCCTGCTGGTCCCATTGAATAAGGCACAGGAGGGAGCTGCCTCAGAGGGGAGATGTCCCAGGCATCCTCATGGCAGGCTGCAAATGCCACCCCTGGAGCTTAGGAAGTACATGCTGGCTTGCATCCCAGGTGGCCATTGCAGAGAGGAGGGAAATGCAGCAGCTCAGGCACAGCCTGCTCCTGTTACACACACTGAGAAGGTATTTTTATAAATTACCTCTGGAGTATTTTGGTTGGCACTGCCACCGAAAGTAGCTCCCAGGCTCACAGCCTTTCTTCTGAGAGGGAGAAGGACTCTCTTATTTTGGCGTGGAGGCACACAGGGTATGGCTGACAGCTTGGTTTCCAGCGAGTTCCCCTTGGGTGTTGAGAGTGCTGGGGCCTGTGTGGAGGCAGGAAGGGTGGAAAGAGCCTGTCATTCCAGCAGGTTCATCTCCCAGGGATTGCTGGGGTGGGTGGTGGCCGTGCTGCCCATGCAGAAGGTGCGGGGAGCACTTTACACAAAGGGTTCCTTTCCCCCAGACGCCGAGAGTGTTTGTTGTGGCCACAGTCCCCGTTGGACAGAGCATTTTTGCTGTAGATCCATGCCAGAAATGCTGTGTCCATGGCTGGTGGCTGAGTGCTGTGGGGGTCCCCATTTGAGTCAGCTCTGAAAACAGGAGGAGACCATTTTTATGGCTGCACAAAAGCCAGGATCAGCTTGGGCCAGTGAGTGAACGGTGACTGAGTGGTGTTGGGCAGAAATCAGGATTGGCTCACATCAGTCCAATCCTCTAATCAGAATGAATTGAACTCTAATCTACTTCTTGGCAGTGAACAAATAGACAGCCTTGGATATGGGTGAGGTTCTGTTTCATGGGTATGTTTGTGCAGGGGATGGGGGCACGGGTTAAAATTAGACCTGTGGGAGCCCTGTAGGGTTCCGTTCACCAGCAGGTTTGCAAATTAATCTGCGTTTCTTTATTTGCAGGGCTTGGAAACAAACCAAACCTCATAGATTTGTTTGGAGGGTTTGTGTGATGTGGGGATAGGAGCTCCATCTGTACTTGCTCCCTGGCATTTCCCCCTGAGCTAACGTTCCCAAGATAAGGCGGGAAGATCTTGTGTTTTTGTGGTGAATAGGTGCATTGAAAGGAGACTTCTGGCTTCACTGGTTATCCCCAAAAAAACACTGAGTTTATATATCTCCTTTAAAAAATGATGGTCTTCCATCTCCTTCTTGTTCTTCTCCTGCACTAGCACTGCTTGTCTTCCATAGCTGTTTTCTAGATGGATCTTAGGTCACGTATTCCTCAGCTCCTTAAAACGTCACAAGAAACTGCTAAATCTCCTGCTTTTTGATCCCTGTGGAAGAACTGTGGAGGCAACTGGTGTGTTGCTTCTCTTGAAGCTTCTGTTTCATAGAATTTATGTTAATTGGAGCTAATCATCACTTTGAAAGGGACACTGGGACATGTCTCACCTTCTGATGACAGAACAGGGAACTATGTAATGGCTTAGACAGCAATAGAAGAGACAGTCAAGGAAGGAACCAAATGGTCATATATAACAAATATCAGCTACCAGCAATACGCAGTGGTTTGTAACATACACTGAGAACTGTGAAAATGCTGGCTGTGACACTTGTTTTGGCCTGCTTTACATACAGCTTCTGAAATCCCTCTTTGCCTTGCATGGGAAGATAAACCTGGTAATTAAATGGTTATGATGAAGACAAGGATGTCTTTATTTGGCTAAATTTGAAACCTTCCAATCCCATGACCGTGTGGTCAGTAATTACTGGGGGGCAGGTTTTCAGAGAGAGGCAGGAACATTTCTCTAAAAACTGGAGACTTTTCCTCTTCTGTAGAGCATCTGCTCAGGGTTTGAAGCAGTAGCTGAGCAGTCTGGAGTGCAGTGTCTGCACTGTCTCCCTCTCGAGAAGGTGGCAATCAGGTGACCCTTGCACACCTCTCTCCTGGGCTGTAGCGCTGCTGCCAGAATCAATAGCAGCTGTAATGACCAAGCTCGTGGATGACACCTGACAGTGAGCCCACCATGTCAGTGAGCTGGGGAAGCTGGCAAGTTACAGCTCAGGCCTGAGGAAAGATATAAATGAAACAAAGGAAGAGGATGATTGGATTGCCCTGCCTCAACAGATGCCTGCTGAGGATAGAGCTGCTTCAAGGTCCATATTGGCATTGCCAAAGCATCACTGTCCTGCTGCAACCCTGATTTTGCCCCCACTGCCTTCTTCCAAGGGTTTAACCGCTGGGATATGGCTGTGGGAGGAAGATGAAGATATCGCTAGTATTGTGCAGTGGTGGGGCCTTACAGCAAAAAGAGGAATAAAGTTGCTGTTTGTTAGAACTCTCCTGGGCTCACCAGTTCTGCTCATGGGTGAGTTTTGGGCTGGATCTCTCCTTCCTGTTGGGCAGGCAGCTTAATTGGCCATAGTTGAGTGCTGCAGGTTTAACTGGGAGGATTAGCAATTGCTCTGGACAGTGTTGCTGTTAGCAGGGGGGTTTGAACTCTGAGTGGGTAAGATCAACAAAGTGTCTCGTGTGCATTTTGTAAGCGATGACAGGCCGCAGCAAGGGACCAGGGGCTATATTAGGTAGAAATCTTACATGGAGCTTGGAATGGGATAAGGGGAAAAGCGGAGATAGCGAAGAATATGTGCCTATTTTTGTCCATCAGCCAGATACCTGTTGGTCAGTTTGTTACAGGGGTGGCCTGGAAAGGTCAGCAGCTCAGAGAGCTGTGCTGCACAACATGTCTGGGCTGAACCGGAATACTCGTTCCTGCATAAGCCAGGCAATCTCACAACTATCAGCTGTGAGCTGCAGTGTGGGCAAGGACTGTCCTATTCCTGTGTTATGGACATGTTGGTACTAGTCAGTTACGGCACCTTTTATGACTTCCAGAAAATGTCTTTGTTTTCTGCAGCGTCTCATTTCTTTTCGGCGGGTTTTTGAAGGGAGTGCTTTGGTTTGAGCTGTGCCTTGCACAAAAAGCCACCTCTTGGAGTCTGCTGGCAGGCTGACCCCTCTGCACCAACACAGGACAATGGCAGTGCGACCTGCATTACTCAAATTCCAGCCTTCACAGAGCTGTCATCAGCATGCCTGGAAAATTAATGTCATTAGGCTGACGCTGGAGGCTTGGCATGGCTGCTTCCCCCTGCCTGGGAGAGGAAGCCACGGTGGGAAGTGAATATCGTGGTCTGCTGCTGCACGGGAGGGACAGGCATTGCCCAGAGCTGGGGGGGGTGTCTGTCTTCAGGAATTTTGCAGTGGAAGTCCGCCCTCTCTGTTTAGCACTCTGAGCTTTTGTGTGTTTGCAGCTCTGTATTTCAGTGGTTCCTGGGCTCTGTGCTAGCCAGGGATTGATTTGGGCACTGTTACTGAGCATGGTGCTGTGACACTTCTCAATTTCCACTGGGCATTATCTTGAACGAGAAGGGCGAGAGTGCAACCGTTTTTCTCCCCTCTTGATTTAAATGCATTTCTTCCACTGTCCTCCCTTACAACCTTTTTTGGTTTTAGGGCTTCTTGACATGAAACAAACTCATACTGCTAAAGCCAGTGAATGGAGTCGTGACTGTATTTCTTGTCCCTGACAGCAGTGGCACTCAGCAAAGTGAATAGGAGTTTAACTATGCAAGGTGACTGAGCGTCCTCACATCAGCTTTTTGAGTAACTTTGGGAGAATGGTTTTACCTGCAGGGAGGTGGAAAAGCTTCCAAGCTTCTCTTCCAAAGTTCTGAGAGAACAGCGTGGTTTTCACAGCAAGCCTCATCCTACAAATCAGCAAGTAACAGAAATCTTGCGTGACACAGGGAGCTTTCAGGGCATGGATACGCACCCAGTGATGAACAAACTTCAAAATGGCCCAGTCTCTCACCCAGGCACCTACCATGTGATGCAGCAGCTCAGAGGTCTGTACAAAATCTGTACGCACAATAACTGCGTACATGACACTAACCAACAGATATCCTCTCCGAGTGTTATTTGTTCATTTGCATTGTGAATATCCAGATCAATAACAGCAGACCCCTAACTCATCTTCCTTTTAAGTATCAGTAGATAAAGTCCTGTTCATATAAATAAATAACATGGACTAAATAAAGAGAAGAGGCTGAGATGCACTGAAAAACACAGGAGAATGCAGCTCCAGCTCTGGTACCTTTGGTACCTACACACAGACCTGCGCTCTAAATGCTCCTTGCCCAGCAAGTTGTTCCTCTGAACACAGAGGCAACAAAACAGCTGACGTGGGGCACTGACCTCTGTTAAACAGCTGTTTGTCTGACTGTTTCTGCCACAAGTATAAAGAGCTCTCCTCTTTTATTTATATATTTTATTTGTTTATTTTTAATTGCGAGCTACCCAGGACTCACCCAAGGCAGAACCAAATCACTTCCAGAATAAACAGCACAAGGCAGCAGTGTTAGCAGGGAAGGCCGTGCAGGGGGAGTGGATGGGGTGCTGTTTGGAGCAAATCAGGTGTGTTCTCTGCAGGACCCAGGGAGCTCCCAGCAGAATAGGAAAAGACAGCATTCCCATGCCAGGAGCGGAGCTGGCCTGGCAGCGCTGCAGAGCTGTCCAGCTCTGGAAGCTCAGGTGTCTCCAGGCATGGACATGGCAGGTCTTGTTATCTCACAGCAGTGACATCCTGTGCCTTTCACACTTCATTTTTGCTCTCAGAAAAAAACCCCACTGCAATATTCAGGGTAAAACTGTGCTCATTTGTAAGTGGGTCTGTGAAAAAATAATACTTTACGCACTGCTCTGTCTCGTTGCTTTGATGAGGAAATAGTGTAAGATCTTGATATCTTTTCTCAGGGACCAGTTTTATTTTAGATAACTTCTGCTTGAGCATCTCTTTGTTGTAATGTCTGTAGAAACACGTAATGTTTGCACTGGAAGTTCTTTACTCAAAGGGAATTTTTGATCGATGGCAAATCAGGAGCTACTGTTCATAGTCTGGGAAATGTGGAAGGGGCTGAACAGTGTCTGTGTTTATGTTCCAGGGAAGAGGCCCACCTGGACCTGCTCTGCCTTGCGCCTCGCTCTTGAGAGGTCCCTTTGCAAAACGACAACTTTCTTTCCCAGTGACAATTACTTGTGCCCCACTCAGCCGTGCTTGGCAGGGGCTGCCCGATTGCCAATATTTACCTTGCTTTATTACATTACTGTAAACTTTGGTTGGCTATCAGAGCCAGTTGATGACTCTGACAATTTGGAATCTGAAGGGCTCTTATGAAATTAAACACCGCCTTTGCGTGCCATCCCAGCCTCTGGATGGGCAAGTGAAAATAAATGTTCCAAAGGTTGTACTTTATATAGCCACAGACTTGACCTCTAAGTGCCTTAAAAGGGCTCACATACTTAAAGGTGCATTACCAGGCCTTACACTAATTCACTGTGATAGCTAAAGTGCTCTGTGTATACCACAGGAGACCAGAAGCCCTTGAGGATCCTTTAGAGCAGAGCATGTGGGCAGTTAACATTATTCAGCTTGAATTTTGTGTTTGCAGCCAGTCATGAGTGAAAGTAGGGGTGGACTATTTGCATATTGTTTTGGTATAAAGCTGGAAAAATGCTTCCATATGTGTAAGTCATGTAACTTCATCCTGTGTGTTTCTCAGATGCCTGGAAAACCCTAAATAAGATGAGGCCCCTTTTTTATTTTCCTTGGTTTTTTCTTTTCTTCTTTTCTCCACTGAGAATTTCATGGGAGCATTCATCCCTCCCTCTCTTTAAGTTTGCTGGTCTAAGCAGGAATACTTGAGACTGATTTTAATTCTTAACTAGATGGACATGATTTATTAATTCACATTTGAAATAACAATTGCAGTCAGAAGGAATCAGCTGAAAGCCTTAATTACATTGGAAAATATGCTTCAGTGTAGCATGGCACCATCCAGCTTTCAGAATGCATAATTATAATCATTTTTTAATTTTTATATTTGAAAAATTGTGATGGAGACCAGACTCTGCTGGCTACTCACACTGCTTCAAAGCAATGTCTAAATCAGAAGTGAGTCTTTAAATAGATCGTTTTCTTACTTGCTTGTTAGTGCCCAACCACATATGTAGACTTATTGTACAGGGTTTGGCCTCGGTGTTTTGAGTATTATTTTTACATCTGAGCCAACTAGCAGTTTCTGTGCCCAATTCCAAGGAAAAAAAGATGTTAAACTGTGAATGTGCACTGGCATATGAGCTGAGATTAGGTAATTTGGGAGCACTCCACAGAAATCACATATGGGCTTTGGAGACTGGGAATTCATTCCTGTTCAAACAGTGACCAAATGGGGAATGGGGAAAGCAAGATCAAGGTAATTAAAACAAAAAAACCAACCAACAAAAAAAACAACAAAAAATAAACCATTGAACCTCCTGAATAGAAAAAAAGGCACCACAGAATGAGAAAGAAAAAACAAAGCCTTCCTTGCCTTAATCTTGAAAAAATATGACAGCTGAGGGAGGAATTGGCTCACTTGACCCAACTGAGGTAACACATGAACACTTCCAACTTTGGTAGCGGTTCCTGTCACCATTCTGGCTCTTGAGATTCTGAGTATCTTCCTTCATTCTGTGTCTGTCTGTCTCCCCTCCCAGCTTGTTGTTTCCTGACCATCTTTTCTCTTCCTCGTGACCCTCTGCCCCCATTCTGTTATCTAGGTTAGCTGTTCATTAAGTTCCCAATAAAGCCGGTACTAGTTAAGGGAAACTGCAGTAAAGTCAGTCCCTGTGAGACAATCGCTCTGTTATGCCCTGATATCCTGGAGGAAAACATTCCCGGAGGGCTACAGAGCTAGAGCGGACTACAGAGTCTGTTCATCCAACCTGGAAAAGGTATGGATTGGCTTATGGAAGAACAGCATGACTGGCAACGTGAAAACCCAGTCCCTGCCCTCTGGAAAAGACATGGTGGAGCTGCAGGATGAGGAACTGTGGGATTCTTTGTTGGCTTTGCGTAACCATCTGTGAGTGGCAGGAGCCCTTCCCCCTTGGAATCTGCCCAGTCTCAGCCCCTTGGACACAGCAGAGAGCGAAGCAAAATGTAATAAATGGTCATATGGGATGATGGAGAAGGCGGATGGAAAGAGCTGAATTGGAAGAGGAGCAGCCGGAGGAGCTCATAGTTCAGCTTGAGTAGGAGAGAAAAACCTAATCCAAAACCTCAGCTTAATTAGACTGGAGAAGGGAACAGGAGGGTTGTGACGCTTGTCTGTTCAAGGCCAGAGCAGCGGCTGGGGACTGGTGTGTGCTGGCCACCATAAAAGCCGCAGGGTTACTTTCTCACTCTAAACACAGGATAAAGCAGTGCTCTCAGGTGTTGGAAAACGCTGAAACTTCTCCCTGACAAGATGATACTGGATGAGGTGTCCTAAAGAAAGCAAAATTTCCTGAAGACAGGTCTGCCCATCCCAGAGGGAGGGACAGCACCACTGACCACAGAGGCTCTGATTGTCAGTGTGGGAGCAAAAGTAACCTTTTTTTTGCACCTTTATCTACCAGGCTTCAGATAAGGAGCACAGTTTGCTTACCAAGCTATTAGAAATAGATTCACAAATGGTGAGAATACTTCCTCAGCAAAGGGCTCTTCCCAGGATTTTCCTGGAAAAGAGTGGTCTGAAATCATACACAGGAGTGGAGGAGTAATTGGTTAAAACAGGGGGAAGGAAATATCGCTTCAACCACTCTGTGTCCTTGACTAATGTTAAAAGCTTTTACCTTTTTTTCTCCAAACTTGATGAAACTTCTTACACCTGCATGTGTGCAGAAATGTACTTCTGAAGTAAAACATGGTAAGTGCTCTTCAGAAGTCATTGTTAAAATACAGAGGAGGATCCTTCTTTTATTCTGAGTCCTTCCCTCAGATGTGCACAAGTCTTCAAATGTTTTTACAGGGAATCAGTGTGATGGAAAGCTCTTTATGGTTATGACTTACATGATGAAATAATTCCACTTATCCTTGTGCCTAAAAGGTGGAAATGGCACCGCTTGTCCATGCTCTTCCTTAGCAGGCTTTGCCCAGTGTAGCATTGACAGGATTGAACCCCAAACCTACGTGACTCCCCTGTGGGTGTCTCAGTACCTCTTCCGATCTTCCACAAAACTTGTCCCCTTTGCTCTCCTCCCTGGGCCCACTGAGGGCCACCACCCACTGCCTGGCTGCTGAGCCCCCATCACGTACAGGTTGGCCTTCCTTTTGTGTGGGGCTTGCTCAGACCTGGAGTGGTGTCTTGTCACATCTGGGAAATACCTCAGAATTTCCCCAGCAGGCTCCTGACCTCCCTGGGACAGGGAAATGGCCCCTTTATAAAAGGGGTTTGTGTGTGTTTATAGGAAAAGGCAAGGAGAGAACTAACAGGGTGGCTGTATCCGGTAAATTCACCTCTTCTGTCCCGTCGCCTGACGAGCGATAAATAAGGCGAACGCAAGACTGTACCTGGAAAGATGGGAGAAAAGGACAATCTTTCCTGCTCTTGGCTTGGCAGTGTTTGCTGCCTGCCAGCGTCAGGTGAGTTACAGACACCGGGTCATCCTTACCTACCTGGAGCCAATGGGGGCAGGAATAACCCCAGAAACACTCTATTTTCTGTCACTGGCGAGTGGTGTTCGCTACCCCTCTGATATATCCCCCGACCTGGCGGTTAAAAAGGACTGGTTGTATTCCAGCTGTTTGTCCATCCTTTCCCAGCAATAACACTGCTTAAACACAGACGTGCATCTATGTGTATTTTATAGATATGCAGGCACACAAATATACAGATGCAGACCCACAGACACGATGTAATGCTCCTGTACGTGCCCAGCTCATCAGCTGTCTGCCTGAGAAAAGCAGGACTAAGCTCTGGGCAAACTGAAGGTGAAGGTAGGGAATCAAGACTGATCTCTGGAAGGTGCAGACAGTTCCAGTGAGCAGTGCAGCTCAGCAGCTTTGGAAAGGGAGGATTTCCAAGAGCAGAGAACATCGTTGCTTTAGGATCTGGTTTTATTCTGAATGCTCGAGTACTTAACGAAGGGTAACACCATAACAAGAGCAAAGTAAGACTTGTTGGTGCAAAAATTATCTCCTTATCTGACCCCCAGAACTGAGATTGCTGAGCACTAAGCACCTCTGCATTTATCCTCCTTGGCCACGAAAGAAGTTTATTTTTATTCCCATTTTAGTGACAGGAAACTGAGAATCAGGGAGACAACAATTCATCCCTCCAAAAGCCCTATTTAAATAAGTAGGTATAGAAAGAGGGCAGCATGCCAGGAAAAGAAGGTCTTCCGAAAACATTTCTGCAAACATCAAGAGGGAGCCAAATGCTTTCTGCTACGCTGGCCCTCCTGGGAAGGACATTTTCTGCAAACCTGACCTTAATTGGTGCTGAGCACTGGAAAATTCTGGTCCTCTACCAGCATTTATGGCATTATGGGTCAGCTTGGTGTATCTGTAGCATTAGACTGTCTCTGATTCAATCTTTGCCCCGGCTGTACTTGCCCAATTTATTTTATTTGTGAAGAGGAAATTCGGGAAGAAAAAGAATGCACTTTTTTCCCCCTTCCTCTCCTTTTATTTTTTTTTCTTTTTTTCCTCCTTCTCATCTTTCAGCCTGGGATTTACAGTGGCGTGGCCCATCCTACCCCCTTCCAAAATGCACTGGAAAGGAGCCATCTGTGGGTTCCCTCTGTTGCTGCATTTCCAAAAGACTTTGCAAAGTGACATTAATTGTTGTGACGGCGTGCGCCTATTGGTTATTACACACCGCTGCCGCCCCTCCTGCCTTTTCGGTATTGCCTTTCCTCATCTCATGATCTCGCGCTGCATTCAAATATTTGTGTTCCGTCAGCTCAGAGGGAGTCAGGGCCCTCCAAGCAAAGATGTCCCAAAGTCATCTCAGTGTGGGGAGCACATTTCATACTTATCAGGCCACTGCTTGTGTACAGACGGGACCCACCCGTTCTGCGTTATCGGAATCAGCTCCTCTCTGGATTCTCCCCCCTGGGTTGGCTGTCCAGGATTGGAGCACGTCCCCTCCTCGTTCCTTTTGCTGCGGTACAAGTTGTTGACTGCACGAGGAGCTGACGCTGAGTGCTGCTCACTTGTCCCCAGCAAAGCCATGGAAATCTGCTGGACTTCCCAGGCAATATTAAATCCCAAGCAAAAGCTTTATAAAAGCTACCTCAGAACACTATCAAATTATTAGTATTCTTTCTCGTAATACAGATGAGGTCTCATTTTATTGAAAGAAAGGGAGAGGAGGAGTGTTGGTTTTTTTCCCCCAGCCCTCTCGGGAATTATTTTATTGAAAATATCAAAACCAGGAAGATTTCTGTGGTGCCAGGGGTCAGAATCTTTGACTAGTTTGTTGTAATGTGAACATATAAAAATTCACTCAGTGCTCATTCACTGCCTTTTATTTAATGTACATTCCAGGTAGTTCCACTTTGATTCTTTACATTACTGTCCCTAGCACTGACATTTGCCTTGAGTGTTTTAAATTTCTTTCATGTATTCTGAAGACGGAAAAACTTCAGGAAAATCGCCATTGGCTTAATATGTATTGATGTACTATTACCAGTAGAACGAATTTTTGTTATTCCAACTGACACTGAACAAACAAGTGCTTTCTGTTTCTTCTGGGAAGCTCTAACTTGAAATATTCTTTGCTGTAATATCTCCACTTAAAAATAGCATTTTCTTACCAGTTCCCTGCGAATCAGATCTGCGTACCTTAATGAGTAAGTGTTTAATATTTTAATTTCTATTAATACGGTGCTGGAAGTCAGCTGAAGTAAGAACTGTGACAAGCAGCTAAGTTACATCTCTCCCTGTGCATCGTTGTCATCGTCACCAAGCACTACTGATATAAGGACCAGCCAACTCCTAATTTCAAAGGAACTGGGTTTTTCAGTGATTGCTAAGGGCAGAGTTGTCACGCAGACCCTTTATTGTGACAATGATTCAGGAGAAGAAAAGGAATCAGCTTGATTCTCTCATCACCAGTGACATTTTCTTTGGACTGGCAGTTAAAATATTTTTTTTTTTTTTTTGGCTTATAAATAGATTACTGGTGATCTCTAAAGTCAGGTAAAGGTGACAATATGGAACCCCTGTGGATATTTATGTTAGTCATCTTTTAGCATAAACCTGGGCTGTAAAGTGAGATCTCCAAACACAACCTCGTTACCTCAACTGTTTTTTTCCCTTTTCTTATAAAAGGAGGCAAGTTCATCTGAGCTGTGTGTTTAAATCCTGTGAAGGTTTGTGTCCAGCTCTGAATTAGGCAGTGTCTCTCATGGGAAGTGATAATCCTGATTTGGAACAACTCTGCCCCCTGAATGCAGGCTCTTCTGCAGGCTGACATTGCTTGTTTTAGGCTGTGTTGGCCAGTGTTAAAATGCCTTTAAATTCCCCCAAAATGACAGCTAAGAAAAGTATTGTGTTGGTGTTTTGAGGCAGATCCTAAAAGGACAGCTTTTGTCTGAGATCATACACAGCATCAGGCACAAGTGCTTCTTGGGGGTTATGAAGGCTCCATCCGTGCAGCTGGGAATGCAGGAATATTGCTGATGCAAAGAGGAATGTGTTTCTCAGGGCTGCACTGTGCACCTCCATGATCTAAGATGAGAAAGACATGCCATCAGGATGTCTTTGATTGCTTTAACCTTTCTGTCCTCCACACTGAGGCAGCCCCTGGAGCTGCTCTCTTGCTTCCAGCCAAGATTCCAGCCTCTTTCCAAATATTCCATTTTAAGTAAGCAGGTGGTTGAGGTCTTCCCGAGTCCAGGGACATCTTACCTCTGTCTGGGTTTAAACCACAAACAAAACAAAGGGAAAAAACCCCACGGAAAACCAGAGTGAACTCAGGCCGGCGCTCGCGTGTCTGCTTCCGACTACGCAATCCGTGTTCTGGAAGTAAATTCATTTCTGCGTGTTTAATCTGACACCTTTTGCAAGCAACACACTCACTCAAAACACCAGCAATGAATAAACACTACCAGCCCTCTTGCAGATCTTTGATTGGGTAGCTAATTCACAAATGATTGACTACCCAAGTAGTGGGAGCATATGGAGGCTCTGTGAGCGACTGTCAACACGAGGAAAGTAGTCGGGGAAGCCAATTGTTAAGAACTGAAAACAATAGCGAACAAGAAAGTCCTTGAAGGAATGTGGCACTGGGGCTGCTCAAAGCCTGGATTTATGAAAACGTGGGGCCAAAACAAAAGAAGATGGCAGCATCATTTCCTATGTGTGCTCCTCGTTGTTGGTTATTATTATTCCAATTTTTGACACTTGAATGAAATGTGGTATAATTGGGCTTCATAGCTGCTGCTTCAGGCGACATCAATTGCCTTTTTTAAAAATGATGATGGCGTTGAGGCAGACTCTTTTTTTCCTTTTATGTTTTGAAGCCGCCGTACTCTCAGTGCCACTCGTACAATACACGAAAGGGGCATTGTACTCCTGGGAAGGTCTGCAGGGCTGGGGACTGATCCCAGGAAGAAATATGAGATGGAGAAGCAAAGTAAACATACTGTAGGATGTTATGCTAAAGCTAATCCCAAGATATCCCTTCGTCTTATTCCCTCTCTGGGTTTTCCTTACCAGTACCTCGAGCCTTTGGCTTCCTTCCCTGAGCGTGCAACAATTACAGGTGTATGCAAGAAAACTCCATTCCGTGCTTTCCTTTGCTTTGATTCAGTAATCAATTCTGTCAAGTTTGAAGGACCTTAAGCTGTCATGAAAGGAAAATCATTCCCTAAACTCTGTTTATTTCTGCTACAAAAAAACCACCTCTGAATCTTTTGTTTGTATTGATAGGTATAGTGCAGGATTTGGTTGGCTTATTTTGACTTGGGGAGGAAATCAGATGAGAAGCATTATGTTTTTCAAAGTTGTATTCAGCAGGGAAAGGGAAGATGTGTATTCATCATTCTGCTTTTGCATTGAGAAGCAATTCTTTAGGAGGTAGAACAAATCTTTAAAAAATAATGCAGGAAATACTCTAATGACTTAGAAGACTGAATGAAGCTATTGTGGCTGAATCCTTTGTGGGGGATAGATCCCGCTGGGTACGTTTTAAATACCATGTCCCTCATTTCCGATGCGCCCCAGCACAGAGCAGCATTTCAGCTCAATGTTCCAAAGGGAACTCTGCCCACACCCCGCCCCCCCCCCAGGGCTGCTGGGGTGTCCTGCCCTTACAGCCTGGATGTCCCCTCCGTTCAGATTTGGGTGCTGATGCCCACCTGAAAGAAGTAGAGGATTTTTTAGCTGCAGTAGGTGAAGCCTTTGCACTGCCTGAATGAGGCGGAACAGGTGCTGGAGGAGAGAAGGGAAATAAGTTGAGCCACGTCTGTGTAGCTTTAAACCAAAATATTTGCACGTATTGAAGGCAGTTTTTCCGTTCAGACAGACCCAGAGGACGGGTCTGGATCCAAACACCCCCAAATGAAGGACCATCTGTACTGTAGCTCTGCTGTAGCCACTTCCCAGAAAACCTGCCAGAGGATGCGCAGGATGTAGCCCTTGTGCCAGGTGCTGTCAGCAGCAGTTGGAAGCTGGTTTCAGACGTCAGGAGGGTCCTTCTAAAATTAACATACACAGGTCCCCAGGTGAGCAAAACTGCTCCCCTTGGTGCTCTGAGGCAGAGAACATTTCCCTTTTTCCAAGGCCTAGGTTTGTGCATAAAGCAAAGGAAATGCCACGCAGAAAAAGAAGGAGCATAAGTGGGGAAACATGACGGTAGTAACAGAAATGTCAGTTTACAATGTACTGTGTGTAAGCAAGGTGTGTGTAAACCCCCTCCACCCACACACACGTGGGTGTGCACGGTATTTTGGGCAGCAGTCCTTTTCAGAGAATCATTGAATGGTTTCGTTTGGAAGGGGACCTTGAAAGATCATCTTGTTCAATCCCTCTGCTGTAGACAGGAACACCTTCCACTAGACCAGGTAGCTCCAAGCCCTGTCCAGCTTGGCCTTGAACACTTCCAGAATGGAGCAGCCATAAATTTCCTGGGCAACCTTTTCCAGTGCCTCACTACCCTCACAGTGAAGAATCTCCTCCTATTATCTAATCTAAACTACTGTCTTTCAATTTAAACCCATTTTCCCTTGTCCTGCCACTAGAGGCCATTGTAAATAGTCTCTCTCCATCTTTCCTGGCAACTCCCTTCAGGTACTGGAATGAGGCTGCAATTAGGTGACCCCAAAACCTTCACTTCTCCAAGCTGAACAGTCCCAAGTCTCTCAGCCTTTCCTCCCAGCAGAGCTGCTCCATCCCTCTGATCATATTGGTGCCTCCTCTGTATTCGCTCCAACATGTCCTTCCTGTGTTGGGGACCCCAGAGCTGGAGGCAGCTCTGCAGGGGGGGTCTCACCAGAGGCAAACTTTTCCTCGCTTCTCCTCCCCTCTGGCAGGAGTGTTTGGTGCATACTGTCCCTTCAGTGTTTGATTTTGCTCCTCAGCAGCTCTGTCCCCCAGACACCCCCCCAGGAATTGCTGACACGGACTGGGATGTTGTATGTGCCACAGGGTTGGACTCACATCTCCTGCCCTTGCTGGGTCACACACATGCCAGGGGTAGCCGTGCCGGTAGAGACTTGTTCTCCCCTTCTCCCAGCGTCTCCTTCGGACTTTTCATTTTCACCGAAATGCCAAGCTTCGATTGCTTTAAGGCTCTGCCAACTGATAAAACCCATTCCTTCTTCCTTTTCCTCGTAGTGAGATCCCAAGTGGAGGATTCCTGGTGACAGCCAGCACTACTGCCAGGATCTGGGAGCTGCCTGCGAGTGCTGAGCTGGAGCAGAGCAGGCAGAGAGTCAGGAGTGCTCATATTGACAGGTAACTCTTGGAACTTCATTGCCTAAAGACACAAATTTCAGAGCAGTTCTTGGGTGTAGGCGTTTAACTACTAATGATTTAGAATCTTTAAACAATTCTAAAATATTCTTTTTAATGAAATCTTTGCCGTTAACCTTTAACTGCTTCCAGTTCACAGAATGCTTTACAAGAAAGGGCAGGAAATCAATAGCTCTAAAAAGCAAAAGCAGCAGCCCTGGTGCATCAGGATGTGCATATCATAATGGTGTGCCAGTGCCAGGCATTGCCCAGGGCAAGCAGGGGTTGGCACACAAGAGCTGTCCCTGTGCCTGCCTCACTTCTGCATTGTAATCTAGCATGTGAGGAAAAAGGAGGATGAAGGTGGGTTTTCATCACCAAGCCATTATCAGGGGAACGGGGGGAAGTGATGTTTGTCCGCACAGGAATCCCCACATCTATTTATTTTTGAGACCTTGTTAGTGTGAGTACAACAAGCAAGACTTTGACCTGTTTTTGGTGTCGTGCTGGTCCTGGAAATTCTTTTTACTTTTGCGACTCTACTACAAGTACCGTAAAACAGGAAAAGACTTAAAAACTAATTTCTTTTCTTCTCAACCTCAGTTTGCATCTCTATGCAAACGACCAAAACACCTTCCCATATAATCCCCCTGTTCAGTGAGCTTTCCTGCTTTCCTTTGTTCAGCTTTTCCATGCTTTTGTCTTAGATGTTAGAAGGTTGGACACAAGGTCATCCACAACCCATTTCATGTGGATACAGCAAGTCAGTTCAGGTCTTCTCCCCCTCCCCTCAATTCATCTGAAAGCTCTGCTGTGCAGTAATGGGGCTGCAAACACAGCCCTTGTGGTGCAAAATAAAAATGCTGCCGTTCCAACAGGACTGCTGGGAAAGGATGTCCCAGGTGAGCGTCTGTGCAACTCAAAATGGGTTGTTTGGATGTCACATATGACTTCAGCAGTAGATTAGCGTGAGTTTGAACCCTTTTAAGCAGAAGCTGGGAAGGGGTTAGAAATACTTGTGCCATCAATAATTACAGGAACTTCTGTTCACTCTTTGCTGCTGCTTACAGCCTGGGACATGCTCCTTGTGGAGCACAGGGAAGGGCAGTTCAGGGAGGATATTATTCACAGGTGTCAAAAACCCCAAGCATGTGTCACTTGCCGATAGCAATTATTGTGGTGGCAGGGCTCTGCCCAAATGTTGCCATGGATATGGGCTGTGATCTCCTGTGAGTTGTTTGCCCAGTTTCTGGAGCTGACTCCTCTGTGTCTTAAACAATTATTGAAATCTATATGCTCACTTTCCCTGTCTGTAAAAATGGGCTGACTCCCCTCACTAGTGTATTTGGAGAACAAATTAATAATGTCAGGCACTCAAGAGGAAAAGTTTTTCAATGTACATTTGCTCTGCAAAACTGCTCAATATTGTTATTATTTATTATTCTATGGACTCATCACTCTCGTCTCCCTTCTGCCAGAAGCTGCTTTGAAAGATGGATAAGTTGCACAAAAATTATTTTCCTTCGGTTTTCTTTGTGAGGAGGTTTTAAATGCAGCGTGGGGAGGGGTGTTTTTGTGAGGGAGGGCAAAGGAAGACAAGCTGCTGTGATTAAATGAGCTTGAAAAGGTGGAACCAAGGAAAAATGACTTCACACCTAAAATTCAGATTGCCGTATTCCCAAATTTTTTACTCAGATAACAGGCAGAAATACCTAAGAGTATAAACAGTCCTTTTACTACCTGCAGATATGTTTATAACACTTTGGTTTTCTCTCTGTGCTGTCTTTCCCTCCTCGCTGGTACAGAAGAAGTAAAAGGCAGGGAGAGATGCGAGTAGCCCTAATTACTGTTTGTGAATTCTGTGTTTGATGTGGCTGATAGATACCAGCATTGCTCCTGTCTCGCTCCCTACCTCCAGTGCCTTTCCATCTGGTGCAGCTTAGGCTTTACGCTCCCTCAGGTTGATGTGAAAACTCCTGTGAAAGCAGAGTCATTGATTTTTTTTGTAGGTTTAGTGCCAGAGCAATTTTAGGTGGCATAAGGCTGTTTTCCTTGACTTTCTCTTTCCTGCTCTTGATACTTGTGTGTCAAACTCAACACCTTTCCCAACACTATCCTCCTCCTCATAATAACAAAGTACTCAGCACCTCCTCCTCCTCACTAGCGCTGTCAGCAGGAGCAGTGGAAGGGTGCTACAGGCGACTGTGTTTGTATTGACAGTGCCAACTTTCAAAAGAATCTGCTGAGTTAGTGGGAGGTCTCTGTGTGTTTGTATTTCTAAACATAATTGTTTAATTTGGGGATATTTCACCACTGCGCATCTCACGGGGAAGTTACAGCCTGGACTTCAGTTTCTGCTTGAGAGAGACATGATGGGGAAGACTGGTGTGGTGCAGCCCTCTCTCATTGTGGAGACAGCTAATGACATGGAGGGACTTCTCCAGGTCTCCCAATTAGTTGGTGATAATGGAATAAGTAGTGGGGAGAACACTGTCCTGTATTATTGTAAAAAGTCAGCTGAAAGCTCCATTTTGATGTCATGTATGTAACCATTTATCACAGCAAAATATCCATGGCCAAACCAGTGGGATCAGGGTCAGACCCTGGAGCTGTGTGGGCTGCCAGGAATGGTGGTCGCAAACACACCTGAAGGGGTTCTGTCCGAGTTAAAGGGTGTCGCTGTAGACAGATTCTCACATGCTGTCTTTCAAGTGCCAGTGACAGGAGGTGCCATGATTTATGACGTGGCACAGGAATCTCTGATTAATTGTCTGGCACTGCTGATGTGCAGGAGATGACGTGCAAAGTGTTTTTTCCCAAGCATTTTATAAAACATAGTAGGCAGGGAATGGACTCCGAGGCTGAAGTCCCGACGTTGGGGCTGCCTGCTCACAGAAAGCGTTAAATCATCCCTTTAGTCCTCCAGCCGCTCTCTCATCCCACTTAGGGGGCTTATCCCTCTCCTCTGAGTGCACGGGGAGATCAGAGTCCAAGCCCTGCTCCTCGGAATGGTGTCAGTTACGAGCACAGAGCAAATGCCTTCAGCAAAATCTCCGTGGCACCGAGGCCATTTACATAGAGCGAGCAGGGCTATTTAGGTAGGTGCCAACCTGAAAGCTCCTTATTTCTGAGCTCCTTCAGGACTCAGACCTTGCAAGATACCAAATGTAAGTGGATAAATGGCTTTTGCACATGTAAGTCCGGTGGCCCCTTCACACCGATGACAGAAGAAATGGAGACTCTGCCCAAACTCTATTGAAATAAAATCCTGCATTTTAATCAGCGGATTTCCTGCATTTCTCTGCATACTATTGTTTCTTTTTATTTTGCAGCCTGCCTGCTCAATTCATGAGGCATTTTTGTGTCCTTTCCAAAATGTGGGATAGGCAGTGAAATCAGCTTCAGAGCCATAAGCCTTTTTCTTCCCCACCTAAAAAAAAAAAGTCCCACCTGCTCTCTCTTTATATATTACCACCCTGCCTACAGCTGCGATAGGGATGTAGGGAGACACAGAGTGTATCTGTGAGTGTGCTGCTCATGCTTATATTCCAAATGAACATGACATTATCTTTGAACTTAAAACCACTTCTTTGAATAACTACATTTTTTACACGGCACAACAGTGAGCCTCAGCTTATAACAGAAATACATCTGCAGACGGAACTGGAGTTTAGCCTGCAGGGACTGGATCTGCCTGTTTATCAGTTTGTGCATACAGGGATGAACCCTGCAGTAGTCCTGCCCAAAAATAAAACTCAGGCATTTGCTACTCAGGGAATTTTGGGCAGCCCTGTGCACGAGGGGATTAGGGAAGGGGAGGGAGGACTTCCAACGGGAAAGGCTGCAGCTCAAAACTCGGGTTTGCTGGGGGTGGTGAAAAGAGGTGCTTCCTCCTAAAAGTTTGGTGGCAGTTGAGCCTGTTCTAATCTTGAGCTGGGACTGTTCTCCCTCCTGCCGTCCCCATTCTGTGCATTTGACAGTCTGTGGGCTGATCATCTGTATGAGCTCCTTGGAGACACCCATCCACGCTGAGCCAGAGGACATATATCTTTTGCTCTCTCCTTTCGTGCACTGAAAGGATATTATTTTGAAAGTCACACTATACAACAGCCATTGCAGAGGGTGACTCTCAGCTCCTCTGCAAACAGAAGAGAGCTTTGCACGCAATTTAATATAAAACAAGGTTATTTCTTTAATTAAATCATTTAATCCTTTTTTTTTTTTTTGAGAGAGAGAAAGTCTTTTTTATGAGTTTAGAAACAAGGAGGCAAAAATTCTGGGGTTTTGTTTTTTCAGCCTTGAATTTCTTCAGTCTCCTTGTATTGCTCATTTTTCTGCTCTGTGTTTATACTTCTCTTCTGGGGAAAGGGGATGGCACTTACTCGTCTCTATAAGGTTTGGGGTATGGGGTGTAATCTTAGTTGTAAAATATTCTGTGCGCTGCCAGTTGTAAGAATGAAGTGTAAGCCCCAAATATCTCTGTCTTATTAATTTTGGCATTAGCAAGACATGTAATTTTTACAGCTGAAGGTGGCTTCTCCTTCTTAATACAGTCCTTTCTGTTTCGCAAGGTGAGCTGCGTTCGTGCTCTCTGAGGGAAACGGGCTGGAATTCACAAACCAGAGCTGAATGGCAAAAAAAAAAAAAGGGGGATAGAGAAATTAGGAAGCATGGCCAAATAATCCAGGCATTTGCACTGCGTTTTTGCTTCAGCCAGAAGTCACACCGTGGTCCTCCTTTCCAGGCGAGCCGACCGAAGCAGAAAGACAAAAAGTAACTGCGATCCCATAAAAAGCTGGAACTTGAACAGGAATCCAATTAGCTCCTTTGTTTTAACGTTAAACTGCCTTGCCTTGACCTGAGCCCACAGGTAGTGTTCCCGTCCATGGCTGTTGTCAGGCAGTTGTATGAATGTGTTACAAAATTAAATAATGTGGCATTGTGCTGGATGAGTAGCACTTACGTGCTAAATTATCACAGCTCTCCCTGACCTTGGCAGCATCATAGGGTTCATATTTTCAGAAAGATGAATTGTTCTCAGAACAATTTCTTCAATGTTTTAAACACACACACTTTCCTTTCACCTTACGGATGCACCGCTTTTACCTCCTCCTACTGCTCTGATTTTAAAAACACCGCTCCCAACACAACGCCAACTGAAGTCAATAAAAGGGCTCTTACTGACTTCTGCTTTGGTACTTTATATACTCAAATTAAACCAGAGGATTTGAGCCTAAAATGGGAGAAAAAGATGAAGTGTAGAACTTTATGGGCTTCAAAAGAAAATCTTCTAGCCTAGTGTTTTCACAGTCTTGGCCGCTCTTTTCCAGGATCTGAGGGCAGCAGGGCAGGACACAGTGATTCTCTTTCAAGGCTCAGCATCCCCTGGCTAACTTGTTTGTGTAACCTTCTCAAGATTTGCTTGTAGTTGTAGTTCAGAGCATAAAGGCACATTTGCTTATTCTTTAACGTGAGTATTAAGGCCACACTGCACATTGGGGCAGGTATAGCTCAGCTCTGCTGTCTCATGTTCCAAAGGGTAACTTTAGTCTGTTCTGATGAATTACGTTGTCCACACTCAAAATTGCCGTGTACTACACCTCTACCATGTCCTGAGAGAAAATCACCTCCCTTAAACAAGTTATTAATGTAACATTAAAAACAAAGGAAAGGAGTGGAAAATATATGCTTGCAACCTTTTCTTGGAGATAGTTTCCCAGTGCAGTGTAACATAAACAGATTAACTGCAGTGTTTATTCAGTGTGAAAAAGCAGTTCCAAGAGCCCCAGCTGCTTGCCAAGTCCATAATTGTACCTCCTTAAATACTTTCATTACTTGGAAGTACAGTAAGAGAAGCAGAGGCACATGCTTTCTATTTTCTTGTCAACAAAACACCTCCAAGAAATTAAACTCTATTTTGTCTAGAAATTTGCAGCAATATTTTTGCTTTCCCTCTTACCTTGAAGAGGAAGGGGGGCCAGGGACCTCATATGCCATAAAACATCTCCCAGTGGCTGAACCCATAACCCTGTGCTTGTTAGGACCATGGTATCTTCTGGAGTTGTGTAGATTTTACCGTGAAGATATCTTTGAGTGTTTTCTCCCATGGTAAATGACTTTTTACAGCATTTTAAAATACAGATTCTTTGGGCAGTCTGGCTGTTTGGCCTATGAGTATATTCCCCTTCTCTTTTGGCTTTGCCTTTTGTTTCATTGGTTGATAAAAAGGCACGAAACCTTTCCCAAAGGCAGGATTGAGTGCCTGTCTTCAGCCTTGTCCTAATGTCCTTCCACGGAGCTGTTGTGCTGCTCCCTCTCAGCTAAGGAAAGAAAACTAATTTAAAGTGAAACACTAACCTGGAGTGTGATTAAAATGTTCCTTCTGAATGCATATGGTAAAACTGGGCATCATTAAATGCCCACATCCATCTGCAGATAAGCCTTGGTCTAATCTGATCCTCAGGCCCCATCCCAAGCCTTACTGTTCAAATAACACGGGCAGAAGTTTTGCTTTGAGGGCTTTATGTTTTAAGGAATGCCTTAGTCAAACAAAACTGCCTTTCTGAGCTTCTTCCTCCTGAGTGCCAACCATATGTAGTCAAACCCAGCTCTTTGGGGAAAGGCGTGTGGCGGGTGAGATTTCTGCTTCCCACCACTCAAAAAAAACACCCAACAAAAAAAAGTCAAGTTCTGCTTCAAAATTGCATCTGAACAAGTGTAATGAGAATTGCTCATCTCACAGCGAGAACAAGCCTGTACAGTTACCCGAAATTTGTTCTTGAGAAAAGCAGTCTGAATATTTTATTTATTCCTTTCATATCCCTTTATGTCCCAGGCCTTGATTTCTAAAAAGAAATTCCCTCATCTTTTTTTAAGAGAGGTTGTGATGTGCCGTGTTGTCTCTCTCCAACTAGTTCCGTATTGCACTAACCCGTGGTAATGAAAAGCAGTGCTTTCTCGGTGCTCAGTGGTAGGTGAAGGAATGATAGCCATGTGATGAACCTGGTAAGGATTCAATTGTGTTATTACACAGAGCTTGGGGAGATGCTGAACAATGCACACCCGTAATCCTAAAAGTCCTCCCTTCTCACTGGAGGGGGGAGCTCTTTCTCTCGGAGGAGCTCGTTTCAGAAGTAGCTCCCGCAGGACAGCCGAGACACTGAGAGATTCCCACAGCCTGTTTGTGGGGAGACATCTCCCTTCCCGGGCACCCCCAGAGCCTGGCACATTGTGCTGCGCTCCAGTCACAGGGCTGGGGATACAAAGTGTGCCGAGACACTCCCCAGCTTTATTTCCCTGAATCCAACAGCGCTTTTTAAAGGCAGAAGAATGTCTGTGTTTCCACATCAGTTTAATAGTTTGCCTGTAGATCACATCCCTTCCTATCACAAAGAAATCATTGTATCCTGCTGTGTAATTAATACATATGTACGGTGTGGCAAACATTTTCCTGTAGACTGCTTATTTTGCCTGTAAATTACAGGAAATCCTATACAATACACCTGGGAGCCCTGCAGCTTGAAATTAGAATACAAACCATCCCCACCTCCTCTTGCTTGGCTTACCAGTCAAATTTTGAAACTCTTTTTTTTGTTTGGATGTGTAATAAATTCTGATAGTGATGCACTCACTCACTACTATTCAGATTAAAATTAATACAGCTTTTAATTCCGAAATGGAACCAGTTTATGGCTCATGGAATTGCTACAAAGGGGTGAAACTGCACAGAGGTTTCCAGTTGCGGATTTTGTTCTGACACACATACAACACGCAAATTTGTAACCAGATCCCTACAGTTTAAGGTATATTGGCAGTAAAATCGATGGCCAAGCCTTAGTTCTGTGTGATGTCACATCTATATGAGCCCTGAGATCATATTAAAACAGCAACAGCTGTTACCTGTTGGAGACACAGAGACTTTTAAAAGGGAGGCTCCGTATTTTCCCTCTCTTGCTGCTCCGCCGTGAATCTCAGTGACAAAAGAGCCCTCCGGGACAACAGTAGTGCCGACTGCCAGAGCAGGAGCACCAGTCCTTATGAGTTTGGTGCAGGCTCATCACAGGGCATTACTGTCATTCCATGTATTTTTGGGATGCGTGGGCAGGGTGTGTTCACTCAGAGGGTGTGTGGAGAGAAGCTGCAGGAAATATTTCCAACCTCTCACTGGTTTGTGACCTCCGTGCTGTAAAATGTGCAGCTTTATCTCTTGCTGTCGAATAAATGCTCCAGTTCAGGAAGGGCACAGGAGTTTAGGGAAAAGACGGCTCGGAGCTCTCCAGTGCGCCGCGCGCTGCTGACGGCTCTGGTGAAAGCTGCTTCCCCAGAGCGCTCTGCCAGACATAATCACATCCCTACAGGTGAGAGAGGTAATTCAGGCTCTTTGAAGCTCTCTCCTGGCTCCAGCTCCTTCCCTCTAAAACTGGGAATGGCAGTTGCATCTGTTTATTAGCAAGCAGCAGAGACCAGCAAATTTCCATCACTAAAAAGATCTCTTAGAAACAGAAGCAGGCCAAGTCCTGCTCTCCCTTTCAGCAGGGGAAATCCAGTCAAAATCAAGGCTCACACCAAATCGCTGCTGAGCTGCCTTGAAGTTTGACAATGCAGTTCAAAAACACATGTTCTCCTGAAAGTGTAATAAGAGGAGAGTTGTATGCAGCTTCCCTGGGGGAGCAGTCCCGGGAGGAATTCCTTCTGGGTGTGAATGGCTGATTTGGGTGAGGAAACAGGGAGCAGAGGAAAAACAAAGTCTTACTGGGTGAACCCAACTGTGCGTTTCTTACTGTTTCATTTCTAACTTCCCTCCATCAAAGGTACTCTCCCAGCCCTGGGCACTTTAGCAAGGTGTTATCCACAGGATTTGAAGGGGAGTGTATAAACACAGAGAAACTGAAAATCTGCTCAGGCCGAGACCATCAGTGCCTCAGAAAATCCCAAACACCGAAAACAGTGGCTTTGCAAGGCTTCTGATGCACTGGTGTCATTGGAAGCTGTTGCTTTAAAGCCATGATGTCACTGTGGAGAAATATGATGTCAGGGCTGTAAAAGAAGGAAATAAAACTTGCTAAAATTCCTTTTCACATTTGGAAGTTTCCATTTTCCGTTGAACAGAAAATACTCTGTTCTCTTTCCTGCGACCTTCACCTTCTTTATAAGTACCCCTGCCAAGAGTGCTAAGGGTACACAGGAACCACCATTCCCCTTCTCCCAGTGGGAATATAGCTACCTTTTATTACTAGAACTAGTTCTTTCTTTAATGGTTTTGCAGTAAAAGTTAAAAAAAGAGTGTGAGAGAGAAGAAGAAAGTGGCCTTTTTAACTACTACAAGAGGTATTAAATAGTCAGCCAACCTCTGGAATCACTTCTCATTTTCCATGAAGCTGGGCAAGGAGTGTTATGGAGTTTTTTGGGTAAGGTTTATTGGAACTTCACAGTAGGACTACAAAAATGTGGATACTCTGATTGGTTTTGTTTAATAAGGCTCAAGGCTCCTGCCTCTACCTCGCTTTAAAGTCTTATTGCCCCTTAAATTTTCTCCAGGGTTCAAGTCTATAGCTTGAAACAATCATTCACATGAATATCATTTGGTCTTGTGCTGCAGGGTGCTTGTACCTTCTGCATTTCGTCAGTCCCACGGAGGTATGTCACTTCTTGCAGGGTCTTCTGGTGGTATCTTAGGTGGCTGATATGCTCTTTTCACAGATCACTTGTCCAAAAACTTCATCAATCAAAAAAGAGACTTTGCATCCACACCAAAAGTTACACATCTGGACTGTGACTATGTATCTGTAAGTTGGATTGGGGTGGGTGGTTGCAAAAAGGTGAATTGTGTTTTGGCTTTCAACTGCTTCCTCCTCTTCTGGTAATGATGTAGTCAGTAGCTTTTGAATTTTTGGCCTGTTTCCATCCTTTAACATGACAATGGCTCTCAGCTCTCACCAGGAGTGAGCAAAGCAATTAGGAACAGATGAAATGACTCAAGCTCCCATTAGGCTTCAACTGAGCCTGTTCTTAGGAGTTGAAGTTTTTGAGCTTCAATCTTTTCCTTTATTTCCTGACCACGTTTTTTTCTTTCTGGCTTTACTATCCCCTGTGAGGTTGTGCCACTGGTTTTGCCACTGGAAGCAGGGAGACTTAAACCAGTAAGAAACAGGCAGTGAAATAAGAACAGCAGACAAGCCACATTTTGTATGTCTGAGAGTCACGAATAAATACCGGTATTTCCTCGGCTCATCTGAACAGAATTCAAAACCTTTTCGTCTTGTCCTTTACTAGTTGTGTTTCCTTGGTAATGCAGAATATGGACTGGTGTTTAATCATTGTGTACTCCACCCCTACTTGCTGTGTCTGAAGGCTTATTTCGGGCACGGGCTTGACATAACTGGTGAAAAGCTGGTCGAGCTGAAGGCGTGACTGTGGCCAGCACCATGATATTCCCTCTTTTGGGGTACTGGGAGTTCCAGTCACAGGTCAGGAGCCCATCCCAGCTCTCTGTGTGGTGCCTGGAAACCCACCAAGCCTCCTGTATTTGGTGAGAACAGTTTACAGCCATTTTCTCAAGGAGTAACAAGACCCAGTTCCTTAGGAGGGTTGGCCTTGAAGGTAGAGCCAAGTTTTGCATGGTGTGTTTGGGAACAGTTTGTTTGGGGGAATCCTTCAAACCCTCTCCTGAGCCTCTTGGATTGTGTTATTAATGAAGGCTGACTTTAGGTTGAGTGTTGTTCTTCTTCCCAGCTGGGCACTCCTGTTCAGTTTTGTTCACTGTACCTGTCTCACATTGCAGGTGAGGCCACATACCTGTCACCCTGCCCAAAATTTCATGGAGTGCTGAATCCAGTCCTGACTTAGAGCTGCCATTGGAAATGTAATGCTCTGGGTTGTGTTTATCCAAGGAAGAGAAATTATCAATTAATGGCAGGAAAACCTGAGACAAAGCATGCATTTGTTTTAGAGTGGCTCAGTGTTTGGTAAACCTTGTTCTCACATGGTTTTTTTGGGCAATATTTTAGACAGAGCTTCTTTGATGATGCTGGATGTCAGATTAAAAGGACAAGTAAAACAAATATTGTTTCTATGTGTTACTGGTTAGATTATGTTGTTTAAAGTAGTTCTTTTATCATCTGGCTATTTTTCTAAGCAGCCTAGAAATGCCAGAGGCTCAGCAAGCTTGGTAGTTCTTCTGGTAGGTGAAAGAATCATGATAGGAGTGGATATTCCCAACCTAGCACAACTCTAATTAAGAGTAATTCTCAGTAATGGACTTTGGCTGCAGGCTAAATAAATACTGCTCCTGAATATTTTTCTTAAATCATGCAGGATTGTGTTAATTGAAACTCTCACATCTTCTAGATTGAACCCAACTCCATGCTCTCCAATTTCTGTCTTGTGTGTGTTGCTGAGGTGCATCTGCTACCAGCAGTGTAATTACAGGCATGGCTGTATTACCTTTCAAACCTTTTGTTACAGGGGTCACATGTTGCCTGGCCCCCAGAAAATGTCTTTGAGCTGAAACATGGCAAGCAGAGCCACTGCAAAAATCAGATCTCGAGTCCTTTCTGAGGGGTTCGATGCAGCTGTAGGTGCTGCAGGATTTCAGGCAGAGGACAGGAAGGGAGTGTATGTAATATTAACATCACTGCTGCTTTCAGACGGCTGGATTTGTAGGCCCTCAGATTTTCCTCAGGCAGGCAAGCTTCTTTTTGGGGATATTTCTCAAGAAGAGGAGGAGGTAGAATGACTGAAACCTGGTTTTGATTGGAAGGCTTTCAGTGCAGGGCAAAGTGAGAGGAGAGGGACTCCTGTGACCTGCAGCATGGCAGAGCATCAGTAAAGCTGCTGTTCCTCTTTCCTTCCTTTCCTACGTGAATTCTAACTTCATTATGCTGCTGCTGAGCATCCATAAGGGACCTCTGCTGAATTCCCAACTTGCCATATGTTCCCTGCCAAGTGCAGGGAAACACAGTGATGGTAGTGGAGGAGGCCACGAAGGAAAGGCAGTAAGGGGAACTTCTGCTTTGCCAAGAGCACCAAGTGCACACGTGCAGAAGGCTGGCGATACGGGGGTCACAAAATGGAAGGGAAAAATGACTTGTCTTGCCAAGCAGGAGAGGGCAAATCCACCCAGAAATTAGCAGTATTCTCAGGTTTCTGGTGGTTGTTGCCAATAGCAGAGGGGGGAAAAAAAAACAAAAAGAAAGAAAGGATCTTAAGTGTGCTTAGCACAGGATTCATATGAAAAAAAGGAGATTAGGATCAGATTTTCAAAGACACAGGAAATGTTTTCTCTGCCTCACTTTTGTGCTCACAGCATGGGGATGGTTGGACACCCTCGCCCAGCACGTCCCTTTGACTGCCTACCATCTTGGTGTCTGTAAAAATCCTGAAGGCAGATTTTGCTCCCAGAAACGTGTCTTTTTTGTGCCCTTGCAGAAGAGGAAATCCAAGGGTTGGTCTCTGACGAGGTTCTATCAGCACAGAAAAGCTGGCTCATGGCACTGGAGTTCCTCTAACCCTGCAGTGCCATGGCAGCAGCAGTCCTAGGGGTCACCGAGGAGCAGGCTGGTTCTAGCCCAGAGCCTGCACACAGGGCGTGTCAGGCCTCACCGCCTCGTGGGTTGAGGGTGGGAATGCAGGAGGGAATTACCATGGCTTTGCCCAGCTCTCCGTACACACGTCACAGAGCTGCAGCGGAGGACTCAGCCCTGTCTCCTTAGCACTGCAGCTGGGAATTTTCCATGTATTCCTCACCCAGAGCAAGAAGCTACTGAATATCAGGGGCTGTTGTGTGCATGCCTGAGTGCCAGGCATGACAACAAGAAAGTTAAGGATACTGCTTAAACCGTAACTGAGAACTTCCTTGCTTTAGTGAGTTCAAGTCAAACATTGACTGGTATTTGGTCAGAAGGTGGGCTGGTTTTTTATTATTATTATTTTTTAATACAGTTTAATTGTACTGGAAGTTGTATTGGGGGTTCGGTTACCACTGGCTTGAAAATTAACTGAATTATGAAAGCTGAAGTGTTGCTAGCAGCATCAGTTAATGACAAGGTCACCACCACTGTCATATTCAAAAGAAATGTTACACTTGAATGAGGCTGAGATGGCTGCACTGTCCCATGGTTCCAGGTAGAGAAAATGAAACAAGAGCTCCTTGGGTACTGTTTTATCCCATGTTTGAATCTAATGCATTCTTTTTTCAGCTCATTTTGGTTCTGCTGTGTTCCCTCAACATATGGAGTCCCTAGATGTTAAGCTGTAACATGGAAACTTTGGGGGCTGGGAATTACAGATCATGAATAGATTGAAAAGTCCCACTGAACGCTCCCTTGGGTTGTTTGTGTAAAGATTAATTTTTGTTGTTTCTGCCTTTTACAAAAATCAAGTTAAGGCTACAATTATTTTTGTCTTCCAGGCTATAATAGGGATCAGACTTTAAGCGTGCCCTGTGCACCAGCACTCAGGCACATAGAGATGCATCTCAGGAACTGACTCAGAAAGGTGGTGTTAATTGAAAAGGGGAAGTGTAAGAAATCTTGTTGGAGATACGGGAAAAATTAACTGTTAAGTTCTTGATGTTTGCACACTGTTTAACTCAAAGCCCTGATTTCATAATTTAGTGTAAACCAAACCAGAAGATAATGATATTGTGCTTGACCCTGTGCTACCGAAGTCACCGAGAGCAGGATTAGTCCTGGGGACAGAGTAACTGAGGGGGAAGATTACTCAAAGCTTACTCCCTTGCCGAGCCTGCAGTCTGATCCATGCTGGAAGGCTAAAATGAACAGTACTGTGTTTGTCTGGTGTGTTTGTGGTTCAATGAGTTGGTGGCAAGTTTAGGAAAGTAAGAGCCTTTATGGAACCGAAGTCATACCTCGACCCAAAAACTAACCTGAGCCATAATTAGGTCACGTGCCCGTTGGGAGCAAACTGGAGCAGTAACCCAGCTGCTTCAGCACAACAGCCAACATGCTGCTCGCGCTGGCCATTTAAGGTACCAGCAGAGCAGGGGTAACAACCAACTGGAGGGTCCTAAAATCTTAACCCACGTCAGCTCTTTGCAGACTTAAAGAGGTCAGCACACTTTGCTTCGCTTCCCCTGCCTCCCATCACAACACCTGATTTGTTTGAAGCTCTCTGTGAAGCTGCAATCCACCTGACAACCTGTAGTAAACCTCCCGGCTCATCTCCCTTTCCAAACCTTTCTGGGACACAAGCACGCGGACAGATGTTGTCAGACCTCTCCGGAGAAGTGCCAGGCAGCAAGAGCCATCCAAGGGAGCCAAGAGGCTCACCACAAATCTGGAAAGGTCTAAGAAGCTTAATGTAGAACCTGAAGAAGGAGCTGAGAAAATGGTCAGTGAGGATGAAAATAGTAGCCAGGGCCTGGGGAGAGAAATGAGCAGCAGCTTTGGATGGGAGGACAGTGTGGAAATGAGAGGGCACAATAATAAAAGAAAGAATTGTTTAGGCCCAGAATACATGGGAAGAACATATTTTGAATAGAAAAAAAGAAAAGTCTAAGGCTTGGAGGTGAAATGGTTGAACTTAAGAAATTTTGCTCTTGTTTCTGAGGACTCCAGTGGTGGATGTTCAAGGCAACTTTAGCTGAATGTTCTGTTGGACATCCATGACGTGCATTGAGATTTCTACCCCAAAGACTCTGCTTGTTTACTCATTTACATGTCACTTTCCCCGTCACTGCTGTGTTTAGAGCAAAGAGTGAATGTGTTCCGTCTTCTCCATGGTGTGAAGTGCTTCTCCAAACTGGGAGCACCTCAGAAACTCATCAGCATCCCAAGGTGGTTGTGCATTCGCTGCCACCCATTTCCATGTCCCAAATATTTGCAGTGGCAGAGGAGGTCACGAAGGTGTTGTGCTGTAGAAAAGCAGCCAGACAATATAATAAAAGAGAATTTTACCGCGCTAATATTAATACTAGCATTAATTATTATTAATAATAACAACTAATTATTTAGCCCCAAAAAAATCCTGTTAATGATGAATAGAAGAATTACAGTTGTCCTTTATGTAAATTACTTGGGTTACTGTTAACTGTTCTTTAGTGCATCTTAGAGGCAGTACATTTCAATTTGAAATGTTAAAAACACACATTTGCTTTTTCTAATTGTAACTAAACTATAGATCAGGGTTGGGAGCGTTCCCTGTGAACTTGAGAGCCCCAGCATTTCCAGAGCACAGCCATTTCTTCCAACAGCCAAATGCATTTAAAACTCTGGTTGTCCTTTCTGTTGCTACCCACTTCCTTCCCAATTTTTGTGAAGAGCTGTAGTTCCAGCTTTATCTAGATTTTTTCTGAGCTTTTGCAAGCAGGAGCTATTGCTGGAAGCTGAGAAGTGCTAGAAGCTGCCCCTTGTAGTATAACAAAGTGCATCATCAGGTAAAGAATTTGGAAGATTTGGGCTCATAAATTGTTTTTATCTGAACTCTCCAGTCCACACAACCAATATTTTTTCATGTTCAGTTACTCTCCAGACAGGTATATGGTTGCAGTTCTCAGGCTTATAAAGGAGGCACAGAGCACTGAAAGGGATAAAGCAGGGGGACACAAATCCAAACCATGTGTAAGGATATGTGTGTGTGTGTGTGTGTGTGTGTGTGTTGAGATATTTATTTGCTTCTGAACCTGTGTTTTTTCACGAGGGATTCAAATTTGCTCGAATCACCCTGCGAAATGTGGACGGTGAGCTGTGAGCAGGATCTAGGTGTCTGGCAATTGCCACATACATCCCAGAGCTTTCCCTGCTCAAAATCAGCTCCCTTCTTCCTAATGGACAGGGAGCCAGAAATCATGATAAGAGCCCTTCCACTCTGGGTTTTCTGTGGGTAGCCTCTCCATAGTTAATAAATGAGTTGGGCTTGATGGCAGGGTGTTGCAGTGGTTTGGTTTCCAGCCCGCCTGGGGCCCAGGGCTGCATTCCTGCTGCTCCCTGGACTCCCCTGGAACTGAATGGGAGGTGTGGGTGAACAAGATCAGACCCCTCGCCTGCAGACACTGAAGCCACAGGCAGCCCCCAGTGACCTTCCTCACTCTCCACAAACACTAAATTCATTGCTGCCTTAAAAAAAAAAGTGAGCACTTCAGCTTCTTTTCAAAATAGAGAGAAACAATAGGGCACACTGTAGTGAGTTCCAAGTCTTTTATCTTTCTACAGATTCAACCACAGTATTGATTCTTTATTGACCTAAACTGTCCTAAGCGTGGCTGTGGTTTTTTCTCATATAGTCTATGGGAGAGTTAAGGCAGCTACTACTTTAATATTGATTTTTGTGAAAAAGGTGCAGGAAAGGGGGCAATTTGTGTCTGCAGTTGCTCTTCACTATAAAAGATACCATTGTTAGGAGCTTATAGCATTATATCAAGGGTCTTAATCTGTAGCAATCTTTTTTTACAACTTAGAAATAGGCTTGGGCAAATGTGTTATTGGTGTTAATGATATTTTGAAGTGAAGAAAATTTGTCAGCCTTTCCAAGTAAAATGCTCAACTTAACCATTTGAGAACTTGACAGGTTTGTTACATCTGTTTGCAGGAATTATGTCTTTTGTTCCACAGGGAAAAAAAAAATCAGGGGAAAAGAAAAAAGAATGTCCATTTGAATAAACAGTGATAATACTGTTATCTGAATAAATCTTTAATAAATTGAAATTATTACTGCAGGCTTAAATAAGCAGTAAGTTTTGACAAGAAGGGCATTACCATCTAATTATACTTACTTTATGAAAGAGAGGGGCAAGGGCCAACCTGTGAGCCATCTAAAGCACGGTAATAGAGTGATCCCCTCTGCAGACTAGAGAAGGAGCCATCAAACAACAGTAAAACACAGGCAGTGCACTGAAAATTGCAACTGAACCCCCGATTCACACAGATTCACCATCTTAATTATTATGAAAACTAGCAGAGCAGGATGATAAGTGCATGGCAGAGCAGCCTTTGCTAAGTGGATGAGAGAATCCTGTGCCAGATATTTTATGGTATTCCTAAAGGTTTCTTTAATTATCAATTAGTCACTCCTGTACATTAGCTTCCTATTGGCTAAGTGCTCAGTGTAAGGGTCTGGCCCAGCATTTGCAAGCAGGTGTAAGGAGATAACTGACACCTAAACTGCCTCCTTCCTGTCGGCACCTGGTTTGCTGAGAACACTTCAGGAATTCCGAGGCGGCACCTGCGAGCTGCTTTATCGGTGTGTGTCGCAGATATGCTGCTGGTAGTTGATCCACTGTGTTGAATTATAAAGAGCTCTGCCTACTGGAACATGTTGCTTTTGTCAAGGAAGCCATGGGGAAAGCTAGATCTACTAAGGGGAATAAACCTGTAGTATTCACATGCCCTCCCCATGTATTGTGTGTGAGTCAGTACGCTTCTAATACCTACAGTTTAATTTTTTTCCTCACAGAGGAACAGTAAACAGAAACATCTTCGTCTGTTAATCTGATTTGTTTGGCAAATAAGGCTGAATTGTTTAGAACCTGCACCTCCATTTATTTCACAGAAGGCAAAAAATTTTGATTGTCATAACCTGCCAGAATTAAGGAAGTAGCATCACTCTTCTTTGTCTTGGATAACTTGGATTTGGAAGTACTCTCCACAAATCAAGTCTCTTGTGTATACACACACAGGGGCGTTTGCACATGTATGTATATATACATATATATAAAATATTTTATTTTAAACCTGTTAATCCAGGCCCTCTCCTGCATGTAGTGACATTACATGTTTATTCATATGCACTTGACTACAATGCTTTCCTCGCTATTAGATTCTTGTCTCATTTAGCATTCAGGATATTTTAAGGATGAACAACACTGTGCAGTAGGGATGGGCATTGTCTTGAACCCTCTACAAAAATCGGTTTTGGCTCCTTCTAGGTCTGGCTTCTGGGATAGGCACAAAAACCTGGGAAAACTTTGTATGCAGTAAGAGCAGCAGCCATCCCTGTGAGGATGGCTGTGAGGGTGCAGGGAGGGGCAGTAATGTGAGTGAGGGCAAAGCATCGGCACATGGTTCCAGAGCTCTTCACAACGAAGATGTGCACAAAGCAATGACTTTTCCTCTTCTTTGTCTTGAAAACAGCTCAGCTGCTCTCGTGGGTTATCCCAAACCCATTCAGCTTGTGGCATATGCTGGGCAGGTACATTACGAGCCCAGGCTGTGGGACTCGGTGGTGCTGTAAGGGCACAGCCTGTGGCACACACAGAGCCTCAGCAGCAGGGAGGGCTCCAGCCTCACCTTCTCCCCATCCCCATTTCCCATAAATATGTCACGTCTCGCTTTGTCTCTCAGGACTCTCAGGAGGCTAAAAATAGAGACAACACATATGGAAGTGTGCTGGGGATGTGCCTGGGTTTAGTTCCCATTCCTTCCTCTGTCACAAGGGCTCAGCAGCCTTTTGCCTTTGCACTTTGCCAGCCTTTTCAGCGCAAATGAGGATGGTTTGGTAGAAACTGAGCAGAAAGGTCCTTGAGAAAGAGATGTTCAGACATTTTCAGCTGAAGTAACTGACGATGCCCTACAGTTATCGTACGTACAAGGTGTAAATTTGCCGAGGTGTTGCTGCTCTAATGCAGCCTTTCATGCTTGTTTCATCATTTTCTATATAATTCCCTATAAAGTGCCAACTCTGTGATATAACTTCATGTCTTCTTTTTCACTCGCGCCAGCAAGCTGAACAAGTGGGATGAGGTTACAGTAAACAGGAGGGAGATTACTAGAGATAGAGGTTTTAAGAGTCCACAAAGCCCAAGAGCAACAGAGAATCTGAGACATGAGAAGCTCTCCATGAGAAGAATGCTCGGAGTTATATCCCCCCCTCGGCATAAATATGTACAGACAAAAATGACTCACTATGTGAGTCAGAGAGAGGAGGTTTTATTTACACCACAGAACTTGGAAATAACATTTTCACTGATTCTATTCTGTTCAGCAATTGTGGGTATAAGCAAAAGGCTGTTAACACTTCTGTATGAATCAAATTTTTAAAAATCACTCCGCCCTTCAATCAGAACTGTTTTCTCACTTATGTGAATTAACCTACAGAACTGGCACATGAAATAATTTGTTTCAGTATCTGTTACTGAATATGTTTTGGCCTGGATCCATAAAAGCATTTAGGAGCCTGAGTTGCACTGAAATCACTGAGCAGAGAAAAAAAAAAAAAGAAAGTGTGTTATTCCTGGTTACTACAAGGAGCTGTAGCACATTGCTCTTTTCTCTGGGCAAATTTCAGAGACTGATCCCCAGCCAGGCTTTGTGGTGAGGGTAGGCATCTGCTCAGGCACTCGTAAAATCTAGTTCTTGGAGGTTCTTGTGTGCTGGACACTGCAGGATGCATTGTGTGTCAGGGGAGCAAAGCTGGTGGAAGGGAATTGCCACGTAATGAGACAGCATGGGACCGAATAACCCCCGCATAAAATATACCTGTTGGCCTTCAGAGGAGACTGGAGCTGAAATGTATTAACTTTTTACAATATAGATACATTTCTGGTAGAAATAAACCGGTTTTGGTGCATTTTTTCACCTAGTAAAACGTCCGACCTGCTGAACAATATTTTGATAGACATTTTGTTGCCATCCCCATCAGCCTTCCATACCCTGCAGCTCCCTGTGCCGCCGTCTCCTAAGTAGGAGTTTTTGTGCTGACCAGCCCAGCTGTGTCTGAAGGGGTGATAGACAGGTGGTGAAGTGTCCTTGTCACTGCCCAACTCCTCTGAGCCTCTGGAAGGAAGTGTCGTGATGGATCTGTTTTTTGAATTTGCGGCACACAGGAATTCGCGCGTTCAGTGATGTAACAAGACGTCCCTTTTTCTATCCTCCTACTCGTGGACTCCGAACAATCAGTTTTTCTAAACAAAATACAACATTTGGGGCAACTTGCAGGATGTGATAAGATGCCAGGTGTAAAGAATGGGTGTGAAGGTGTGATGCCTACAAAAACCAGCCTACGAAACAGTCCTGAGAACGGCCAAGGTAAATAAGACACTACTGAAACTGTCTTTGCCCCCCACAGTCCTCCTGTGTGGGTTTACACGCACCAGCGGAGCCAAGTTAACCTTAATTGTGTGTTGTTTAACTTGGCCTCATATGGCTAACCCTTTTTGTAACTTGGCTCTGATCGTAGGTATCACACCTTTCCATTACTGACCTCTCCTGTCTAAATTGTTTTTTTTAATACATATTAAATATTTCTGATCTGGTTTAATTTCCTAGGGCTTTTTGCAGTAGAAAATATTACAGAAAATATTTCTACTGATAGAAAGACATATTTTAATAGGAAAAATGTCTTACATTTTCAATGGCTAGACAAGTCAGTGCTTTTTAAAACCTGATCTTTTCGAAGGAAGTAGTGCCAGAAATACTCTAAAATTCCATGTGCTGGTTTTCGTGCACATTCATTGGCAAAGGGAACAGGAATGCAACTTTGCTGCAATTCTTAAATAATAAATATATTTAAACTGCAATAACCAGTCAGTAATTCTTCTTATTTTCCTTTCAACATCATATTTCTTAGTAGTGGCTGTAATATGTCAACAGTTTGTTACCACGACCCCCTGAAATTCAGAGAAGATGAAATGTTTCTCTGCTTCACAGTAGCATATTAAAACTGTGCTCCATTTAATTGCCTTTTCTGAGGCTTTTATCTGCACATTATGTGTCGTGCAAGTATCAGAACTGCTGGTTAGCAGGAGGTTTTTCCCAGTTTCGTGGGCTGGGTACCTCAAGGTGTGCTGGTGCCCACAGCAGCATTGGCACACATGGTCTTGGGACTCGGCCCAGTTCTTGAAAAATTCAGTTGAAGGGCTTCTGTTGACATTGGTGGATCTGGTCTTTCGTGAGGAGAGTGAGGAGTAATTATTTTCTGCGCGTGGGGTGTCTCATCAGGAGTTGGGCAGTTGTGAGTCGGTTTGTTCAGGAGGTTAAATTTGCACCCGAGTTTTCGTTTCATCCTGTAAAATCCTCAGAAACGCCACACTGGACTAAGGGGAGTTCAGCCCGTCTTTAATCCGGTGAGATACAGGTTAGGTGGTCTTGGAACTGTTCCCATTAAAGCAGGGGACAGCGTTACAAGATCCACTGCCATTTGTACTAATTAGCAACTTTGCTGACAGCCTCTGGTGAGTAACTCATTACTGTCTATTTGTGTGCTTGGCTTATAAATCCCCAAGCAGCCAGACTGTGTGCACTGTTGTAGCACAATATTGTTGTGGTATAAGACCTTTTTCTCCAGCATTAGCATCTCTCCAAGCTTCAAGCTGGAAGTGTAAGTAGGTCAGTGGCATGGAGACACAGCCCCCAAGTCAGGAGGACTTCCAGTGTTTCTCTTTTCCCCCCTCTCTTGGTCCTGAAGTGGAGATGAATAAAATCTGTTCGTTCTGGCATCGCTCTTGCTGATGCCGCTAGTTTCTCGGCACATTTTAAATTTTCTCTGATTCGACCTTCACCCTTTGCTTGTAGGCACCATATCACATATTTTAACATGCTTTTTTTTCCCTCCTCCCTTCCGTGTCTGTGTTAGTCAGGCCCGTTGGAATTTTTGAAGCACTTTTGCCGCAATTCAACAAGAATGTTCTTTTTCAATTTCCGTAGGTAGATTCTGCTATTCAGTGGTTTTCCCCCATCCTTTATCATAGGCTGGGTCTTTTCCGTATGGTAATGAATCATTCCCCCAGGAGGAGTATCATTTGCTCGATTCAATGGACTTCTCACAATGCAGATATATGCATTTCTTTCACCTATCATTTTGATTTTAGTTTTCCTGCAGTTTATTGGCTTCAATCTGTATTTTCTTTGTGATCTGTTCTCTTTCCAGCTCTGGTGGGTATCTCCCACTCAATTGTAATCTGCGCTGCCCTGATGGCACCACCTGCACTTTCTGCCTTGCTCTGGAGATGTTATCTACATATTTAATTCAGTCATTCCACCAGACTGTCTCATGCTCATTTAGTATCTGTTCTGATCCTCTAATCTGGTTGGTTTGGGTTTCCTTCAACTTGCCTATTTAGAAATAAAAATGTCGACAATATTCTGTGCTGTGAAGCTGTTGTTGTATTTTTAATGAAATAAAGAGGACAAGGATGAACAAACATCTCTTAAGCATTGGCTTGGATGATACTGCACAAACAGAAAGGAGTCTCAGATCTACACAGCAGACTCTGCTTTTTATTTATGTAGTGATTCGATGAAAGGGATGTGCCAGGATGGAAGGGTGGTGGGGATTTTTTCCAGTGTTATTTGTCTTGTTTAAATAAGCTTTTGCACCAGAGCTGAGATGGGCTGAGGATACAATGAGCCAGTTCCAAACCAATAGTCCTGTGCTCCATCCTTTATTTCTGCCTCATTGCAAGACGGTGAGCCAGTCACTGGAACGTTCCTGTGTTTTCTCTGGTTTCCAAAACAAGCCACCTGTTTTTACCTGTATGAGTGTCTGTCTGGTGAGAGGAATCCTGGACCATTGCAGTGAGGAATCCTCACCGCTGACATCCGTAGGAGCAGGTTTTGGGGTGCTGTAAATCCTGTTTGTCAAAGGCCTGTAAATTACTTAGGAGCTCTACGGATGAAAGAGAAATTACCGTTAAAAAAACCAGTTTTGGTACCTTAAAAATGGCTGAAGGCTGGCACCAGGTTCTTGGAAATAACAAATGGCAGGGATTTTACTTAAGGATCTCCCTGTGGGTTCGGCTAGATGGGTTTCTAATGAGCAGGTCTTTTATTTCTGTGATATTCTGTATCTCCCCGCCACAATTACTTATGTGCAAGTCCTAGAGCCAAATTCTGCCCTTAGATGCGTGCTTGCTTCTCCCATTGGCTTTCTTGAAGGCTGCAGGCATTTTTCCTAAACCATCATTTGGCCTCCAGTTGTACTGTGGTCATATTTGTCTGTCCAAAATGACTGTGGCTCTCCATTTATAATCTCGTAATTTGTAATCTTTATGGAGATACTGCTGTGGTTTTTCTTTTATTACTGGCATCTTATTGTAATATTGATTTTTTTGTTAAATGGAATTGCATTGGTAATTTTGGCTGGCAGCTTCTTGTCTCTGCTTTCTTTTGTACACTTTTTGAGGGTGGGGGAGTATTCCCTGCACTACACCAAAGCTGATTTCTTTGATCTGACTCTTGTGTCTCGTCTGTCTAAACAAATTTAATTTTTGCCTAATCTGTCTATGCAGTTCCCAGTCACTGTGGTATCCAGGCGCTAAATTATAGCCTCTTTTTAGTGTTTTCTTCTTGTAATGAGGCGAACTTCCTTCTTGAGTGACCCAGTCATTGTCATGCTTTTGTAAACAGTCTCTTTTCTACCTATTGATTTCGGTCTAACATCGGTGACCACCCACTGCTCCAGACTGGGAGAGAGAATAATTGTTATATAGGCATCCACATGCGTGCAGACACAAACCACACACCTGCTCTCGGGGTCGACGTCTTCTGCTGCAGTTTAATTCTCACAGGGAGCAGAGCAGGGGGCTCACCTGGACTGGGGCAAGGCTGGGCCTGCAGGATGGGCAAGGTGTGGTGAGGAAGTTGTGCATGTGTTTGGGGAAATTGTCATAGCATTAAATAGTGCAGCAGCCACCAATGCCAGGAGCAGAATATGCTGGGAGGGGTTCCCGAGTTACTGGGAGGTGATGCCGGCCTGCAAAATAGCTACAGGGGGAAGACACGCATTCCTGGCTCTCCGCATCCCCACTGTACCCAGTGAGGGGATGGCACGGGAGCACTGCCAGAGCACTTGGCTTGTGGAACACGGTGCTTCCCACCCTTACGAGCCACCTTGTCACAGTGCATTCCCTGGCTGAGCAATGCTCCCTTCCCTGGCAATCCTGGCACAGCCTCTGCCACGGCGCAGCGCTGACCTCTTGGCTCTGCGCTGTGTCCCTCCACCTCCTGTGTCCCGCAGGCTGCTTGCTCACTGCTTTGGTACCCCCTCCTGCTCTTCCTCCTGGCTTCGGCCACGTCCTTGAAAAACCCTTTCAGGCTTTTCCCCCCCGGTTTCCCACCCTGCATCCTGCACTGATTGCATCCCAAGGGAACCTCTGTGTGCTGCCCACTCCTGTGGCATTGGAGGCTCCTCTGCTGCCGGTCACTGACTCCTCCAAGGCAGAAGCCCTGAAACACACGTGAGGGAAGACTCACCCTCCAGCACAGCAGCTCCCTGGTGTTTCATATCCTCCTTACCCGGGGCTGCATGGCCCAGCAGCTCTCTGGAAGGCCTTAGAGCTCTTAGGTGCAGAAATCACACACATGCATCTGAGCGAGCCCTCAAGGGAACTCCACGGACTCAGCGCTTCTGCAAACCAAACTTGTTTTGTCATCTGGAAAGGATTTAGTGGCCTGCATTTTGGTATTAAAAACTGGAGAGTAGAGAATGTAAATCTGAGAAAACCCTAAAATATTTTGCATACAACTGGCGAGTGCCTGGTGCCAATAGCTGTAGCCACCTTGATGCTGTTGGGTGCACACTTGACTGTTGGGACAAACCTGTAATTACCGTGCTGCTGTTTGAAAGGGGCAAGTCCAGCCGTATTTCTGTAGAAGCCTCGCCCATGTTTTTGGGCAGGAAAAGGGGATGAGGTCCTATGAAACGTGGTGAAGCCCCTGTATTGGCAGTGCTCAGGAATGCGAGTGTTCATCCCCTCTCTTGCTGGTGCCCCTCGGTGGAACACGAAGGCTGCACATCCATGTGTGCCACGTGTTTTTGTGGAAAGCATCGAGCCAGCCACCACTTGTTGGTGTTTGGTTAACGGACCTGCACAAGGAAGTGATTCACACACTACAGATTTATTGTCAATTTTGTTATGCTTAAGGCAGGCAGTAATTTCAGTTTTCACTGCCATTAGCTAATAATAGTAATTAATTAGTAAATTGTGCCGTTGGGATCTCAGGGTGAACTAACGGGGAAAATGTAAATTAAAAAAAAAAAAAAAAGTCACTAAAGTTTCTGAGTTTCCTACCACAGCTGAGGGTTTGTATCTATCCCATCCCTCCAAACTGAGTTTCTGAGGAACAACTTACATGGCCCACAGCACTGTCTGGGAAGTATTTGGAACAAATGAGAAGGTGCATCAGAAAGGTGCTGGGAAAGGGGGGAAAAAGCAACAGAGGCTTGTGTTGCTGTGCTGGCAGCTGGATGAGGAATTGCTGCTTAAATCAAGTCTATATTCACAGTATTCCTCCCTTTTCAATATCTGGAAACCTCACATTAAACTTGTGTTTTGTTGTTTGGGCTTTTCCTCAATTTTACTGACTTCCCAGTAAGGAAGTTTTGGATACAGCACTGAGAAAGAAGAACACACTAAGATAAATCCAGGGTTTTCAATTCAAGGTCATTTTGAACCCTTTATCTGGCTGCAAAAAAAACTGGGGAAAAAAAAAATTAAAAAATGTGAATTAGGCTGAGTCATTTTCACTATAAATTGTTTGCAGCTGTCAGAATCAGATCTACATAGTTCACTATAGCTCAATTTCCTTTCTGAGTTAATAACACATTGAACAAACAGAGTACACCAGACTCCTTTTCTTCTTTCAAATAACCTCACAGTGGATCTGCATTCCGAGTATAAAAATGTCTCTATTAGCTTGGGCTATTTATAGAACATCAAAGGGCTGAAAGATAGTTAAAAACTAATCGATTACCATCAAATAACAGACACTAAAACTCAGTGTGTGAAATGCCTTCCTCTCCTGAATAAATTAATAGGAAGAGGAGGGATGGACAGTTGTGATTTCCAGGGTGGCCGAGTGTGATTTCACATCGCCCAGTGCAGCTCTTCAGGGCTGGGAGGCTCAGGTGGTGCTTTAGGAGCGCCGTGGTGGGTGGGGGAAGGCAACGTACTCTGCAGGGAAAGAAAGGGTGGAGGTGTCCAGCTTCACCTGGAACACCTTGGGAAGGACCAGCTCCTGGGGTCTAATGCCTGCTGCTGAATGGTTCTTCTTGACCTGTCCCAAAACAGCACTGGGGGATGCACACGTCGATATAACTCTCTATAAGCTCCATTTCATGATTTTTTCTTTCCACTGAAATAGTTAAAAGTGATGGTGGGGAAGTGCCACCACCTGTGTGTAGAAGCTTTGGACTTGCTAAATGTTGAGGTGCTTTTCTGATAATCTTAGTGGGATTAGTAAAATGCTGCTCGGGCCTTTATACTCCTTGGCTATAATTGTGCCGTGGGCTGGGAAGAGAAATAAAATGTTTTTTGAAACCAGTGAAAGTAATTATGGAAGGGGGAAAAAAAAAAAAGCTTTCAGGAACATAAGTCATTCTTTGGGTCTGAAAGGAAGCACAAGTAGAACTTAGTTCAAAGATTGCTGCTTCTGTGTGATTTCTGAAGCGGGGCTTGTGTCCCCCGAAGCTTCTTTTTCTAAGTTTCTTCCGAGAGTCTCATGAAAGATACTGTTTCCCTGTGGAATTTGCTTTTCTGTCGAGGCATTATTTTGAGCACCAGATTTGACAGTGGGCAGAGTTACCTGGGGGTGGTTTATGCCATGCAGGCTCCGCAGCACTTGTGCACCAAGCCAGGCAAAGCCCAGGGTGCCTTTGGTGATGCGCTGATGTGTCTGCACGGCTCAGGTCAATTCTACTTCAGGGATGGAATTATTTTTGGGAGCTAAATCTGGGCTAGTCTGTTACCACACCTGTAGAGAAAGTGGTTAATGGATATGATGGGCCTCTTGTTTTAGGCTTACCCTACAGTGAAAAAAGGAATTTGATTAATTGAAGAAGGGTTTCTGAGACAGGGTGGTGAGTTTAACATCTGCCCCTGTTGATTGCTGACAGACTGTAACATGCAGCTTACAGTAGAGGGGAAGTCCTTATTTTCTCTTTTATTGCCAAATACACACATTTCCAAGCAAAGGTGACATTTTTGTGCGTCAAAACAAAGGTAGAATGGCGCAGCCTTTGAAACATCAAACTCAGATGGAGAATGAGGATTTGGCATGGCTTAATTTGGGCTTTATTAATGCCTTTGGGGGAGAGGGATGGAAGAAAGATTAGGCAGATCAGAGCTTTAAAAGTCATAGATCATGCATTTAATAGCTCTAATTCTTAAATACTTGAAGGGTTTCATAAAGCCATTCTCTTCAAGTGCAAACTCTTTCCCACTTTTCACCGCTGCATCCAGACCTCCCAAGCTCTTACGAAGAGCTTGCAGCTGAAAATCTCAGGCCCTTCCATTCAGCAGTGATCCTGCACCAACAGTGTGTTTGCAGCCAGGAGCCTCCAGAGGATCCCATGAGGAGTTCACTCCCAGGCACACACTTCCCTTCAGGGTGCATGTTGTGTTATTTCAGGTACTCACCAAATGGGATTTAAAGCTGGGAAAAAAAGAGGCTTTTTCCATTCAGCCACGTTTTCTGAAGCGCTACAGATTTAGAAAGACTGGATTTAAATGAAGTTACTGCTAGATTTATTTTTTTTTAAAAATCAATTCTGGTGTTATAAGAAATTGATGGCTAGATTTCAAGGTGAATTTTATCTAAAACTGAAATATTGACTGAGGCAATATTAATATTTTGTTCTGTTCTTTTTCTTGAAAAAAGAAAGATTTTTCACTGCACTGGATTTTGTCCTTTCCACAGTCTTAAAATAATTTGCCACACATTTATTTTAAATATTAGAGTGCTATTTTTAAGCAAGCAGTGCAAAGCAGCAGTTTTTATAGTATCTGTTACATAGTATAAGGAGCTTTCTGTAACAAAATCAATATCATAGGATAAATATTCTGAGCTAAGAATAATAAGCTAATAATTTTGCCTATAGTAATGGTTTTTAGCGTGGCTGTGCTTTCCACAGTGGGATTTTCCTGATTGTCTTTAAGAGGAATTAAGGTAAATTCCAGGAGGGAACATATCCTGGGACGCTGTGACCAACGTGGGTGAAACAGCTGAGAGCAGTGTGAGAGCACAGTGTAGGAAGGATATCACTGAGGTACAAAACTCTGACAATAAAATAACTGCTCATTAAAGGAATGTGAAAGGGGAGGGTAATTTATGGCACTGAAATAACATGAAATATCTCCCCCAAAACATTTTCTTTCAGGTTATTTAAAATCAGAGGTGCTAAACACGATAATTTCAGCTGCCTGTTCCACAGTGTTTTCAAAGCCCAGGCTGGGCAGTGCTTGTTCACCAGCTGCACCTTTGCAGTTCATGAGCTCTAGAAGAGGTTTTTCTACCCCAGCCCTTCATTTTCAACCATCCCAGCCCAGAGCACACCCTCAGGTGTGCTGGTGCAAACGGCTCCTGGGCCACCTGGTACCTGAAGTGGGCCAGCTGATAAAATAGGAGGGTTGTTTCAGTGTTCTGTTTGGTTTTTTGTACACTTTTGGCAAGGGGACAGGTTGGGTTCGGACATTCAGACTCTGTTTGGGCTACAGGGAGTACTGGGGCAAAGAGTCTTGTTATGCTGGTGTTGGTGGCACCGGGGCAGGGTGAGGGATGGGAGACTTGAGTGATCGGAAAAAGCAGCCACTGACCGTCTGTAATGTATGGAAAAGGCAATTCCAATAACTCATTTTACAACCAAGTGATCATTTATCCTACTAGCAAAATCTGTTCAACTCTGGTTGTATAGGTTATACAGTAATAAAAGTTCAAGTATCCATAAAATTGCCATTGAACTGTAAATTAATGTGAGGTAAAGTTGTTGCCCAAGGGAATAACCGAGCTTCAGAAAGTTGTGTCCTAAATTAATTAATGCTGAGTTCAGCTCTGCCTAGGAAAAGAAAGGGGTTTTGCTGGCCTTTGGTTGTGGAGCTCAGAGTTTTGTTGTCAAGCAGTTGTTGTCATCTCTGCTCATTTAAACAGGATTTTGTGAATTCAGAGAAAACTCCAGGAATAATTATGAATGATGTGGCTTTTTTAATTTTATTTTTTTTTTAAATTATTGTTACATCTGTGTGAATGGGGGAGGAAGTTGATGTCTGCACCGCTTCAGGCACCTTGTAATGGTCAGGTTTCCATCTTGATTGAGCAAAGGTGTGCATTTGCACTTCATAGGTGCTGGTCTCCCTGACCATTGTGACTTGGCTCTCTCTTAAAATGTTTTTTTTGGGTTTTTTTTTTGTTTCTACTTCTCTGGGAGGGCAGAAAAAAAAAATCCAGTGGTACTTATTTTAATAAGTCAGTATTAATTATTACGGATAAGGATTAAAAAAAAGCTTTTAAATTGTGTACTTGGTCCCATTGCTTTGGGACTGCCTTTTGCTGCAGCGTGACCTGCAAAGTGTCTCTGATGGATTTGTGCCGTTCCCACTATTGAGGGAGCCCAGAACATAGAGGAGCTGTACAGTGAGGTGTAAATAAACTATTCAACAAGCCCTCCTTGCTCAGGGTCTGTGCAGCACCTGGGAGGGGTTGTTTGTCCAGGCCTTCAGAGCTGCTGTCTGAATCCCTGCTCTGTGTTTCCAGAAGCCTGGAAAGCTGTCATCTCCCAGCTCTCCTGCTAACGAGCCTCAGAGGTTCGTGTGGAGTAGCTGCCTCTTCTCTGCTCTCAGCAAGAACCTTTCCCCAGAGTTTGTATCTCCGGCGCCGGTGCCGGTGCGGGGCTGAGCCGACAATGGCAACAGCACTTCCCCTCAATTACTGACAAAAAAGGGCCACCGGTGCTCCCTCTCACTGCTCAAGCACTGCTGGGCTGCATGACACAGGGTAAGGGCTCAGGACCTCCACCACGCTGTTGGTGGCAGCAGATTCAAAACACTTAAAATGTTTTCCGAGTCGTCTTCTGCTTTTTAGCCCTTTTTTTAAAATACACAAATTGTTTTCAATACTTTTCCTGACTTCTGTTTTTTCCTTACCATCTCTCCATTTTACCTTGGCTTTTTTGTTTTTTCCCCTCATCCTTCTGTTTTTCTTTCTGTTCAGTCTCTATTTATTTCTTCTGCTTCACAGATTGTCTCTCTGCTTGGTTTTCTTTTTCCCAGCACTTACTATATTCCTTGTGTTTTTGCAGCTCTAATGCTAGCTTGTCTGCCAAAGAATAAACTCCTATTTATGGAAAATATATGCAGCTATATGCACTGCTAAAACATCTTCAGACTGTTTGCTCACAGCCATCCTGCAGAGACAGCATGACACTGTTAACACACGAGCTGAGCAGCTACTGCTACGTTTACCAAAATTAGAGCCAAACGGCCCCTGAGCACACACCTGTCTTCAGTGTGCCAACCTCTCTCCTCCTCTGACAGAGACACAGTGCAGTTTGGGTTTATATGGGAGAATTCCGTGGGTTAGACCTGTAGATATAATTACCCTACTCCTCCCGCCCGGGAAGAGATAACTGTTAGTTGTGCCTTCCAGTGTGGAGTGGAAATTCCTCAACTGTCCCACTGTCAGGTCAAGGTGGACTTGCAGGGCACTCTAAATTTGAAGCTCTGACCAACGGGTGTTATAAGCTGATTTTTTGGGATATCTGTGCCATAAAGAAGATTGGTATGTTGGGGTGGTTTTATCTGGTGCATCTGGATTAATATCCTACAGCAGCAGCACTCCAGGTATGATGCCTTCTAAAGCACAAAGGTTTTCAGCGCTGTTTCTTACCAAGGCACAGTAAATAATGGGGGAGAATTTCAAAGGCACCAGGGGCAGTTCTTCCATTGCAAGTCGATGGAATTTGTGTGTCTAATTCCCATTTGTGCCTTTGAAAACACACATGGCCCCGCTTTGCCCGTGGCTTTAAATCTCATGTGCACACAAAACACAAGCCTCACGTTCCTATTCCACCTTCCACACACATTTTAATTTCCTTCCAGTGTCACAAACTTTCTGCGGTAGCTGAAATATGTCAGGGATGTTTTTGTCAAATTGCTGAGACCAGGTTCTTCAGCTCCCACTCTGCACTTCTGGGGTGATCAGATCACGATGTTAGAGTCGCATAAGAGCTTATTAGCAGCTGTTGCAGACACTTCCTCTGTGCTCTAAAAACAACAACGGGAACAACAACTCAGCTGGGAAGAGCATATGCAATAGCCTTTTAATCATTGCTTCAACTCACCATGTCATCACGCGTAAGCTTTCTCATCAATGAGGCCAGGACTACAAAAACCAGAGAACTTCTTAAATTTTTCAAACACCTGCATCTTGTGAAACGAATTTATGCTACTGGATTAAAAACACAAAAAAAGGAAAAGAAAAAAAAAAAAAAAGGAAAAGAAGAAAGAAAAAAAAAATCTCCTGGATCAAAAGTGTCTCCTTATCAGGAAATGAAGGACAGGAACAAAAATACCCTCCTCCTCCGTCTCCTCCTCTTCTTTTCCCACCTCAAAACTTGATGATAAAATTCTGTAATCCGACAGCCCCCTGCAAAATGATAGCTGGGTGTTTACAAGACGGGACTTTGGGACGCGAGGCTGCGATTAGACATCCGCCCCAGGGCAGCCTTGTGAAAGCTGGCGGGGTCCCGCCTGCCCCCCGGCCCGCTCAGCGTGCCGCCTGCGGAGCCAGCGCCGGTGGCCACACGGAGGGATGCCAGGGCCAAGCCCTGCAGGGTGTTTGCTCGGCGGAGGAGGGGAAGGCTGTGGCTGGTCACTGGGCTGCAGTAGTGCCCTCAGCCTTGGTGGGGAGGTGCCGCTCAGCTGTCCTTCTCCGCTGCCCGCCGCCGTGGTGGATTTGTTTCCTTGTGCAATGAGCCGGACAATAAGGATGTTGCTAAATCCTTCACGGAGCCCGAAGGGGCAGGGCTGCTGCTTGGTGTTTGCTTGCTGTGGAGTTGTGATTTGTGTGACCCCCACCCCCCCGGTTGCCCCTTGGCTCGGGAAGTGCGAAGTCCCAGAGTCTGTGGTGGGTGAATGGAGCTCAGCGAGGTACAAGTGGCCAGCAGATGTCTCCCAGGATATTTCTTTGCAGACACTGCTCTCCCATATCCCTCTCTTCTTCCCTGAGGCTCCCGAATCTGGGCTTGGTGGGTTTTAAGAAATGCTGTCTCTAACCTCTTTGCCTATTCTCGGCAAGTATTGCAGCCCCAAATACGTAGCTTTGTGATACTGAGGCTTTTGAAACCACGGCCTAAATTAAGGAAATGGTTTATAAAGATGAAAACAAAAGAGGCAAGGGAAGGCAGCTCCTCTGTGTCTTCAGAACATTTCCTGATTATTTACAGCCTCTGAGAAAAGGAAGCAATGTCACCCATGGGGGCATACAACATTTTAGTTCACTTTTGATTGGGAAAATCATTAACATTGCTGGGATTCTGCTTCGTTTTGCGTGGGAGAATGGGTAGATGGCAGGAAAAACCTTCTGTTTGCAGGTGCAGGCTGTGTCGACATGAGGCAGATCTGCTAATCGAGCTGTACCTGCCGAGCCACGTGGGCAAATTTTACCTTGGGTAGACTTGGCCCAAGCCTGAGCTCTTTTCCTCAGCTCTGTGTTTAGCTGGAGAAGCTGCAGCAGTGAGGATAAGTGGTTGCTCTTGGCACTGAAGGAATTAGTTTTAGAGGTGGAAGTGGAAGGCTGGAGTCTCCTGGTCCCAGTCATGTTCACACCAGACCGCGGCATTTTGGCTTGGATGGGGTTTAAAGCTCACCACAGGTCACACAGAAAATGCACATGCTGTTATCATCCTGCAGGAGCTCTCCACTGGCATGATCCATGTCTTTGAGAATACAATAGTCCATCACCAATCCAATCATCTTTCTGTGACTGAGGGGTTTATGCAATTATAAAAAAGTGGATGATTTGAATGTTCTATCCCTCTTGTGGAATTATGTTTGGAATTTATCCGGCAAGACAGGGGAAGGGATTTTGTTTGTTTTGTTTGATCATTTCTTATCACAGAACTTTGTTTGACTCAAACCACAGCGATACAAGCATTCAAACACCACCTTCAGATGTAATATTGATTTATAAAACAGCAGTGCACAGCTGCTAAGCTTCACTGTTTCAGACAGAAGGTCTTCAATTCCCAGCAAATTACTGGCATTTCTACCTATTTACAAATTAATATTTCCTCTGAACCTTGTGCATTTCTTATTATTCTAGTCTGCTTTCTTCAGTTTCTGCTTAGAAACCTTTTGTGAGTGTGTATTATGCAGTGATAGGGCAGCTTTAGAGCATCAGTTAAATTGGAGTTAAATAAAAAAAAAATCTAGATCAACGTTTATCCTTAGGCAAGTTATGCACCGAGTGAAATTAAACCACTATATGTACTTGTAGATTGAAGAATCAGAGGTGGAGGATGGGTCAGAAACACTAAGATCAAAGTTTTTCTTCTTTGAAAAAAATCTCTTTGAAAAGCCCCCATGCCACCTATTCTGCTTGTTAATGTTTTGACTGGAAGTGTCTGGCAGTGTCATCAGCAGCAGAATATTTTTAAAGACCTTTCTGCTTTTTTTATTTGGAACTGACTCTAATAGCAAAGCAATGGATCCTTAGCAGCCTCTGTTATATGTCTCTTAAGGGAATATTTTTGTTAATTGCAAATATTTGATTGACAAACATGGGATGCAATTAGTAGGCAGGCACAGTAGGAATGTGCAGTGAACTGGATCTCTGAACCAACAGATCTCAACTCTCTCAGCTTGATCTGAAATAGGCAAGAGCATTTAAACCATATGTTTCCCTCAAACTTTTTCTTTCCTCTGAAAATTCCTTATTTCCCTCAACTAACCTTCTTTCACTCTCTGCACCAAGGGAGCTAATTCATCTACTGTGATCACGTCAAGTAAAGACAGAAAATTCTACACAAGCTGCAGACTTATGCTGCTTTTTGACCGTGGCAGTAAAAATTAATGTGGACAAGGCTATACATGCCAGTTGCGCCTTACAAAAGCCCTAGGTGAAAGAGAATACAATCTAATTTAACTTTAGACATTTTGAGCTTAATGGTCTATTTAAACAACCTGGTACCATCTGACTACATTTATCAATTATATTTCTTTTTATTTATATAGAGCACTGTCTTTCTGGAAAGGCTATAATTAAAACTTATCGAGATAAATTGTGCTCAGATTCTGTGGCATGAGAAAGAATTCAAAGGATTTCAGTGTTTTTATGTGTTCTTTTTCATAAGAAGAAAAAGTTGCTCTGAAATATTTAAAAGGAAATAGGTATTCATAATTAGAATAACCTAATTGCAATGGTTTTCATAATTGTGGCTAAGAATGGCCAACAGGAAATGCAGTGTGGTCTTTAGATGGAATTGTTGACATCTCAGATTTCTTTTCCTGGGTTAGCAGGTGCATTTTCCAGGGAAAGGGTGCTCAGTCCCCCACTTCTCATGACAAGGGTCATGGGCAGGAAAAGTGCCCTGGGAGGATTTCATCAGTTCTTTGGGTTTTCAGGCAGTTTCAGCTCCTGCTTTGTGACATCATAATCCTTTCTGCAACAGCCTCACACGCCGAGCTCTGCTGGGGTTGGTGAAGGATGAGGAGCCCTGAGCACCTTCAGGTCTTGCTTAGGCACCTGCAGAAGGTGGGGTGACCCAGCCTGGTGTCCCAGGGCCAGCAGGGAGGTCACTTGGCCTGCTGAGAACCCCATTTGCACCTGCCTTGGGTACGGGCACAGTCACCTCAGCGTCCAGTGCCACATCAGGGAGGCACTTTTGGTATTTGTAGTGTGTTCTGTGGTGTTTGTGATCTGAGGGAAATGGAGAGAGCGCTCATTCCTCTCCCTGATTTTTGTTGTGGCATCAACCCACCTTCCCATAACCCAGTTTTACTCACGGAAGTCCCCAGTCCCTTTGAGGCCTCTGGCAGTACCCACGCGAGTAGCACGGGTTTGTGTGTACCTACACCGCCATTAGAACATTCATGTTTATAAAATCACGTGAAGGGGCTCGTTTTGCTCATTTCGGAAGGGCCTGATCCCCCAGTGTTTACTCCTGCTCGGGGCTGCTCATGCGACTCAGGCTGACTCACACAAGTGTTGCAAGATCCAGCCTTTAATTTGCAAATCCCAGTAAGGGTATGTGTTAATCAGACACTCCATCAGTGAAGGCAGTGCTAGATCCACAGTAGCTGCTTGGTAGGGCTATAAATACAAGCTAGATTTCTTGAAAGCTTCCTTGCAGAATTTTGTCCCTAGAAGGGAAGACATTATTTCACTGCTGTCTGAGTCCTGAATGTAAAGTTTCAGATTAGAACTAACAAAAAAAAAAAAAAAAAAAATTCCATCTGTGACATTTCGTGCCGTGTATTTGTAACCGAAGCAATATGTGACAGGGACAGTTAAAAAATACTCTGATAGCGTTTTTCAGTAAGGGCAGTTAATGAAGGTCCTTTGCAAACCCACAATAATTTAGGCAGGGCTTCATGATGAATAACTTTGGTACAGCAGAGTTATTTTGAGTGCTGATCCAGGTGCATGCTTGGACTTGTCAAGGTTGCCCTTAGTGAGGACCAGTCCCCTACAGACAATTCTGTTTTCACACTGGAGCCGTTGTTGTGTCTCTCTGTTTAAGTGCTTGACAGAAAATGTCCACAGTTAGGCTGTGCATAATGTACACTGTCAATTTGTAAAATCTTTCCCTGGGACTGTGTTGAAAGCGGGACTTTTTTCACAGGTTTTCTCTTCACAACTCCACAATTAAATTTTCCTTGTTTTGTCATGTTAATGTAATTCACTTAAAATATTTAAATTGTCCTTAATTAATTGAGGAGGGAGATTATCATCGTGGTGAACTTGCAGGCAGTGTGTGGAGCAGGACAGCCACAGTTTTGGTGAGCCCAGGTGATGAATGGTGTTGACGTGAACGGCTGCAGTTCCACAGTGTGCAGTACACAAATTACACCGCCATGTGTGTTCCTCTGTGTTATGAAAGCCTTTTGTTTATACATACCCAGCTATACATTTACACATTATGTAAATAAACACACATATGCCCATGCAATTTAATTGAATATATGGCTATGGGTTAAGAGGCATGTTACTCTGATGAAAAACATCTTATGGTACAGAGTAAAAATATTTCCGACGTGCTTCTGAGCCTCCTGTAGAATTTAAGAAGGAACTGCAGAAATTTCTTTAAGGCAGTGGTTCAGACCATTGAATAGGAAGGCCTGGTATTCTTCCAAAACCTCGAGGCTCTTGGGTGGCATTCTCAGAAACCCATGGAGTTTGACTTTTATTCAACTCCTTTTATTCTTATTCAGTTAGGAGCTTTTCCATTGATCTTTGGCGTACACAAAACGGTGAGTTTTGTTTCACGTTAGGTACATTCCTCTAAGGCAACGTGCAAGAAATTTTGCACATAGATCAGCCTTTCCAACCACAAATTCCCCCAAAACCGACACAAGGATCTCAGGGTGTAGTGAGAAGTTTCCCCCAGGTGCATTCAGTTGGCCTTGGGGGTGCAACATGGGCTTTGATGTGCTGATAGGGGCATGGAGTGATGGGCTAGTGGTGCCTCCTGCCCATTCAGCCGTGCGGTTGGGTGGGCCCAAGGAGGTGGTTTCCCACTGGAAAAATGCAGTTAGGAGGAGCTGTCTCTGAGGAGCTGCAGGAGGTGGTGAATCCACTGCTGAGCCCCTGTGGTGTGGAGCTCTTGCTGGACCTCCACCTGGGGTGGTGTTGCACGTGGTTCCCCTTGTCCCTGCTCCTCACTCAGGCACGAGGGGGGCTGTGGGGCCGCAGCGTCTGCTCGTCTCCGTGCAGGGCACCACAGGCCAACCCCGCAAGGTGACGCGTCTCGCTCTGGCAGAGCCCAGATTTGTGTGCCTGCCTCACAAAGGAATCTCTTCTTTTGCTTTGTGTTTGTTGTTTTTTTCCCCTCCATCTCGGGCGCTCAGCCGGGGCTCCTCTCCTCCAGCTGTTCGGTGACACCGCGCAGCCATCAAACGCTGCAAACCCGGATCAGAGAGCAGCAGTGACAGGCTCCCTGGTGCAGGCAGGCCAGGTCCCACATCTATTGTTCATACCGGAAAGCTCAGCAGAGTGACTTGACAGGTTTTTAAAGCACTGAAGAACTTCAGCAGGAAGTTTGCTGCCTTTCCTACCCCTCGCTCTGCCTCGAGTCAGAGGTAGTGCTTGTGCCATTTTAGCAATTAACAAAAAGGGGAGTATTGTGGGTTCCTAGCACAGGTGTCCATGGATAATCGGGGGTGTGAGAGTCAGCAAACCCTCTGCACGTGAGGGCTGGCACTGGGGTGCTTTGTACTGTTGCATTCAGACACCGTGTTCTGAGCGTCTTTGTTATAGTCGCCTGATAAATAAACAGCCCTAAAATTACAGAACTTATTATGGTAATTGAGTGAAGAAAACGAAATGCAAACCCTGCCTTGCTATCTATTACACTGCCACTGCTAAAGTTGCCTAAACCTGTGCTACTCAAATGATATTGTAATATTAGCCTTCTTTCTTTTTTCACAATGATTGTTTTCTGTCCATCTCAAGCTGGATGTCAGTTCATTTAGATTTACATCAAGTAGTAAATTAAAATAATCACTCAGCAAACACTCTCAGCTCAGTTTTCTCTTTCAGTCAGGAGTTGCGAGAGATGCTTGAAGCATTCAAGCAGAAAATATTGCTGTCTAGATATTTGTCCTCTGGGTGATAAAGGAGGCATTGTCTTGGGACCCACTCAGGCCTCGGAGCTGATAGTAGCTGTGCATCACAGCTGTGAAGTGCGCTTTGTTATGTGTCTGAGGATTAGGGTTCAGGACCTTGTTTTTCTTGAAATACCAGACTGATCAGAGCTGCATATGTTCGGGGGAAAGCAGAGGTCGATGGTTCTCTGTCCACATTTTTACTAGATTATTTTTGGACAGAACTCTGGGAGAATACCCTGCAGCTTAAACCATCCCAAGAGTTTTTCATATTCTGCATTAGAACCGTCGTGGAAAAAAGGCTGTAGTTTATCTCTGCATCTGAAACAAAAGGCTCACAGCACCGCAGGCACGTCGGGCTTTGGACCCGCGCTGGAACTGCCTGAATTCTGCTCCTTTGTGCTCCATTTCCAGTACAGCTGCCCATTTAGAAGCACAAATGCACCTTGATGTAATGACCAAATCCAAAGAATGTTTGGCCTTAAGGATGGCACAGATTGACGGTTAATCTTAAAGCAAGGGTGGCACTGGGGTGGTGCACAGAGCAAGGGCTTGGGGGGACAAAAAAAAGGCTGTTCTGTGTTTCTAAGCTCTCCGTTCCAGGAAAAAAAAGTGGATTTATTTTTTTCATTAAAAAATTTATCTGCAGCTTTTTTTCCCACCCCAGCTAAAAACAAAAAAACCCCACCCCAAACCCCCATAACCCAGCAGTGTTTATTTTGGCAAAAAAGCTGTGCACAGAAGCACACATAGTGAAGATGCTGTGGGGAGGGAAGGCAATACTTCCATTACAGTTGAGGTGTGAGTAAAGACTGCAGGATGTGGGCACGATCTGCTCAGCCTTGGGAGCAGCCTCCTCTTCATGGCAGCACAGTGTGGGAGTTCGTGGGATTGAGGATTTGGGGCCAGGCTCTCATCTCACTTACGCTGGTGTGATACTACAGCCGCACTGATAAATAGACTACATGTGGCTCCTTTGTTGCAAGGGAATGTACATACAGGCATTGCAAATGCACCTTTCAGTGTCAGTGTGAATCTCTTCCTTCAGGAACAGGCAGAGTATTGCCCTTGAAATGATTAATGTTAATTGTAGAACCCCACTGATGGGCTGGAAGGGAGAACAGCATTTGCCCATATGCAGTTTAATGCCTGAGGATTGGTTGCAAGTATTTCTCTGCTTGAAAACACGTCAGTGGGCACAACTTTTGACCCCCGTCAAGCTTCTGCGTGAATTCTGAGAGTCACCCATTACTTTCAAAGCTAGGCCTTTCCTTCTTCCATCCCTGCCCAGCACTGAGGCCTGCACATCCTGCCATGGCTTCCAGTCAGTGGGGTGGCTCGGGTGCTCCTCTCCCCATGGGAAGGTGAGCTTGGAGCTGTGCTCCAGGGCACCTGAGATTTGAGGGGATTTGAGACAGTAACTTGAGCTCAGGGGCTTTCATGAATGCCAGTCGAGCAAACAGCTCCTGGGCGTGTTCTTACCAGCCCAATCTTTTTGTGGATGTCTTTGCCATTCACAGGAGGCTCTTGGCAATTTTCTGATTTTATGGTCGTGGCAAGAATGATCTAGAAGTGTTTTTTTGATGCCTAGACAAACTGGTTTCCAAGTGGCAAAAGAGTCACTGGAGCAGGATGTGGAATGAGGAGCCTTGGTCAGAGATAGACCTGTGTAATCATTGCTTGCATTAAGCTCCAAGCTCCCAGCATAGATTTGTGTTCTCATCCCGTGTACTGCTGGACATCGTCCTGCCCTGCTGCCCTGATGTGCTCCGCTCCTGAGGGTTTATGTGGAGAGGATGTGCGTGGACCAAAGCAGTGCCACGTGGAAGGGAGGAGATGATTCCTTGTTTCTTCATCTTCTGCCTGGCAGAAGTGATTTGCTGCAGTTGTGCCTGCAGAAAGCTGGCATCATGTGAAGGCATTTATCACTGGAGATATGCTGATAGCAAACCTTCAAAAAATCATGGAGTAGCAGTCAGTGTCTCCTTTGTTTATAAGCTGTCTTTTATATGTAGGGATTTTCACTCACTTCTGCTTCCTTCTTTCTTAGGAAATGACCACAGGGTACTGACCTCTGCTTTTGTGCTCATAGGAATCCTCTCTCTCTGTGTTTTATTTGTCCCCTGGCTTTTTTTTTTTTTAATAGTTTTTTTAAATGCAATTTGGTTTTCTTTTCTTGTGCTTTGAAAAGGTTCCTCACTCGTGCCAGCACAGCTATCCATCAGTCCCTTTGTCTCCTTGAGTTGTTGCTACTGATGGGGTTCCCTTATTATTACATTTTCCATGCATTTTCCTTCTTCTTTCCTCAACCAATTTTATGCTTATCATACTTATCTTCTTCCTATATCCTGGCAAAATATATTGGAGGTGCCACTTACTTTTCCTCTCCGATCCCACTCCACAGCCCTCAGAAACAACAGAAAGGGGAATTATCTTGTTAATTGCATTAAAAAAAAAATAAGAAAGAGAAAGACAATTTCCTGAATGAAGGAAAAAGAAAACCTGCCAGGGCAGAAGGCACCTACAGCCTCCAGCTCTTCGTGCAAACTCACATCTGGGAGGCAGAGACAGGAAACCTTCCCCTCCTGGTACCTGTTCCCTCTTGTATGAAGGAGAGAGGGGCCAAGATATTTCAGAGTGTAAACTGTCATGCCAGTAACTACAGGATCTTGGTGGATTTATATCAGCTGAAAATCAAGTCTCAGAGTTTTATGTGATTTGAGTTCTTTGTGGAAAGGAGTACAAGCATTCACACAGGCCTATCATGACACTGAATTACTTGAAAGATACATTGCTTCCTAGATATCTCAGTACAAATATGGACGTGGAATTGCTGAAATTCTCAGAATATTGACATAAAGCCTGATGCAAAACGAGACACTGTTTTCTGTGAGTGGTGTGGCTTGGGTTTTTTTGCTGCTGTCACCAATCACTGCCACCAGAGCCCTGTGGAAAACCAGGCAGTGGAAGGGCGAATTCCCCCAGATCTGTGCAATGGGAAAAAAAAAGGAAAGAAAACAAGAAACGGGAGATAATTTCCTGACTGGAGGAAAAGAACTGCTGGGGTAGAAGGTTACCAAGGCCTCTGTCTCCTTGTGTGTAGCTGAAGAGAGTATTCAGAGAGTTCAAACACAAGTAGGAGATCTCTGAGTGCAGGAAACAAGCAACGTAGCACAAGGTGAGAGAATTTAGCACAGAGCAGGAGGGCAGTTACCCCATGTGCATTCACCCCAGCAAGGGAGGTATCCAGCAAATCCTTGAAAGGGGTGTCTTACAGGAGCTTCGTTATAAGCTCTTGCTAATTTGAGAACTGTCAGGAATGGCAGTATTATTTTCCACTCAGCTGTTGGGATCTGTGTGTGTGTCTGATTAAATGGCACCTTCCAAAAAACATGAGCAGTCCCTGATAAAGCCTGGCAGAAAGGCGCCACTTAAGTATAAATAAATGCTGTTTTAATGTCTTTGTTACGTTACAGAATCTCAGTGCTGTGGCTGCTCTGATGGGACAGCAACTGTGCCATAAAGGTTGTGGATTCACAACAGGATAACCCATTCCTGGTGCCTTCCTGCTGGAGGTGGGCTGAGATCCACAAAGATCTCTGAAAGTACTTCTAGGCCAATATTAGGAAATACTGAAGTATGCAAACAGTAGGGAAAACCAAGTGCCTTGCATTTGAAGTTTTCCTCCCTCTAACAACACAAATATTGTCTTGATGCTCTCCTGGAACTTGCCTGGTGGCAGTGGGATCTCACGGTGGGTTCCCTTTTGCATGGGCAGTCAGGTTTCTGACAGCACCGTGCATATTCCACACTAAAAAGGCATCCGAAAAGGCAGACTTGGCTGCAGCTGCTACCTGGAAATCCAGAGGCCATTGTTTTCCTTATTTCATCTGTTGCTAGTCAGCTGGAAAGCACAGTGACCTATGAGTAATGTGGTCATCCCCAACTCATGCTGATAAAACCTTTACACTGCTGCCTCTTGCCATCTCTCCTCCTCTATCTCTCTGAGATGTTCTGATCCAATCTTGACTTCCTTTGAGGTAGGGCATTCTGTCTTAATGCCCTAACCCCCTTGGAGAGCCAGAGAGAAATGATTTTGAGATGGTTTTTTGTTGTGCTTTTGCCTGATAGACTTGTCTGCAGGGCTTTTATACCAGCGAGAGAGGATGTGGCTCTGTGGCCCTAACCCAGGGGCCCTTTAGAACACTGCTCTTCTCAATTAGTGGCTGCTATTGAAGGCAGAGCAGGAGAATTTCCAAATCCCAAAATACCAATTCGGTCCTGTGGGCAGCAAGCCACCAAGTGCAGCCTAGAGCAACCTAAGAGTCGGGAGATAGCAAATCTCAGTTGCTCTTTGTTCTCTCCACCTTCTTGGCAATACTACGCATATCCTGGCTGCCACCTGTCACTTGGAATATTTATAATTCCCTGAGTTTGTTTGTGCCACTAATAAAAGTTTCTTGCTTCCTCTTTACAGATCAGCATGGTGGATTTTATGGAGGATTTCTACAGCTGAGGGATAACTGTGAATTCCCAGGTAATTGACATTTCTTCTACTTCTTTCATGAGCTGCCCTGGGTGTTGTGACCTTTCCTTTGATTTTAGGCTGCAGTCCTGTCTCCTAACCCCCTAGACTGGACACCTCATGGTCAGGCTGTTGTCCTGAGTTGCATCTTACAGTTACTTTGAAATGCAAAGGGAAGGAAGTTCTGGTTACCCCCTCGGTATCCAGCTCTCCTGGATTCTCTACTGTCCCACCAGTAGAGTTGGACCAGAAACTGCTGACTGACAGTTCAAATCTGAGGGGATTTGCTTGCACTTCATAACAGGATAAATAGTTGAACATCATTAGATAAAGAGCTGCCTTTCTGACTGCATGATCCTGCCAGAACTCAATGTGCTTAATGGTGGAACTCAACTTTCTTGTCCTGAGACCAACACTCTCACTCTCAGGCTGGGCACAGACTTCCTCTATTTCTCACCTTTTGAAAGGGCTGAGATTTACTGTGGATTTCTGTAGTAGATTTAAAACTCTTCCATGCTTACATTAGCTTTGTAATGTCACGAGAAACTCCAAGTCAGGTAAGGAAGTGCTACAGTGGGGACCTGCAGCAGGGCACTGGGTGTGATGGTTTGAGAACCAGCACATCCCCAGAACATGAAACCCCAGTCCTGCTGCGAGGCCAAGCCCGTGGCAGTAGCTTTGTGCACCGCCTGACAAGGTTGTTGAATACACAGCTTTAGGAGTCAGATAAAAGCAGAGTGTTTTTCAGCTTGGCACCCGTCCATCCTCGTTACGATAATGTCAGCGTTGGGAGCTCCTTGGGGCAGTACTGTGGCTTTCCCTCTGTCTTGCGACTCTCCAAGATTGTGGCCAGCGTTCTGTGAACCAAAGCTAATAAATCAAAGCCAGTTTTTCCTCATGCGCTTCAAAACCTACTCCATTTTGGAACGAGAAAACCACGTACAGCTCACTGCAGGCTTTGTCAAATTATTCCTCCCCTTCACACTTGGACTCTTCTTCATTTTCCACACACTTAATACTCACCCAGCTCCTTTCTGTAACTGGCAGCTGATCCAATTACACACTAGAGGTAGAAATACTGAAGTCTTACAGTTCAAATGTGGAATGATATGCATAGTCACTTTGTCACTCAAATCCTTAAAAAAAACCCCAAAACAAAGGAGGGAAGAAAACTCAGCCTAGCTGGCCATAATTAAGGGCAGAAAATAGAGCACACAGTTAATATGTCCCTGGTTTGCCAATACTGGGATGTCACAAGTACCAGTCAGGAAGCCAGAGCCATGTGGCTTCCCAGATAAAAACGCTGGCTTTTTACTTCTGGGGCTACAGTTCAAATCCAGCTTAAGGTTCTAAATTAAATAAGACCCTTAACCTATGCCAAAACGTGGGATCCCTCCAGGTCAGAGCCGAGGTTATTGGCAGGTCAGTCTGATTAAGCCTGTGTTCCATTGCCTTCAGCATCCTTAATGGCATAAATAAAGGAATTAAGGCCCAAACCCCGCCATAGCACCAAGCAGCCTGAAGGGTGTGAGCACCAGCACCCAGGCACAGAGACATGGACAAAGGAGCAGCGGAATTCTGCGAGGGCAGGAAGGTGGGCAGGGTTGGGTCACTGCGCCGTAGGTCTCACTGCTTTGTGCAGTGAGGCGCTTGGTGGGAACGGACTCATCTGCTGCTCGGGGGCAGCAGCAGCTCAAAAGCAGCAGAATTTGGGGTCAGGCAGATGGTGCTGCCTTCTGCCTGTTTTCTGGGCTCCCTGGTCCACCTTCCATGGCACTAACAGTGCAAAACTGTAGGCACAGTCACATGTGGGATCCCAGTGGCACCATCAGCGTGTGCAGCTGTGTAAGGCATGTGAGCAAAGTTCATTATTGGAAAGGATCCCAGTCAGTTGGTGGGGATAATAATGAAGGCCTGACAATAATGATCCTCTTTGAATTAGAGGTAGAGTCAGGATGGAGCCATCTGGTAGCAAACAGGTACCTCTTGCTTGCACTGTGCCATACGACTGCTGTGTGTGTAGCAGGCCTGCTTCCAGAATCACATCTTTGGAGAGAATTCTGGTTCAGATTCTGATCCGATCTTTGCTCAGGGAGCATTCTGCATTCCGCAGAACAGGCCTGTAAAACTGCAGAGCAGCAGCAAGGGATCTACAGCACTACCAAAACTGCAGGAACCTTCAAAGCCTCCAAGCTCCTCCAGCTCCCACCAGAGAGCTCGTGATGAGAATCCCACATGACAGAAAACAAGCAATAATTAAAAATCCCGATTTTGCCCAAAGAATTCCTTTGTTCAAGGTATGTAAATGTCTTCGCCTGCTTGTAAGTTATTTTGTTTTTGATAGTTCCTTAGCTCAGTAATCTGAGCTTGGGAATAGAGGAGTCTGAAAGGAGTGTTATTCTGAAACAAAACACCTGTCTTTCAGTCAAGACTAAATTGACAGGCAACAATTTAGTTGTCTACACTCAGAGCTTTCAGGATTTCAGACTGCATAAATGTCAAGATGCCTAGGTAGGGCTCAAAGGTGAGCGACAGTGTAGGCAAATATACATTGGAACTTCAATTATCCAACCCCTGATCACTCTCAGTTACCTGAAGTTTAAGCATGTCTTCCTTCACTCTTGATTTCTACATTTTTCTGTGAAAACCCTTTGTACTGAGTCACCTCTGTCTTTGCCCAGCAGAGTCTGTAAACTTTTAAGAGCTCGTCTCCTGAGGAGCTTAGTGTGTCTGCCAGATCACAGCAGCAGCAGCCCCTCTCTGACAGAGCCTGTAATTATCCCTTCATGTTACCAGCTACATTGGGATAGAAGAATTAAAATAAATAAATCACTGTTTTCATCTTTGTTGTCTTCAGCTCCGGTTTTCCACAGGCATGGTGTCAGTGAGGCACCTTCCTCCTTATACAGTGTTGTACCTGCATGGAAATGCCTTCCTTAAATGATTCCTTGTAGGGACATCATGTCCCCTCATGAGCAGCCAGATGGACTTTGCTAGTTAGCAAAATTCACTATTAGTAGTTTGGATTTCAGGGACCAAAATCTTTCTTTCATTGTTCTCCCATGACATCTTTGACATTGACTGATATCCAAGAGCCAAGTACGCTTCAATTTCCACAGTTTTGAGTCTTAAAAAGCTGCTGAGATCCCAACCAAGGCCCTCAGAGAAATTTTGCTTTGCATCCTGCTGACCTCAACACTTCTTCTCAATACATCCCAGTTACTTTTGAGGGGGGTTGTTGTGATCTGATCTCAGCGAGGTACCAGTTCACATTTGCAGGTCCCTGCACCAGCTACAGAACTAAATTGAAAAGCTTTGAGTGGCAGAAGAAAATGGCTGGCAGGAAAGTGTGTGAGGCCTCTTCACCTTCTTTTGCACTTTTTTATTTTCCAGCCTTATTTTCACCCCATCCTTGGCTTTTATTTCCCACTTTAAGTTTCTCGCAGTGCTTCCTAACATCTTCTGTTCTCCTCTCTATGGCAAGTTGTGAAGGGAGCCCCTCTCCTTTTCTCCTTGCTCTTCAGCAAGTTTTCCTCTTTATCCTTCAGGGGAGGAATCTGAAGCTGAGAAGGGATAGGAGATTTTGTTTCATCCCCAAAGAGCATCTGAATAAGCCAGACCCTTCTGTGAGACGAGGGGTGCAAATGCTAATCTGGGCTGTGGTCCCTTTCCAGGGACACGCTTCGTTGCTGGCACTGTGGGATAAAAGCTGCTGTGCAAAGTGCTGCCTCCTCTGCAGTGGGGGATTCTTGGGTAGAATGAGCCCCCTGAACAATAAACCAGCCCCCCTGAGGAAAAAAAAGGGGATTTCAGGCCAGGTCAGGCAGCGTCTGCCTTCCCCTTAGCTGTAGGCAGAGAGCTTGATCCTACCAGAACAAATAGCATAAGACATGGAGGATCCAGTGTTGCACAGGAAAATGAAATCCTTTTCTCCGTTGAAAGCAGAGTTGCACAACTGAACTAGAAGGCAAAACGCAATCCAGTCATCTGTTGCTTTCCGAATGGGAAGAAAACAAAATTAAATGGGGATAGTAAATTGTAAGTTTTGCGGGTAAAAAAGGGATCTCATTCCCCTGGCAGGAAACTAAGATTGCGGGGAAAATATAGCAACAGAAGAGGACCAGGGAGTGCCCATTTCAATATTTAGGAAGTTCTAGTGTCTTAGGTGTTTCCTGGCCATCAAAAATTGAAATAAATTAAAGTTGCTCTTTAATTGAATTACACAATGACATCAATTTAAACATTAGTAAACAGATGCAATTTCGTGCAATGCTTTAAATTGCGTTTTCTCACATGTGCATTTAATTTAAATTTATTGAGATGGTTATTTATGTTAATAAAATAATTAAAAGCAGTTATTTAAGACTAACTATGAAATAGCAGTGTAACTACCTATATTAATAAGACAGTTAGTTAAGGGATAATGTCTATTGCTTTATGGTGTAATTGCAATAAACAGCTGCTGAGTTTGATTAAGAGCTGAAGTGGAGCTAAAGTGTTTGAGCTCCGAAGCTGTTTGTTGTAAGTGTACTACAAAGCAACAGCGATTATTCCTATTATACAAAAAGCCATAGCATAAACATTAAAATATAACACAGAAGTAAGATGCTTTTTTCTTGGGTGATTCAAGCATGTAGATAGTGGGCCTGGAGAAGGAGAGCCGGGGCTTTAGTGGAGAATAGGCTCGAGGGGGCAATCATTTTGCTGAATGTTTTTGCTCCTACCCAGATTCTCACCCCTGTGTGAGTTACACCTGAGTGGTAGGAGGGGCACGGTCTGTGCTTGTGAACTGTGTTTTTGCAGGGGTGGCATCATGTGAAAATCTTTAGCTTTGAAATTTCATAGAAAATTTTCCACCTTGGCTTCAGGTGTGACCTGGGAATTTCTTCAGCTTTTTGTTGGCATATAAAGAGGGAGAGTCAAACCCTTCTGCAACTTTGACCATGAAATGGCGGCTGCCGCTCCGTAACTCCATCATTAACACATGAAGCAGACACTTCCTGGTCCCCAGGCATATCCTGCTTTATGGCACTGACACAGACCTAAACCACAGACCATTAATTTCAGTGGGATCAGGTAAGCAAAGGGGCATTCCTTGTATTGCTGTTGTTATTTACAAACTCCACGTTCTCCTGCTTCTGGGAGATGGACTCAGACATAGGACATTTGCCTTTAAAATGTCTGATGTATTAGCATTAGCAAGTCTGGAAAGAGGTGCTTAATTACTTAAAAGCTCTTTTATTTCATCTTTTATTTGAGTGCACTTTCAGATGGGGAATTCTGACAGGTTGATTGAGGCACAAATGGACAGGGGTGGCCAACTGGGGTCCTAGAACATGAGTTTGTGGGATGTTAGAACGTTTCCTGAGTGCCCTGCTTCAGCACGTGAGCTCCTTTTCACATTACTGGCGCTTGGGAATCATTCAAACAAAGTTCTCACTTTCACCCCCATGTAAACAACCTTGGGAAAGATGGGTGAGTCCATCACTGCTCTAAACCAAGCTCAGGGAATATGTATCCAAGTCCCTGTGATCCAAACCCACCAGTTGGTTTGCATCAAGGTGGAAGGGTTTCCACATACAAACGTTAAAAGTTCAAAAGGGGAAGAAAAAAAAGGTGTTAGCAGCACAGTTACAGTGGTTTCCTCCCTTTGGAGGGCCTGAAAAAGCCAACAGGAAAAGGCAGCTTGGCAAAGTCCGAGCCCAGTGATTAATCCAAGTGCCAGTTCGCTGCTAATCTTCTGTGGAATGGTTCTGCTCCTGGTTTATGAAGGAAGCAGGCTTGCAGGTGGCTGGGTACCGAGGGTGCGTGTGCCTTGCTGGGCAGATTCAGTGCTGTGAGAGCAGGGCTGCCTACAAGGACCTGCCCCAGTAATGCCTGTGGGTGCCTGGAATGGAGCGCGGGACCTGCTCGGCTCTGACGGGAAGCTTAGCAATGGCAGCAAAGCCCACCCAGTGTACTCGCCTTGTTAAGCGTCTGGGGCTTGCAGGCCTTCCTAACTCTGCCCTGGGGAAAAACTGTGTAACAATGGATAAAAGACTTGGGCCTCCCAGCTTAGTTACAAAGGATTCTCTTCACTCATCCTCTTAGTGAGAAATCCAGTTGAATGCTTTTTGAAATCTTTCAAATATTAAAAATAAAATAAATCTTCTTATTCTGTTCCCCGGCAAGATTCTTGACTGCAGTGCCATGTTGTCACACACTTCAGGTCCTTTAAAATGTCGAAAGGACCCCCCTCAGTGATGTGGCTGCAGCCAGGTACGAAGAGAAAAGGTTATTCAATTCTTTGTGTGCCTTCAAAAAGTTAAAGAAGAAAGCCCAGTGAGCCTGAGAGGGGGAAGATACAGCGGATATTACAATAATTGGGTGTCAAGCTGCAGAAGGCTCACTGCTACTGCCTGGCTTGGTTGGGATCTGCCTTGGAAAACAGCTAGTTTGTGTTTATTTGTTTCAGCCAGAGAGAGGGAACTATTGCTGCTTCACCTGGTTACAGGAATCATTGCAGTCTGTCACTCTGAACAGTAACTGCAGAAAATACCTGTCAAATCCCTTGTGAAGAGAACCAAACATTCTTTGCAGCTGCCTGAGAAACTGGTTTGCTTTCCACTTCCTCGTCTCCTGAAGTGTTATCTGCTCCCTTCCCTTAGAGCCGAAGTCAGCCTAGAGATGCTCTACTCCCTCTTTGCACGTGGTTTTCAACCCAGAAGGGGACACAATACTTCAATACGCTCTGAGGTCACTTAAAATCTGAAAGAGTTGGGGAAATGAAAGCTGTCCATGTGCGCCGTCATCAAGGGAAACCATCAAGTGACTCCGCTCCTTGTGATCTTAGAAGTCAGTTTTCCTTGCATAGAAATCTTTGACCAAGCGCGTTGTTGTCATTGCTTTGCAAAGAACATTTCTTCGTGGGAAGCTCTTGCTGGCAGTAGTGGTTTGTTCTCCCTCTCCCCTCACGAGGAGCTGTTGAATATTCAGCATCACCTGATTTTAAACTCTTTCTTTAAAGTCTTTGGTGCTTCTCAGTCATTTCAGGGATCATGCTGGTGTGTTCCTCTGCCACCCGGAGTTAGAGCACATGGAAACCTGAATGTTTTAATAGTAGGGACTTTTTGCTAAACTTTAAGTTTAGGTTCATATAAAAAAAAACATCCACTTGCCTTGTTAGGTTTTGGTTGGGTTTTTTGGGAGGGGAGTTAGGTTTTTCTGACATCTTGCTATCTCTGAATTTAGCTTTGGTTCATTAGTAAAGGAAATAAATAGCCACATTTCTTATTATTCACAGTATTACAGAGTGTATTGCAAGCCCATACATATCCTGCAGCTTGTTAAATAATTCTTTATCCTTTAAGAAATTCCTATTAATCTCTGACCAAGAAGAGCAATAATAAGTTAGTTAGTCATCATATATAAAAATCTGAATAATTTTTACAAGTATCTTTAATGGCTTCCATTAATTACGCGTCTCCATAAAAAAAGCTGCCCTTCTCAAACACAGCATCCTTTCATTCTTCAAGAGGATCTAATTTCTGAAACAACGGAAATTAAGGCACTGATGCTTTGTTTGGGCAAATTAAGCAGAAAAAAATACTCACACAGCTCAGGCAGAAGGTGCAGGAATCATGTGTTCTATTAACTTGTCAGCTACCTTGGTATTATTAGCAAAATTTTACAAGTCAGCCCAGCGCACTGCTGTGATTAGTGCTCCACTGACAGCAGAGTGCTCCGTGTGGACTGGGCTGGGATTTCAGCTGCAGCCCAGGGGAACAGGAGGTGGCTTCCCTGCTGCTCCTGGTTTTCCCCACGTGTCCTTGGCTCAGGTTTCGTGGTGGCTGCGTGGTCAGCAGGGACACAACGCACCCTTCCCATCCCATTCCTGCCTGCCCTGCTCCAAGGAGTGCCGTGTTTCCCTGTGCTCAGCGGCACCAAGGGGCGTTTTTAGGGTCAGGTGACGTTTTAGCCCACTCGTTCTCTGACCAGATCTGTATTTTCACGTGAGAAAAGCATTCCCACCAGGGCCGGGTGGGCAGGACCAGCCCTTTCAAGGGCAGCTCAGACTTCTGGCGGATTAACGTGGCTGTGAACCCGCAGCCGGGATTGTTGCGTCGTCCCGTCCTTTTTTCCTTGCTCTTTGTTAACCCAAGTATTAGTTTGCTACCTTAAACCCACAATAAAAGGCAACATTCATTGCCCTGCCACCAGAGCTCCGCTGGACAATGTTTTCAAGGCTCTTTCAAAAGGCGTCTCCTCTGTGTTCATCTGTCTTCCTCTGAGGACACCAGAGGCCCTGAGTAACGGATAAAAAGGTCAAATGTAAAACAGAGGCCGCCTCTAACCCTTCGTGGCCTCTCTAAACCCTTCCATAGTCCATAGGCTGAGAAACACTGAAAGAGGAAGGATGGCACTGAAGCCTCTTCCTCCCCTGCTTTATTTCAGGTCAGGTAACCTTGCTCACTCTTGTGGAAAGCCTGAGGAGCTCCAGGAGGGATTTAGAGAAGAGATCTTCCTCTCGTGCTCAGGTGAATAGGCATGAATTAGACTCTTGGGAGACTAAAGCAGTAGAAATACATAAGGAAATCTTTTGATTACACATAGTGTTAAAAATAGTTCTACTACAGTTAGTTCTGAATTTTTATGTATTTACTTATTTCTCTTAATTTATGCTATTTTTTCCCCCTTTGCCTGGGAAGGGAAGACTATCAACAGATAAGGGAGAGAATTTTGTGTTTTTGTATGCAGTATGAGTCCAGTACTTGGCCAAGACCCAGATCTATTGTGGCAAGAAAGTAATAGATGAACTAACTAGGGACTCAGACTCTCTGGCTGCCGTCCAAGAAACATTAAAACTGTAGTACTGCACATAACAAGTAGGAAGATGCATGCAAATGTTGATGTCTTATTGAAAACTGTTAAGTTATTAATATGTTGGGTTTATAGACATGCATTTGGATTTTAAAACCTGCTGTCTAAGTTCATGCCCTGGAATTACCTGCTGAACTATATGTCTGAAATAATATTTAAAGCAGTGTCACATTGGCGAGGTAGTTCTGGATACAGTGACACGTCTGGATCCCTGGGCTGTTTCTTTTGGGAGCATCAGCTCTGGAGCAGTGGCAGTGGTCCAGTTCAGCTCTCAGGAAGGTTTCTAAGCGATGGTCCTGCTTTGTTTCCTCACTGTCTCTCCCCTTGCAAAGAAGCAAGTCCTGTGTGTGCCCCTCAGGACCTTGAGGGTTCGCTGTCCCTTGGCTTATGTGAAAGATGTTGTGGGTCGGGAGCTTTTTTTCCTTGCCAGAGGTGTCCAAACGGATCTCAGCATTCCTAAGGGTCTCCTGTTGCACACTCAGCAGTATGTCCAAAGTAGATGTGATCACAGAAGTGCAGAGAAATGCATGGAATCAAACAGGCTGGAAGAGTGGTGAGCTCCAATGGAGACAGTCCATGGGAGCAGCCAGTGCTGTCCTGTGAGGCATGACAGGAAGCTGAAATGATAATTTCTTCCTACCACAGCAATAAGCAAACAGTTTCAGTGATTGCACTTTATTCACAACCATAACTATCATCACTGACATTCACTAGAGGTGTCAGATCCCTGGGTTTTGTGCTTTTACAGTAGTATTTTATCTCTTCCCCTCTAGAATTATTACTTTTTTAGTAGGGAATAGCTTAATGTTAGGGCTGAGAGGTGAATGGTGGGACTTGGTTTTCCATCTTTTTACCTGACCTTCCTTACTCCCTCTTCCCCTCTCGTTCCTGCTCAGAGCTTTGTTTGAGCTGGAGGACCAGTTTCATGGTTGTTGTTGTATGAAGTGAGCTTGCTCGTGCAGTGGGGTTTTTTTTCTAATCTCTCAACTCTAATTGTTGCATGCAAATTGTTTAATAAATAATGTTGGACAGAAAAAAAGAAGAATAGATATTAATTAAGGAAAGGATTTAGGCTGACTCAGTCTCATACATGAGACAAAAGGTTAAGTAAATGCCAAGGCTGCTATGCCTCTTCAAACAATGAATATTAGTTTTAGAATCATTAATGTCTGCTTAGAAAACAGAGTCATACTGGAGTCTTGCACGCCAAAATAACCAAGGCCAGGGCTGTTTCTTTTCAATCTGAAGCTAAATTATTCTCCAATAGAGGGCTAAATGTATGCAATTAACAGTGCTAGGTAGGACAACAGGGAATGGCACTTTTAATATGTAGCCAAATTGAGATCAAGTTATTCTTTAAATCTGGTAACTTGGACATTTAATATTCACAACTGAACTCTGCAACAGAATTAGTGAAAAGAAGCAGATAATTAACTCCTTCACTGCTTGTCAATGGAGACAGAATGATTAGTCTGCTGTTTACTCATTCCTGTCTTCTAAAGTTGCTGGATCTACAAAAGCAAAGGTTTTTTTTCAAGTGCCTCCCATAAATGGGCAAAGATGAGAACAGTTTGTAGTCTTTATTAGAAAGAGAATTACGACATCACGCAAAAAAATACTCTGTACTAGACAGGACACGTAACCACGTTGGCATCACCCTTTTAGCATCAGTGTGCCCCATAACAATAATAACACTCAATTCTTATCCAAAGATCTCTAAGAAATTGGATATTTTTATTCCTAATGTACTGAAGGGAAGTGAAACAAAAGATGGTGAAGTGACTTGCATAAGGGAGAGCAAAGGACAAACGGGTGTGAAGCTCAGCTCCTGAGTCCGAGGTAGTGCTAAACCGGAAATTTCATGGAATGTGATTGGGATGTCTCTGAGGTACAGTTTTTGACTGGTCAAGAAGCCAAATCAAATTGTCCCTGTGTTTCTAGGGTTAGTCTGACTCCGCAAAGTTGAAACCCCTAAAGTTAGGACGTATTTTTCCTTTCTGTGCGTATCTGAACTAAGTCTGCACTTCCTTGCTCTGGGTTCTGCCTGAGTTAAAGCAAAAGGGCATCATTTTCCACGCCGTGTAGCACAGCCTTCTCTCCTGCTGAGGAGGCTTTCAAAGCACAGCCTTTGGTGGCAGCAGTGACTCCCCCTGAAGTCAACAGCCACCTGCAAATAAACCCTCGGGTTAGGAAACGGGACACTCAAATAGCTCCACTTTTTGTTTCCAAGGCTGAAGTGCATTAGAGCTCTCATTTAACTGAGTAAATACTATTATGCTGAAGTCCTTTGCATTGTCATCAACAGGAAGAGATAGCGTTGCTCTAGGGCTTGTTTCAGTGAAGGGCCTGTGCTGGAATGTGTTGTATTTACATTTCATATTTGTGCCGTGTCTGGATCTCCCTCTCTAGTTTCTGGGTGCTTGGTGCTTTCAGGAGTGAAGGAAGCATATCTGGAGAATGGGCCCATCCAGGGACACGTGCTCAAGCCCAATTCTGAGCTTTATACTTTCCTTTTAGGCTTTTCACCTGCTAGTAGTAGGAAAAAGCAAAGAAGCAGCCAAATAAATTGTCCTTTTTGATATTGAGCTCCTTTCTCGATAACGGGTTTATAAGTTTGTGCTCAGGCTTGACCCTATATAAAAGATACATAAGGGAGCTGGCATATGGGATATTTTAACTCTCCATATTTAAATCATCTTTGTTAAGACCATTTGGAAAGAATCTGTGCATTTTCTACTTGTGAGTCTTTCTCTTTCAAGAATTTTATGTCTGGATGAGTCAAACTGGCTCTGTCCTACCCAGATGGCCTGAGCACGAGTGAACTCCAGCAATCTGAAGGTCCCTTAACACAGTGGTCCTGTAGGATCTGGCTGAGGCCACCTAGGAACAGCTTCCCTGTGGCTTCAGTGGCCTGTGTCACCCCTGGGCAAATATTTGATTTTGAAAACGTTTAGCTTTCACTTATTTCACTGTGTGTTCATGCCAAAAGCCCAGGCATGCCCTTGTATTTGCTAAAGGTCTGGCTCTGGCAGTGCGGCGTGGGAGGATCTCCTGTCATGCAAAACCTGGGGTCAAACTGTCCCCTTGCATTCCTCAGTGCTGCCTTTACACTTGGCTCTGAGCTGATATTTAATGCCATCAGAGAGAAAATTTTGGGGTTGCTCCTTGCTATGGCTTAGTCATGCTCCTGATTTTATCCCTCATGGATAGACCTCAGAGCTGGCTGTCTACCCTGACAGGCACTATTTACTGACTCATCCTACTCCCATTGGAATTGCCCTCGTGGCAACACCCTGTGACCAAGTCGGGGCAGGCAAAAGGTGCCCAGGTCCCTCCTCCTGAGGTCAATAACCACAGATCCTGCTGCTGTAGTGACAGGGGCTTCTGGGATATACATGTACATAAAGATATGTGTCTCAGACCACCAGGAACCCCTCAAATAGTACAGGAGAAGGGAAATCAGGCTGTGTTACTGTCAGACTGCTCGGGGAGGAGTCACTGGCAACAGGGTCCTCAGTGAGGGCAGGCACCTGCTGCCCCACTGGAGCCAGTCCTGCACTGATCTCACTGCCTGCTCCAGTCCTCTTTTCCCTCCCTCCAGGCTGCTCCAGGCCTTTCTTTCAGTGCCTTTGCAGCCGGCTCTGATCTGTGCTCCCTCAGCTCCTGCTGGAGCCTCTGAGCCCGGCCCTGCTGCCCTGCTCAGCCACCGGGGCCACTGCTCGTCCCTCCCCATGGCTCTGTGCTCCCCTGCCCTGCTCCCTGCCTCCAGCTCACCGAGCGGCCTCAAGCCCCTTTTCTCAGCTTCCACCTTTCCTTACTTCGTGCTTCCACTTCCCCACGTGAGCCCTGTCCCACTGCCCAGGTGTGACAGCCGTGACGGGCACCTTGACCACGCTGCTCCTCCCCCTGGCTCGTGGCCGGGCAGGACTCAGCCCTCAGATCTCACTGGAGTGCAGAGGTGCTTCTGTTGAGCTGGGTCTTTCCTCTACAGCCCCCACCTGGTTTTGTAGTGCAACCCATCCCATCCGTCAGCCCATCTCCAGGTGCTGACAGGCTGGACAAGGGCTGGGCTCTGCTCCTTGCAGTGTTTGATGCCAGCACGGAGTCCCCAGGACACCGTAGCCCATTGGGTTCCGCTCAGGCATAATCCCGTCATTACCGCTGATTTGTCTGCTCGCGCTCCCCACGGAGCTTTTAATCAACTCTCCATCTTTGTGCCTTCACACCTTTACGCTTTCCATGATTGGCTCTGCTACCTTGTGCCTCTGCAGTGAAATAGTACCATAGAAATCCTCCTGCCTCTCACATACATTAACAATCCCATTTCTGCTCTCTCTGGTCCAGTGAAGGGATTTCCCTCGCCCACAAAGACACCACTGTCTCTGGTAGGCGCACGGGGAATAGCTTCTATTCATTATTCCCAAAGTCCAGTACAATGGCTTATAATTAGTTACTGGCCTCTTTGGTTTACCCTACCTTCAAAGGCTCTTTTACAGTTTAAAAGGGAAGGGAGATGCTGACATTAATTTTTGCTGTCTCTCCATAGTATTGTGCAGAGAAGACAAAACTAACACGCAGGTAAAGGGATGAGTAACTCACTAGCCAAAAAAAAGCAGGAAAGAAAGCAAATAGGGTCATCATCACATTCATTTCATGAAAGTAACGTGGTGTTGGGGAGAACTCATTAGCCTTTTTGTTCTGCATTATCACCATCATTTATCAGCAGTTGTATCACATGTCACAGCCACTATCCTTTCTGGCATCCATTGTGGGACCAAAGGACTCCCAGAGAATGCTGAGTTTGGATGCCAGGGCTGTGCCGTGTGATGCACTAGGCACTGTATTAATTGTGGCAGATAGAATTTTTTCCAATATACTCCTAAAGGGACACTCAATAAAGCAATGCAGTGTGATTTACCAACTCAAAGAAGCATGGACAAATAAAACCACATCATGGGCCCGTCCTCCTTTCCCCTAAACCTTCATTTGGTTGTTTGCGCTGGAAGTGTTGCAAGTTGTTTGAAAACAAAACAAGCCCAGCCCACAAGTGAATTAAAAACAAACGTTAGGCTAATCAGTCCACATAAACACAGGCTGCTCTCAGTGAAACACTTCCCTTTAGTTATGTCTCCAGTGATGGAGGTCTGTTACATCTTTAAAGAAAGCTGCTGCTTCTTTAAGCTCTAACTCTGATCGCTTCTGTGCACACATGCACAATCCTCTGCAAAGCACAGCTTGGGAAGTAGTTGTAGGAATCAGCCAGGAGCTCCTCCATGAACCTAGTCCTTTAATTAGGCAGTGGTAATTGCCCACCTCATGCATCAATGCAGAAACATGTGGGAAGGGAGCAAACTGCAGCTGGAGTTGCAGTTATGGGTTCAAGCCAGCCCTGTAAGAAAGTATCTGCTGTACAAAAGTGGTGCACATCCACCATCCCATCTAAGAGGAGGGCAAACTGCATCTTTAAATATTTTGAGCATCAGAGCAGGATGTGCAGGGGCTGGTCCCGACCCTCTAGGCATGGGCAAGTCAGTGAACCCTGTGACTCAGCTGCTGGGAGCAGCAGCATTTGCTTACCCCACAGGCAGATTGTGAGGATTAATTAATATTTGCAAAGTGCTTTGAAGATGAAAAGTAGCATGTTAAGTATTATAAAGTATTATTAATAGTGATAACAAACTGATAATTTTGGAGTATATGAGTCTTTTCTTAACCTTTTCTAGCAAGACCTTGCATTGCAAACAGCTGAATGAGTGACAGCACTACAGCCAGAGTGCCTGGTCCCCTGTTTCCCAAAGCACTGGGTTATGCTGGTTGAGCAAGGCATTAAGGAAGTACAAACCGTATTCCTTTTCACCTCTAAAATAAGCTATGCTGTGTGTTAAAACACGGTGCGACACAACATACTTTATATGGACCAAGCTAATGTTGCCAGGGATGATTCCAATTGTTCAGTGCGTCAGAGTGGAGCAAAACAGCCTTGGAAGGATTCTGGCCTTTGGGTTTGTGAGGGGTTGACCAAACTGTCAGCCTCTTGTGGAAGTGCTTGTTGTCTGCACTGAAGAGGGAGAAGTGCTTTGGCTCTGGGCAGCCTCGCTCCGTGTGCAGCCACGCGGGGAAGGTGGAGGGCAGGAGGGAGCCACGGGACTGGATGCTGCCAGTGATGGCTCCTCCTGTTACCCCTTTGGGTTTCATGCCAAGAAAATCAGGCCCTGATGTCAGCCACAGTCAGGGGGAAGTCTGTCAATGTATTTAATTTGAGACAAGAAACAATTTCAGGCTTGTATGGCCCAGATCCTTAAGGCCAGTTTTCTGGCATTATGAAATATGTTTTTCCTCTGAAAACATTGAGATCTAAGAATTTTGTCTGGAGTGTAAACAGTAGGACTCTCATGAAGAGTAAAATTTATTTCTTAGCTTGATAGGGTCAAGTAACTCTAACTGGGATTAGCTAATGTTTCACAGAACCTGATGTTTTTGTGGCTGGGGAATCCCTGGAGGAAGGAAGATATCCACGTTTGATGAAAAGCTCCTAATAAAATTAGATACTGCTTCTGAGCTTATCAAAGGAAGATGGAAAGTAATGAAAATTAAAAGTGCGGCTCTGGAATCTTGTAAAGTCCTGACAAGACAGCAATCTGGAATCCAGTGTCCATGGGGTTTTTTTCCCTTTTTCTGCCCCATATCCCCATGTACACACAATCCTGCACACACTACCTCTGCTTTTTTCTCCAATCAGATGACCTAAGTGATGTCCTTCTCATTTTCCGTCTCTGAAGTCCCACCTCTAAACCCCCACCAAAGCCTAAAACAGAAACCAAAAAAACCCAGCAAACAAGCTGGTATAACTTGCCAAATCCCAGACTTTCTCTGATGGGGTGTTGCTAACGACAGGAATCACACCAAAAAAAAGAAGGTTAAGCTCCAAGAGATCAAATAAACTTCTCCTGTTCTCTTAATTTCTTTCAGAATTATTAAGTGAAGACCTGGGACATTTCAAAAAAAGCAGGAATCCTTTCAGGAAAGGGAAAAGCTTCCTGGGTTTGATGATTTGTTTGTGGTCAGTAAGCAAACTAAGGGGCCAGTTTTCTTCATGAGTTTTACAGGAGCAAAACAGACAGTAAAAGGAAAGTAGAAATGAGAAAGGATGTGTTGAAGAAGGGGAAAGAACTCTCAGTACTGCTAAAAATACGTATTTTTAACTGTTTGCCTCCCTCTTTGCAAGCAATTAACCATTTTGCTCTCTCATAGACTGGAAATAGGAAGGATTTTCTGTTTGTCTCATGCCTGTTTTCTGTGTTCCTTTGTGAGACCTTCATCAGGGAACTTGCTTGTCAGAGACACCAAAAGAAATACCCTGCACTATTCTTTTCCTTTCGTGGGGCTGTCCCAAGATAACCTCTACCATCCTTGATCATGGTTTCCAACAGCAAAGTGTCTGGTTGAACAAATGGGGAGGAGTACATGCTGTCAAAATCCAGGTGGGAATGGTGATTTTATTACTGTCAGGTGTACACCAGGGATGTAAAATCTAGCTGTCCAAAATCTGGAATTTGATCACTCTTTGGATCATTGCTGATGCACCCTGATACCTGGAGCTCTAGCAAGGACGCTGCTCAGGTTTTCTTTTATGTTTTCCCCCTCCTTTTTCCCCCCGGGTTTCTTTAATCTGTAATATCAGCAATAATCACTGTGGCATTGTTGCCTTGGCATTCTTGAAGAGTTAGGAGTGGACTGTAATTGAAGAGTTCATTACCAAGATCAGTTGGCTCCTTGATTACAGTGGCAAGGTGAAATATATATCCTCGCCAAAAAGCAACTGCTAAACCTTTAGAGAAGTCACCCACTTTTCACTCTTTTTCATTAGGACCCCGACAAGCTTGTCAGCAAAATTAAAGGTATGTCATTCACATCGTGCATGCATTGCAAAGGACTATAAACCTGCCAACCTCTTTGATGAAATAAAAGGGTTTTATTTATGATTCATGTAGGAATATGAGGTTATTTTTATTCTGTCAGTACACTAATAATCAGACAAGAGCTCAGGAAATGAGAAGGCAAACTGACAGGGAAGGTTCTGATAAAGGGGAACCCTCTAGGGTATTTTGCCCCCTTTGTAATCTCCTCTTTAGTGCGAGGTTATAAGCGTGGCATAGCATGATCTTGCAACTAGCCTGGCTCACGGGAACAAAGAGAGTAACTACCTTAGCAGGACTTGAGGTATAATTCCACCAGAAAAAGAAAATACCTCCACCAGAGAGGTCTGCATTGCTGCACTGATGTGAACAGGAACTTCCAATCCGATTTTCCAAGAGCACAGTGAGTTGTAAAGAAACCCTTCTTTTTTAAAAACTTGGCTTTCCTACTGGGCAACATAACCAATCTTCCCAACAAAAGAAAAGAGACTGTAAACTTCATACAGAGCCACTGCAAATTTGTTACCTGTTTGTTTTATACTCATTTTTTATGGGACCCAAAGCAGGGCATTTTTCCAAGCGCTCCCGGTCCAGCTCAACATGAGATAGAGCAGCACAGAAAAGGAAGGATGGGGAAGTGCCTGGTCAACGTTCGTGCCAGCAGAGGAGCTAAGTAGCAGGCTCCATTACAAACCGTGTCTTCCCCTGGATGTTTCAAGTGTCTTGGCAGTTTGAAGCTGCTTTAGTTGCGTCCCGGCTCGGCAGAGCTTCTGGAAGTGCGCTCTGTGCTCCTTGGTATAAGCTGTCATTCATCCCACGAGCACAGCCATGATTATGGAAACGCTCCTCGTGAGTAAAAAGGGATCACTGTGTTAGCTGGCTGGCCTTCAGTACGGTGGTTTGCTGAACAGTGGTGTGCTGGCAGGAAAACACAGCCTAGCAAAATATATGCAGGATGAAGTGAAACAAAGTTCACTGGAGGAAGGAAAATAATACTAATCCTTCATTCAATAAGCAGCGAGTTAAGTACATTCTGCGTGTGGAAGAAATGTAAAAGCCAAGGGAAGAAAGCACACACATAAAGGTGATGGGACTGCCTTCCTCTCTAAAGACAACATATGGGGCATTTAGGTATTAATAACACGGGCAGTTATACCCAAGCTGCTCACACGAAGGTTTAAGGTTTCACAGAGTTTCAGGGTGTTTGAATTCCCTCTAACCAGACAATCCCCTGGAAATGAGGGACAGTGCTAACTTCTCCACAGATTGGTTAGTCAGTGAACAGACATGCAGAGGATAACAACCAGTGGTTGAGATGGGATTATAGTCACCCTTGAGTGCTGTCATCTCTGTGATAATTTTCCGTATTCAGACTGGAGCCTCACAAAGGTTTGGGAGGTTTGGACTCGGCTTCGTGGGGCTGGCTCTGTAAAGGTGATCCACGTGTCAGAGACACACTGAGCAGGGACAGTCTGGTTGTTGGACTTCAAACTGGTCTCTGTGGTCTCTGTGGATTGCATTTGGGATACTCCAGAGTGACACCTTCCAGACTCTTGTTGCTTGCCCTGTGCCATCCTACTGATGCTGAGATTAGGGGTAATTTGTAAGGCATGTGTTTCTTTTAATGGAAATCATAAATCACAGAGGGCCTGGGAGAAATATAGAGCCTGATAGCACTGCTGCCTACAGGGTCTTACCTGTTCTTTTTCTTTGCCTCACAGTGCTTTCTGGGGAGTCACTTGCTTTCTCTTGCCATGGATAAACATGGAATCTGCCTTTCTTCTCCCAAGTGTGGAGATTTTCCTTTGTTTGGCTGGTTTTGCTCCAGCAGAAGGACTTGTAACAATTTGAAATTCTTGATGGCAAAATCTGCTGCTGTTAGCAGAGGAGCTTGAGGAGAGAGGCAACACATGAGAGTATTTGAAAATTAGATGTCAGGGGCTGGAAGTGGCGGGATCCTGCTGTTTGCAGAACACTCGGTGCTCGTCCTTGCTGAAAATCTGGCCAACTGGCGAGAGCCAGCAAGGTTTTTGACTACTGTGTGATGCTGAAAGGACACAGAGTAGCCTCAAGGTGCTGCTGTCCCTTTAAAAACCTCCTTCCGTCTGTTGACTCGGTGATTTACAACAAAGCATAATTTCATTTCTCTCAGCTAATTACGAACCGCTCTCTTCCAAACTCTTGATCTTTTCACACAGCCAAAGGCATCGCTTGCAAAGCAGGCCCAGGATTTGGGAGTCCGCACCGCTATTCCTGTGGCAGCCGAGTGCTTCTCCTTGTGCCTCCCAAGCCTGCCATTGTGCTGGAAAGTGGAGCAGGTAACTGTTCCATCAGTCCGAGATTTCCTTCTCGTGGAGCACGGAGGTTCATTATACCCACTTTATCAGCAGTACGGTTTACTGCCGAATCCATGAGAGATATTCATGTGAAACATGAGCAGAGAGAGAGGCATTGCATCTTTTCATTAATAAGCCCTCTTCTGGGATCCGGCATTAGTGAGATTCAGCGGATCATAGAGCACAGGGGTATCATTTTTACATGATTACTCTAAATTCTTAAACCAGAGGCTTAAGAGAGAGGCTTCTCACAAAGGCAGCTGTGGGAATTGTTAAATGATTGGCACAGCACTCACGATGGGCTGAACCACTGCGGGTACCTCCAGTCATGGGGGGTACCAGCAGGCGTTTTATTACCTGCCATCGAGGGAAAAGTGGGAAAGAGGGAGTGGATCAGACAGAGGAAGACGTGCTAACTCTGCAGAATATCTCTGTAGTTCTGTCTCTCCTCCTGAACAAAACTCTTGCTATAACAGCAATGCAGGGCGTCATCCCACTGCACAGGTTAAGCTCTTCCCTTCCCATATCTTCCTTGCGTCTACACTTATTTTTAACCTGTCTGATCCCACCTTCATTAGTATGGCTGCTGAAATAATCCCCCTGCAATCTCCACCCCTAAATAATTAACTTTTGACCGGGCAGAAGGTCATTCAATTCCACCCAACATGACACTCCTGAGATATGTTGTCTACACAGGATAAACTTGGGTGGCTCAGAGCAGTGGTACACAGCCAGCAAACCTCCGCTAGGTTGTGAGGGGATGGCATTTACAACAGAGAAAGGCATCTGTGCGTTCTGGAAACCTACATTGTTTTCTTGATGTCATATTTCTTCTGTGATTTCACGTAATTCCATCCAAAACCCTTGCATTCCACTCGCGCCGTCGTAGCTGCTCAGTCCCATCTTGCTGGGCTGCATTCAAACCAAAATCAGGAAGTTGATGTGGCTGAAATAAAAACTCCTTTTTTTTTTTTTTTTTTTTCTTTCCCCCTGGATTAGTTTTCAGATGGATAAGTTCCTCAATCAGTTCCAAAATACAGATGCACAAATGCTTATCCCAGCATGAGAAAAGGGACCCCACAGGGACCAAAGGGACTGCGCTGCTTCTGTCATTGACAGCCAGAAGTGTTGGCTGAGCTGTGGCTTCCAGTCTCCATTTAGGAAATGGAGATAACAGTAATTCCTTATTTCTTGACTTCTTGTGTTTGGGAAAACTGTCAGCATTTGCCACATATGTTTGCATTTGTCCACGGAGCTGGATCGCAGAGCAGGCATTAAATCCATGCAGGCTGCACTGCCTGGGGAGGTTGGTGTGCAAGGAACGAAGCACCAAGGAGCACTGTCAGTGGGAAATGAGCTTCAGAACTGATACAATGAGTGGACAGGGAGATGCTGAACTGCAAACCCCGGCCTGTGAAGCCTCAGTGCTCTCTTCCTGGATCTGTACCTGCCCTAAAGCCCCTGCTCTGACAGCAGCAACTGCTGGAGTCTTCCCGAGGGATCGTTAACTCTGGAAGAGGAAGGTGACCACTCCTCCCTTTACATTTCTTTGGTGAGTGGCAGCAGGAAAACCCTTCCTCAGATATTTCTCCAACATGTTGAAGTCCAGTTGCAAAAACCTCCCGCATCCCAGTCAGCCTGATCCTGACTGGTAATAGCTGGAGATTGTTTTGAGCTCCGAAGTTTAAAAGAGAGGAGAAGGATGATGTGAAGGAAAAGGAGAAGACCAGAACAGACCTATAAAAGCAATAATCCATACTGGAGATTTCTGAGGTCTCCTGCCATAAACTACTTTCAGCCTTGGTGTAAATCCATCAATTTTCAGGTTTTTAGCTACAATTGATTTTAGGCAGAGATGCCCCTCTTTCAGAAGCCTTCTTTCAATCTACTGCTTTCTGCAAGGCTGAAAAGAAAAAGAAAAACAAGAACCAAGAAGGCGAGGTCATGTGGGGGGCTGAAAAATCCAGATCAAACAGCAAAGAACACCCGATTAGAAGCCAACACATTTCTCTTTTCAGTATCTCTGAAATTGTTTGGCAGACTTAATTAGAAACAGGTGCAAGCTATAATATTTATTGCAACAATGCATCATTTTTGTCTGTTTCCAAGGTCATTGTTCCAGCCAATAGGAAGCCAGCAACCCACAGGGAGTATAACTTAGTCTATATGGGTAAAACGTGCATTACTTAACCCTTTATCTAATGGAATGAAATACAACGTTGCACAAAGAGCAACGCCGGCAAACCAGAAAATCCTGGGAGAAATCTTCCCTGATAACAGGTTCCAGTGAAGTAAGTGACATCACCAGCTGAGCTAATAGCGAGCCTTAGGTAAAATGGAGTAGATAAGGAATGAGAAAAATGCCTTTTTTTTTTACTGCTGCTCTTTCAAAGGCCTGGGTTTATGTAGAATTTGCTGCAGTGGGAGACCACGATTGCGTGTTATCTGGCGCCTACTGTACAGCTGGGTCTCATCCGCGGCGTTGGGATGAGCTCAGCAGTGGATTTCTTTGGATGTGCCTGTCTCCAGAGGGATGGGGCTGCAGACGCACCTGTACCAAGGCACCCAAGCGCGGCCTCTTTGCGCTGCCAGGTGAGCGTGCCAGGGATTTCAAGCGAGAGAAGCCTCAGAGAGAAAGTTGTTGATCCTTCCTGCCTCTCAAAGCTGCAGATTTAGGGAGATGAGCTCCATGCGCTTCTCCCTGGCTGAGGGAGGGTGTCCCAACCACGATTCACCCAGGCCCACAGCAGTTCTGTTGGTTAACAGTGACAGTGCCCTTGGTTACCAAAGCCCCATTTTTCAAAGCCTCCACTTAATTCCCTCATGTGAGTTTTTCTCATAATCTTTGCATGACTTCTTTGTGCTTCCGTGCTCATTTGGGAGTCAGGATCTTCTTTTAAATTCTATTTTACTCCTTTTAAATGTGACAAATATAAATACGGAAACAAAGCAGCCAACATTAATAGGAGAGGTGTGTGAAATTGGGGCACTTTTGCCTTCTTTGCAGAAGCCGCAGTAAGTTGCCAATATTTCTGCAGACAGAAACTATTTTTTCCACCTTCAAATCATCACACAGCATAAAATCTGCGGGTATTTGTGTGTCTTTGGATAGATGCAGGAAAATACAGATTCTCTCTTGAGAATTTACACACTCTGCACCCTTCCTTGTTCTTTTGGCACCCACAGCTCCCTGAAAGACACCTCAGCATCAAGTCCTCACCTTTGCCCGGATTAACTGTCCCGTGTCCGCAATCAAGTACTAATGTTATGTGTGATCCCAGGAACCATTCTTAAGAGAGCATCATCTGTCCGTTAAATTCAGAAGTAAAATAAGCCAGACACATCATATTGATGGATTTGGGATTGAATTCTGAGGGAATGTTTAGGGAGAGGCAGATCAGCAATGTCCCAGCACTAAATTCTTGGGCAGTTCAGACCTAGCTGGAAACTCTGCAGCTCAGCATCCTTGCTGATTTGTTCCCTTCAGTGATTCTGCTATCTCACACTTCTTCACTGAGCCTGGCTCATGGCTTGCAAATCCTTTTAGTGGTGGGCTGGTGCACTTGTACATCATCCTGTGCATCACAGCTCTGCTTAGATGATCTGATTCTTGAGGAATTTGTGAAATCCCCTGCTCTGTCTCTCCTCCTGCTCAGAAGCAGCGGGTTCACGCAGGGCTGCTCTGAACCTGGGAATCTGTCACATTCTTCCAGCCGAGGCTCTTGCCAGCACTTCCCAGGTGTGCACAATTTGGAGCACAAGGGAAACAAGGAGACTGTACTCATCCAAAGCCTGCTAGGACGGCAGCTGCCATCCTCTGGAGCATCCCTGTGCCAGGGAGCCAGGAAAAGGGCATCAGAGAGCCTCCCTGCACTTGTACAGGCATTTCAAGCCCTTCAGGAGTGCCCAAGGTGAATAAATGTGTGGGGACAGGAATGAGTAAGCAAGGAATGAGTGAGGGAGCTGAGCAACATGTGGAATGACCACTTGGGACTTCTAGGAATGTGCTGGGGACAATGGGAATGGTGATCCTGAGAGGCTCTGCTCAGTCAGGCTGTTTTGCTTTGTGTCCCAAGTGCTAAGGTGTACTGGGGTTGTATTTAACTAGGAATCAGGCAGCTCAAATTGCAGGTGAACAGCTTCAGTCTTGGGACATTTCTGCATTGTACTTAACTGAATAATACCTTCCCTATCTTAATTTTTTTTTTTTTTTTCCTCATTGATCAAGCTGCTTTTGAGAAAAGTGATACTTTGCATATCTGGCTAAGTGCTGTTAACAGCCTCTGCCTGCGGTTTGTTAAAATTAAAAAAAAAAAAAAAAAAAGAAAAAGGAAAAAAAAAAAGAAGTGTGATCTTGCTGGAGAAGTAATTTGCTTCTCTCCAACCAATGATGGCTTGCACTTTATGCAAATTGGTATCTAGGGACAACAAATCCCATTTAATACATATGCATAGTTCATAAAAAAAACGACGTGAGAGAAAGAGAAAAAAGATAAAGCAACGAGTCAGCAAAAGAACAGGTTCCGAGGAAATTTATTGTCCCAAATTGGACATTTGTAACAGATGATGTGAACAAGTGTTAACTTTGTTTTCAGCAGCTCTTCACGTACATTCACTAGACATCACACAGATTATGTTTTAAGGATCTGAACTGTAATAAAAAAAAGTGTCTGTGGGCTTTGGAGTGTTGTGTTCCATATGGTTGGGGAAGTGCGGAGTTATTGCGACAAGCATCTTGTGAAGCTCATTACGCGCGGCGGTGTGAGATGCGAATTGCTGTGCATCGCTATAGGGTACGTACATGACATCCCACAGTCAGCAGATAGCAACTGGAAATGAAAGATATGAAGGCACAGAGTACAGCTTCAGGGAACATGTTAGACAAAACATCTGCTGGTATCAGAAAGCTGCATTATCAGATCATTGTGGCCATGAATTTTTTATAAAGACTTTTTTTTTTTTTTTTTTTAAAGATGCAAATTTGAAATTGAAATTTTGCGAGAAAGTTTTTGATTGAAGTGTGATGTCAGGAGAAAGGCCAGTCTAGTTTATTATCTGTGTAAGAGCCAATATTGGCAGCCTGAATCAGCTCCTTTCTCCAAGAAGTTGAGTTGGCCATTCATGTACTACAAGAGCTGTTTCTTGATGGCTGATAAAACCTTGGCCCAGGTCACAGGTTGGAGCTTTAATGCCAAGCTCCTCAGCCAGGAGGTTTCAAAGTTTTTACTCGTATGGCATGGCTGGGGGCTGCTGAACAAAATTCACCCAGAAAGCAGAACCTTTCTGTTCAGAAGGTGGAGCAGAGCAAAGCAAAGCAAAGCTCAGCATCCTCACCTAGTTCTCCCTTGAGGGGACCTGCGCAGCCTCCGGGTACCTTGTCCCCACTGCTGTGTGAGGATCAGCTGCTCTGTCAGGGATGGCTGTGACTAAAAAAACCCATCACGTTTGTTGCTTGCAAAACCTTCTGAGCCCCACAAGCTGTTTTTTGGGAGTGCTGCCCTGAGCTATGGACATTTCCCTGCTCAGAGGGGCCTCCTACCTACTTAACATTCCTGACGGTTCTGAGGGCACTGAAATGGCACGAAATGTATGTGCATAGTGTAACTGTTTATGTTAAATGGACAGGCATTTTCCATCCTTTCACCTCTCCTGACCCAGCTGTGAATTTTCCTGCAGCAACAGGTACCAGTGGAAAACCTGTCTCTGGTTTATCTATGGATGGTCTCTCTCTCTGTCCAGTCAAATGCCTCAAAAGTGCATCCCAAAGTGAGCAGACTGATTTCCTGAGCTGATTCACAAACAGTTGCCTCAAAGAAAAGACCAAAACTACCCTGATTTTTTTGGTTTTCCTAAACCTTCTCCCTGTTTTTGTGTAAGAGGGTGGGAGAATGGAGGGACAGTTCCAAAAGCATCATGATTTACGAAAGGATTTAGTTGTCGGCAGCAATTTTTTGTGTAATGCTGTTTATTAATGTAATGGGGCTGCAGTGAGAGCCCAGAGATGGTTCATCCTCTGAGTTAGGGAAGCCTGGAAGTAAGTGAGGGCTGGGCTGACCTGTTGCTGAACAAGGCAGTCATAAGGTGAAGGATAGAGCTTGCTGAGAGCAGCTGCCGGGAGGAACGGCGCTCCCAGACATGAGGCCACCCAGGCCACGCTGGAACATCATTTTCCCAACTGCTGCCTTGGAGGGGCATTTAAAAACAGCAGGTGTATAGGACGTGCAGATCCAGGTTTGGTTGTGTCGCTTACCTAGACAAGAACTACATCAGGAAGGTAATTCAGTGTTCTTGCCATTGTATAAAAATAACCCTAATGGGTTTTTGTGGTTGCTTCCTTGGGATGAGAGGTTTAGAAAATACTTAAAGATAAATTTAATGAAAAAAGAAGCAGATCAAAGCTGAGTAGTTGTTTGCTGGCTTGTTTTGTTGTTGTGTTTTTTTTTAAAACCTGTTTAATTAGAGTTTGGAGGTTGGGGGTTTATTAGTAGAAATTTTGATTTTAACTTGCTCCTGTATGTGGAAATGAAAAGCTGAATGTGGGTCTGCATTTCCCAGAGCCATATCCACTGGACTGGCTTGTACCTGTGTGTTGAGGTGTGAAGCTCCCAAACCCTGGGATGCTCTGGGCTGGAGGGGGATGAGAAGGAAATCTGACCTTATCTGAATTTTGGTAATCAAGGAGATCTTTATAGCTGTAAAAATGCAAATCAGAGCCCACTGCATTTTTAATATTCTTTAAAAGAGTGAAAAGCTCCTTTGTGTGAAGCTCAGTGTTCCTTTACTGGCTGCACACCCACACCTGCAGGGAGCCTGAGGAAGACTCTCCATTGGATTCCCACTGCTTAGTGGGATCTTGCCTGGGCAAGCTCCTCTCTCCAGACTGGGGATGTTTTCCTCTGTACCTGTGTCCCAGCATCCTGGTAGGAAACAGTGTGTACCAGGAGTTAGGAGACTGGCAGTACTACAGCCCCTCAAAATGAGACACCAACCAAATTTCTTCTTAACTGTTGTCGTCGTATGCACTGACCCAGCTCTGAGCAAAAATGAGTCCTGCAGTCAGTCCTGTGTGTACAAAGCAAGCAGAAACATTTAAGTGCCTCTTTGGGCAGGCAGGCAGGTACTGCTTCATCTGCCAGCCAATATATCAACATTTACTAATAGGTCTGTGCTCATGCAGTAACTAAGCTTTTAATTGCAGAGACTGAAACATGGACGTAGAGTCCATCCCATCCTTTTTTCCCCACCTTTGCTTTTAGTTTGGGTTTTCACCACATTGGAAAGATTTCCTTGGCTGTTCTTCAACTTTCCTCTGTCTCTGTGTGCTCTCCCTGGTAGCAAAACTATTTCTGAACAGGTAAGTGTTTCAGAGATGGAATAGGTATGATTTTTTTATAGAACGTGTCTGCACATATGTGTAGAGATATATACACACACACACACACACATGTGCATAAGTATATGTAACTTTGGAAATGTATATAAAAATTCTGCCCCATCTCCAGATGGCTGGAATATGGGAAGCTTGTCCGTGGCACAGGCAGTGTGTGCAGGCAGCAGAGCAAGCAGAGGGGGCAAAGAGCTGGCACTGCGATGTGGCGGGAGAGCATGGAAGAATATATGGACATGCAGCTAACGAGAAGGGAAGGGAAGTGGCTGCAGGGGAAAGAGATATAATGGGTCCCAAATGTGGCAAGCACATATGCTGCCATACAGCAAATGCAAAGTGCCACCACTAGTGACAAGTGGATTGCACCTAAGGAAAACAGCTGTGCCAAGTGCCCAAGTCCACAGTCAGCCTCCCGACCCTGCATCTCCCCGGCTGACGTGGATTAGAGTGGTCAGGTCTGGGAGCTGCTCTGAGCCCACATTCCACAGGAGTAATGGCTCAGTACATCTCCGACATACCCCTTGCACGGCTGCCTGTTTTGCATTTGTAGTCTTGCTTTTGTGAGGTTTATTTTGGTTTATCTTACTTAATTTATTCTGCTGTGCCCGGTACCACACGAACACTTTGACTGTCTGTGTAGATCATTGCATGGTTTAGTGCAGTTCTGTATTACAAACCCTCCCACATAACCCTATTATTTGTTAATAACTTTGCTGTTTTGAAGAAACACCCTTTGACACCTAAGCTGCACCTTCTGTTCTTAGGCATAAATATAATTGTCCCTGGTGAAGAGCATCCCTCTGACTGGTCCTATCTGCTCTGTATATATTTGAATATATAAAATATTAATAAATTATGCCAAATGTTTAATCATATCCGTTTGACTCCACGAGAGTTGATGTATGTAGGCTTTCTGTGTTAACTGCTTCTGTGATATCTACGTACTGATGACTTGTTGTTGATCTCGAGTTTTTCAAGCAAAATAAAACTGAGGTTTGCAGTTTGATATGAATTAATCAGGTCTGATTAGACAGGAACAGATCGGGAAATCCCTGAATCTCTCTAATTCAATTTCATGTGTTATTCAGAAAGAAATAGTTCATATCTTAAGTGAAAGTGCTATTTATTTAACACTGTTTCTTTTCAGAGTGGGGCATTATGATGATGATCAGGGTGTAGGAAAGAAATCATTTTATTCTATGAAAAAACAGATATTTTAGAATGGAGTCACCTGCTGGTAGATCTCATAAGTGTACATAAAAAGATGCTTCCTAATATTATTAGTTTGTTTTTTTCTCCACATCACCCTGACTGTCCATCTAGAAGCCTTGATAGCTGGAGCCACAAAACAGACGACTGTATGTAGTTTAATAAGCCAATTTAAAGAGAAAGGTTGGAATTACGTATGGCATAAGACAATTATGCAAACTAAGTGATTCTTCAATTAATAATGAGATCCATGAAAGACAAAGGAGAAAGGACCCTCCTCTCAGGAGGAGAAGGCTCCTGGTTCCCTGTGCACGCCATGGTGTGCAAGGATTGGGCTGTGGAGGGACAGGGCAGGGGAGCTCCCAGCCAAAACCTGAGGGGCTCTGCTGATGGTGGGAAGTCCTCAATGGGAACTTTGTTTTCCTGAACAGGTTCTCCTCTGATGGTGTCCATCTCACAGAGCCCTGTTAGGAAGCAGCAAGTGGACCTGGGCTGTGTGAGCACCTGCCAGGATCTACACTGTGAGTACAGTGCTGGAGGCATCGTAATCCCCACCCACTCCTCCCTTCCTCCTCACCCTCTGGAAAAATGTCCGGAGAGACACAAGCTCAACAGCAGAGCCACCACTTTGGCTTTTTCATGCAGCTTTTATCCTTCTTTTAAATCTCTGACTGTTGTGTGCCAGAGCAAGAAGCCATATGTTAAAGATGTTAAAGAGCAAATACTTCGCAGCCAGTAACCAGCATGCGGAGTCAGGGGGAAGCAGGAATAACGCTGGGAGAAGGGGGAAGGAGTGATTATCTGGTAGTGATTATTCGGGAGGGCAGTAGTGGGAGGGGATGTAAGTGACAGGGATTCACTATGGGACGCAAATCACTTAAGGCAAAGCCATTAGGATCAATTTAAAATACCAAAGAGGGAGGCTAAAGTGACAATAGCATATTTTAATTGAAATCACAAATATCAGTCTGCAAGATACGGTATAAAAGACCAGGCAGAGTTACTTTATCTGAACAGAGGAAAAAGTTTTCCCTTTTTGACTGGGGAAAAAAAAAATAGATCCAACTGGAATTATGTTTTTAAAAAAATGTTTAAATCCCATTTATATTTTTTTCCTATTTTAATATTCTCTTTTCTCTTTATGGTCATATTATAAATGGAATTAACTACATTACTAATGCTTTTAATTTGATTTTAATAGAGCCTAGGGCTGAAGCATGGAATCAGCATGTGTCCCATTAAAGGAAAAATACAGTTACAGGGACAATAAATAGCATGTCCAGATAAACACATTTATGCCTTAGTTTTATTTATTGAGCTAAGTAGCCCATGTACAGAGACTGGGGTTTTTTTCAGACACTTTTCCAAAGCTGAAGTCCATATGATGAGATTGTTACTGGTTTTGGCAGCAGCAACGTGAACTTAGTAAAAGAGCCTGGCATGGAAATCCACCGAGTTCTGACATATTCCATTTGCTCCGAACTCTTTGATTTCTGCTCACAGAATCTGACATGTGTTGGGCATTGACCTTGCTCTTTTAAATAGGCTTATTTTAGAGGACCTTTGCAGAATGCTGTGTGTTTGGCCTCGATGTAAGCTGTTAGGGAAATGTAGTACAAACACAGAAGTTGTATGTTTTGAATGCCAGAGATGTTGAGCTGCAGAGCAGTTGGTAAAAGCCGTACTTCTGACTGCTTTGTGTGCTCTTAACAAGTGTCCTTAAAGAAAAGAAAAAAATTACTTATCCTGCATTTGTGTGAAGGTTTTTTATTTATATATTTTTAGCAGGAAGTTCAGGACCAGATTTCTTTTTCAGTCTGAAATATTCCCATCGGGCTCTCAGACACTCAGTGGAGTGAAAGCAAACATTTTGAAAAGTAAGTGACTGTCCTAGGTCAGAAATCCCAGAGGGTCAGTGTCTTATTGTACTGTAGAATCACCCTCCATAAATGTCTCTGAACAGAGGCACTGGGACACAGGAGGGACTTCCCCAAAGCTTGGCCTTTCCTTTATGGAAACCACTCCGTTTCAAGAAGAGCAACAAACCTTCAGTGTGGAGGTTTGATTTCCATTTGTCACAGGGGAGCAGCTGGTACGAAAGTTCACAGTCAAAGCGCTGCAGTCTTGCAAATGCCAGCTTGCAGCACTGTGCAAGGAAACAAATCACTGGGCCCCAACATGGCAACACTCTAATGAGAGAGGGATTGAAATAGATATTAAAAATGCCCTGCATTCAGCCTCTACCTGCTCAAGTCACTAAAAACTCCTGTCAACAGCAAAAGCAGAAAGAAACTTGGGATCTTGATGTGGCAGACACACTCCTGCACCCTTTACTTGGGCTTTGAGGTTTGGGGTCTGGAAATTTAATTAGCTGGAGAATGTGTCCCTGGAAAGGGTTGTTGAGTTTAGCCATATCTGAGTAAGTGGTAGTAATATTCTACACATAGAAAAACAGGGATCAAATCGCAAAAATAAATGTAAATTTGAATTTGTGGTTGTGTATAGCTCTTCAGGACAAAACCTGGCTCCATGAGCAGCAAGGAGAGGGAGCAGGGCTGTGCCAGAACATTAATAACGCTCTTCCTTGGCCCGTGAACTGCTCTGCACACTGGATTCCTCTCAGAGAGCTTGGCTCAGTTGGCTTCCCAAGCACACAGGAAGGGCATGAAGACCTGTCTCTGTTGACACTGGGTTAAGAGGCTGTGAGGGTTTGATGTGGAACATTTCCTTGGCTAAAGGAGTCAGGAATGGATTTTTTTACCTCTCTCTGCAAACCCCTCTCCCTGATTCAGCAGCAGCGAAGGGAAACCCTCCTGTTCCTATGAATAATTCATCTCCAGCACATACACGGGCTTCAGAGCCTGACCCAGGCAGTTTTTTAGGGAAATAAGTGAGCATCATGCCATCATTGCCAGTGCTGGTGGCTGCTCCATGGAGGATGAGTTGGAGCTGTGCCATCAGTCAGCGGGAGGGACAGCAGAGCTGCTTCCCCTCCTGCAAAGGGGGTCTGCCTGAAATTCCCTTAACCGTCACTCACAGCCTCGTTTTTTTCAGGGAAATGGCTTTTATTTGTTGTGAGTTCTTCATAGAGAACAAAAACTAAATAATGTAACGTATTCTGGGTTCTGGGCAGATAAAAATTGAAAGGGCTGTGGTGTTTGTGCAAGTGGAGTGATAGTGACAAGCACTACATGAGGTCCCCGAAGATGGTGTCAGGGGACTCGATCCCCCACAAAATGATGAAAGACTCTGATGTAATGGTGTTTTATGAAACGATTCGAACATAAATGCCACTTTCCTTCTCATTAACAACTGGCTGCCATTGTAGCAGGATTTTTTATTTTGTGATATGTGTTTTGAGCACACTGAGACCAAAAACTTTCATTGTGATAGTGCTGCCGGAAGGTTGTGGTGCACTAAGAATTGAAATGCAAATCACACTTAGACACAACCTCCTGCTGAGGCCCAAATTTTTATAGATCAGGTTTTGCGGTCCTGATGACGAATCAGTGATCTGCCTTTTCTGGGATTCACAAATTAGCGGCAGTCTAAGGTACCATTTCCTACGACAGAATTGTAACTTGCCAGATAAAAGTTTGTCACTGAAGACAGTCCCCTGATCTTCCAATAATTTTTCCAGCTGCAGTGCCACTAAGGATCTATTCCCACCCAATGCCAACACACATATCACAGCACCCCACTCTGCAACATGTTCTTGCTAAATATAAACACACTGTATATATTGGTCCTCTCCCCCGTGCTTTTTTTTCTCCCCCAGTGTGCAGGTGGTAAAACATTGGCTGCCGTGAACTTCATGATGTAAAAAAAAAAAGAAAGAAGGAAAAGCTGTGGTTTGGAAGCTGCTGGATAGCAAACTGCAGGCTGGGAATGTGGCTGCTGAAACCACTACAAGGATAACAGGGCACACACACGTTTGTGGATAATTCTGTTTGCTAATTGCTCATGAAATTTCAGGTAAGGAACATCCAATTTGTTATAATAGGGTTTTGCTTTCCAGGGTGGCTTTTTTATTATTATTGTTATTATTTTTATTGCTGTCGTTACAAATACAGGGCTCTCCGTGACTGGAAGAACACTTTACAGAGAGGCTGGGGCAGTGCTGTGAGGCAGCACGGGCTGTTTTTAGCCATGGACATGGCAGCAGTAACAGCCATGTCTCCAGGCCCTGCTGTATCCCAGGGCAGGATGTGTTCCTGCCTTCCAAGGGGAACTGCTCTTCCTTCCCTCTGTGCCTGCTCATGCCATCCCCGAAGCACAGGGTCCATGATCAGCCCACAGCAGGTACATAGAAAAGTTAAAGGAGGCAAATTCTATCCTCCTCTTCTAGAAATGGGGTACAAACCCATTTTTACAGGGCATCTGAATGACAGCAATGCTAAGTTCCTACCATTTTGAGCTGAAAATGTGCTGAAAATTATCACCCACAGCGATCACAAGCTCAGAGCCGAGTCCCTCCAATTTGCATCCACTTGCCATCCTGCAACTTTAACTAGGTTCTGCTACTTACTACTAATTAGCTACCAGCCAATACTAATAGCTACCACTGCTGCAGCGTTTAGGTGTTCCACACACATTAATGAGAATTAGCATTTGTTGACGGCCATGGTGGGAGTTGTCTGTGTGCAGCATTTCAGGGGTCCCCACTGCTGTAATGTTTGATTGCCTCCTCCCATAATTACCACTGACACTGAGCAAGTTTTTCACTTGGTCTCACTTGGCTGTGCAGAGCTGAAAGACATATTGGGCTCTGTTTGGGCTGAGGAGAGAAGAGGCCAATAATAATATATTTCCCAGTAACATCCCCGCTTCTCCCCACTCCTCTCACATGGGTCACACGGTGCCAAGGGATGGAGTCAGCTCTGCTGCTGCACTTTTCCGTGCTTTGTTGTCCTGCATGAAACTCTCTCTCACTACTTTTGGAATATGTACAGAACAATTTAGTCATTTTAACTTAAAGTCAATTGCCTCCTTCATTTGGGAGTATGAAGGTAGTTGAAATGCTACAGAAATTTGGCACAACAGCAGTAAGTTAACTCTGGTGGGCCTTTCTGTGCCTGTGTAAAAGAGTGTGCATAATCGGAATTCAAGCAGAGGGAATATGGAGAAATACAGGCCCCTTGTAACTGTTGCAGGGAATATGAGCACATGGCAGGCGCTTCTTTAGGAATACCAGTTGTCTGTTTGGAAAAAGAGGTGCTGGGGACTGTCCCTGTCTCCCTGGTCAGCTTCCTGAATCCTCTCTGCAGAGAGGCACGCGTCCCACATCCAGCCTGCGGGTCTGGCTCAGCCTGGCGCTGCAAGGGGAGCTTTTTCCATGTGCTACTGTGGAAAGGAAGCTGCTCTCACCCTCACCCAGAGGAAGATGAGCTATAGGAATATACAAGGGGCCTTTTTTATAGCTCGGGGGCCAGAAGGGGAAGCAGTGGTCATGAGCAGAGACTGGAAGCTGGCTTGTTAAGTAAATCTCGGGCTGTAGCTGGTTTTAATTTATTTTTTGTTTTATGTGCAGGAGACTAGGCCTTGCAGGCCTGGCTAATATCAAAGCCTGGGGGTTTGTAGATTTTTAATCAAGGTCCACTTTGGGGGGTTCTGCTTTCGGGGCTTGTGGATGTGTAGGATTTTTTTTTTGTCGTGTTTTTCTTTTTTTTTTTTTCTTGCTTCAGTGTCTGGATTTCTTTAGTTCAACTTTTCCATTCTTCAGACTTGAGCCAAGTGAGCAATTTCAAATTACCCAGCACTTTCCAGAGAGGCCTTTTTTTGTTGTTTGTTTTTTTTGGTTTGGGATTTTTTTTTTTTTTTCAGCAGACTTGCAGTCCAGTTTCTCTGAAAATCCCAAAGTGGTGTCACAGTCCTACCCCATTGCCTCTCACTGATTTGGCATTCTTCACACGGTCTAAATAGTTTATTGTTCATCAAATCTGTAGGAAAGGAATTTTATATCAATTTTTTTGTTTGTTTTGTCCCTCTGCTGGCAGGAAAAGTAAATCCCAAAGTATTTCAGCAGGTGCTATTAATATGCAAATAATGGAGAGTACACTAGGTCTAATAGACCTCCCAACTACATGGGAGGTGTCGCTGTTGGAGCAAATTAGCTTTCCGTAATTTGCATGCTTTTCACAGCCTCCTGGGATTATATTTTAGATCAGAGACAATAAAAGCATATGCTGTTAGTTTCAAATGTAACTAATTTTAGACTTTTAAACCATTTTAACCTAACTTCTTAGTGTTAAACTGTTATTTGCAAAGAAACTTCTCACGGAGCTTGTCATTGACACAGCCTTTCTCTTCCCCCATTAACTGCTCCATCTCTCTTTTCAGGTTAAAGAGAAGAAGGGAATCTTCCAGGTGGCTGTGTCTTGAAAACCAGGTATTTCTCACGAACCCAAGTCCAGATTGTCCTAGTTTGGTTCTGAGTTTGCATTCAGGTTATAAAGGGGTCTAGACTGAGCTTTTTATGTCAAACTCCTTCCCTTCCCTTCCCCTTGGCATCTCTGTGAGTTGTAAATCAATCCAAAAAGAATGCTGTGTCCTCTGCTGACCAACCCACAGAGGGAGGAAGCTCATAGCATCAAAAAATCCTTTCTAACCCACCAAAGCAAAGAGCTGATGTGGCACAGATGCCCAGTGCACTTGTTGGAAAATTCTGTTTAAAACAAATGGGGAGAAAAAGCAGGGATTCCAGTGCAGGTACTGAACTGTACTGGCACATTATTGATGGCACTTTCCAAACTGGTACTGACAGCAAAAATCCCACTGCTGACCCCTGTGTTTTGGGACAGTTCGGATGACGGGGCAGCAGCTCTCGTGCCTGAGGCTTTGTGTCTGTATTTCAGGTGCTGCTGCAGTTGCTTCCTACCCAGCCGTGCTGCACTGCTCCAAGGGACAGGCCAGGTGGGTGCATACAGGAATTCTGCCCCACATGCCCCATCCTGCTCCTGCTCAGGTTCTGTCGAGCTGGTGGGAGATGGTTCTCCTGTACAAAACTGCCCCATCTCCTCCTGCTTGGAAGGGCTGCAGCAAGGGGCCTGCAAGAGGAGCAGCAGGTTTAGGTGGTGCAGAGGTGCCTCAGCACAGACCGCAGTGGTGTCGGGCGAGGAAGCCTGTGGGAGGTGGAGGGGCAGCCCGTGTGTTCTGTGTCTCTGCCAGTTGTCCCAGTGCCCAGAGGATGTGATTTCTGAGTTTCCTTTGGCACAGCTGCTCCGCTGCTCGTATATCTCCGTGCAGGGTTTCCAGGTCAGTTGGTCGGTGGGGTGGTGGCCGTCTTTTATTTCAAGAGGGACAGAGTTCAGGGGGAGGATCAGATGTGCGGAGGGGATGGCAGCCAGATGGAGATCAAGTCAGCATTGTCAAATTTATTTCTGGCACGGGAAAGGTGAGTGTTAGCAAGAAAGAATAAGTCTGAGAGATGACAAGACTGGGAAATAAAAAAAATCTCTTGGGATGCAACTTTGGCCATACAGCAATGTGGGGTAATATTTTTGGGGCCACAACTTTGCCATCAATGTTTTCATAAATATATTTCACACAGACGATATATGGAAATACCTCATGAGTGCTCTTTAAATGCCCTCCTACCACCCCGAGCTGGATTTCCTCTGGCGTGTGCCACACATGCCATCCCTGGAGCCCCACAGGTCTTTGTGTCAAGGTGCCACTACTGCACAAACCTGAAGAAGGGTAAGTTTTAAAATAACCATTCCTGAGGCTGTAAAGCACCGTGAAGGCAACAAAGTGCTGGAGATGACTTGTGATAGTCCCTTTGAAAATGCTGGGTGCTTTTTTCCCCCCTCTCATCCCACCCTAAATGTTTTCTAGCATTAATACCAGTGACCTCTCACTTCTGCTGCTTCTCATTAATGGGGTGTGGTTTGCCTATTATAACCCTGGGCACTGGCACTGGAAACATTTGCTTTATTTAAAAATAAAAACAAAAAAGAGAGGGAAAAAAAGGGCTCTGATTACTCAGGTGTCGATAGAAAAAAACTGAGATGTTGTGCCAGATGGTCGGATTTGTGAAGCAGACCGTAGTCAGAAGGAAAGTGGAAGGAGACAAGGCAACTGTACATCACAAGTGTGAAAACATGACCAAAATACCTTCAGCCTTGTTTCACCAACACTGGATTAGGAGGCAACTGTGGTGAGATGCAAGCAAAGAAAAGCAGGAGGGGACACTGTTTGGAAAACAAAAATGCCTTTCAATGATGAACTGCTTTACTTCCTCCAGCAAAAGCTTAGAAGTTTACAAAAATGAAGAGTTTTTGCATTAAATGGAGGGACTGTGGGCTAGTAAAGCACTGTGTGTGGTGTCAGTGCAAAGCACCACATGCAGTACAGTAAAGGGTTGGTAGCAGGCTGTGTCATGGGCTTCGTTTGCATTAGAGCAGGATGTGCTGTTGCCAGTCACCAGTGCGTAACCACTGTCCCCAGTGACTCTGACAGTCCCCTCTGACAGCTCCGTGCCATGGCTGCAGATGTCCAGGAAAGGTTTTCCAGAAACACGTGGGAGGTGCTGGATCTCACCTCAGGCACGTTCATGGCGTTTGCTCATTGCTTTGCCTGTGCCCACACAAGTTGGTACCCAGCAGCCCCTGCTTGGGGTCTGGGGTAGTGTCAGCTCTCAAAAGTGGGGGCTGATTTGTGCCTTAGTCTGTTTGGACACATTGCTCACCTTACTGAGAAACTTTAATCAACTTTTGATGCCAGGGCAAAGTATGTGCCGAGACTGCAAAAGCCTTGGCAGGACTGTGGGTGAGTCCTTCATTACCCTTTTATATCCTGAAACGGATCCTGGGTACTTTGAGCTTTGCTTTCATGCTGAAGCTTTTGGCTGTCACACAGGGAAAAGTTTAGAATAATTTGATCTGAGAACAGAAATCCAAATTTTATTTTTTTTCCATGCTTAAGCTGGCTCTGCCCTGCCTGTTTTGCAGCTCCACGCTCTCTCCTCCTCTGTGGTCTTCTCAGGGGAAAAGGAGAGCTCTGACATGGGCACAGAGGGTCACTCTGAGGGCTTGACCTCTTGTAACTTGGCCTTGCCTTTGGCCTTGGTTGTATCTTGGTTTATAAACTTGGGTTTCATCACAAGAGTCTGAAATCCTGGTGTTCTTAGACTGCAGTTTAATTAGAACATCACAAGGAAAATCTGTGTTAATTTTTACCTAAACCATTTCCACGTGGCTTTCTCACCCCCGGCCTCCAAAACTACTTCAGCTTTCCCAGGTACTTTCTAGCAATGAACTTTATCCAAATATGTTGAAGGTAGGTTACTAACAGGAGGTACAGAGAATGTGGCAGGAACATGTCTCTTCCTCTGATTCCTGCTCTGTTGCTACTAAACCTTGAATGCAAAAGTTTCATTCTTTTATTTTTATAAAATCTGAATTTCTATAATAACTTTGGATCAAAAGTTTAGTCTCCATGCCAGGAAGATGTTCGGGTTTTTTTATTTGCTACAAACTACATTGTCTTATTTGGGGAGTATGTTCACAATTGAGAAAGAATTGCCTTTATTAACAAATCAAAAGCTTGTGCTGTCAAAACTGAAATCGTTCTACCTTTTTATGTGCAAATTAGAGCTTCTGTCAAACCTTCAGCCATGGTGCATTTAATTTGTGGAAATATAAAAATATCTGGCTTAATATTAAAATATTCTGCAAGAGGAAGGAAATACTTTAGGTGATGCATTGCAGTCTAGATTCTCAAAAAAATCAGATTTGAAAGAAATAAAGTGGTGTTTTAATAGAATTTTTTTTCCCTACTTTTGCCAAAGTTCAGAGCAGTACTTAAAAGTGTATTTAAGTTATACAGGTGTTTGAATATCTGGTTGGATCATGGCCTTTGGGAATGAACCAAGTTAAATGTAAGTGTGTCCAGGGCAGCGGAGCTACATCCGCTTTGTTTTTCCTTAGAAAAGTGTCACAGAATATATTTTTTTTATTTTTAATTAATGGCAGAGGTACTGGGAAACTTTTGAGTCTGGATTCAGTAAAGTTAGGCTAAAATGTAATTCCTGGTTTCACAGCACCTTGATCACTTGTGTTTTGGAAGGTCTTTGTAGAGAGGATAAAATTCTGATTACCTGAAGTTGGGCACCGGTTCTGTATTTAGGATTCCAAGATAAAAGTTCTCCCAGCAGTGCCCGGATGCTCCACCATTTGTGAAAGCCAGCATGGTGGGCCTGGTTGTCCTACTGTTGGCCTGTTTTTGTAGGGAGAGCAAGGAAACCTGTGGTCTCCAACTGCAGCGCTGCAAACCGCCTGCAGAACCCGCTTGTCAGTGTCTTCAGCTGCGTTTTGGCTCGTGCTTTTTTTGCAGCATCCCTGCAGGCTACTTCACGATTAATTCCCAGCTCTCCTTCTGTGACCTGGGAGCCTTTTCTGTGGCTTTGTGGGAGGAGGGGTCCTGTCTAGGCAGGCTGTGTTTGCCCGTCGGTTTTTTCCAATCAGATATTCTAATATCCCGGCCTGTCTTTGGGGAGGTTTTAACGGTGCCGAGTCCATTTTACCTCATTATTTCCGAGGCCTGAACCAGGGACATTTGCCCTTCTGCAGAGCTGAGAGGGGAGTAAGTGGCTGTTTCTTGAGGAGCAGACTCATTGCCTGAAGTGGCCTGTTCCCGGTGCTCAGGGCAGTGCATGCAATTATCCTCTGGAAAAGGCTGCCGGAGCAGTGCATTAGTATGCGCATGTCTAGGCTGGGATGTGCCTGGGAAATCACAGCCCAGGTGTTGTGTTTCCAGCCACCTGGCCCACTCCAACACTCACGTGGAAGAGCCCTTCCGCCCGCACCAGAATAGTTGTGACCACCCACTTCTCCTGTGCAGAGGGTACAGAAAATATGTTATGAATTTTATCAACTGTCAGAAGTTCCTTTTGGATGGTAAATGATTGTCTCCAGGCATCCAGAGCACTCGGTCCTCTACTACTTTTATGCCAGTGTTGTTAGCAATGCATAATTCCACCATCCTGGGGTTTAATTTGTCTAATTCTTCTGGGTCATCTCTGTAAGGGAGTTTCCGCAGGCTGAATGTGCAGTGCATTAAATGTGAAGGTGTTTATTAGCCCATTAGCCATAATTAATGGCAAGGCAGCTACTGAGGCTGTGCGTTGTCCCAGGCTTTGCCCACATTCTCTTTTCATATCCACTACTCAGCATGAATTTATATGATCTTCATATTCCGCCTCTCACCATTAGAGACCAAGAAAGTGGTTTGGGTTGGGATCTCCTATTTCAGGCCATAAACATATGATCCAGCCACCCCATAAAGTACTTTCTTCCAGCTTTCCATGAATTCTCAACTATACTCATGGCACGCGGGGGAGCTTTGGTTTGTTCTCTCCAGCCAGAGAAAATTCTGCCCGGTAAAGCTGTGAGGCACAGTGGGAATTGCTCAAGTGCTGAAGCTTCACCCAAACCAGTAAGTTGGGCCTTCGTGCTGCAGGCATGTTTCCCATGGTTTCTGCCAGGAGCCTCGAAAATGCCGGATGCTGTGCTGTCCCCATGCAAGGATTCAGGGAAAAAGCTCTCCAGACTCCATGGTTTGGGGCCAGAGGGCTGGTGGGAGGCTGAGGCATGGAGGGCACTGATGAGCCAGGCACCTCCCTGACAACTTTTCCCCTGCCAGGAATGCTACAGCCTCATGTACTTGATACTTTAATTGGCCCATGTGCACACTGGACAGCTCTCTCTTTATTATTGTTATTATTATGCAATCAGACACTACTTACTTACAAAATGTGCTGGAGATGCACTATTTATACAGAAACTATGTACACTGAAACCCATTTTCTCCACAGTGATTGCAGATAATGTGGAAAGCTCTGCTTTGATTCATTAGTATAGCAAAAGAGAGATTCAGGATTATTTGGTATAATTCACAGCACTTCAAAATGCATATATTTTCATAATACTCTAAATCTACCTCTTGGGCTGGTAACTCAGGCGTATGACAACTGGTTTGCCATAGTGCTGTCATCTTGAAATTGTAGTGGTGCTATTTTTTCACTGAAACCTGGAAGCTCGTTCAGCACAGGATGCCTGAGGAAAGCCCTGGAGAAACCCCCCAGATTGAAGGGCTTGGGAAACTGCCAAACTGAGAACTTGTTTTCATAGAATCATAGAATAGCTTGGATTGGAAGAAGACCTTGAAGAACATCTAGTTCCAACCCCTCAAAAAGGTACAACTCCAAAGCAGTGCTCAGGGGGGGAAAAAAAAAATTAAGTAATTTTGTTTCATGAGTTGAAAAAAAATAACCAATGAGTTGATTTTAATGAGTTAATTTTTATTAGAAGAAGAGTGTCTTTTAGTATTTTTTTCCCCAAAAGTTTGTGCCACTTGGTGGTGTTTTTTTTGGCAAGGTGAGTAAGCAAACTCTTCAGATCAGCAATGAATCACTGGTACCTGCCCTCCCATTTCACATCCATTCCTTTCTTACCTTATCAGGACCATCCTTCTGGCTGCACTGACCTGGGCATGGCTTCAGTTAAGCCAGTGCTAGATGAGCCTCCAGAGACCTGCCACTTACGTTCACACAAACAAATCTCTGGGTTTAAGCACAGCTTTAAAGACAGAGTCTCAAAACTCTTCGTGGCCGGTGGTAAACTTTGGCAAATCCTTACAATTTCTAAGTGTGGGTACAGATTTTTTTTTAACAAAACACAGATGGCAATTTCTGACAGCCATTTACAATTTTTTCACCCAGCCATCACAATAGACCTCACCACCCTCATAGCAAGGCTTGTCCAAGGCACCCTTGCACACAAGATTTAAAATATCATTACTTAAGTGATTCATCTTTGTCTTACACTCCCGAGACCATCAAGTGGGGGTTTTTTATCTTTTTTTCCTTCCCCCCTTCACCTCTCTCTGATTTTACTGGGCACCGTAGTGTAGTTGCACACCTCTGGAAATCAGTTGCATAATCTACATGTAACTTTGGTTGCTTGGTGACCAGGGCTTTGCTTTTAGTATCACAGATTAAAATGTTCCAACTGTCATCTGAAAATCTTCCTGAGTCTCCTTGGCCCATACCTGGCAAATGGAAATGTGATCAGGCAGCCTTTTCCCTCAGTTCCCAGCTTCTCCCACCTCTGAACCTGTGTTTGCACATGTACCTGATTTAGCCAACTCAATTCCCTCTAATCAGTTATATATATTTCAAATAATTGTCTGAAAAAAATGTACAGAAATTATAAGGCTCATTTAACAATGAGAAGCTGCTTTCATTGCAGATATTCCCCCATGTATATATTTGCTTCTCTGTCTTAACACCTGAAATGTTTGGGAAAAAAATTTAAACATGGCCAGTGACCGCATTTAATGCAGGAGATTTTGCACCTCTGGGCTCTGTATTTATAGCTCTGTCATGTTCCTTTCTTGTACTGACCTGAAGAAGAGGATTTTTTTTTCTTATCTGATGAAAAGGTTGTCTGTCATGGCGCGGTTATTGCAGCACAAAATATTGCCTAAAACTTGACCCTGAACAAATTTTGTACAAGGACAGTTTACCCCAGAATTCCAAAGGAGATGAAATCCTCCTCATGCAAGCCAAGCAAGCAAGCTGCTGTGGGTGTATAAAACTGGGATGAGTCTAAAAATCCTTCATGGAGCCTCAATTGATATGTACTCTGGTCCCAGCTGAAGCCATTTTCCTTCTAGGGTTACTCCACTGAACTTGGAGTTTAACATGGATTAGCATGGATTTTCATTGATGTGTGATTCAGAAATTTCAGAATTACAGGTATTAATCATTGTGTGGCTTGAAAAAAATTAAAGGTACTTTTAGCCTTAGGAAATGCTGTTGTTGTAAAATCTTACCTATAACCCTGGAATTCCAAGAGGGGCTTTGTACTGATATCCACGGGCATCACAGAGGGTTTTCCACTTGTATGCCGTTACCTGATGCTCATTCTTCCTGGAAGGAAGGGGAAAGCATGACAGTCAGGGCTTTTGAATGGTATCAGTTCTTTTATTTAAGAAGCCAGTAAGTACAAAAAGTAAATAAACATTTGCAGCGCTATTTTCACCAGTGCTGACTAGATCCCAGCATGGTCTGTTCCCCCCTCTGGTTGTTTTCCAAAGGTTTGACTGTCTTGCTCTTTTCTACCTAGCCTGGACTCTTCCTGCCCTTAATATAATTTGTGTTCGAAGACTTCTGCCGACCAAAACAAGGAATAATTTCTTTACAAATTAGTACCTTCATAAATATCACATCCCTTTTACATTGTCTATGAATAGACTAGGTTTTTAATTTTTTTTCTATTAGATGTTGTTTATTCCCAAAATAATTTGTGAAGGGAGGACAATTTTTCCCGCCTCTGTAGCAATTTCAAAGGTAAAGCATGGTGTTTGTGCAGTAGACAAAAGGTGCTGTGCACACAGAATGGTTACGTGGGGCTGTTTCTTTTCCCTGATTGAATGAATATGACTTAGGGAAATTTCTTCATTTAAGAAAAATGACATGTTAGTTATCTGTGTTATTCATTCAGAATTTCTTTCTGCAAATATTTTAAGTGTTCTGGTTCACTCACTATTAGAATGGCTGGAGATAGTGAATGCAACCTGTGGTCCCCTTGAGTGTACATGAAATATTTTATATGGCAGTGCAGGATTATATTCTTTTAAAAACCACAATTTTATTTAAGGACTTAATAACAAAATATTTACTCATTCTCCTAAATAGTTGGCGAGCCAATGCTCGTGGGTCCTTTAGGAGCTTACCTGAGTTACTCTCGACCACTGTAATCAGGAACCTTCACTGGTAACTTTGGAAGAGCTGTAGGAAAAAAAATGAACTTTAAAATTAAAGTTGAGTGCGTGAGGCAGCTCTACACCCCTAGCCAAAGGAGAGGGCTGCGAACCAGCCCCGGTGGTTTGTTTTTCAGTCAGACACAAAGCCAAGAGAGGTCTGTTTTCACATGCTAATGAAGCCCAAGGTGACAGAAATTTGGCAGAGCCTGATCCCAGCAGTTACTGGCCAGGGCATTACTTTTAAACGCCATTGAATACAATCCTACAGCCTAGACTGGTCCTAAAACTTCATCTCAAATTAATCCAGTGCCAAATGCCATTTCCCTAGCCCAGATTTTTTGGCAAAGTGTTTTTCAGAGTAAGCAATACATATTTTGTTAATTTAAAAGTCCAGTGTTCAGACCCTGGATTGTTTGCTTCCTTTCCAAAAATATATTGGAGATGCTAAAAGTCTCCAAAACATGCCCAGTGAGCTTCCAAGCTGAACCAGCAGTACAGGGTACATTCACATAAGGTAGATGCATTTTAGAGCATGTGTGCTGTGCACCATCACTACTGTCTTCAAACTTCAGCAATGCTTCAGGAAAAGAGGGGGGAAAAAACAGAGAAAAATATAAAGGAAAGGTTTTCTTTGGCTCATTTGCCCAGTTGACTTTGTATTAACTTTCTGACAAGAGGATTTACATAATTTATTTTTCTAATGCCAAACATAAGTATACTCTGCATCCTGAAACTATCATGTTAGTTGATCCAACAGAAAGAAGAGGTGATGCAAAATAATGCCAAGTGTATATTCATATCAGGCTATCACAAGGCAAAAGGAAAGGCCAATTTGAGTATTGTCTTGTTAGCAAAAAGTAACATTTTTGGAAGTATTTTTAAAGTTCAGCTCTTGTGTTCCAACCACAACCCCCTGAGGTGTAAATGCAACAGATGCCCGTATCTGAGTCAGTGGGGTCGCTCTGAATCTCAGCTTGGGGATGCTCTGCCTGCTCTGCCAGGTTGGCTTTGTCCTAGCAGTGCCACCCGCTGTACTGGGCACGGGAAGATGTGCCCTCAAAAACTCCTCCAGAGTAAAACCAAACAGCAAATACCAACCTCTGCCTCTGCCAGACGAGGGATTTTCCTTCAGGTGAAGAACAGCTGTTCTTTGCCACTTCTTTCTGAACAGGAATTCAGCTCTGTGTTTTGACAGAAAATGTTTGAAATACTACATCTTCAGGTGATGGGAGAAATTTTCAGTTCCTTAAAGTTACTGTGGAATCAATAAATAAATGAGCACGGGGTGTGGTATTCAGTTATCTCCCAGAAAGCAGTTTCCAGATGGATTTTCGCTAAGATGTTAATATTGTGCTGGTTTCAATGCTGATTGAAGCAAGGTAGCAAGTGGTTATTACAGGCCTGACATGCTTGTTCTGCCAAGAAACAGTGTGAGCTTTCCACTCAGAAAACAAGGTGAACTTCGTTGTTTCATCAATCTGCTTTTGCCTGCCTTGGCCAGGTATGTGTTTCATGCTCACAATGGGGATGACTTAATTAATGATCAGTTTATTTGGACTTTTCTTAGTCAAGGCCTGATTAATAAGGGTGGGAACAGCATTCAACCCAAAGATTTTAATTTTTTTTTCTGGAAAACAAGTTCTTCTTTTGAAAAATGAGTGTGCTGGCACTGTCACCACCAAGTCTTCCCTTTTCCCCTTGAGTGCCAAAGTGGTCACTGTCTCACTCAGCCGTTAACTGGGGGCCACAGACTCCTCACCTGAGCATCTACTGTTGAAATAGTAGAGGTTTGGAGCCATTCTGGGAGTCTTGGGATCATAAAGTTGGTTTTGTGACCTTGTCTCTTTGTCTTGGCTTAAAAACTAACGAAGAGGGAAATCATTTTTTGCTTCTCAGAATGCCTTTGCAAAGGAGAGCCAGTCTTCAGTTCTTCCTCTTGAGCATGAATTCCTGTTCCATCTCCTTCATTACCCAGATCGAGTCCATCAGATCAGAGACAGGAATACAGGTCCATGTCAGTGTAAGGTGACACAGAACCACCGGCATTGAAAGTGGGGTTTAAATGGTGGCGCTAAATTAATTCAGTGGGATTTTACCTGAGAAATAATATGCCAATTAAAGCATTACTCAGAAAGGTGTGTGCAGCACTTAAAAAAACATCTTTAATGCTCAGGGTCCAAACATTTTTATATTCTTTTTCAAATACCTCATTAGTCTCGCTTGTACTTAGTTTTCTTTCTTGAAGCCCAGTGCTGCTGTTACGATGTGTGTGCTTGTATTTGTGTGCATGTGTAGGCCCATGATTGTTTCTACTCTGAAACAGGCAACATAGCTACTGTTTTCCAAGCTGAATTACTATTTTGGCAAAGCATGGATATCTGGGGATATGAAAACTGCTTCGCCACCTTAAGGGAAAAAATTCCATAGGTTTTCGATTCCATATTTCCTAGTTTTCCACTCCTCAGTTACAGGCTTCTGTTGAAAAATGTCTTCCAGTGTTAAAACTTCTGAAGAGCAAATCTCAGAAAGTGGTAGAAAGCTCAGTCTCCAGGCAGGACTGTCTGCTAATAAGGGAATAAATACAGAATAACACAAACAAATAAATATTAACTAATACCAAAGTACACCTACACTTCCAAATTGCTGCCTCTTTTCAAATCCTTGCCAGTTAAGCAGCACGGCAGCATCAGCTTTCCTCACATATTGTAGCCCGAGAAAACAGCTTTAAAGGGCCAAAAGAAGCAAATAAAATGTATTTGTTATTCCTGCTGACCTTAGGCAGGCAGTATGTGGAGCTGCGGGAATCATACACAGAATCTCTGATTATAAGTATGGTGATAACTGGTAAGACTGTGCTGAACTACTGTGAAACAATTCAGGTAGTCAGCAAACAGGGCTAATTGCTAGTTTGGGGGATATTATGGGTAATTTACTGCCCACTGAGGGCTTCTGCCTAAAAATAAGCTTTTTTCTTTTTTTTTCCCCTTTGGACAGCACTTGCATGTTAATGTAGAATTCCTGATGCAATTACACATGGAGAGGACATTCAGATGCACTTCCATAAATGCCCTTCTGCTTCTCAATTACATTAACTGTCTTTGTAGATCCTTTGACAGAAACCATATCCTTCACCTTTTTTTTTTTAACTAGCAAACAGGCACTAAACTAGACTTTGCTGTTATCCAAGATGTCCCGATCAAAGGGCTGAGAGTAATACAATAAACACAAGAAAAGAAACTACTGGTGGTTTCCAATGCAAACGAACGGGAAAGTGTCAAGTGAGCAGCTACTGACAATTCCAGCCCTGAAACCAAATGTTCGTGTGTGAAACTCCACCTCTGAGATGGAAGAATAAATACCCACAGAGTGTTTTGGCTATAATTACTTCATTTAAGGGGGGGGAGGGGGGAAAAGTGCTGAATTCAGTTTGCTGAAGTCAGGATATTAATATTTTTGGCATGTAAAGATGTAAACCAAATGTTTAAATGAAATGTCATCCCCTGGGTTCACATTTGCCCATTGAACTACGGTACAAACCCTGTGCAGACCTTCATACAATACACATTTTTCAGTTCATTGAAGAAGGCCCCTGCTGCTTCTCAAGGAAAACTAACTTGCAGAAGCAAAATAAATAGTGGCGTGGCAGCGCAGCAGTGGAGCCTCGGAGCACAGATGTGCGGCACTGTCGGCTGCCCCATCAGATAAGGAGCGTTCAGACATAATCACCCCAGTGTCTGGGACACGTCGCACGCTGCAGAGCTGCCCAAGTATGGCCTGACAGACACATGCAGGGTGTGCTCGGGCTAAATGGCAACAAGCTGACAGTATTTCATAACAGTCCTGTTATGTCTGTAGGCAAGTGTTTGTGTAATTTAGCTCGGGCTTTGAAATAGGTTCAGGACTCGGGACACAAACGGAGCTTTGTGGTGAGTGGTCGGTGATGTTGTACCTGCTGGATGAGGACGCTGGCCCAAGGAAGGGGAAGCCTCTGTCGGTGCTGTCATCTGCCCATCTGACCAGCAAGGCTGCTCCTGGAAAAATATCTAGATATTTTTAGACATTTATACATGAGAAGCCCACTATGATGACAAGAGGAGTGGAGCACCTCTCCTACAAGGAAAGGCTGAGAGAACCGGGATTGTTCAGCCTGGAAAAGAGAAGGCTTTGGGGTGACCTAACTGTGGCCTCCCAGTAACTGAAGGGATACCACAAGAAAGATGGAGAGAGACTGTTTGCAAGACTATTTGCATGGGGTGCCCAGAGAAGCTGTGGCTGCCCCATCCCTGGAAGTGTCCAAGGCCAGGTTGGACAGGGCTTGGAACAACCTGGGATAGAAGAAGGTGTCCATGCCCATGGCAGGGGATGGAACTGGATAAGCTTTAAGGTCCCTTCCAACCCAGGCCATTCTATGATTCGGTGATATATATGTGTGTATATATACAAATAACATATACATATCTATATATGTATGTATATGTATAGATATATATACACATATCTATACATGTAGAAAATATATTTATAAATATATATCTATAATAATTTTCTATATTTTATATATTTTAATATGTGAATTTTATACATATATCTATATGTATATGTATAAAAATAGATGTTTATAAATATATAAAATAAATATATATGTGTGTGTACATATATATCTATATATGTGACCACATGTTTAGCTGTGGGCCCTGCTACACTATGGCATGCAAAGGGTTACTTATATCTGCTTTTAGGCAAGACACTTCTAAAAAAAGCAAAGAAAGTACATTTAACCCTACAGAAATACAGCTCACTGGGCCTGTGGTAGTTCCTATTAAGATATACAAAGTATCTCAGCAAGGGAAAATTTAACTTACATACAACACATGATTTTAAGTAAAGAAATATTGATGGGGCGGGGGGGAACAAGTATTTTTTTAGCTCTAATTTATGGCTGAGCAGCTTCATTTTAGTTACTTCATGGGAATATTTTAAACCAAGCCTGCATAATATTAAAATAAGTTAAAATGTATGTAAAATTTATGAGAGCATGTCAGGTGCAATGCTTGATAAAGTAAGTTTAATGCTTCAGAATTTTTTTTCTTCAGGCAGAGAAAGCTGAATCCTGCAATTCTAGGTTACAGTATAATTTTAGAAACTCTTTTCCATTATACCATTCTTTTATTAATGAGATCCAACCCAATTTAACAAAAAGAGGTAAATTCCTAAAGAGTTTGTGGAAAGTCCTCAGCAGGTTGGAGTGTGTGATAAAAGAGGGTATTCTCCTACTGTTCATAGGATCTATCCCATTTTATAAAAACACAGAGGAAATCAATTTACAGCAAACTTTCCAAGTGTGCCTCTCCAGTGCGGTTTTCCTCCTGGAAATGCTTCCTGGCTCTGTGAACAAACAAAAGCTTTGCCAGTTGACAGGGGCTGTACATCACTTTGAAAACTCTTCATTTACCAGGGGTGTGTCATGTTGCTTCATTGTGTGACACTCCCAATTATCGTGACAGAGCTAAATGACAAAGTACTGTCACCCCACTGAAAATTCAGAGCAGCTTCTTCCCATTTTTCCAGCTGGTCATGGGAACATCGCTGAGCCGGTACAAAGGAGCGGCAGGAGCCTCAAACAGGGACTAGAATGGCTGCATTCCGCTCTGCTGTATTAAAAATTCAGCTCCTTGGCAATATTAAATCTGAATTTACTTCCATCAAACGGAAACTTAGCATATCTCATTCTTCCATTATAAAATATTGACATCGAGAACAGTGAATCCTGAAATGAAGATTGTAGATGAAAACTATGTGCTTGGTAATTATCAATTTTTTTTTTTGTTATTATTCCTTTCCTCTGAGGATTGCATAGGCTGTTGCAAACAGTAATGAAGTTAGCATGCAATGCCAATGCAAAGCGTGCTGCAAAGTTAGATGAGGGAAGCCAGGCAGCGGGAGGAGGGTGATTTTCCCAGCCAAACTCGCACACAAGCGGGGCAGCCCTTCGCCTCATGTCTTAATCACCATCCCTGGTGATGAGACCCTCAGTGCCATCTTGTTTCTGTCTTCTTTTGTTCTGCTATTTCCCTAGGTTTTTTTAGGTCTTTACTGGGGCTCAGAGCTATTAATATCAATGACACTTTCACAAACTAAACAGCCAGTTCACAAACCCTCTCACTCCCGACAAATCCACTGCCGTGTCTTGTAATGTTCTTGAATAACCGCAGCACTGGAAAATACAGTTACAGGCGTGGAAATATCCAAGCAATCATCCCAACAGCCACAGTATGAAGAGATCAACACACTGGACAATCATCTGCACAAGAACAACCCTTTGGTTCCTGCCTGTGGAAGTACCACATGGCTTGGGATGGCTTTCAACAGAAGAGCTGTGTCATCACTGTCCTGAAATTCAAACTTTTAGCCAGTTAACTGGTGTCTCTCTCCAAGGTGATCAGTCAGAGAGGTCCCACACAGCATGGTTTGCAGGTGCTCACTGAGCACCTCCACATATTCCTGAACCCTCCTGGTTGCCCGTGGATGTTCCCGAGGGGTGTGATACATGTAGTGTGTGTCACCGGACACTGCATCTGTCTCAGAGGCTTCTTACAAAAATCAGTCTAAATCAATAAATTGTCTACCCTCCCCATGCAGCATCTGCAGAGGTTCAAAGACAGGACCAATTACTCTTAAGGTTGAATTGTCAGGTGTCAGATGAGAATATAGAAATTGAAGCATTATATTTAGGAGCAGATTTATTTAGAGGACCTGAAGAATTTGCTTTGCTATCAACAGGTGTATAAACAGAGCTTTTATAGTACATCTGGCAGAAACTGATTCCTTGAGTATTGGTTTGGGTTTTTTGCTGTCCTCTTTTTTGCACAATTCAATCACAAAGCAGGTAAACTCACACCCAAGCTCATTGTAGTCAAGGCAGTTAAGCTCCCGACCTTGAAGAGCTTTTGGTCCCAACCCTTCTTGCCAAACACATTACCTTTTCATTGCCTAATTTTCAAGGTGAACATGCACATTCCCCATGCTTCACTTATGGATAATATATAAATATCTTTATCACGCATTCAGTTCCTTGGCTTCAGTCCCAAAACTGAGACCCTGACCACTCTCCAGGGTCTAAAGGTGAACCTTGTTGTCTCTGCCACAACCGCAGCACACAAATACCACAGCTTATGCTAATCACACAAGATGTTCCCAAGTTTACCAGTTCTCATCCCAGAATACCACCCCCCCTCTCTTAGCACTCCTGACAAATCAATATGCATTATTACTACGTGCTCAGATACTACATCAGATTTCTGCTCATGCCAAAATTTCAGCTTGCTGTTCCCTGGAGTATTTATGCTTGTGTACTGTATTTAACAACAGCCCATTCAAAATGCTCACAGCTCCTAGGAATGCAATGCACATAATTTTAGGAATAGCTGTCTGGCTATTCAGGCATCATGCTGTGTCAAGGGAAAATTAAATCTCTGACTCTCCCCTCTCTTTTAATACAAACCTGTACTTTGCATCATATTTTGGGGAGCTGCATGGAAGTTTCATGAGGAGCAAGTGAGCATGGCTCTTTTTCCTGTTTAATGGCAGTGCCTCCCCATTAATGCTCCAAAATGATACAGTAGTTTAAAAAAAATGCTCTCAGCATGCAGGCATTGTATCACATTAAGAAATCACGATTTTCTAGGCACTGCACAGCATTAATTACACTGAGCATGCTGCAAATTTAAATTAAATGATATGCCATGTTCTGTTGTAAATATCAAAATGGATTGCAAGATACAGCCCCATATTTGCTTCTGATTGGCATTTGTGCACTGAACAGGATCAGAAAACCTCTATGATATATAATTTCTTTTTTGTTTTTAGGAGAACCTGATGCAAATGTACTTTTTATTTTCAGGAGTACCTAAGAGGACAATTATGGGTCAGAACTTGTCTGTACTGAAAAAAACCCCAACCAAACAAACCCTCCCTCAATAATAATAACAATAAAACAACAAAAAAGCCCCATTTGCCTTCATTCCCCTCTCCTAATATAACAAAATAAAACACGTTTCTCTCCCCACAGGTAGTATTTATAATATAGGGAATAGAGGAGCACTAAGAGGAAAATGGGGAATATGAGGGACTGAAGCAGGAGGATCTTATTTTTGTCTTGGAGTTGAGTACCCAGGATTTTAAGCATATGTGGGGTTCAAATTACCCCAGCAGAGAAGAGCTGCTCTTTACGGTTGGAGTTTAGGTCAGAAGAGGAGTGAGGGGTGAGCTGGGCTTGGGACTGGCTCAACTCTGCTGTGATGAGGGAAGCCTGATTTGGTGACTCAGTGAGAAAAAGTGAAGAGAACATAAGCAATAAAAAAGAAGGTCTGTTAGTATTTGTATTTTTCTTGGCACAGATATTTTGCAGTTTTATAATATCAGATTGACTTGTCACAATCTCACGAGCCTCTGCCCTTCAAAACTGGGGTGAGGTGTATTTCTACTCTAATTTCACATATTTTGATGTGATTAAATACTAAACAAATATTTTACAACTTTGCACATCAGAGGAAGGATGGCATTTAGTTATTTGTATAGAGGCAGCTTTAAAAAAAAAACACCTGTATTTTTCAGGGCTGATTTACAACCTTTAGGAAATGATGAGCCCCGAGCTGAGAATCACAAAGTGCCTGAATAGGCACAAAAGCACGAGAGATAAAGAGGGCACAGCAAAAAAATGTGGGCAGGGACATGCAGGGCTACCAACATGTCTCCAAACCCAGGATCACCATATTCTTTCTAAATTATCTTACCTTTTCTGTGTCTTTTACTTTAGGAACTTAACTCCAGTTTTCCTGGCCCATTTTGCAGCAGTCTGTTGTGTACAAGAACTGCAACTCTGGAACAAACAAACAAAAAATAAAAAGAGTAGCCTGATCTAACCCAGAACAGTGAATGGACACCGAAACCAAGCTGAGGATGCCTCAACCTTCTAAAACCCTTTTCTCTGATCTGAAGAAGAAATTCCTCTGGAGTCTCCCGCAGTTAGTCTGAAATACACTTCTGCTGGTCAGGAGTGAAATATTCTTATGAGCTTTTCTTTTTCCCTACTGGGCATCAGATAAGACAGTCTGTCCCAGCTTTTACTGGAGCTCCCAGTGTCTCTTTTGGGAATGATTCTGTGTGTTCTGGGTGGCTGGTGACCACAATAAAACCTGTCTGACTCTGAGACGGTTGTTCCTTTGTGCATCGATGTCTCACTGACACCAAGGTGGCATATTCTGCTTTTAAAGACATGCTTTTCCCTGGGAGCTGCACGAGGACACTGAAGGGTGTCTGACTTCTCTCCCGTGTCCAGGTAGTGGTCAGTCAGGTGAGAGGGACACCATCAGACAACCCCTCTCCTTAAGCAGTGTACACCTGATGAAAATAGGTGTTTGAGAACCGGCCTTCAGCTCTCTCACCATCTTCCAATGCTTGCCGCAAGAAAAAAGAAGACAAAAACCCCCAAGCCAAAGATAGTTTATGTGCAGCTCAGGAAGCTCTCAGCAATGAATGGGTCTGTGATTTAATAACATATCTACCCAAAATGACACTTCTCCTAATATACACTGAGAGAAAGAAGGCAGAGCACTGTGGGGCAGAACCAGCACAAAAGGCATTGCTATTGCAACAACAAACAGCTAAACTACCATGTATTTATTTTTCAATATGCACGATTGTTGGAATTGGAGAATGAAAATTATTCCTTGACACTCTGATGGAACCATAGAAAGTCCTGTGCTTCCCCTCGCTCCCATGGTCCTGACAAGAAACAACTCACAAATTCTAATAAATAGAAAATAGAAATAAGTACCTTAACTACTGGCATCAGGTTGGAATGGTTTTCTGAATTGGAAAGTGCTGCTCGTACGTCTTCCTTATTTCTACACCCTGTAATGGTGGCTCTCCAAAAGTCAGAGTCAAAGTGAGATAGATACCATAAGGATCACAGACACTACACTGGGAAACCAAGTATCAATGGTGCATCCAGATTTATGGTAGGTGATGGCAGTAAAGTGAAAGCAAAACTGTTTGCACAGTCTGTATTGTTGCCCATTACTGTGTATTTGCCCTTTTTTCTTGCTTAGCCACAGCTGCAAGAATGGAAAATTGTACCTTCTGTACAGTATTAGGAGACACTTTCTGATCGTAAGGTCAATCAGACCAGTTTAGCTGCTTGAGGTATTTATGGCACAATCACTCAGTGTCTTTAAGGAAAGGTTAGATACATTTATGGGAAAGGTATTTTGCAGAAGCCTTCCTGTTTCATAGAGGTCTTGGACAAAATGACCCAGGAGGCCCCTTCCAAGTCTATCAAATGTGGTTCCCTGATTGATGCTGTTTCCCCCCAAAGTCTTTTCAAAACACAAAGCACTGTTATAAAATTTAATATGATACACTATATAACTTTAACACAATGCCATTTTCTTATAGGAAATGGTTAGCTGGTAGCAAAGGAGCCTCGTGCAGAAGGAAGAAAAGTAGAAAAAAAGAAATTGCAGTGCAGTTTCTCTGCCAAGAGATATTGACTATAACATTTACACTGTGTCTTAGTATGGACCCTCAGCTGTGCAGGGGGACACTGAGGCATGGAGGGATATCAGTAACCTGGACTGTGGTATATATTTCTCCAGAAAAGCCCAACAAGGCCTGAGGTAATTTTCTATGCTGAGCAGTAAGCATTCCCTCAATGCTGCAAAGCAAATGGACACACAGATCTCCTTGTAAATCACTGCTTGGTGCTGTAATTTGCTGAATGTTTCCTAAATTGACTATTTTTTTTCCTTTCAAACCATTCACATATTTGAAAGTTAAATTCATGTTAATGGATTTTCATTTAAAAAAAAAAAACAACCAGATTCTCTGGGTCATTTGGTTGAGATGTTCTGGTTGGCCTCCACTAAGTTTTAATTTTATGTTCTCACAGAAAAAAAAAAAAAATACCTAGAACTTTACTGGAGTTTACGCTCAAAACTATTTTATACAAACCTTTTTATTTCCACTCCAGCTGATTTAGTTAACAGACAAACTCCTCTTCCAAAAAACAGTGCCCGGCCCCCGTCTTCTCGGGATAGCCCTGACAGGAAATAACGACATCCATACACAGACACTCCAAAGCTTTTTGAAGTCTCACAAATGTGAGCTGTTCCCTTTTGCAGAGCAGGCTGGGGTTAACCGTTTTATTAACCTTCCAACCTCATCTATGAGAAACAAAAATAGCCAATCCCCCCCCCCTTTTTTTTTAAATTGGAAGCTTGCATCCTTCTTTACCTAAACATTCATGTGCTCACCCTCCAGACAGGACAAAAAAAGCCCACGGAAAGCTCCCTTTCCATGAGGTGCTCCCCAAAACCCCTCTTGGGCCCTCCCATTATGCTGTACTCAGAGTTTGTGTTTTTACTGGAAGACATTTTCCCTTTACCATACGGCTTGGGTCTCTCTATTTGAATCATATTGGTAGGAGCAAATCACAACCTTTTCATTCTTTTCAACATGTTGCATCAATGTATTTTCCTGATTCCTGTGTCAAAAAAAGTGACTTTTAGCAGAATGAAAAATCTGACCTGGCTATAATCCTGACAGTGCTACCATTGCTCATCCTTAGCTCCATCTCTGCATTGCAGTGCAGAGGAGACACTCACATGGGAATAGCTCTTCTCACTGGAGACAAAATGGTAAAAATTAGCCCCAGAGAGTGACATGAGCAGAAATTTCAAAGGCAGGAAAATTTATCTCCTGCTCTTTGTCTTACATTATGGTGCAGTGTAGTGGTTGGAAGATTTAGCTTCCAAGCATCCCATCTATATAAATTCTACTGGACAACAGCTCCTCAGCTTCTTTTTCAGGGCTCAGAGCTCAGTAGTTGGAATCTGCCAGGGAATGAGAGCAGAGATAAGGATGGAGAAAAACTTTCCCTTAGCTTTCAGGTGTTGGTCAAGGGTCAAGATTAGGAAACAGCCAAAGCCAAACAAACCTCTCAGCTCCATCTCCTTGGTGTGTTGCATGAGTTCACAGCTATTTGGCACAAGGACCATGATTCTGGGCCAGCCCTGTCTGTCCTCTGCTGCAGCTCAGCCCATTAACTGCTCTGATGATACAGCCCCTCTTGGGGTTTCCCCTTTTGAAAGATTTATACTTGGTTTAAATCTAAATCAAAAGCTCCACTTCAGCTTTTAGGAGGCCAAGACACTTAAAAATCTCCAATGAGAAGAACAAGTGAGGGAGGCAAAATATCTGTCCCTTGTAAAGGCATTCAAATGAAGCCACTTTGATGAGAAGTTTCCAGCTGCTTTGCTGGGTAAAAAGACACATCCCAGTCCTATCAGGGATACCCTTCACACCAAGCAGAGAAAAGAGGTGGTGGGAAGAGTAAGAGGCACCAAAATAAAAAAGGCAGGATCCAACTGCATTTTTTACCTTCTTTGATCTTGGAAAGTGGGAAAACTCGTGCAGGATCAGGAATTTCCAACCTGGGCTGCATGCACCATTAATTGTGCCATGAAGCAGAGTTGGTTTGCTATTGTTGCCTTCTCCACAAAAAGCTGTTACTATGAGCTCTTTGGGGCTCAGGAACTCCATTTCCCAGTTTTCAGTTAATACTTAAGGATTATACATAAATAATAGTAATGATAATCATAACAGTACCTGGCTTGCCATTATGTTGTACTCAGGGCTTTGTGATGCCTCTCTCACGATAAAATCTGTGTATTAAATAATTTAATTGAAACTCTTAATAAAACAGAAGTATTTTCACTTGTGCAGTTATATTCACATAATGATCACAAAGCACTTTACAGAATCCAATAAAAGTAGCCAGTCTGATCCTTCTATAGAAGACTTTGTGCATCTCAGTAGTATATAACAAAGCTGCCCTATAGACAATTAATTGTCAAACATACCGTATTTTGGGCTGAGCAGCATCCAAAAAGCTTGGGGTTTGTCCTTCAGATTGTTCTCAAAGTCTGTAATGCCACCACGAATGACACAGGAGGGACTGGGCGGTCTCACCAGCTAGACAAGAGCAGGCTGTGAACATTTGTGCCTGCATCAAAAGCCCTGGTTCAGAAGAAAAATAGAAAAAAAAGAGGTTATAATTTTCCTGGGTTAGTAAAGTCTTGATGTGCCATGGAGCTGCGTACTGAGCAGCCTCCATGGGGTCACTGAGAGAGGACAAGGCAAAACCTGGTACTGCAAATTCTAACTCTAAACGGTGCCTCTCAAGGTCTGGGAGGGGTCTCAGGCTTTGGGCCTCATAATAGGTAGTTCTGGAGCTGTGAGATGGTGAAGAGCTTTGTTCCCTCGTGTATAATTGATAAATTACCATTGTTAGTACTAAACAATACTACTGAGCACAGAATGGAAACACGCTAATGCTTTATCCATTTCGAGCAGTTCTGCTCGTGTGCTCATACTGTTCTTAAATGTGCTAGATATTTGTTTGATGAAACAATAAGTTTTAGAAAAGAGAAAAATAAGAACTTCAAAGATAATAAAAACCTTGACTGCGTACTTTACGGCAGGCAGCTGTGAATAAGCTTCAGTACTCTTTATTTTTAACATTGCAGATATGTAATTTAATGCAGGTCTAATGACAGTCTCGAACATACTGCTTTAATCGAAATTGTTCAAGCTCTGTTCTGTGACAAGGGCTCACAAGCTACCAGCAGGGTTGTCCATTTTCCCCATTTCTGTAGGGAAAAGAAAAGGGAGGGGAGGGGGACACTCTTGAACTTATGTTGCTATTGATGTGTAATATACAATAAAAAAACAGTTAAATTTCAATTACCCACAGGTAATTATAATTTTATTGTTTGACTGTACTATGGGGATTTTTGTAATTCCCAAGACTAATAATTTTCTATAATTTTACAGGTTGTCAAATAAACTATTAAAGATTATCTTTGAAAAGGATTCTGCAATTGTAAGGACATATCATACTGTTCCTGTACATTATTGGTAATTAGAGATCCCTGGATAGTGAAATATCTGCACTATATGCTAGCTGCTGGATACCATATTTTCTCACAGCCTCCTGTAATCTTGAACCAAAGCTTTCAAACTTCTCAGCCATTGTAGCCTGAGTCACGTCCAAACTTTTATTAATATTCACTGAGCACTCATTAAGCAATTCTGGTGCGTTCGATACGTTAAATCTCCGCTTCCTGATGGGGAGAAGCAAAGGCTCCCAGGTCTACCCCGGAGTAGTGGAAATAAACACAAAAGGACTAATTCTGAACTCTGTCCCCTGATGAGGATATGGGGAAGAAGCAACATTTATAGCAGCACAAAAAGATCTGAATGTGTCCTGAATGCCTTTTGACAATGATGTGGCTAGCACAACAAGGTGGAGTTGTGCTCCCTGATTTTATCCTGAAAATAAGCATAGATGCAAATATGCTTGGGATCAGCATTGGCTTAACTCAAGGAGGGGGAATGGGATGGGCAAAGTCTCCAGCCCACAAAAAGCGAGAGATTTTGGGGTATTGCCTCATCCTCATCAGTGAGTCCACCCTACATTCACTGAGACTTTGCTGAGCACTCCCCAGGCCACTTTCTCTCCCACTCCAGAGCTCAACATCCACAGAGCTAAGGAAAGCAGGCAGCAACTGCTCCCAGGTTAGCATGCTCCCGTGGCAGCAGCCACAGGCCACTAGAGCAGCATGTGCTGGGTGACAGCTTCCTTCATCTGTACATGCAGTGCTTGGTGAGATATTCACAGGGGTGTAATCCTGCAGAGGACCAGAGGAGGGATGAGCTGAGAAGAAAAGCAGACCCCAAAACATTGCACAGAGCATCTGGGCACAGGCTGTGAGGGCAGTGAGTGTAAAAGCACGCGAGGGGATTAGCAGCTGTAGAGATTGTCGATATCTCGCCTGCAGAGCCATCAAAGGCACCATTCTTATCTGGCAGCATTTTTGTATTGCAGCTGCCCCAGGAGAGAGTCATTATTTGTTTTATTGGCCTCTTGGATTGCTGTGTGGTAGAGGCTCTGTGCAGAGGGAAACTTCAGCACATTAAGATTTCCTTCTGGGCTGAAATCTTGGTTTTAGGACGTGAAGACTTTCACACCTCCACCCTTACTGGGGTTTGCATGTCTTGTTGGGACACCAAGCAAGAGCATCATCCCACAGCACTGGACACCATCTGCAGGGAGGGTTTTGCCTTCATCCCGCTGGCAGGAAGCCTCTGTGGCAGCTGCAGTGCTCAGCAAGGGACCTGGTGAGGGATTTCCCTTCCACCAGGGAGCGTGGAGGGTGGACTGTGTTGGTTTTACGGCAATGGGGAGCTGGTGGAGGAGTATAAAGATACGGGAGCACAGGGAAGGATTAAGGCCAATGGACTGCAGCTCTCTGACAGCTCTCTGCTCTAGAGACAACTTTGATCCAATCCAGTGTATTAAATCTGAGTAGTCAGTATAGATACACACACAGCTCTCTTTTTCAAGGTCTGCTTGTCTTGCTGTCTGCTCATCCTGCACCTATGGGAGGTGTGGGAAGAAGGATAGTTGATAATTTGGAGAGCTCTTCAGTCAGTGGCATTTCCTGCTCCTGATGGTCTCTCTGCCCACTAACCCATCTCAATGAGACTGAGCCCATTACTCCAGATGATTGGCATTTATAATAAATAGAGAGGAGAAAATCCAGAGCCCAGAGAGAAGGTTCAGTATGTTTCTGGATAACAGATGATACCATATACAAATACACAGCTCTCTTTCCCCTCAATTTTGGTCTGTGTTTTGCCTGCTTAACACATTCCTTCTTGCAAGGAGAACATGTTCTGACAATTGAATAGTGAAAGCAATTAGAAACAGAATTAATTGATAAAATTAAAGCCCTACTTTCCTTATGTTTGTCATATGACTACAAATATTGTCACTCCCATTAATATTAATTAATATAATTATCAATGTTTCTAATCCCTACACATTTCGTTGAAAAGTTACTCTTAGCTAAAGAATATAATTGTTAAGTCGTGGAAATGTTAAGTAGCAGCTAAGCAAGTCCAAAGAATTAATAGCAAACTGTAGTTTATCCAGGGATTAGACTTTTAGCAATACATAATCACCTCTTCATGTGTTCATCCACATAAAATACCTTCCATCCCTCACTACACTTCTGCCTACTTGTCCTTGCAGAGCACAGTTTTCAAGAATTGGAAAAAAAAAAGAGAAGACAGTAAGTAAATATTCTTTGCAGTTGCAAAACCTTCTTCAAGGTAAGCCACTGCACTAAGAGTTATGTGCCCCCAGCTGAAAGCAATGTCAAGGTCAATTATCTCACGCTGAAAGCCCTAATGCAAGAGACTTTTGTGATCAGAATAATATATGTAACATTGCAAAGCCTTTGTTTTGGGGTTGAGGAAAGCAATTCCACTCTCTCTAGGCTTCCTGATGCGTTCTCTCAGTTTTGAATGTCACAGATTATTCCAGTCATCTAAAGGACTGCCTTGCCATGCTGCTGCCGTTTGAATGGCTTTTCCTGTGCCTAGGGCACCCGGATGTGGAGCAGAGCCTTCCTTCCCTGCCACCTGCCCAGTTCCTCGACGGACAGTCAGCAATTCCTGCCTGGCAAGAGCATCACAGCAGTCGTTCTACATGGAGTATTAATCAACTCTTCTGGAAAACAGCCAAAGTGCTTTAAAGGCCTTTGTTGTAGGTTGAAGGGGTTTTTTTTGCTGCTAGAAGAGAATAATGTAATCATTTTGCTATTAATTTTTAATTGTATGTTGCTATGCTTTATTACCAATCTATACTGATTTTCCTAAGAGAAATGGGGATGCTGTGCAAGCGGTATCTGTTAGGAACATGTTGGGCCACACTGTAAGAGAAGTGACAGGAAAAAGCTGTTCTTTAAAGTTATTGCAGTCACCTGCTGCTGTCTATTCCTACAAGGTATCACATTAAATACTTATAATATGTATGAGCTTAAGAAGATTCATGGACGAGTGCCACAGTTTTCCCTGTTGTCAGGTGTTTTTCTTTGCTCGTTTTTTTGCGTTTTGTTTCTTTCCTTTTTTTTTAATGGCCACCCTTTGCAAGGAAAAGTTACTTCTGAGAAATCTTTTGCAAGCAAACCAAACTCACTGACACAGATGAAATCAGCAGCAAGAGTAAGAAATACTTACACATGAATTCTTCTTGGAAGACAATCATTATCAAAAATGCTAAGATTCAGCCCACTGATACAGCAGATACTGGCAGGAAAATGATTGTATCACTCCCTTGTATTCTTCATTTCATCTAAGAGAAAGCTGGCCATGAGGGGACAGGAAATCTTTAATCTCCATTTCTTCAAATATCTGGTTCTTATCAACCCACACTGAACATGAGCCACACGAAAACCTTAATGACGTGTCCTCCACTTAATAAAACAAATGCAAACAAAGCACAGACAGTTCTCTAGTGTGAGGTGGATTAATCACAACTAAATATTACTCATTATAATTATTATTATTATGGGAGCAAGTCTGCAAAGCAGTTCTGAAAAGGCAGCATAGCTGAAAATTCAGGAGGAATTCAATTAGACCAAAAAAAAGTATGTAGAAAGTCCACACTTTGCAGGAGTCTAAGGGGCAGGAGGAGGGTTAGAAGGACCCTTCATCTCTTAACTCCAATATCTGAATATTATCCTTTGCCAAGAAAAATCATGGCTTTTTTTCTCTTGAATCCCTAATACTAATTACATATTTTTATAAATACTATTTGTATTACGTAATAAATAGAAGATTTTATTATGTAATATTCTATAATGTATAATCCCTATAAGAAATCACCCTATAATAAATAATCTATACAAATATTTGTCCCTGCTTTTATTTTATAGATAGTAGATAATTGGTAAAAAGTATTAATACACATTTGTATAAAATAATAATAATATTTATCAATAGCTAACGAGCAAATTACTGATTATTAATTATTAATTAACAATTAATATTTTACAACCTATTTATTGATAGGTATATGTATGGAATATTTATTAATATATTTTACCAATTGTTTACTCTCTAGAAAATAAATTTATAAACTTATATCTTAGTTTTAGTAATTACAAACTAGTATTTAATAAAATGTATTATATTTCTTGGCAGATATTGAAGGTTGCCATAATTTTTCAGACATCTGAGAAATTCTGGTGAGAATTTGCAAAGTTTGCACCCAATTCATTTGAATTAGTTTCAAAATAGATAGATGGGTGCTTTTCTTGAAGAAGAATTAGACACATTAATTTTCAACAGAAAATTTCTACCTGATCATTTCCAAACTACAATTTTAGTCCTGGCCTGGTCATCAGTGAAAAACGTGCCTCTGCCTTCTCCAAATCCAGTTCTGCAGGATCTCCCGGACCGGTTCAGGAAACCTGAAACATTCCCAATAGGTCCAGTAAGCACTTTTAGAAATAGTGATTCTTTCCTGAGCTGGGGTCAAGATAGGTCAAGCAAAGGGAAAACCAAAAATGCAGAGAATGAAGCAACATGCCCATAATTCCCCAGCAAATTAGAGATTAAACCTCTTGCACATCAGCCAGTCCTGTTGCTCAGTTAACTGTGGTCTTGTCCCTTTTTAGGTCAGAGAAAGACCCTCTCATCAGTGCCTTCTTTGAGGTGCTGACAGTGCACTGATCCTCCATGCTCCCTGATTTTAGGAAGTGTGTGGAAGGTGTCAAAGTGAACCATATTTTTGCTACTTCCTTCTTTATGGCCAAGAATTCTTTTTTTTTTTTTTAAGCATACTTAACAATACCTTATGAGGCAAATCTAGCTCTCCTGTTGTTGTGAGCACAGGCACAGGGCAGTCTCCTTTGCACTTATCATTCCAGGAATTAGTTTAATCAAAGTATATTATTGCAAAACATAACAGACAGTATATTATTAATTTGGATTATCCTGTTGCTTCACAGTTTTGAAAAAATAAAACAAGAGAAAAAGCTATTGCATTTGCAGTCACCTTTGGTAGGGAGGTTCTGTTCCTCTGCTTGTTTGAGATATTTCTTTCTATCTATTGCACCATCATGTCTCAGTTTCTGAGAGCTATAGATATTTATTCAGTGCCCTTCTATCTTGGCCATCGTAAATAGCTCCCTGATAACAAATCACACTCTCTGAGCATCATTTGCTACCAGAAAGGATCTTCAAGAAGCACATGCTCTGTGACACAGGATATCCCCTGCTTTGTTGTGAATGCCATAAAGAGTTTCACAAAATCAGCTTCCTTCCATTTCGAGGATAAGAATGTATCGTCTTTGTAGTGTTACCACTTCTTACTGCCTGTTTAGGTTTCATACTTAGTCACTGCTCCCTTGCTCTTCAAATGAATGCTGCTACTTAAATACAGAGAATGATATGTGCTCATTGAGAGATTCAAGGATTTCAGCTATCAATAGAGGCTTAATTATCTGCTGGTGGTGCTCAGGTACTCTGTCGATATACGACTCTGTTGTATAAAGCCAGCGTAGAAGAGACCCCTCACAGCTCATCATGCGCTCTGATCCAACAATTTACGAAAAAAAATAAATGTAATGCATAATATTAACTTGCATCTTACTTCCCCCTATGTCATAACCCATCATGTAATGTTCTGTTATTTCATGTCATGTCATGCATAACATGATGCAATGCAATGTCACACTTCAGAAAATATTACTAAGCGAGAACTGATTCTTGTTATCAGTTCAGAATATGAGTCTCTGATCCAAACATATTGTGGCTTCAGCTGATGGGAAGGGATCAAACTGAGAGCTACGATGGGCAAATGCTTTTCCTCTTCAGTTTGGCCAGCAGATGTCCATTTGTCAGGTTTAGGTTGGATAGAAATTTCTCTGTCACAAGCGCTTCCTCTTGTAAAAGAAATAGTAATTTTATGGCAAGCCAAAAGCCAGAAAAAAAGCCCTTAGAAATACATAATAAATGTATATTAGCGAGACAGAAAATTGGAAAATGGCCACCTGCCAGCAGCCACATAAATTTTGGAGGCAGTGCATTTTTCTGCCATTATGCATTATCAGAGGAATTGCAAATATTTATTAAAAGTATTAAAATGGTGAGAATGTTAAATGTTTCCTTCAGTAGTGGAAATTCGCAGTGCCACATAGCAGATAGGATATTCTGATACAATGTTTATTAAAATGACTTCATTTTATTAGACTGTCGTACACAATAAATGTGCAGGTACAGTTAACAAAAGATCTATTGTGGATATGGGAGATTGGTGAGTAACACTTCAAAAAAATAATTTCTTCTGAACTCTATTCATATAAAAAGCATGCTACAGACTTTCATTAACTTCCTCAGAACCAATTATTTTCTGAGCTTATTTTCTTTTTCTGCCACCCCACTGTATTTTTGTTAGTCAATTTGTTTGCTTACGTTTCAATGCTTAACGGGATTAAATGCAGTTTAATTTATATACAGGTAAGTGGAGTGTATACATGTAGCAGGCAACCAAATATTACCATTGTTTTGGGGTTCATTTACAGGTCTAAACATGAATGGATAGAATGTATTGGGACACCAGTATCTTTTCATCCATGAATAAAACATTATTAAAAGATCGGTGGGAGCTCCACAATATTGACTGAGAAGAAATCACATTCCAGTGATTCCAGCACATTTTCTGCTGGAATTAGTTGTGGTGATTTTTGTTCATAAGGTTCTGGTTGCAGCAAGATATGGACACAGTGAACACCAGTGATGTCCCAAAGCCTCACAGGGCAACTTTTCTGGTTGACTTTGCCCCTTCCAGGGGCGTCTGAGCACTGATGGGAGGAGTGGCACAATCCCTACATGAGCAGGGGATTTGAGCAAGTGAAGGGTTTAGGCCTGTGCAAAGTCATTGAATAATCAGCTCTCAGGACAGAGTTAGAAAACAGCTGGATTAGAAGGGATACCTCGAGATAAAGAACGATCACAAGATTTGAGACGAGATTGTTGCTGTTGGAATGGAAACAACACCACTTCTGTGCTCAGCAGTTCCCTGAACCAGCAGTCAAAGGAAGGAGTGAAATAGTGAAAATAGCAAAATGCCTTCACAACTGAAAGTGTCATCTTAGTAGCTTTTAAAAGTCTTTTTTTTTTTTTTTATTACAAGAAATCATCAGAGAAATAAGAAACTAGTATTGTTTAGGGGTTTTGTATGTGAGGGTTCCTCAATTCCTAATAATCCATTAAGTAAGAGGTGTAATTGGAGTCTATGTTGTAGGCAGAGGTGAATAGATCAAAGTTACAAGATCTTAGATCTATGAAGAACCTTATGCAAAACAACAAGCAGACCTGATTCTGAAAGATAAAATTTCAGAAATAAAGAATTGTTCTCTCTGCTTTTATGTGTTGCAGCTTTATTCCTTTCTGACAAACACGGAGTGCTGGCAGGGGGAGTAACTTTCATGAAAAATAACACTGATCCGGACACTTGGGAAGGATTTGTGGAATATCAAATGTGGTGCACGGGATTTAACACAAAATGTGTGTGTTGGACAGGGACCTTGGCCACCTCACAGGTAGGGGCAAATCCTCTGTTGCCTTTGGTGGGGGCAGGTGTGACACCCCCTTCCTCCCTGCTGCAGAAAGCCAGAAACCAGAGCTAAGATTTGCTCTGTCCAAAGCACTCAGATAATTCAGTCTGTGCAAAAAGTGGAGTCAGCACTTCAGGCAAGGCAAACCCATTTGCTTGGCCAACCTTATTTAATATGAAGCATGTTTTATCTTGATTTAGGTGGTTGTTGTTCTTTAATTAAAGAAATTATAGGAGGTCATTCTCATTAGTTGAGAAGAGTCCTCACAGAAGGGGTTTGCACTGATTTAACCTCAGGGTAAGCTGGCACAACTTTTGCATGTAAATAGGATTTAACACTGGACACTTTGTGTATAATCCAGCTCTTCACTTGTGACATTCAAGGAATACTTGGAATACTGACTGGAATAAAAAGACAATGATGATAAGCTGGAGTCTTACCGTGAAATTTGTCAGATGATCTGCAGTGGCAGCCCGGAGCCTCTGCACCAGCGGGGAAGGGACACCACGGGGCTCTCTGCTGGGGGCAGTCCAGGCAGCACTTCCCATCCCTGCATGGTGACATGAGGAGATATTGTACTCAAATCCCATTGCTCAAGTCTGGCCAGATGGAGGACTGGCTGCGGGGTACAGAAATTGGGCAGCAGGAAGGGAAAGCAAGGTGTTTCCCCACCTAGCCGAGGAAGCCGTGCCTTGGGGCTGGAGCGTGGCACAGGCGCGTGGTGGCAGAGGGGCCACCACTGCCACGGAAGGTTTGCTGGGAAAAGGAAAAGGGGAAAAAAACAGCAAAAAAAGCAGTGGCATGAGAAGTGCCCAGTGAATGACGCTGTCTTTAATTGGTACCACCAAGGGCTTTGTGCGGTCAGCACACTTTTCACGTTTGTAATAGAATCCCCAAATTCAACTGATCTGAAGGGCATCTGACTGTTTTACATTAATCACAAGCTATACAGCAGAGACTGAGAGCAAGTGGGCAGATACCCTGGTGGAGTAGCGCTAAGGAGCTCTCATTATAATCACCCTGCCAAATCAAAAGAAAAACCCTAAGGCTCCTAATAAAGGAGACCGCTGGACTAAACAAATTGAACAAGTAGCTAGACATGCATGAGCTTACAACTCCTGGTGTCAATCACATCTTTCCGAGCCCCTGCTTCTGCTCACTGCTGTGAAGCACACGCAGGTGAAATGCAGGCACTGGCTCTATGCACAGGTGAGGTGCCAGCACACACCCCTAGTGCTGGGGAAACAGGTACAGGTGCAGTTTGTAAAGGCACCTTCAAGAAGTCATTATTAAACATTTATCAAACCAATACAGCACTGAGGAAACGGGCAGTGTGGATGGGGACACCACTATGCTCGAGTAGGAGGATATCTGAGCAGGCTTTTCCGTCTTGGTAGGGTGGGATGTCTACTTCTGTAGGTTCCAGTTCAGAAGATATCAAAGAAAGGCCTTGGACCTCACAAATTTGTGTGTCTCTAGGACAGGGAAAAGGTACAATACCCTGGAAGCCCTGTGCACTTCTCACCTTCCTGCACCTGTTGGTGGAAGTTATTATATTCAGCATATTCCCTAATGGAAGGCAAAAACCAAAAAAAAACAAACTAAAAAAGGTGGGTTATTGCTTTCTGAAAAAATGCAGTTGACATTAATGAAAGACCTTCAGAAATGGGAGAAAATTCTAAATTTAGAGGCAAACCTATTGGGTTTTTTGTTTGTTTTTTTTTTTAAAAAAATGATCTAGCTTCCTTTAGCTACCACCCCTTCTCAAAAGCCATCAGGCAGGAAACCAAGATTTTGAGGTACTCCCTCAAAACTAAAAAAAAAAAAAAAAAAAAAGGCACCAAAGAGTAAATATCAGGGAAGAAAAAGAAACAAAAACTGACAAGAAGAAAAAAAAAAAACCAACAAAAAACACAAAACCAAAAAAAACCCCAACCTGACAAGGGTCAGTATTTAGCACAGCAACTGGGGGAAATGAAAAAAGGAAGGTTTCAGTAGGGAACAGATGGACAAGGGATGATGCACTGAGGCTCGGGTGAAGGCATCAAAGGAGAGGTTTTATGGAAAGAAAATTCACATTGAAGAACTGACGGCTAAAACACTGTCAGCTTTTTAAGTATTGGGAAATTTTACCTATCTGCTTCATGACCATTGTCACACACGTCGATAAGTGCTGTGAGGGCACTGGTTGCTGTCCCCCTGAGGTGACATCTCTGTATGAACCTCATCATGGAGGAGGCAGAACTGGGGCTCCTCTTGCAGGTGTCCTGGCGCCTTTCAAACCTGGAAGGTAATATTTTGAGAAATTATTTTTAAATGCAATCCTTACTTTTTGAGTTAATTTATCTTTTCCCTGCTTTTTTTCCCTATTGTTTCTCTCTATGACTTATTTTTAGGGTTTTTTTTCCTCCACACTGTAATAAATCAACATATAAAGGTACTGGATTATTTCCACCTGGAATGTTGGAAGACAAATAGTACAAAAGATCAGTTTGGTCATTTACCATATTGGTTTTAGCATGGTAATACTCCTGGGTTTTTTTTTCATTTCTTATTTCAAAACTGTAAACAAATGCTGCAAGAACAGATCAAATACTCCCTACCTAAGACAGTGCCTTGTGCAATGAAAACATCAAACCTGGTTTTTGAGGACCAAACTGCCCCTGCTTTACTTTTTCGTAGGGAAAACACAGAATTTTGAATTACCCCAAAATTTGAAACTACAGTTTTGCCAAGCAGCAAAACCAGATGCACCCTTAGCCACGTTAAATCACAAACACATACACACATGGAGATGAGGAAAATGCACATTAAATATGAAAAAGTATTCCTTTCAGGCAGAAGATAAACAGCCCTACTACAAATTAGCTCTCGGCCCCGTCAGGTGTGAATCTCTCTTGTCAATACGTACCAAATTCCCTGAGATAGAACCACATGGTCATGAATTTTATTTCTCTCCTGCTTAATTCCTAGTACCACTCTCCCTTGTGGATTTACTCAGGGATGATTTACAGTGGGAAAGGTGACATTAAACACGTCATTGAGCATGCAAAGATGCTGCACTCAAAGCAGCATATGCTTGACTTTGTTAAAAGATGAATGCTGTCAACTCCACAGTGCCCACCAAGATCTGGCCTCCTTTTTCTTCCCAACAAACTTTGAGGAAGATGCAGACATGAGTCTTGACACTGAGAGAAATAAAAGTTAATGTATTCATGACATGATTTCACTTGCAGCCTGATTTAGCAATGTCTTGTCTAGTTTGGATCTGCTGTTGCTTTTCCTAATTTACTCATTGCACAAAGAAAATAAATAAATAAGTGCACTATAGTCTTATTTATCCTTCTTTGGACATTTCTTTACCAGGCAGATGGTCAATTAAGAGCACTAAACAATGACACTGTTTTCTCTGTAAACATTTTTTTTCTAATAGCCTAACAAATGAGAATCTGTGCTGCCATACTGCTGAATACCATCTTGACTTTCTAATTACAAAGAACTGTGTCTTGATAGTAACAATTACAGCTGTAACAATGATGCCGGTACTTGAACAATATAGTTGGAGGCAAAGTGCTTATCGGAATATTCACAAATAAAGGCTTACATTTATGCCAGCGCTGGGGAAGGGAGGTTAAACAGTTGGGGGTGGGGAGGTGTAGGAGAAAGGTTGAAAACATGGGTTTAGTAGCTACAGATGTGAATTTGAATCCAATTACATGAAAGGCAAGGGGCGGGGGGGCAAAGCATGAAAAGATGCTGTTTCCTTCTGTTTGGCTAATCAATAGGTTAAAGGGTTAGTAAAATTAACATGTTAATAACATTCATTCTGCTATTTATATACTGGTCATAGTATTCTCAGAGAATTATGTCTTGTGAGTAATATACATATTATTATGCCTGTTTTCCCCCCCTTTTTTTTTCATCTGAGATTGGTAAAATGGTCAGTATTTTTTCCACCAATGTGTCAGAAATTAGGTTCTCAAGTCTCTAATTTACCCTACCTTCCTCATTTAACTTCTTCAATCCAACTCTTCCAAGGTTTGGGTGGGTTTTTTTCCCTTTTCTTTTTAATGTAAAGTTCCCTCTACCCCAGAGAAAAGGGGCGACGCAGTCCCTGAGCTCAGTACACATCCCCAGCGCTGATGTCCCAGGGGAGCACACTGGCACCAGGGAGCCAAGTCACCAGCACAGTGGGAACAGGTTCTTTGGAGGAGGCTCAGCTCCTTCGTCCTGCTCCTTTGTCCCTCCTCTGCACCTCTGGTGCCACAGGGCCTCCCAGCCCTTGGGACTGCTCTGTGCCCACAGGCAGGATGGCTCTTGCCTCCTCCGCTCCTTCCCTCACCCCCGCTCCCACAGCGCTCCGCCCGCTCTCCGAGCCGTAATTTAGCCCACACTTATTAATCAGTGCACATAATTTGTCTCTAATGCTGTCAATTTAAGATGGCAACCTGACTTTTTTTTTGGAGGGGGCAGGGTCAACAATTTAATGAATCTCGTCTGCATTTTAATTCAGACCTAATAATCTGCCTCTGGCAGTTTTCTTAGAAAAGCACAACGTTTTCCAGGATTTTCTTTCATCAAATCCAGCACAATGGGATGTTTACCTTCCTGCCTTGGATACGCTCAGCCCAGGGTAAGTCACATACAGACCTACCTTAATCAAACTGGGACATGGACTAAATCTACTGATTTGGCCTCTGAAGGGTTTTCCTGGGGAAAAGGAAAAGAGAAGGAAAGAAGGAAAGCAGAAGGAAAGAGAAACTTGGGGCTGTGCAGTCCCCTTTCTGCACAGATTGGTGCAGATTGTAGGCAAAAAACCACTACAGACTTCCATGGTTCGCCGCCCCTCATGGAAAAACTTCACGAATGGTTGGAGCATCCAAGAAGTGCTTTCTTTATTTATTCCTGTGCTTTTCTTTTTGCCCTTCCTACAGTAAAGTCCAGCAGGGAAAAAAATGTACGGAATGGAAAGAGGGGAGCAGAAAATTCAGTCCTCCTGAGGAAGCGGCGCGGATGAGTTTGTCTCACCGCCATGGCAGGAGGCTGGAGCCTGACAGAGCAGCTCAGCGGACTTCCCTGGGTCAAAAGAAATAAAACTCTCCAAACAAGAGGCTCTGGCTGCCCGTGTCAGATGTAAACGGAATAGACTTTGTTATTAGTGGCGATGTGCCTTTGCCCAGGCGAGGGCTGCGCTGACAGGAGCCCCTTTCTGGATTTCAGTCAGCCACTGTCACTTGCTTTGACAACACGGGCAGTTAATGTATTCACGGCGTTCCTGCACACGCATCTGCAATTCCCGGCATATTGTATTGTTTACCCCTGCTCTTTTGTAGTAGTGCGTGTAGTAATTTGCCTTCCAGCAGCAGAAAATTCCTCAGCTTAAAATTTTACCCTCCTTTGGTTTGCCCTTAATAGAAAAACAGCCCTTACTGCAGCCCTACCACCAGCACAGCTACAGAGCTCGGCAGCACCACAAACAGAAAAATAGCATATTTCGCATTCCCATCAGAAGTGTCTTCTATATATTTTTATGCATATCCTTCATCTTTTCTCTGCCACATGTTATTTTTTCCCCTTTAACAGCTGCTTAGCATATTTTATGCCTTCTGGACTGGTTCTAAGCAGCACTGGAAGGGGCATTCCAGCAATGTACCTCAGTACTGACAGTAACAGCAGAGGGGTTTTATGTCCCAAATTCCCTCCTAGTGCTGGTACTCCTGTCTGCCAGCACAAAAAGGTGCTTCTGGGGCAGCTACTGCTTCACAGTCCTACAGCACTTCCAGTCCAGTTGAGTTTTTTGGTGAGGAATTAGCTGTCATTTAACTGATTTACCACTCATATTCATTATTGTCCCCTATTGCAAAACCTGCCAGATTCAGGTGCCTGTCCTCACCACATATTACAAGGCAGCCCCATCTGCCACACCAGAAATATGACTAAGTCTACTCCATCTTCAAACTTAAGCTCCAAGCTGGTAATGAAACGAGACAGAAGACCAAATTCCCATATCCTGAGACACTCCAGGTTAAATGTATCATTTCCTGATACATAAACATCTTTCTCTAGGAACTTAAAACTTAAAAAAAAAAAAAAAAAAAAAAGATAAAATAGTTCTCTTAGTTCAGGCATCTCCCAAACACAGGGGTAAGGTCATTAGAAAGACGCAATGGGAAATGCAGTGAAATTCTCTCATCTCTGTTGCAAGTCTACATTCAATAGACTCGTGTTAATGCCCTTTGCTTTAGCTGCTGTAGTGTCAGAGTGATATAATCCAAGCAGAGTCACCTGAAGTCGTCCATAACACGCTACTTAGTTTAAATTCCTTTGTCTGGCCACAAATGTCCAGTTCTAGCTAAAAGCTTGAAAGTGAGACAAATGGTAAAATAGACACTTCAAGAGAATAAAATTGTGAAGTGCTCAGGTAGCACTGTGGAGAAGGGAGTTTCAATTCAGAGGGCTTTCCAGATGAAACAGACAATTAAACTCTTACTGTAAAGAGATTCCTCCCTCCCCGCTTTTCTTTTTCTTTTTTTTCCCTTTTTTTTTCTTTAAAGCAAGGGGAAAATAATACTGGGAATTTAGAAACATGAATTTTTAAAACCTAATAAGCTACACTAACAATCTACACAATTCCCTTCCGTTAAAATATTCATTTGGAAATACAAGATTTGTGATGAGGGCAGGCTGGGTAAACAGGCCTGAATGCTGCTGGCGCGGGGGGGGGGGGTCTCATGGTACCCCCCAAGGCCAGTGCTATCCTACACCAATCCTTGGCTTAGCCCTGTCTTGGTTCTCCTCCTTGTCCCTCCACATGCTGGAAAATAACAGCCAGTCAATTGCACAGCGCATTTATGAGGCAGGGGATATAAAGTGCCCTTTTATATCTGTGGGGACTGCTGGGCAGAGATAGAGGAGGAGCTGAGCAGTCTGGAGGAATAGAGACCTGGCAATGGGAAGTTCTAAGCCTTCATGGCCTTGCCAGATTTCCCAAGTGCTCCTCTAGAAGAGACCAACTTGCACCTGACAAAAGATTTAGATGTTGATAAAGAGGCATATTCCATGGATTCGTCTTCCTAGGCACCTGCAGCCACACCTTCTATGTTGCTAACCATAGGACCTTGCTGTACTGTTAGTACAAAAGGACAACTAGAAACTCTTTAGAAAAAAAGGGCATTCACATATTTTAATGAAACCTTCAAGAAAAGGGATGAAAAGCTACTCTTCAGTAGTTAGAGAAATAGTTTTAGGCTCTATTTCCTTTCCCTCACGTTCTGACCTCATCCCAGTACCAAATACATTCAAACTGAAGAAACACTTTCCTCCTAGCCTGCTTCATGCCTCATGCTTTTGTCTTGTCTTTTTTATTATAATTCTTTGCAATCTTTTTGACTTAGCTCAGTTCTCTTCTCCCTCTGCTTCCCTTTCCTTATATTTAGTTCTGTGTGACTGGACTCCAACCTTCTCACTCTCACACACAATGCTATCAAAATTAAATCCTTTTGTCTAACTCTCTACTTCGTCATAGGTCTTCAAGCCATGTCTGAAATCCCAAGCCAGTCTTTGTAAAGTCTTAGTTCACCTGAAGGCAAACTTCAGCACGTGGTTTGCTTCAAATAAGTCACTTTTTCTTCCCACCAGTTTGCCATAGGGTTTGCCACAAGATTGCCACATGGAGCTACAGACTAACACAGAATGACCATACAAAAGAAAGGTGCATGTTCCTTTCTTGCAGCACAAAAACACATACTGTATGAAATAAAAAATAATAAAAAGGAGTGGTCTGATTGAGGAGAATCAGTCCTGAAGGAACCTGGTGAAGAAATCAGTGATAAACTGCCTCTGTGTACCAGAAATCCTGCTTTACCAGGGATGAAAAATGCTCAGACCTTCCTGAAAACATCATGGAATTCCAAGTACTAACTAAATGGTGCCTTCCACTTCTGAAGGAGAGGGAGGTGGCAATTTAACAACCATGTACTCCTCATACCTGGGCAAAGGTGCCATATCTCAGTGTGGGCAGCAGAAAGAATGGAACTCACATCATACTGAGTAGACTGAACTAGTCAGCAGGGCTGAAAATAACCATTTCTCACTAGTCTTCCAAACCATTTCTAACTCCCATTTGTTTTTAGCACCCAGATAATATTGTGATCTTTAGGTCCTCAGCAGGCTGGAAGGTGGTGACAGAAGTCTCAGCTGGTATGTACATGACTAACACACTCCAGGATATTCCTTTGGGACAACAAAGATAACAGTGCCCAGGGCAAAACTGTCAGGAGAAAGAGGGAAGGTTTGAATGAGCTTCAAGAAGAAAGCTCTATTCTGAACTCACCAATCATGAAGTACTCATGCAAGAATTACTTTTTTTCTCTGAAAAATGAACTTTTCTTGCAATAGCTGGAGGTGACATCATCACCACTGGTGGTCTTGCCACTATTAATAATAAGCTCAGATAAATATATATAGAATAGGAGGAAGTTGTCAGGGGAGAAGACAAAGATGAGGCCATTGACTCACCGAGTAAAAGTGGAGTAAACAGAAGAGGAAAAGTGGAGAAGGACTATGGGATTTGGACACTCCCTCCCTTCCTATTCCCAGTGCCAAGGTACGGTATGACCAGTAAGATATGTACCAAAGATGAGGATAATAGCTGTGATTAAGCAGCCTAACTGCCCTGAGCTGCAGCAGTGTTCCCCTTTGCCTGTCTCTCCCCAGAGACAATGCCAGAAGCAGGGATTTAGAGGGAGTCAGCAGTGCAAACCTCAGTGGAGGACTGAGAGGGGTAATGACCCCTAATCAGGAATAACCAGCACAGGGCAGCGAGCTACAGCCCTCAGTGCAGAAAGGACCCCTGACACACAGTACTTGAAGGAGTTGAATTTAGGGAGCTGCCCACAAAAAGCCTGTAACACGTGGGAGTGGAGCCAGTGTCCAGATGAAAGACTTGTCTGCAGAACAGCCCGAGCCACTGGGAGGGATGCTCCTGAGAAAAGGGATGGTCAAACGCACACCCCAGAGCTGGGTGTGAACGGCCAGTTCTGATTCGAGCCCTTTTGATGAAGTGGGGAAGTGGAAACACTTCAAAGGCACAGTTTGCAACAATAAGTCATGACTACTGCCCTGAAAATAACAATTTTGAGGCGTGGGCTAAGTCCCACTTGATAGTGAGGCACTAGGAGAAGGAGTGGCCAAACGCAGAGGTGTCTTTCCTACCCTGTGAATTTGTCAGGGTGCCTCGACCCCCTCCTGCTCGTGTTCTGCAATGCAGCGAAAGCCGGGCACTTTGTAAAATTACAACGTTGCAGAAGCTCTAGGTGCAAATGCAGCATGTGCAAAAGCCTTTTTATTCAAACTGTGCTACTTAACGAAGTGGTTTGCGAAACCATTTTCGAGCCTTCAGCAATTTTCCCTGCTTGAAAAAATCATTTTAGCATCTTCTTCATGGGTTGTTCATAGACTTTAAGCCTCCAAGTTCACTCTGTGGTGTCACCTGAAAGGGCACTGCGGGCTGTGGATCACGAGTACAGCAGACCTGGGAAGTTCATTTCACCTATTGTTTCAGCCCCAGTACTTAATTCTGGGAGGAGGTGATTTTGCATCAGAATGAGACACACTAGGTACAAACCAGAGATTACTTTTCAGAGGAGTTAATCTTCCTATCCATTATCTAGAGTAATTCAAAAAGCACAAAAAAATTGAACTGTTCTTGAAGAAAGAATTCATGTTCAGGTAATTACAAATAACAGACACATCTGGTTATCTTAATTGTTTGGGAATGTCTTAATTATCTAAGAATGTTTTCATAAGGACTGGGACACAGTAAAACTTTCTCATGGCAGATTGCATTCACTGATGAGAGGAAATTCAGCCGAGCTAACACACTGAAGCGTGCTTAGACCCACAGAGCACTTTCAGTCCCCTTGCCAATGGGCTTTATTTGCCTCTAAAGAACAACGGACTATGAAGTGAGAAATGGGAAAGTCCCACTTAGGCAGCAGCAGCCCCTTTCCCTGAGAGCTGCAGCTTTTCCAGCACTCCTGTGGAAATGAAGGTGGTTTTGTGTACTGATGGTTCAGCCAGAAAAATGACAGCAGTGATTTTATAGATATCTGCCCCAAAGAGAGGTGAGCCCAGCAAAGGCCCTTGTCCTGCTGGAGGGCAATGTGGCTGTTTTGTGGCTGGTGAGTGGCATCCCTTCCCTCACAAATATTTGAAGTGTCTCTTGCCTGAGGGGGCTCATTGCACAGCTCAGGAGTTCCTGCAAAGCTGAATTCACCTGCACAGGGTGGTGGCTGCTTATCAGGGACACAGAGACAAACCCCAGGGAGAGGGACCTTTCAAATGCATCAGGCAGACTATTGCCCCAGTGCTGCATGTCATTTCATCACACAGACTACAAAAATCAGCAGCTGGCTATTGGGAGTTTCTTCCCTCACCTCTTAAGCCTCCTAAGAGGTGGTAGGGAAGGGACAGAGGGGAATTCTGCACTTATGCCAGGGTGCCTGTACCCCAGTGAGAGGGTTTCTCACACGTTTCTGTCCCATAGCTCATCCCGCTCTTCCACCAGGGCCACAGTCACCTGGCTCTGGTCTTTTCTGCTTAGGGCTGAAGAACCTCTTAGCTCTCAGCTTGCTTCTGCATGTAGCCTTAACTAGCACCTTTGCATGGCAGACATGATTGGGGTGAAATCCTCTAAGTGGAGCGAATGTACGCCTGTGGCTAATCAAACCAGCAAGGAGGGGTGTTGCTGAGGCTCCACACAAGTCCAAATCAATATTATTTATCTGGCTGAACGTGTAAGCTGGCCACGTCCCCTCCACCTAATGCCCACTCCCATCCCCTCCACCCTGTGGGTACCAGCAGGAGGGAACCTGATGTATGCTGGTAATTATCTGCTGCTGAAAAGAAGAGCTATTTCTCTTATTTTTGTAATGCAGATCAATGCACATGTCAGTACTGAAAAGCTGTGTCATTTAGGATGGAGCATTAACTGCTAGGGATGGATTTCGAAGCTCCCCACTTGTGGGTGGAATATTTTCTGGAGGAGTTGAGCCTTTTGAATGCTGCATTTCATTTATCCCACTACCTCTTTAAGAGTAGTCGGTGGAGGGTGTTTGAGAAAGTGACAGTTTGTCATCTTCCCCAGCGAACGGGAGCTGGGGACAAAGTGGCAGCAGGGAAAGCAGCAAACTGGCACAGGAAGGTGAGTGGGGGACATGGGCAGCTTTGCTGGGGGAAGGCAACAGCCCAGCAGTGGGGCTGCAAGGGAGCAAGGTCCAGAGGATGGAGGGATAATCATGTGGGAGAGAAGGAAGGTGTTCCTGTGAGTGCAAAAACGGTAAAGCACCCAGGGAAAGAACAGAAGAAAGGCTCGAAAAAGGGCAAAAGCTGGATGCTTCACTAAGAGGGGTGCAAATCTGGAAATCAACATGCACATACAGACACCCACACAATCCCCTCCTGTCAAAATTCCTACCTAGGAGCTGTGCTAGCATGGACTATCCAAAAAGGAGCCATCTGATTTGCAGTGCGAGGGAAGAGTTTTCCAAGTTTCTTTCTGTTCTGCAGAGGAACGAAACAGAAACTTCTCCAGATACTTGCTAAGAACGAGAGACAGCAAACACCCTTACTGGCTGTCAAGCCCAGGTAAAGAGAAGCACATAATGGTCACAGCTGTGGTTCACTATGGTCTTTCACCAAGAAAAACCTCAAAATCTGTCAAAAGGGAAGCTATCAGTTTACAGTTATGTAAATTACAAACTCCAGTCTTCTAACTGGGAATTTTTATTAACTCTCTTTTACACCTCCAGGATAACCTGGTCACCATCAAACTGGAAAGACGCACGGTCCCCGTAAAACAAAGATTCTGGCAAAGCAGTTACTCAAGTGCTGCTGCAGTGCTGCTGTTCTGCACCCAAAATAATTACCTGCTGCTTTAACAAACGTGCATTTCCCTGCTCAGGCTGCACCTTCCCCTCAGCCACACAGGTGTACACAGCCCACAGCGAGGGTGTTGACAAACCTGAGACACACTAAGCATTAATAAAATGTGACCCATACTTTTCCTTACTTGCTATTTGCCATTGTTAAAACAGGCATTTGCCTTACTTTGCAGCTATGATTTTTAGAGCATATGCTTACTATGTACGGCTCCTCTTTGAAAGTTCTGTTACTCCTTGGAATTGCTCAAAAATGTCAATATTCTTTTGAGTACTTGATATTTACAGTTTGATATTTAAAGTGTGCAATTTGTTATCTAAATTGCATAGCACACATTCAGTTTCCCGACTGAATGACCTAACTTTTATGAACCTTTCCAGCTTTCACAGGAAAAGGTTTTGTTTAGACACGAAACACCTTTCCATGATTAGACAAATATCAGCTACCTCGGAAAAGCATTGCAAAAAGGGTTATGAACAAAGAGAAATAGAAATTATATTTAGAACTCCACAGAGATGCAAATAGTTATTCCTTCCTTCACCTACAGCCCGCACGTAGTGCCCAGATTGTTTTTCTTTTTTACTGATGTTGATTTTCTTTTCATACTCAGAAAAGAAGACACATGGCTAGTTTGAAAGCTGATCAGATCCCTCGTTCATTTGAAAAGCTTATTTCTAAATAGTACTTGCAAATATGTGATGAGCATAAATTTGGAAACTGCTGAAAAACTAGTTCTGTGTGTCATAACACAGGGTGTTGGGTTTTTGATGTGGGACTGAAGTATGCTGAAAAGCCAAAGTCCTACCAAAAACCCACTCCCTGATGACCAGCCAAAGGAGGATTGGAGAAGCAGCATTATTTCTGGACACATTCCATGTCCCTTTTCACTGGAGCAGACAAGTACATATGACCTCTTTGCAATGATTCAGGGTTTCAAAGCTGTCTCCTTAAGCCTCTTGATCACCACTTGTCCCTCCCCATTGACAAGCTAAGCACTTACAAGTTTTGAAGCCTCCTTGGCTCACTTTTAAATTTTCCTTTCCACATCTTATGCCAGCAGTTACCCAGAGGGAGAAAAAAAACCTCACCATATCCATTCTTCAAAAAGTCTAACTTTCACTCTGCTAGTTCTAATCCATTATCTAGGCCCACTAATGTGTACTACATCATCAGAGAAGCAATGCTCTGATGATGTAGTACAGCCCATGTACATGTACATCATCAGAGTTATATCCTTCTGATCTGCCTGTGGGTTTAATAAGCATTCCAGATGGCTTGCTATGCCTGAAGCAAGAATGGATAATCACACAGCTCTACCCTCAAAACAATAATAAAATAAGGACACAGTAGCACAGGGGCTCGTGCCTGCCAAAAACACTCAATAGACTGTATAATACAATAGTCCAACGTGATCGGTGAGGCACATTTATACCCTCGCTGTTTTCAGGTGAACGGGACCTGGTTTTAAATAAAACAGAGGTTACAAATATGTGGTGCTACTGTTGTTATATACTGTGGTGCAGCTGCGGTGCCTGAGCCGGGAGAAGGAGCAGGGGCCCCACTGGTGGGTCCAGAGCTGCACCCCCATATCTCACCCACAACGAGACACGGCCCTGTGTTGGCAGGAGGAGGGCGGCCAGAGCTGAGGAACGGCACAATGTTCCTCCAGAGCCAAACAGGACCTGCATATCTAATCTGTTATCTATTGGATCTGCAGGGTATCCATCAGCCCAGCTTTCAGCCATCAGGTACAGCAGCAGTGTCACGAAGCCTTTCCTACCCAAGTAAAATTATTCCTTGGTGGGGCTGCTTACGGCACACAACCCGAGCGGCGCACGCCTGGCTGTCAGTGTGGCTGGTGCTGCGGCAGCCGCTGCTGCCACAGCACAGTTGCTCCAAAAATGGTGTTTTCCACTCAGAAATTATTACCCCTTTCCTTTCACGTTGCTGTGTCACAACCAGGCAAGGCATGCAGTGCTATCCATCAATCCCAGGGATTTGCAGAATAAGTATCTTTGTGTTATATAAGTACCTATAACTTCAAAGTGGTTGGTGGGTAGGGGTGTTGTTTGTGTTTTGGGGTTTTTGAGAAGGAATAAAGCTTCATGGTGAAAAAAGAAAGAAGTTCAGAGGTGAAGGCTCTGTTCTCTCCCTCCTTTGAATAAGTGAGAACTGGAGGAAGGAGAAGCAAAGCAGCTCTCTGATTAGTCCCCAAGAGTGCCTTCTCCAGCAATCCAATATGCAGGATAACATACAGGCATGGTGAACACGTACCCCATTCCCAAGCGGGGAGCAAACCCTCAGAGCTGCTGAAAGATGAGTTCAGGGGTAACCTCGAAATCTAGAGAAATTTTGACATGAACTCTAACAGGGATGAGATTTCCATCGAGGGCTGCAGAGAAAGACCAGATACCCAGATAGGCACAAGTGTATCCGTCTCCGTAGGAGGAAAAGGTAAATCATCCCAACTCTCAGCAGATTTAACTCGGAGAAGAGCAGCTCGTTGACGTCAACCATTTAGTGTGCTGATGGATAATTTTTTCCCTGGCCAAGCAAGTGGGTTCTACTTTAGTTTTAACATTAAACGCTATTAAATGAAATGAATACAGCATGTTTCCATCGTGCTTGTTGCTGGAGCTGCTGTGACAGCTAAGAAGCTGCTGGGCATGATGTGTCAAGAAAATGTACCAGGAGAAAAGTACATGGAGCTACTGTCAAAAATACAAGCGGGATTGTGAACAGCATATCGGCTTCAGATGCCGGTGAAATTATTTTTTAATTGCATCTGCACACTCAGGCAGATCTTTAAGGGTTAACTGCACACAATGTAATGAATTCAATAATGTTGAGTTAAAAAAGGTCTAATTAGCAAGTAACCACTTTATTATGAAAGGAAATGGTAATGAATTTAGTAGCTCAAAATCATTAACAATATTTAGTTTGCTGGTACTTGTTCTCTATTATCCTCATTAATATGAACATTTAATATGTTTTAAAATGGATTTGTAATACTTTCTGTACCATGAGGTTACACTGACAAAAAGAGTGTAATTATTCTGTTAATTGTAATCTCTGTCTGTTTGTGCCCCAAATAGTAGCATATTTATGTGTTAATAAAAAAAGTTAAGAGTAATTAAGGGCGGGAAATTTAAAAATGTAATTAAACAAAAACTCTTAACTTGCAGGCTGAATCGCTCTGAGGAAAAAGTTTTGGAAGTGAGATGTCTGAAAAACAAGTTTCTCTGACTGAGATCTTTTCTCGTTAAAAAAGAAGAAAGGAAGAAGGAAACAGAAGCATTAGTGTTCTTTACTGACAAAGAATATTGAAACAGCCCTTGCCTGGGTTGGAAGAAGCTCAGGACTCCATCTTCTGGGACATCTGCTTGTGAGCAGAGTGGTGTGGGAGCCCAGTGAACTGGCTGCCCATAAGACACCCAGGAAACATAATTCTTCCCCAGAATATCTTATCAATCCTCACTGATCATCTAACTCTCCCCAGATCTCCCGTCCCTCTGCTTCACAGTATAAACATCTTCATTCATTGCCCCAAACCTTTTATTTTTGCTAGACCTGTCTCTAGTGAGCAGCATTCTTGTTTATAAATCCTGCATTAGCCAGAGCAAATCCTGACAAATTTTGTGCTACACTGAAGGTCAATTTCTCCTGAATCCATGGGGAATTACTGCACCACTATTACTCTTTTTTTTTTTCACCCACCTCTTCCCTACCCATCAGTTTTTAGTGGCTGATTATTACCAATCAGGACCCTCCTCAAAATCCTTCCCATGAAAATGAAATCAGCACTCAACCTTCCTCGATACCAGAAACTTTCAGAGCTGTTTGCTCCGTTTACAGCACCATCTCCTCACTGGAAACAGCTGTTCCCGTGACTCACCCAGGCACTGGTGGGCAGAGCACCAGGAAGGATGGGAGGGCAGCAACCATCGGGTGCTCCGTAAGTGGGTGATCCACCCCTCCCCATGGCACTCTGGGACTCCCCACACAGCTCAACACAGCAATTCCCACCCTGGCAATTGACTTAATAGGCTAATTCAAGAAACTGAGGATAATGCCAGCAATCAGGGAGATATCAGCATTATTCCTCTGAAATATTCCAGGTCAAATCTCTTTGTTTCATCTTGCACAATTTGTGGCACGTGGAGGAGGTGGGAGCAAGGTCCACAGACATACAGGCACATGGATCAGCCAACTAAGGACGCCTTTATTTGTCTGTGTGTCCATGTCACCATTGGTGCTCTGGGACAAGTGTCCTGGCCAAGAACCCCCATCCCATCCACATGAGCAGCCAGCCCACAATAGACCATTCTGCGATTAATTATTTTTTTTTTCTAAGGAAAGGAACTAAAAAAAGTGGTGAAATTAAAGTGAAACATCTCATTTACCCACAAATGACATATTTCAACTTTCCATTTTATAGGAAAAAAAAAAGTTGTGAAAGATTCTTTTTTTTAAAACTTATTACAATTTCCAATTTTTTTTTTTTTTGAATTGCCAGTGAAGAGAAAAATATGTGATTTGCAGAGCTCTAAAAATAACGAGTTAAAACAGTTTCTGCCTCTCTGAGGAGGCCTCTTAGTCCTATAATTTCTGCAGATTTTGCCTTTCAGGATGGGTATTTTAAAGAATGATATAATGTCATTTCTATAAGTATCGTCTCATAATCTGCTGCCACTGTTGGAAATATAAGTTTAGAGACAGCTTGAGCAGAAGAAATACCAGCTCACCCAGCTACACTAAAAAAAATAAAGTATTTTAAGAAGAGGGGCAGGATGTATATTGCGAAGGTGAGCAAACAGTGCCAAACATTTTCGAGAATCTTTCTTTTGATTTCTCTCTCTGGCTACATTTGCAGCCCTTTTGTGTTTGTCTACTGCAGACAGTTCAGCAATGACTATTGTGGGGGTGTTCACTTCTAGAGAGAAAATTTTAGAAAGGATGCTCACATTTGGGTTGGAAGAGTGTGTACAGTGTTGTCATTCTGAAAATAAACAATACCAAGTGTCCAGCTGGAACAAAGCAGTGTTGCTCAAATTGTAGATATTTACCTTCGACCAGCCTAAACCCAACAAACTAAAATATATTACAATTATTAAAAATTCAATTTACTATTAACACTTCAAGCTGCTCAAGTAAAAAAAGAAGAAGTCTCTGTCTAATCCATTTGATCTATCACATTTTTCATTTTTCACTGAATGTAATCATTTTTGCTCAGCAGGGACCTCTCTGGCCGCCATGCCCAGGACTCACTCTGGGTCCAGGGATGCAGGAGAAGGGGTGGAAGGGGAAGGTGGGGAGTGGGGTCTTGCTGCCAGAGGGGATTTTGCCACGGTGCTCCAAGGAAAACCACCACTTCCTCCTGCATGGCCAGCAGAGCGGATGTGCTCCCTCAAGATTAGCCCCTGTTTATCAAACACCAAGACAGCAGCAAACATTTGTGGGTTGCAAGGAAAGAGGAAGGAGGCAAATGCCAGATGGAGAGGAAAAGGAGGCTAAAAAAAATGCTGTTGTGCTGGGAAATGGAAGGAAGCAGGTAGGAGGAAAATGGGGTGAACAGGCACATTATATTTCATGTACCATTTGCACTGTTTCAAAAACACTCGCACCCTGACTGTCAACTGCCATGAGCCAAGGGTGAATCCATGCAAGAGAACAGTGGGATTATTTTGGTTTGCAGGCCACTACCAGGCTTAGTGGCGGCCCTAACAGAGAGCCTTTCAGGCTTCGGGAGCTGGCAGCACAGAACAGACCAGTCATCTGGAGCCATGTAATTTTGTAATTCAACCTTGTAATAAACCTTGCCCCAGATTTGTGAGACTTCCAGGAAACAGCCTTAAAGATCTTGCTTTGGAAAGCTGCACTGCCCTTCCTGGTTTCCTTTCATGCTCATCATGACAAGAGCTGATCATGTGCGAAAGATTCAGGAATTATTGGGGGAAACTGGACCTTAAGTTCAGTTGGAAAATGGGAGTTTTGTTCTTGGTAATAGTGAAAACAGATGCAACTACAGCCAGAATGTCTCCCTCTTTCCACAAAGGAAAAATGGCAGTGAAAGCTAGAAAAAAAAAAAAGGAAAGAAAAAATAGGTTTCTCTTAGTGCCAGCAAGCCCCTGTTCTCTTCTGCAAAACAAACAAGAAAGGATATAATATTTCTTCTCTGTGTGCAGGCTTTATTGACTAAGATGTAGGTTTGTGTTATGCTCAACCTTTGCACAGTGAAATTATGACAAGAACAGTGTTTCTCCCTGATGGGCAGTGCTGGTTCCCAGAGAGGGCTACTATCCTGCTTCCTTCAGGAGAGCTGGGACTCCTTAATCCTTGCAATTGCTTTCCTTATCGTATCCTAAAGAAGAATCACATAGAGAGATGAACCTTTCCCCAAGGAGACATAAGACTATCTCCTCATGGAATTGTAAGAGAACATTTATTGCACAATGGGTGACCCTAACAGAAAGAATCTTTCTGCTTTGGGAACCACAGTGAAGAATTTGTCATTTGCAGTTAATCTTCCTAAAGGAAGGTTGATTCTTTTAGGTCTATTCCTTAGATGAGAGCTAATTGGAAAACAAACATCTCCTCCCCAGCTTGGGATGCCTCTTAAGCATGCAGATCCTGATATCCCAAATGGCTGCTTTTTAGGGATACCTGATCATGTTCATCCTTTAAAGTGGGACTCACACAATTCCCAGCCAGGACAGTCCCAGCATTCAGTGGTTTTTTAGCATAGCGAAGTCTCTCTCTACGTATTTCCACGCAAACAGTTGTTGTAGATGAGGACAGAAGAACCCTCATCTCCACATCATCAGGAGACTCGTCATCAGCACCTATCTGAGATCTCAACACTCTGCTCATTTTGTGGCTCACAGACTTGGGTTACTCACTGATCTCTGGCTGTGTGAAGAAAATCCTAGAATTTTCTGGCTCCCACTCTAGCTCCTACTCTAGCCTTCACTGAAGCAGATTTCCCACTATAAATTCAAGTGATCCATCATCTGAACTCTTATATGAGCATTTTTACTTCCTTCTTATCCTTTAAGTCATAACTACCTAAGCTAGATGTAAATGACAAAGGTTTTGGTAGATTTTGAAAGAACACCGAAAGATTCCACTCCCCCCAATAATATCTTGTAAACAAAAAACACTCAATCTAGACTTGCTTAAGGCTCAGATGTACATTTAACACCCTACAGCATGAAGCAGAGAAACAATGCAACTGTGCATTTGGCAGTGCACCACTGTAATAATTTCCAGGGTAAATGGACTGGCAATTTTAGCCACATGGATAATATCCAGGCCAAGGTGGCTGAATTCAGCCAGGCCTGCATCTGACTGAAGAGATCTGCCATACGTCAAAAGACACAAAGATGCACATTATTCCTGACTGCACCCATGACATATGCTAGACTCCATCCCTTTGGGTTATCAAAGCTAATTGTGAGCCACCAAAAATATAGTGACATTGCAGGGGGTTTGCATGGTGCTGTGATTTATTTTGCTAAAAAGGAACCCACAAAAAATTTGAGGAAGAAAAACAAAGGTGGTAAAGTTGTCCAAAGCAATCAATCCAATTCTATTCATGTCTAATCTTTCTTTGCACGCTGATCATTACTAACTTTGTCCCTTTCTGGGCATCCAGCAGGGTCTTTTCAGCCGTGTTGTCATCTTATGTGTAAGCCAGGAGAAGGTGGGAACACCCAAAGAAAATTATCCTCTTGGAAAGGCTGTAACAGCACTGTAATAGCTCTGCTCATGGCAAATCAGACCTTCCGTTCCAGACGCCTCCCCAGGCAACCGCACTGCCAAAGAAATATCTCATATCCCTGCCTTTTTTGGGGCTGAGACAAGAACTGTTGCTTCAAACAGTCTATGCTTTTGGTCCTTGCACACTGTGGGCAAGGGCTGTACCTCCCTGAGATAACACAAGGATGGGGTGGTCCCCAGACTCACAGGTTTGTCTCGTGTATTAAAAACATCTTTTAAAACCTCCTCTTTACAAGACAGTACCATTAAACTACTGATGCATATCAAAAGGAGTGCAACTCCAGAGGGAAATTCAGTGCTTCCAGGCTCTCTGGGAGAAGGCAGCTGCCTTCTCATCCCTACCTCACTGCATGGAAAATTTACCCCAGAGGAAGTACAATGTGCACGTCCTTCTGCTGCCTGCTAGTGAAAGCTCTTGGAAATGCCGTGGTCCCACCACTCCCCACCAAAGCACGTCCTATCAAGTTTAATAGGCCGTTGCCATCTTCCTGCTGCCTCCTTCAGTTCCCGGGGGAACCCACCAGTGACTCACTTTCCAGAAAGTCTATGGAAAGCTTTTCTCACTGTTTCCATAATTCCAGAGGCTTTTAAAAGAATTTCTCCAAAGCCCTAATGCATTCCTTTACCTTCCACAGCGTGGATTGTGTAGGTCCTCTCCACAAAGCCCAGCAGGCAGGGGTTGTGCTCCTGGCTCCTCCACCAACAACCCTGGCTGCATCCTCAATCCAAGTTTTAAACTCTTTGCATACACTTGTTATTTTTGCAGGGTGTGGGAATGGACCTGGCTGGTGGCATTAGCCTGCATTTTTCTTTGAAGAGGTCCATATTAACAGATCAAAATACTGCTGTTTTTTTTAAAATATCTTTAAATATGTATTTTTATAGTAAATAGAGGACACTGATCCAAGTCTTCAACAGTCAGTGAAATGAGGCCCTTTTTAAAGATGAATTTGGTGCTATGACCTTGAATCACTCTCTATACACAGAGGAAAAATTGTGAATCTGTCACATAACAACTTTTATGTCTTATATTAGTCCTGTATGGTATTGCCATATACATCTCTATAAATGTAATACAATACCATACATATACATGAAATCCACAAAGGCATCCCAAACACTCCTGGGTCATTTCCACATTCCTATACATGGAGCAGGAATTTCAGCGCTCTCTTGGTGCAATCCACAACAGCCCATACCATAATATATTTTTTGTTGGTAGCCTCCTAAAAATCCCAATCTGCATTTATAAGAGCAACTGTAACCTGTCGCTTATGCCTTTGGAGTGGAAGGAAAATCTTGGCTTGTCCCATGCAGTACTTTACCTGGCATTTGGGTGGTCTCAGGCCAAGACTGTACAGAAAAGGTTACAGAAAGCACCCCATTTAATCACATATGCAGTGTTTTTCTTGAATCACAGGCACTGGAAATTTCTTCTCTGATTACCATCAGTCTAGGCTGAACACACACCAAAAAAGACTGAGGAAAATATTTTTGGGGGAGACTGCAATGCATCCCCTCACAATTTTGACTTTTTAGGACGCTCCTGACTACGTCTGGCTGTTTGGTTTTCCATCAGGAAGCGTGGGAAAGCGGACGGCTCACGTGATTTGAACACCTCCTGTGTTTCAGTTTTCTCCTTCTTCTCTGCTCTCATCTCTTGGGGTTTTGATCCACAGAAATCTTTGGAAGGTTTATTTTTTCTACCTACAGAAGCTTTACCCATTAATGAAGGGCTCATCTAGTGAGTTGACATCATCATGTTTCCATAACCTACTATTCCCTGAATCACCCTGGTCTTCAGTAGGGATTTTTTTTTTTTTCATGATAAAGCCAGTACTTAGATGAACATGCTACCTGTGATAATAAATTAGTTCTATTTAAAGTTTCTGATTAAGTTTGGATTAGCATCAGAACAGGTTTTTTAACTGTTACTTTCAAATGCAGTGCGAGAATAACTTCTGAAGAGATGGAAGCATAAAAAGTGTCCCTCATTTATATCTACACCACCCCTGCAAGGGGAAATGTCTACAGACACCTCTACTTGGATGGCTGGAGACAGTCTCTATAAGGGCATATTTTAAACATCTCCCAGGGCAGTATCTGTTCTAATGAAGAGCAACAAGACTCTTTTATTTCCTAACGTGGTGCGCTGTTTTATCCAGTTTCCATGTACTGGGTCCTCTCTGTGCAGACACAATCCTGGCAGACCTGCCCAAGAAACACTCTGTGTCCCAGAAATGGAGGTTTGTAGAAAAGAACCATGCAAAAACCCCCTCCAAAGAAACAACTGTGGAAGACCACAACTCTCAGCGTCCTGCTAACTTTCAGCCACTAAAACATTCTGCTAGAAAGCGCAGAGACAGTGCAAACACACATATCTTAATTTTCTCATTTTAAACCCAGCCAGAATTAGCATGCTGCCAGTGTCCAAAGGTGCAGACCCTGTTGCTCTAAACGTCCTAAAGTTGTATTGCTCTGGGAAAGGACAGGAACCATAAAAAGCCTGAGCTGGGAGGCAGCTTTTATGCCCATGTTCAGGCCGCTAGTAAGTTGTCCCACGAAATGTAATGAGACCTCCTGCTCAGCCAGGGCTCTGATTTCCATAGCCTGTGCCTGCAGCACTCCTGTATTTTATAAGCCATATTAACTCACCTCTTGCACCGGGAGGCTGGGGCAGTGGCACACTGTCTAATAATGGAACATATTTGTTAATACTAATAGACATTTGTAAAACTACCACATGCCTTCAGCCTTCAAGTCAAAGCACAGGATGCTTGCTAAGGTTGTGAAATATATGATGTAAAACTTGGGATGTTTTGGTTACAACATATCTCATTTATTTTTACTGTCATCACCCTCCCTGGTATATAATACCTGCTGCATGCAGAGTGAAATATTGCAGATGTTTTCAAAATAATTCTGGGCTGGTGGAGAAACCAAAAGGTCTCTTGTGCATAAGGTCTGGTTATTTTCAATTCAAAACAACTAGGTAACAAAGTTTCTGTGTGCTGGTATTTTGAAAGGTCTGGATTTCTCTGAGCTGACTCATACTTGCACTGCCCACCCAAAAACTCACCTCTGAGAACTCAGAGAGAGACTCAATCGCCATTTTGATACCCTCAGGATTCAAGAATGAAGAGTAAAAAGATAAAACTAGTTTTAACTATTCATTAGTTTTTGGTACTTCAGATAATTTGTGCAATGGCTTCAGGGGTTTAATTGAATCACTTTTCCCACCTTGTCTTAATTTTAATTATGCAGCAATCATTTTTACCAACCTGTGCAAAGGAGCCATATGAAAATGTGACATATGACAATATACATTTACCTAAGCTCTAGGACTACTCTGACCTACAGGCAATTAGCTACTGCCTCCAGCACTCAAACGACCAATTAAAGAGTTAACAAAATGCCCTCCAAATCACCTACATGTTCAGGTTTTTGGACTGCCATGAACATTATACTTCAACTGATATAATTTTTGACTGACTGATTTACTAAGTCTGCATCGGCTAAAATTCTAGAGCCATGCCTGTAAAACCAAGGAATCAGGTTTTATGAGGTGCTTTCATTGTCATTAAAGATGATCCCACCTTAGCCCTTTCCCTAACAAGACAATCTTGCAGCAGTCATTACAAAATGTGATCCCAGCTTGTCATCAGGGAAAAAATGGCTTGCTAGGTCAATGAGGACTGCACTAAGTTCATCTCAAGGATGTAAGACATCCGTCTGAATGGCTACCAGCCAAGACCAAAAAAATTAAAGAGACACAAAGGACCGTTTTTTTCAAGACCTGGCTCCCAAAGTTTTACAGGTAGCCAATTCCACAAATCCAGAGAGATTAAATCAGTAGTCACAAATGGATGCCTTTACATGTCTTCATGATTTACAGTGTACTAGTGAGCATTTCACTGCAGCAAACAGATCATTGACAGCCAGAACCGCACAACAGAAATGACCCCAACATGGACAATTGCAAAGAAAAATCTATTCATATGTGTTCTTGCATGGGAATAAGAGAGATCCAGGATACTGCTAATTATACCAGCCGAGGGAGAAGTGAAGGGTGGTAATCTGCCCAGGAAATCCCGAGTTCCAGTCCTTCCTCCAACAATAACTCAAGTTGTGGTTTTGTAATCTCCTTTCCTCCTTTCGTCAGCTGGCAACGGGGTTTAACAATAGCCCCTGACATATATTTTATGTGGTGCCACAGGGACTGATATTATGAAAGTGTTTCAAAACCAACCAATTGTCTGTGTGGCCCACCAGAATCTCATGTGTTGGGTATTCTGTCACAATTCAGAAAAGTTCTGCCTTCTATGAGCAATGTGGTTTCACGATGGTATCTCACAAGTAGAGATGATTTACAAATCCACCATCATGATTCCATGCACAGAAATCCTGACTCTGCAATGAAAAATGCTGATATAAGAGACTGGTACAGACCTGAGGCTTGCATGCTGGTTCTCAGGTGATCTGATGCTGTTTCGCTGAAGCTGACTGACATCACCGTCTTAATTCTTGGAAGAAGTGTTTCTGGACTGGAACAGAAAGAGAAGAGTATTACTGGTGTGCCTACTCTGGTCTCAAACACCCCAGTTCTGCCCAGATGTATACAGGTGAAAGCCCCACTAGCTTTGCAGGGCCTGGGAGATGCTGCTTTTCTGAACCTGAAAGCACACTGAAAAGCCAGCCCAAAAGCCAGCCCAATCTTTTGGATGCCATCAGAAACTGAAGACAGAGCTAAACAATCCAGAATGGAATTTCTTTTCCACCCTCTGCACTTTCATTACTAAGACAAGGCCCATAGGGCATGTTGGCCAAACAGCTTCACTACACAAACATGGTAAGGTGAAGTAAATGGCATCACAAAGCGAAATTAATCAGTCCAGTGACTTAAGGCTACTTGTCTCCTTGCCTACCATGTGGGAAACCAATGTCTGGCAACAGCAACCTTAGCACTCCTGTTTTCCAAGTCAGTGGCTTCAGGGAGCATCATGGAGGTGACACTCTTGGCCTTCAAGGGGCTGGGGAAATCAGTATTGGCAATGTGAAGGACACTTAATGACAGTCGAAAAAATGTTTGGTTTTTTCCATCAGTGGAAGAGACATGAGGCACAATAGGTAGTTATAAATGGCCAGGTAGGAAAACCAAACCAAACCAAACCAAAATATACAAATAAAATAAACATAAATACACAATACCTTATTTATTTACAATAATAAATAAGATATACAAAAAACTCCAATCAACCACCACAAATCAAAAATAAAGACAAAAAACCCCAAAGAAAACCAGTAAAAACAAAACAAACCAAAAACCCCAAACCAAAACAAAAAAATCACCCAGCCCACAAAACTCCCAAGGCATTATTTTTTTGGCTGTATTTGTTGTAAAGCCCAGTGAAAGAGTGTGAAAAAGGCAACTATTTTACACCCAGAGCTGCTTTGCTTTGAAAAATGTGGAGACAAACTTAACAATGAAGAGTCGGGATTCCATAGGGTTGTTTATGTATGGAATACAGGCAAGTGCATATGATTATGTAGAAGTGTGTCTGTGTGTGATGTAGCATTAACACCAATTCTAACAGCCTTATGAAATGATAGATTAAAAAGAAAGAGAAGAAGAAAGGAAAAGCAAGCTAGATTTTTTTCCCCCTCTTTTACAGATACAGTGCAGTTTACAGAAGCATGGTCCTTTTTTAGGAAGAATTCTAAATGCATCATTCAAATATTGTTTGAGCTGAATACATGATATACATATCATGAATACATATAATCACGGCACGGTCTTTTGTGGAAGTTCCGAAAATAGCATTGGAAAAAGCTGACCATGAGTTTCCATCTAAGGATTTGCATTTGGTTAACATGTGTGAACCGACTCCATTCATCTCATCCTCAATGGGAACCATCCTGCTTCTCCAAATGGCCAAGCTGAAAAGTTTGGCCTGAACGACAGGAATCATTTACGTGGGTCTGATGTCAAGGACAGCACCTACAGCCACCAGGTGAAATTATGGTAATGACTCAGGGAACTCCATGCACTGAAAAATCCCTACAGCTTATGTACCATAACAGCTACTGCATTGCAAACTGCGCGCAAAACATGAGGAGCCCTGTGGTAAGTTAAGTTGTAAGTTATCTGCTGATTTTTCCTAACCTTTTTCCACCAGTTCCCCTTTGGCAGGAAAGTTTAAGATTGCTGGGAAGGCTAAAACTTCCTTCTCTCCACTTCCAGTCTTGCAGGATGTAGCTTAGTTTCTTTCACTTCTTCCACTGCACGCTGCTGCGGGGGGAAGAAGAGGGAAATGGATAAATTGGAGAAAAAAAGGGCAGTTAGGAGGGTGAGCTTCAAAAATCTCCACGGCCCCTCTCTGCTTGGCTGGGAAGGTCTGTGTCGAGGGTGCCCGGAGGTCAGAGGGGACATCGCTGCCCTCTGCAAAACCTGTGGGAGTGGGTGAAGCCGGAGGATGCGGGAATGGTGGCAGGGAGGGCTGAGTGCTCTAAGTAGCATGTTTCCTAGGAAACCTTCGACAGCAAATATCACATTAGTCCTGCCTTGTGGCCCAGCTCATGTGATGTCAAGAACAATTTCTCACAACTCAGCTCAGAAGGTTAGCAAGACTTGGTGAAATGTTCAGTGACTCTGGCCTGGCTTTCCAGCTGGGAACAAAACATGAAACTTGAGGGTTTCTGCATTGTTTTAGAGTTTTGTGACAAATTCCTAAGCAAATGTTTTGTTACTTTTTTTTTTTTTTTTAAACATTATGCTGGATTTCCCCCATGAGTGAGTTTGCAGAGACTCACCCAACTGCTATATTGATTCTTAAGGAACTTCATTTAACAAAAGAAAGAAAAGAAAAGTGGAAAAACAAGCAATCTCACGGAAAGCCTTAGAACAGTCAGATCACTGTTCAGCTTGTGCACTGATTAAAAAAGCTTCGTCATAGACTTCTGGCATTACAAAACTTTGTTTACAACTATCCTTTCTAATTTCTGTCAGCTGCAGCCTGAAAATATCCATAGTCTAGCAGATTTAACAAAAAAAGACGTAAGCTCTGGCAGCTAAACTCAGATATGAGATGCACTTCAGCCTCCCAAGAGGGTCCCCAGCAGCTCCTTAGTCCGGGACTCAACACCTTGGGATGGGTCTGAGTGCAGAGACACAGGGTTTTGGTTCAGAAGGCTGCACAACATTCTGAGGTTGAGTATTTGGGGGGCTATGTGGTACCACAGACCTACTCATAGTGTACACCTGTTCTGCACAGCTTGTATCTTTCTCCCATAAATTCTTGCAAACTGGCCTGACGGGAAGGCAACTATGGTGTATTGTACAGGAAAAGTCCCACACTGCTGCCATTCCTATGCTTTCACATTTGTGACTTCAGTGGCATTGGACTTCTAATTTTTTAAGAGAAAAGATACTAGAACTGAAAAATCTTCCTCTGGTGACACACTTTATCTCATACTTAGTGAAATATAAAGACCTTTTTAATAGAAAGTAATATATTTAAACAAATTAAAAATAGCCCCACTAATTTCTTTTTAATCATAAGCTAACTTAGGTGTTTGACCTCTTTATTTCCTTTTGCTGCTTCTCATCTTCAGTGATTTAAGCCCTCACATCTAGAGGGTTTTTTCCTTTTTTTTTTTTTTTCACTTCCCAGGGAAATAAGGGATGAATACAAAAAGAACAAGGCTGTTTGAGGTAACTGAGAAACATCGGTGTTGAAATAGGTCCATTGCTTCTTTTTATCCCAGTTTAGGTACAGGAGGCCTGATGGATCAGCTTTTCCTTCAGGAAAGCAAGGATTAAGGAGGTCAGGTCAGCAGTGTGAGAACGCCTGTAAGAGCAGTGTGGGAACACAAGGCTCCCTTATTAGCACGTTAATGTACTGAACATGAAGCTCATTTAAACAAGATGGAGACAGTTGAGTTCTCCCTCCTCATCCCAAATCTGCTGGGCCCTCAGAGCTGTTTGATCTGCCAAGTGACAAATCTCCAAAGCTGCACACTAGTGGAAATCTCATAAACATTAGGATTTACTGACCACTGCAAAGGTTTCTCTTAAGATCCGAAACCAGAAGTTTAAGCAGGACAGCAAAGGCTCCTGCTAAGATTACAGCAGGTGAAAATATACTAGAGCATTGAGTCCCCTTGACCCGCCACCAGCTTCGTGGGAAAACAGCCCTCAGGGACAAAACATGGCTCCTTGCCCTCACGGATGGAACATGGCATCCGCCCTCACGGAGGGACGTGGTACCTACCCTCAGGGACGGAACATGGCATCTGCCCTCACAGACAGAACATGGCACCCGCCCTCACGGAGAGAATATGGCACCTGCCCTCACAGAGGGAACATGGCACCCGCCCTCACAGAGGGAACATGGCACCTGCCCTCATGGAGAGACATGGCACCTGCCCTCACGGAGAGAATATGGCACCTGCCCTCACAGAGGGAACATGGCACCCGCCCTCACGGAGAGAATATGGCACCTGCCCTCACAGAGGGAACATGGCACCTGCCCTCATGGAGAGACATGGCACCTGCCCTCATGGAGAGACATGGCACCTGCCCTCACAGAGGGAACATGGCACTCACCTTCTCGGAGGGACCATGGCACTCATCCTCACGGAGGGACATGGCACCCGCCTTTACGCAGGGACATAGCACCCGCCCTCACGGAGGGAACATGGCACCTGCCCTCACACACGGAACATGGCGCCCTCCCTCACATGGCACCCGCCCGCCCCTGAACCCCTCATCCCACAGCCCCGAGCCCTGGCTGGCACATCCAGCTGGCCCCAGCTCACTTGTGCTTCCCTCTTAGGTCAGGTGTTTTCACCTGTCCCAGGTGTTTCCACCATCCCCTCACACTGGAGGTACATCCCCTCAGGGAGGCTGTGAGGGGAGGTGGGAGCCGCCCCCGCCATTTCCGACCGCTCCGCCCTCACCTCGCCAGCCGCGCCTCAGGGGAAGGCGGCTGAGGAACAGGCATTTACTGAAATAAAACATTTACTAAGTAACAATATTAATAATAATTTAAAAAAAAATAAATTTAAAAGCTGTTTCCCTCACTATCAAACTTGGTGCTCCGGTATTTCCTGGCTGACAAACCCACGCTGTATTTTTTTCCCCACACGCTCTCCAGACGGAGGCTCCCGCCCTCACACACAGGCACACGTGCTGCACACGCGTCGTATCTCCCAGACATGTAAATGCTTGAGGTTTTTTAAAGTTAATTCTATCCCAGAGCAGTAACAGATCTTATAACACCTTCAGCGATGCTTCTTGTACACTAAGGACCTGAACAAACCGATATTTGAATGCTGGCAATACATAAATAGCCATATCACCTTCATCTGAGACATTTGGATAAACACTCCCTCTTTCTTCCTAGCTCCCAATGATGAAAAGCAACAGCTCACCCATAGGAGCCACAGACAAAACCTTTGGGGTCCCTTCCAGCACGCTGTCACTTGTTAAGGACTGGGACGGGAATGCAAAGAGACAGATTAATACCAATGCAGACCTAAATAATATCTCAGTATCTTATAGATAAATGATTTGGAAAGAAATATCTGTTCTTATCATGAGGAAAGATCTATAACTCACTCTTAGCCTTTCATCACCAGGAGGAAATATACTGCGACTTGCGCCAATCCATTATCTGTTCTTATTTTCCTCTGTATGGGTATTTATCTCTCTGGCTCACTCTTTATCAACCCAGCAACCCGTGATCACCCAAGCGCAAGGCTCGTGTGGGGCCCAAGCCAGCCCTCCCACTCGTGTGGGAGCCTCTGCTCTTCTCTGACCAGCAAGAATAAGAAGTGTGCAGCTTGTTTTCACACTCTGCACTACGTTTGTCCCCGTCCGCAGCCAAAATCCCATCCTCTCATGATGTCATTTTGTCGTGATGGGACACTGGGTGGGTAAAATCTGCATGGTATCGGTCTCAGCACTGTAAATCTCAACAGGAGGGGCTGGAGCTGAGCATTCCCTCAAGCCTGTACACGTCCCAGCCTGGGGTTTTAAGTCGGGCATATTTTGAATTCCAGCTTGTTAGAGTTACTGGCTCATGCACCCGTCTCTCCTCCAGCTCTCAGAGAGGATCTAGGGCTGCTTCCAGCCCTTGCCTCGATGGTTTCCAATCTAATATTGGGATTAAGATTTGCAGGTACATTTCTCACTCCCAATTCACAAAGGCAGTAACCCTCTTACTCCGCATTTCTTTCCCAGAAGTGCCGAGGTCCCTCTTGTATAGATACGTGTGCCTGGTAAAACACAAAACTCTAGGATTTTGAGGTAAGATCAAATTTCAGCATTGATAGTCACTCATTCACTCTTTCATTCATGAAAAAAGATACGCAGACTTCATCCTGCCAAAGTATGAAAGATATTTTTTTCTGAGGCATATTTCATGCTGCAGCCAGCAACTTCGGACATGTGTCCTTTGTAGAAGATTCCCCTGTTACATCAGCTTACAAGAAAGCTTCCAAGTGGGAAACTGTATGGTTTTTCGTTTGGCTCTGAGCTAAAATACTACTATTAATAAAGAGTAAGCATTTTCTGCCATAGCCTGGAAAGAGTTTTCCAAAAGTCAGGGTTTTATGTAAAAATAGCTGCATGTCCACACTGGTTAGTTTCTCTTGGAAACTTTAAAAAAAAAAATAAAATACTTTTGATGGCTTTACCCTGCACTGCCCAGCCACATTAAGCCACAGTAAACTACATTCTTATGGTTGTCATAACATTTCTGTGTTGCTTGTGACGCGAATAATCTATTAAGATACATAAGGTGCAAAGTGCTGCCTTTCTGTCTCCGAGTTCCTGTAACAACCACATGCAATTCCTGCTGGAGAGGTGCAGGAGCAACTACCTGCCACTGCCACAGCTGACCAGAGCAACTGGGCCAGCAACTCTGGGCAGACTTGACCCCAGCCATCAGGGCTGTGGGGATCAGCCTTCATCCCACTGCACTCCCCCTCCTCCTCCCCTACCCCAGCCTGCCATCAATCTCACTAAAATGACAGCAGACAAATGTTAGCCTTTGCAAAGATCAGATGAAATCCATGGCTTTAGGGCTGCTCACCAAGGAGCGGTGTAGGCTGCACCAGACACGGGCACCAGCAGTCACCTCCTCTGCATCAACCCGCTCAAATCAGCTTGGCAGCCCTCACAGTCATCTCTCCACAGGCAACCCGAGTGGTCAAATAGATTTTGACAAACTTTAACGTTTCAGCCTCTCCACAGTTGGGGTTTGCTATTTCTTTACAGCAAGCTTGCTCGCGCAAAATTTTTGGGGGGTTGCGGGTTTTGAGTGCGTTTGGGCCGATGCTGGAAGCCACACCGACAGCAGCTCAGGAGTGCACAGCAGTGGGGTTTGTTTGAGTTTAGTACACTTGGCCCTTACATATTCAGTAACCTGAATTCTGTTAGCCAAGGAGAAGGAAGGAGGGGGGTGAAAAAAAAGAAAGGAAAAAAAGATTACTCCATGGCATAAATATGCTGTATGTGCCCTTGTCTCATGCAATTTCTTTACATCGATGTGCAGGAATATTTATCCCCAGTAGAAATGTTTAACTAATCTGGTAAATGTCAAGCCATATGGTGTACATTGTAAGGATTTCATCAGGCCTTTTTAACTCTTTGTGAAAGTCTCTCCCTCTCTTTCCCTCTGCTTCACCCTTCCTTTTTTTTTTCCTTCCTTTTTTTCTTTTTACCCATTTTTTTTTTCCTTTGTTGCTGTCCTGCCAGAGACCACGAGGAAGGAGATAATGCAGGGAGTGTTATTAACAACAGTTAGATCAGGGATGTGATGTTCATGGTTTACAATAACAAGCAGTATTAACCAGAAGTGCAACTCACGAGGCGCCTTTACACTGGGTAAAGAGACACGCTGAATGTAATTTTTATCAGCAGTGACCTGCAGAAGAAGATCACTAATACTTCTTTTTTAAAAACAAACTGTCCACCCCAACAATGCACAAAATTCCCAGGGGCTACCTCATCTCTTATCTCTTCCTTTGAATAATCAAGTCTTTACAACAAATAAACTGCAGTTCTTCAGCACTTTCAAGTAAAGGAAACGTTTCTATGCTGTAACTATCTAGTGTATCTCCCAGAAAGATAGAGTGCAATTTACAATAAGCAATACCAAAAAAGAATAAACTGTTATGTTCGTGCCAATCCTTATTCATGGTTTTATAACAAGACATATCTGTTTTCTTCCTATAAATCTTGACTCTATTTTTAGAGTTTGCAAATAATGACTCCAGTATTTGGCTGCCTGCCACTTCTGTGAAAAACTAGAATAGCCACAGTGCAAGACTACAATATTTAAAAACAAAACAAAAAAAAAACAAAAAAAAAAAAAAAGGGAAACCAAAAAGTAAGTAGATCTTCTTGAACTCTGTGTAGTCCCTACCAGGACAGACCAGCTCCAGACGGTGATAAGTGATGCAAATGTGCGGAACGTATCATAGAGAGCAGGAGCAGGACGAAAATTTGGATGAGCTTCCACACTTATTTCTGAATCCTTTTACCTAAAGCAAATTGCTTGTACCCACATGAGCCCTTTGCTGTATCACCAGCAGACACTTGCACCCAGCAAGGCATGAGCAAGCCTGGACTTCTCTGCTGGGCACTGCTGCCTTCTCCTCTTAAGGGGCCACCAAACCTTTTTTTAGCATCTGTTGATGGGGACAACCTCTGAGGGCAGGGGATTACAGAGCATTTCTCGCTATAGTACAGCTCAGGAATGAAAGAAAAAAAAAACCACCAGGAAAAACTACCACCTTCAGCTGAGGCCTCCGGACATTTTAGAGCCATGGAAGGCGAGGGAGGGGGAGCTGCAGGTCAAGGAAAGGATAAGATCTGGGTGGTTGGGAATGGGGAGGGAGAAAGAGGAATGTAGTGAAGGAGGCAGAGAAGGAAAAGCAGGGAAATGACAGCATTCAGATAAATTTAGCTCTGAATTCAAACTTCGGTGTTTCCTGCCCCAAAACCTCTGAACTTTCTGAGATTCTCCCGTATCACAAGTGATTTACCTGTAAAGAGAACTGAAAAGGGGGAAAAAAGAGGGAGAAAATTGAAATAAACAATTCTCTGCTCTTTAAACAATCTTTCCTTCCTACTCCCCCAGGGTCAAATGTTCAGGCACAAGGACACAACCGAGAAAAAAAAAGGAAGGAAGAAAGGAAAATAATTTTTAAAAGAGGATCTTTACGCAAATGCATTAAACCCAGTTTTCATAAGTGCAACAACAGTATATCAACTGTTAACACAAAGTGCCTTTCCCACGTACCTGCCAGTTCCCTGACTCCAAAATATTTATTGGTACATTATACTTAACATTTCATCATTATTAAGGACATTATTAAAGCGAGTAATAGCACGACATCTACCAGTGTAGTTATGTGGGCTTTGTTATGTGCAAGTGGCTTGGAAAAAAAACAGTGAGGCAAGGCTAAGTTGTAAACACACCAAAAAAAGGAACAAGATGACAAACATTAATAATTAATCACAAGCACTAGTCTGAGACTTTTACTGTGAAAGCCATGAGATGAATGTATCTATTAGCCATGTACATCTATTTTTTCTTTAATTTCTTACACTAATGTGTTTCTAATAACAGCATTATCTGGCAGTATAGACAGCTTATGCCTGAACAGCCTCTCAGCATTCAGGAAGTTGTTGACAAAGACTTCTGCAATAGCCTGTCTGATTTTGTGTTATTTCCTTTAATTGAACCAGTAAGATCTGTACTCTTGCACTCCTGACCTTTGCTCAGAAGGCTAATTTGAGATTAGGGTAGTCTGAAAGTAAAAAATAGGTAGTATATTTTTAAAGCACAGAAACATTTCTGTAGCAATAGAAGATTAAGATCAATTTCAGTACGAGGATCCTTTCAGCCCCAAACCACTGTACTCTTAAAGGGATCTGTGGAAGGACTTTTGGTGACACAATATAGTCTCTTAATTTCAGAAAAGTTAAAATCACTCAGCTTTGTCTTTGTGCTGAGTGTTTTAGGGCTTGTAATAAAGATGATGCCCATGACTTTGAGTCCTTGGTGTCTTTACGGTCACCCAGGAGGACATTCAGAATTCCCTTAGGAAAACTTACACAAGAGCATAAAATATGTCATGCCAGATAAATGATTCTTTGTGGTTCTTATATTATTCTGGTCTAGTACTGAAGGTTGCAATACTTAAGCCCTGTGTACTGCCAGGGAAAGAATGACACAGGCTCCTCAGTGGGAGAAGAGAGCCCAAGTGACTTGGGAGAAGGCAGGAGAACAAATAATTCCAGCTGTGAACATTGTGCCAATATAGTAGAGAGAGTCTGCTGCACAACTCTGTGCCAAAATGCAGAGGAATGACTAAGGCCCAATTGAAAAATGGGACCAAACTGCGGGAGGAGCGTGTGTGTTTTTAATATGTGTGGATTTACTCCGTGTGTTCTCAGGCACAGTGATAAACAGAGAAGGTGTCTGAGGGACTGACCATGACCCACGATCCAGCAGCTACTCCTGCTCCTGCCTATCCAGGTCTGCAGCTGCAGGAGTGCCCGGGTGTGCTGTGCCTTCAACCTTACCAGGCTTCCCTTCATTTAAAAGAAAACCTAGGGAAGTTGATAAGGAGTTTTCTCTTTGGGCTTCCCTTTCCCCGTGTACTCCACGAGGATCCAACTTATATTTTCATCACAGAAGGAGGTGCGGAGATGCGCTTTTCACTGGGAACAAGGGACAGGAACGAACTGCTGAATCTGTACCCTCTACCACGCAGAGAGGGGACAACACAAAAAGAAGGAGCTGGAGATCAGTTAACTGCACTGCCCTTCTGCAGTGCTGTACACAGAATATTCCTGTGCAGAGCCAGAGTAACATACACGTTTCCCCCAGCTGCAGTGTTCCAATGGGGCTGATCGTGCTGTCCTATACAAGGACATCCACCAAGTCAGGAGGAACACTTCAAGCAGCATGTCTGCAGGCAAAAGACCCAACAGTTGCTGCTGTAACGTAGATTTAAAGGCTGTTCCCTCTATTTACACATGTAGATATTGTAATGCTGCTATGCAAACAGTCCTCTGTGGACTTTTGCTTGTGGATTTTATTATAACACATTCCTGACTATGAATGGCACCTTTCCTCTGCAATATCTGCCGCTGTGCCCTTCTGACTCTGTTCTGGTTTTGCTACTTTTCTTGCTGGCAGGATTTAAAAAGTAGGAAATGAACTTTCCCTTCTCTTCTCTAAGTGATGCTCATGGCATGTGAGCTGCAGTTGCTTTGTATTCCCTGAACTTTGCATCCACTGGAAACACGAACAGTATGTCAACTTGTTCCTGTCTTTGCAAGAGAATTCAAGGTCAAGCTGACCAGTGAACTCTTGTATTTAAACAGAGTAAGTCAATGCTCATCCACAGCACCGAAACTGCCTCTAGGAAAGACGTTAACCCTGTGCTGGGCCTCCAGACAGCGCAGCCCATGTCACGGCTCTTAAAGCAGTTTGCTGCTGCTGTCAATAAGAGCTGGACATACTGCACATGTCTACCGGGCCTAAACAAGTGTCCCTTCTTTGGATGTGCATGGGAGGCCCTCAAGGGGTTAATACATGCCATTCCTGAGTTCAGTGAAGGGACAGGGAGAGCCGAACAGCGAACAGCGGGAATTTCAGGATGTTAATAGCCTCTTCTCTTCCGATTGGCCCAGAACGAATGCAGGGTACAGTAAATTGTCCTTGTCAGCTTAGCTCACATGATGATATGCTTTATTTCTAGACATGCCTTGAATCTGTCCCTTGAATTTATGTTCAGAAAATAAACACTTCCAGACGGCAATAAAGCATTCAGTTGTAGCTGGCTGTTGCACAGTCTCAAGCCAACCAAAGCCATTTACTTCAGAGTTTCTAGAGCTTGCAACGCTTTGGCTCCTTCAGTTCCTGCTCACGTTAGCAAGTGTCCCCCCTCACTCAACCCTTGGATTTGAAAGGATGTCCCGACTTACTTAGGAAAGCTCCGGAGAGTTTTGTTTGGTTTTCATGAGGGCACCGTCCTGAAGGATGACATCAGGCTGTACCTCAAACACACAGACACGTTCTCCTGTCTTTTACAGCAACGCTGAGAGAAAAGAAAAAAAAATAATGTCAGCATGTTGCAAAATAAAGATATCGATGATTCGGGATATGAATTTTCTACCATAAACAAAAAAGTAAATTAAACAGCTGTTCCATTTGTGCCTGGTGTGGCTAAGGAAACAATCAGTGGCTGGCTGATTTACTGATCAGGAAGGTTGCATGCAATCATCTCCAGGTGTTTTTGAGAAACACCCAAACAGAGCTGCGGTGTTTGTTTGCAGCCAGTAATTTTACGGCAATCCTCTCTCTCCTCAGTTCCCCTCAGTAACACCAGTTTATAACTGCATAGCTACAGTATAGGGGAGTTTGGCAAAAATCAATGGTAAATGCGCATAGGAGACAACAAAAGAGCAATACAAATAGAAAAAGCCTCGTTACAGCTTTAGTTTATTAGAGGTGTGTGGATATCAAAATGCTTTCTTCAACCCGAAGGCACTAGAAGAAGAAATACTAAGTTATATCCACATTTAGGGCTGGGCAGCCAGCACTCCAATATTAGACCTGGAACAAGCTGCAAGAGCTCCGTGCATAAGTGGGTTTCATTTTTCTCCTGTTTGACACAACACAAAATTTCTGCTCAGGTCCATCCCTGCTGAAAAAAGTGCCCACAGAGGAACGCATGCAGGGCCAGAAGTAGCTCTGAATGTGTTTGATAGTGAAATCATTTGATAAGAAGGCTGGAGAACAGCAGAGGTACTGTTCTGTTCTGGATTATAAACTCATTAGGAGATAAGGATGCCAAAATAGGAATACCCCAGGTATCAGGTGGAGCTGGAGTAAATTCCCACAGACTGCTTGTTGGTGAAAACACTGCCTGCTACAGTGCCAGACTGGCATAAAAAGGGGGAGACCACAGAGGTGGTGGATCTCCCACCCACAAGTGGTGAACTGGGTCTGGGGGGGAGATGGCCAAGGGATCTAACACAGAGATCAGCGCAAAGGCTGGTGGTGGGGAACATTCACTGGGCCAGTTTCCAGCAAGACACACACCAGAAATTGTCTGAAGAGAGAAGGAAAATTCTTGCTGAACCATTTCTTTCCTTCCCTGCCGCTCCTCCCAGCACCAGATCCCTCCCATGCAGCAGGGGTGCAGAAAACCTCTGGGTGGATGGTTCAGCAAGGGTGTTCAAAAAAGCTTTTACAATTTCACAGGAAGCCAAAGGGCAGTTACACTTAACACCCATCCCCTTTCCTTTTCTCTGGCTATCTCGATTTCTTCTGTTTCTCATTGCCTCTCATTCCCACCCTTCCTCTCCTTTCCTCTTCCCTCGATGCCATTCAGGGACTCCAAAGGACTAATTCAGCACAGCACTGGCAGAGATAAGTTGAAACAATGAGGAGATTTGCAATTAGCGAGAGTATTAAGGATTGGGAATTGTGCATGTTTTACAGTCATCTCTTGGTGATGGGGACTTTATCTTAGGTAGATAGAGCTCCTTCCTTGGCTGCCACAGCCCCACCCTCCTGCACCGAGTGAAATTCCACATTTTAACTAAGGTGAGGCTGTATTTCAAACCTATCCCATTGGGGAAAAATAATAATAAAAAAAAAAAAGTTAAAAATGCACGATGTACTTTGGCCAGGGCTGATTATCAATGTTGTACATGCCTTTAAAATCCTTTGTTAACGAGGTATCCTTATTACCATAATCAAACACGCTTAGAAACTTGTCACAGATAAGCAAAATTCTTTACATTCTTTGCTCTGCACTTTCTTTTGGCATCTCTTCCCCATCCCCCTCGATGACTGCTGAGCTTCTGAAGGTTAGGGACCAGTAGTGCTGGAAATTGAAGCCCTCTGTTTACCCACACAAGCGAAGGAACAGTCAAAGCTTCCTTACTCTGCTGCAGAAATGACCTGAAGAGTGACCTGAGGAGACCACCCTCCTGAGAGAGGAGAGGTCACCCAGCCTCCACAGAGGATCTGCTCAGGGCATCCTCTGCAGAGAGAGCAAGGGAGAGATTGCAAATCATCCAAACTGTGCCAAATTATGTGTGAAGGTTTTGTAATGCAGACTACTGTCCACCAGGGATTAAATTAAGAACATCAAACCCAACACAGAAAGAATTTCATTTTATCCTTAAATTCGACTTGCAGTGTTTTATTTAATGCTTCTTATCAACCCTCGTGACCCAAAACATCTCGCCACCAGAAAATACTTAAATAAATTGGGCAATTTGTGCAGAGGGCCATACAAATTTAGCATGAAAGACTCCTGCTTTTAATTTGTTCATACAGAACATGGACTCCCGGCAGCCACTCAAGCAGCCATTCCCAGTCATTCCAGAAGCCATCTCTTCTCCCTGTGTTTACAGAGTACCTGTCTAAATAGCACAAAAACTTGATTTAAATGTGAGTGGTCTGACATGAATCAAGTGATTGATAATTAGAGCAAAGTTAGAAATATACTTAGCTCAGGCAGGGGAGTTTGCACATCACTACGTGTCAGCATCCAAGGGGTTTTATTCCGAAACTGGACCATTTTATGTGGAATTAAAAGCCGCAACAGCATTTTTCATAAATCTGACTTCTCGTTACATAAATATACATGTTATTAATTGGGTTGGTTTGTTTGTTTGTTTTAACCTATGAAAAAAAGGTTCTGCTTTACTGCAGCCTTTAACATACGGATTTGCTTATTTTTAGGTTTGAGAATGTTTCTGAGAAATTACTTTTATAAAGAGACAACCTCCAAGGGTAGGGAAAAAAAAAAACCCTAAAATCTCTCACAGAAGAGTATGAGAGGCACATTTTTAAGAATTCTTTGATTACTTAATCAGGGCTATGATAATATATCAACCACATTCTTGGGGCTCAGTTAACCCTTAGGCAACTGGGAAGGATAGTCAGCAGCTCTGCAGGGAGCACACTTAGTCAGAAACAGTATTTATTGCCTCGTTTCAAGTGTGGCAACAGAGGCCAAGGTTGTAGGATTGTGTCCTCATGTTGTCTGGTTGATTTTCAGACCTGAAGCTCCCTAAGACCTTTTTACTTTGATGATGTTACCAAGAGCTTTTCAACTGCTTTTTGACGTGCTGTGGAATGAAAGGGAGAGTTTCTTCCCCTGGGCACCACAATTATAACCATGAGAGATTTGTGGATTCTCACCAGCCCATTTCCAACATCAGCTTTCTCTGAAACTATCCTTTTTCAACCTGAAAACAGCAGATAAATACTGAATATATCTTAATGTTGCTCATGAGTGTAATGCATTACCAATATCTTGCAGGTGAGGAAACTGAGGCATAAAAATTGAATTTAGTTTATGGCCAAACAAAGAACCTGAAGTAAGTCCATTTATGAGTCCTGAGGACCCCTCCAGCTCCTTTACTGCAAAACCGCACTGACTTCCCTGCAGTTCTTTCCTCAGTGGGAAGAAACAAACCCAAAAATTCCCCCACAGGAATAAAACAAAACAAAAGTTTTGGCTGTTAGATAGTACAAAACAAAGTTAAAAGCTGAGGAAAATTCAAGCTTCTGAATACATGAAAATTTGATTACTAAACTTAACAGAACAATGTTTGCACTCACAGCTTAAATGTGTAAAGTAAGTAGAACAGATTAGAAAATATGATATTGACCATGTGTTTGTAAATATATATATTTATAAAACTATAACACTCCGATTCTCCAACAAGTAGGACTCAGTTAAACTCATTCACCAAATATGGGTACTCACGAGCACTTTGGTGGCTGAATATCAGTAAATGTGTGAAAAAAGCCACTGAAAACCTACATGTTACTTTGGAAAGTGAAACAACTCCTAAAACACGCTGTTATGTCATTAAAACTCCTGATACTCCCGTCATCCTCTGCATTGATCGATTATGACTGCTCGTGACCTTGCGAGGCAGTAAAAATCCTATCATTTCAGATGGCAGGGGGGCCTGATCCCGTTCTGGAGCTCCTCATCCTAAGCGTGGTTTGAGACAGGCTTTTGCCTGAGCAGCCAAAACACTCATGAAAGGCTACATCAATTGGGGCTTATAATCCGACCAAGTACTTGGCTGCGATACTGCCTATTAAAAAGTCAGTGTTTGCCAAGAGTTACCACACAATTACAGGGACGGCTGTAGCATCTCCAGAATTACAGGGATGACTGTAGTATCTCCGACAAGCCAGTGTGGGAACTGCAGGTTAATGGTATCTCTTAATGGTGATGGCTGTAATGTAGGTTAATGGGATCATAATTTCCTTTCCCTGGGAGAATTTGTGAATTCTTCCATTCATCGCCATTATTTTTAGTAGCAAATGAAGGATTTGATTCAGACCCGGAGATGTTTGCACCGGGAGCTTTGTTCTTAGTGAAGAGCCAGGATTTCAGACTAGCTGAAACGAAACCCAGCTCGATGCCCCTGAGGGGTGGTGAGGAAGGCTCTTTGCACACACTGACATTGCTGTTCGGTTCTGCCCACATTTCAGAGAGTCCATCTCTTGGGCTCATCCCACAGCATGCCCCAACTGTAGTCCTGACGGAGAACACCGTGACACAGGTCACTGAGCTGAACCAAAACCTTTATGTCCTAAAATCCAGCACGTAGGGCATT
>JAWMRA010000113.1:2668209-2725694 GCA_035584735.1 Pseudotriccus pelzelni | reverse complement strand
GAGGAGGGGGGGGGGGTGGGACAAAAACAGCGGAAGAGCACACGGCTCCCCCCTAATTTCTGATGTGCTGCCAAGGCCCCAGCTAGAAGGGGAGGGGGGCTTGATGGTTTTGCAGTGGTGAGGCATCACCCCCTCCTAGTGTATCCCCCAGGGCTGCTTTCCAGGCGGGTTTGCCGGGCGTGGAGAGTGTCACACAGCTGACACCACGCACCGCGGCAAAAACACCTTCCGGGGGGGGGATGCTGGCTGCCGTCTCATCCTTTTCCTTGCTGTTTCTTCCTGCCCCTGCCGTAACCCACCGCCCGTGGCCGGTGGTCTGTCTCCCCAGCCGCGCTGGCAGGGCTCTGGCGGTGTGTTAATTGCCCGTGGGCCGCCCGCCAGCCCCGTCTCGCATTTAGCGCTCGCTGATGTGACCCATGCGAGCGAGCGAGCGCGCCGGGTCAGGGCTTGCCGGGGCCAAGTTCAAGGGCACAGGCTGGTACAGACGTATAAACAAGGGAATGGTATGTAAGCAATAAAGACTTAAAGGTTAGGATCAGGGCTAGCAGTACAATAAACAGCTGTGATAACCCAGTTTGTTTATAGATAAAGAATTTACTGTAAAATCTGCAGTGTGCAGGATACGTTTGTTAACGCTTTAAGGGACGTGTATTTTTAGATCCTCTTTTTGGTTTTGGTTTTTTTTTTGTTCTGTGAGTAAATGCTTTCAAGCACCCTTTTTTATTTCTGCTTTATTGTAAATCTAGCCCATGAAACACATGCTTATCACATCAGCTAGAAATCTTCCCCTTCAAAAATCCCTCCAAAGAAGCCAACACTTTCCACAGGAGTTCCAAACTGCTGCTACAATAAATGCAGACAGCCCAGTCCTTAATATTTAGAGCTTCCTATTGAAATACCCACGTTTCAAGCAAGGAACATCCCTTTACATCCTGTTTTTTCCTAATTCAGTTCTAATAAAAGTGAGTAAGCACAATTTCATTAGGGCTTCTGTAATTTTGCACAGTGTATGTTTTGCCAACTTCTGCTTTTAAAATGTATTTCAGAGTGTAGCCAAGCGTTTTGTGAAATTACCACTGTGCTTCTTAGGTGTGCTGTGAGGCTCCCATCAGAAGTACCATATATTGTACTGCAACTATTGATCCAAATGGCTACATTTCTAAAGCAGAAAATGATTGTGTAGTGAAAGCAGTGCAGAGGTGCAGTAAAATGCCCTCAAGTATATAAAGACATAAAGATTAAAGTCACCCTGCAGGTTCCCTTTAACTCCTCCAAATCCACTGTGTAATGTGTTCTTTCAGGATAAATCAAAAACTTCGTACAAATTAACATGACAGGTGCCAGTGTTCATAAATAAGATTTCTCCTCACCAACAGGAGGCTCCAGGAAAGTTTACTTTGCTTTAAATACATGCAAAAGCTGGTAATTAAATTCCCAGATGTCCAAAGAACATCTGAATATCTAAAAGTCAAAAAGCCAGCCCAAAATTAGTCAGCCAGAACACGTATTCAGGATAAGAAATTGAGTCTTCAGTACACAGGATGCCCTAGAGTGTTAATACCAACAATTTTCAGTTCTGTGCTTAGTCTTCAATAAAGTTTAGATGATCTTAAAAAGAAAATACATAGGTGGAGTCTGCCATAGATGCTTTCCCCCCCCCAGCACCAAAGTGCCTTTTCTAAACTGTGGAATACACCTTTTGGCAGGGTGGTCACATGTGTTACACAGGACTTGTAAAAAGTATTTGGCTACAGGACAAATATATTTGCCCTTGCATCGCTTTCACATTCATTCTTGGGATCCTTTTTGGTACCAGCCATTTTCAGCACCCTTAACCCTCCCAAATGACACCAAGAAGTGGGATAGGTGTTGCAGGTGTCCGACAAGGCTCCTGACACACCTGAACAGCACAATCAAGCTCAGTCCATGATCAGGGCTCTCCAGCTCCTCTTCAGCCTAATTAACCAATAACAGCAGCATCCCAGTAAACGACATAATTTAATGTCTGCTCTGAACCAGATTCTTCTTTGTCCTGTTTCTGCTTCCACTGTACTCAGTGGATAAACAGTCAAGGTGAAATATTTCCCCCAGCCAAGCTATGGCTGAATTCTCCAGGATTATAAGGTAACTGGTAGATCCTAAACAGATTAATCTTTGAAGAAGGAAACCTTTCAGTCCCTGGCTTCTAGCTGCTCCTGTACACAAATAAGGTATTTTCAGGAGCTTGTACTTCAGGAGCTCTGTCACTGAAATAATCAGTTGATCAAAACATCCTTATAAGTCAAATTCTAGCCCTCTCTAGCTCTGGTCAAAAGACAGATGGATGAAAAGGCATTGCTAATGCAAACCCCTATCACGTCTGGGGCCTTTCCCCTGCACAATTATCCCGCCTGGATTATTCCTCCAGGACTGTGACTGATTTACACACTACAGGAGTGTATCTCATCTGGGAAACGAGTGCAGCTTTTTAATTATTCTCTGCACCACGGTATCACCCGCAGGGTTTTGGTTGGAGCTGCTGCGCTTGGTGCTGCACATCACAGGCCCACCCAAATTGCTTCCTGCCTGCCTTACAAGTTGGGCAGAGAGGTAACACAAGGCTGTGGTGAGATGGCTGCAGCTCAAATAATGAGCAGTTTAAGGAGTGCTGCGTCCTACTTGCCTTGGCATCTTCAAGGGCTTGGAGGAGTCACTGCCCAAAAGGAATTTGAAGGAGGAAGCTTGATGTGAGTGTCGTGGGGAGCTACACCATCAAAGCCTCAGGGTGGTGGCCAAAATTATTACCTGAAAGCATAAACCAAGGGGCAGCGTTTTAGGAAGGGCTCTGACAAAGACAACAAGGCTTTTATGTGGGGTATGAGAGCAAGGAGGCAGCAGATGGAGGTGACAGGAGACGGCACAGAGGCTGTGACAGACTCAGTCCCCCTGAATCTAGAGCCAGGCTGGGAAAGGAGGGTATCCCACTGCTGCTGGCGTGGAAGGAAACAGGACAATGTGCGAGCCATCCACCTCCAAACACCCTGACACAACAAAACCGTCCATTACAGGTAGGGAGGGCAAGTAGAGGTAACAAGGAATTAGTTTGCAACAGGGTTGTCCCTACAACTGCATAGAATCATAGAATAGTTTGGGTTGGAAGGGACCTTAAAGTTCATCTCATTCCAAGCCTCTGCCATGGTCAGGGACACCTTTCCTTAGACCAGTTCCATCCAGCATGGGCCTTGAACATTGCCAGGGATGAGGCATGTACAGCTTCTCAGGTCAACCTGTACCACAGCCTCACCACCCTCATATGTAAGAATTTCATCCTAATATCTAATCTAAACCTATCCTCTCTCAGTTTGAAGCCATTCCCCCTTGTCCTGTCACTATGTGATCCTTTCAGGTACTGAAAGCCACAATTAGATCACCCCTCAGCTGAAGCATCTTCACTGCCATGCAGGAAAACAACAACAACAACAACAACAAAGCCCTGTAAGGTTAACCCTAATTCATTTCCCCATACCCCAGTCACTACTGATGCATCTGATCTGTGGAGAAAACTGTTTGAAGCGGGGTAGCATGTCTGTGTCCTCCCCACCTGGCCACCCGTGCCCCACCATCCCCGGGCTAAGTGAGAACAAGCACAGAGGGACTCAGACAGGTTGGACAAGGCACCTCCAGGTCCGAGCTCTGGCAGCTGCTTTCATCCTGTGCATCTATCTGAGAAAGACACTGCTGGAGGGGACCCTGGCTGGCCACAGGAGGCATCATTAGAGCCGTGAGCTGGCCTTCAAACCACTCAGAAGTGGTTTTGTACTTGGAAGAAATGAAGGAAGAACAAAAAAAGGAATAAACACCCAGCTCTGGTCTGTTCAGACAGGTAGGGTATGGAGGGGTCACACATGTGTTGGGGGTTGCCCTGCATTTCCCTTTGGAAACTGGCGGTCCCAGCTATTACATGACAATTATCCAGGAATTCAGATTTACGAGATTCCTCGCCCGGCCAATAGAACCAGGAGGGAAATATAGAGATGTCCATAAATGACATATTTTCATGCTTTGTGCAACCCGTCCCTGCAAAGCGCTTTTGAGCAGCTAAGCAATTTACATCTAATAGCAAAGTGTTTTTTAATCAGTCAGATCAATTTGTGAAGAATTGGTACATTAGGTATACCCATATAGCAGAGATCCTTATAGCAAAGGTTTAGAAGTAATTGCTCCCTGACCCACTGAACACTGTATTACTATAGAAGTTTGTATTCTATTAAGAGTTAATAAGTGACCAAAATCTAGACTAATACACTGTCAGGGTTCATTATCATTACAGGTTCTTGCTATTTTTCCAGTGCCTTTTGCTCTGCTGTTCTTGCTACGTATGGAAAACCTATATCAAGATGGTTGTCATGGCAATGAAAAGATTTGCATGTGTCTTATCTATCTATTTAAATACCTTCTTATGGTTTATAACTACCATAATACATCCCTCCAGCCCTGTTCATTGCTAATTTAGAGCCAGCCCAGTGTGTCTGAGGTCAGCGATACCATCGAAAGCATGTTGTCTAGACAACTCCGAAGCTCCTGTCCATGGGATAATTGTTTTATGCAAATAAAAAAAAGTACAGTGGTGACATGCTCATCCATGACTTGAGCAATCTGCCTGTGCTGAGGCTGGATCGAATCCGTGATCACGTTCCCACCAAGAGCATTTTCTGCATCCTCCAGCCACGGCGTCACTGGTTCGATGGTCTTTTTCGATAACAGTTTCTTTTGCTTGGGCCTGAAGCTGGTTTGAGATGAACGGAGAAATCTGCTCTGTGCGTGTGTGTGCAGTTTCAGAGAATTGAACAAAACCTGCCAAATCTATCCCCTCATCCAAGCTACTCGTTTTCGGAAGGGTGAATGGAAGCTCCCTCTGCACCCAGCATTGTGGCATGAGCACATAATAGGTACGCTGAGTTGGTACCAAGGGTCTTTTGGGAGGGTATTAAAATTTAAAACCAACTTGGTAAGGATTCCAGTGGGTTCAACTAAAATACCTAAACTTTCCACCTGCCACAGATCTAAATTCTTCCTTTCTCCAAGTCTTTGTAAATCAGATATTTCCATCAAAACACACTGGACTAAGATCATCCTTTGCGAAGATCACGCGGAACACATGGAAATACTTTGCAGACCTGCATCCCTCTGCTTCCCTCTTTTATCTTTTCTCCTTCAGGAGTTCATGCTTTGCTGCTCCATTCAAATGGAAGCAAAGTTAAATATGGCTATTACTGCACAAATCCATAATGCACACAAGGCAACATGCAGGATGAAAACACAGAGGGAGGGAACAACAACCACCGCCAGGAAAGGGTATCTCTGAAATCCAAAAAACCAGACTCTTCATTCCTCTTTGATCTCCCTGGCTCAGTTGTGCCCTTCCAGGATGCCCACAGATTAAAACTACTTTTTCAAGTACTCCGAGATCTGCCAAGGATTTATTTTCTGGCAAATTGTACTCTGTTGCAACCAGAGATTAATAATAATATTGCAAATGTTTAATAATTTGAGAATTGACTGATTTGTTACCAGCATTTCAATCACTTGACCACCTTCACAGAGTAGAAATGTATTTTTCCTCGAGATAATTGATATTTGTATTCACAGTCTGAGGAAATGCCACCTATTCCTGCAGCAGTAAATCAGGAACCATTTACCCTGCCAATACAGTTAGACAATATTTACGTGCAGGACTACATTCATTGTTTGACTAATCTGTAAGGGGTAGATTTTTCTATTGCATTTCAATAGCTCGTCTACTTCAGACTGTTGTGAACTTTCTAAAGATGTGTTTTCACCGATAATAGCAGATCTTGGAGTGCAGTAATCTGGAATTGAAGTTTCAGTGACAGATTTACTCAACTAGCATTTTGCATGAGGCATTACTGCAAACATTACTTTATACGTGTGCGAGTATAAATATATAATACCTACGTACGGAGCTGACAGAAGCTTCGGAAGATAATTTCTGCAATTTAGCAAACTAAGGATTTCAAGTCAAGCATCGGTTTCCGGGTGTTTTTCATAATGGATTTCACAGCAGATGACCTGACAGCTAATCTCAGGATCTGAATTGCACATATTCAAACAAACGGCCATCAGGCCCTCAAAGGATCTCCCTGCTTTCACATGCCATGGCTGCGAGAGCTCGAGCCACAAATGTCCAGAGGTCCAGACTGACCTTCTCACCCCCTGTCTGGGAAACATTCCTCCTCCCAGCAGCTCATTCTTGCCGACAAACAGAGCAGGACCAGTGGGCACTTGCTGAAAAGGGACAAGAGAGGGGCCATGAATGGAGCGTGTCTGGTACAACAATGCCAGACAATGTCTGTGAATGGGGTTGCAAACCGCGCTCCTGTTAGAGGGGCTGCCAGCAGCTTCCCTGCCCCCTCTCCCCCCTCCCTCTAAGGGTCTCTGCTCCCCTTTCAGAAATATATTAGACCCCAAAGACATACCAAAGAGGTGGACAAAGTCAAGAGGTGCTGTGTTTCAGAAGGGGAGGGCACTTGCTAGCAGTGCCAATGACTGTATAATTCCTCCGTGCGCCACCTGCTCCCCGTGCCATTAAAAGTGGTGGCAAGGACAAAAGCAAAGCAGAAATTTGAGTGCAAGCGCTGCTCCCACATCTGGGTGAGTGCAAAAGCACCAGCACCACACTCTGGGATAGGCTGCTGGCCTCCAGTTTTGGCCTTTTTTGCAGAGTCAGACAAGTGCACCACTAATGAGGTGTGGGGCTCAGACTTGGCTTTGCTTCTCTTTAATTTAAGTCATGAGTTTTGGAGGTAAACAAAGAAGAGAAAAAAAAATCACGTATCTACACTGTGATGTGCTTCTCCCATCTACTTCCTAGAAAAGGCGATGACTTACTTAACAGAGAAGAGAAGATAAAAACAGGACATGTTAAGACATTTTACAGGATACAGCTAAGCTCTCATCTCATTTATGCTCAACCAAATCCTGAGTAACTCTTCCAAATACAGGGGCGAGAGTCTAAATATTACCAGTAATGATCAGTGTCCAGCCCAGAGTGTTAAAGAAGTTTGGGAAGTATTTGGGCCTAAATACTGTCATTTTTGTCACACTGGAGAACAAATAAAGTTTCATTGGAAATACTGAATATAAAATTCAATAGAAAATCTATTTCTAATACTTATTACCACTACTGATCCTGAGTAACCGTTATGTCCAGAAGATGAGCCTTCAGTACTGCATTACCCTCTGGTCCACTGTGGTGCAAAAATGAAACAAAACAAAATCATGGAGCCACACAGCAAGTGCCATATAAAAACCTCTTCCCAAGAGGCTCCATGACCTTCAGAAAGGCCATTCTGGGTGTTAAATGAAAAGCAGGGGAGCTACAGCAGGGTAACCCACAGTGCATCCCTTAGTAATTTGGGATTTCTCTTCCTGGGAGCCCACCAGCTCTGCATCTATAAATCTACATCTACAATTCTGGCTCTACGTCTGCAAATGCCCTTTGGGAAGGGAGCAATTGGCTCAAGGCAGGGTGAGAGGGATGGCTGAGACTAGGAATCTCACAGAAAAAGTCTTTCAAAGACTGGGAGCTCTCAGGATCAAAGTCTGACTGATGTGTCCATCTGTGCTTCTCTGCCTGCAGAACTCTGCATGGGTCTATCTGCAAAATAAAACTTCCTGCCCATAGTTTAGATCATTTCCCAAAAGAATATTTGGGATATGAGTGTCCAGCCTGACCTGTCCAGACCTCTATCAGCAGCTAATTTAAGCCAGTTAAAAAAACTGTAACAGCGAGGTGGGGGGCACCAGCACCATCTGCAAGAGCGAGTTTGTTCCTACGTGGGCCAAGCCATAGAACGAATTTAGTAGATCCTGCCCTGGTGTAAAACAGGGTCCCTGGGGTGAACACAAAGCCACAGTTTACTGGGGCAGCAGCCTGACAGCTTAGAGGAAAAAAAAGAAAACATAAAATAAATAAAACAGTAGAGCACCTTGGACTGCACAGCCCAGCACTGGCCCCAGCTGCTCCATGCAAAGCGACCAGACAGGAAAACCCAACTCAGCTGGCCATGGGGTGAGTCCTGGCCACAGGGGTCCCAGTGGGACCGGTCCCATGACAGTCCCCTCCCTGGGCACCATCCCCAGGTGCTGAGGATGAGGCACACGGAGCTGCCGTGTCCGGCTGAGCCCGTCTGCCGGAGCGTCCCCCGGGACGGTGGGCAGCTGGAGGTGAGATAAAGCAGACTCCAGGCTGTTTTATCTTATGCAGGGGGCTGGCCCCAGGAGCAGGAAAGCGTAAAGGTGGTTTAAAAACCACAGGCTTTTTGTTGGTTTTGGGTTTATTTTCCCCCTCCCCTCCGAACATCTGGGCCTCTCCTGGAGTGTGTGCTGTGGGCAGAGCAGACCCTCTGGCCCTGAACCTGCAATGCCCAGAGGAGAACCAGGACTTACGTGACTGTGAGCAGATAAAAACAACAGAGCGGGAAGGGGGTGGGGGGGGGAAGTGGGAGGTTAAAACAATAAGGAGAAATTTTTTATTTAGAATGCACACTCTTTCCTCTTTAGTATAAATATTTTAGTTGCACGGAGGGATTTTAAACACCCACGGGAGCTTGATTTGCAGTTAAATTCAGGGAGATTTAGGTGTACCAGTCCAAGGATATGCCAGCCTGGACAGAACTAGCACAGCTCTTCCTATGGGTTTGGAGGCAACAGCCACAAAAGCAATGGTGACCTCCAAAGCTTAACAGACCAGGGACAAAGTGACCTCCCTTCTCCACTGCTCACCCTGCAAACTCAGCCTTGGCCGGCTGCTCCCACCAGCCCTGGAGGCAAGACAGGGACTGAGGGAGGGGGAGAGCCTTCCCCTCCTCCCTGGGCTCATAACCAGCTAAGTTTTTGTCTCGTTATGCCTTTTAACACAAGTAAATCCAAATAACTGGGCAGTAATGAATTATAAATGGAACAAAAATGAATATACTATTAATACTACTCCCAGAAGGGGATAAAAGGGATCAGCAGCTTTATCCCATGGTGCAGCTGAGAACTGACAGGCAGGCTGGGCTGACATTCAGAGGCCACTCTGTTTTCATGAGGGAAAGAAAAATCCCTGCTGAAGGCGAGGCGATATTTGAACCGCTCCTGTGGGCCCACACTCGAAAGCCCTGCTCACCACGGCTTGATCCTGCAGACTGCAGCTCCTCTCCCTAACATAACTCCTGCTAAGAGGCACAATCCTAAAATGGATGTAGAGAGGATGCTCGTCTTGCAAGCTACAGAGCCCTCCCTCTGCTTCTCCGGTGAAATATGCTCGTATAAAAGAGGGAGTAAACAAAATTCGGTGTTTAACAATCTCCAGGGCTTTCAGCACTCCTGCAGCCCGACCCCTTGGAGGAGGGAAAACACAGCCGAAAGCACAGCCTGTCCCAGTGCTGACCTTCCCACAGCCAGGTGCCACGGGGCACCTGGGCCTCCGATAAGACCCCAGCACAGCCAGAGCTGCTGCTCTGCAGGAACGACAGGAGATAAGGGCAGTGTTTTCTAAATTATTTTCCTCTACAAGCAGGTTTGAGAGAGGGGAAGGGGTGCTAGCTGCGTGGTGAGGCCGCTCCTGCCACTGCACTCTCTCTGGAGTCGTTAAGGGGGTCCCTGGGGATCACGTCTAGTTTTTTATTTTTAGCTCCACCCATAAGGACCGATCCAGAAAGTTCCTAAGCACTGTAGACCCCTCTGATCCTCAAACACTGGGCAAATGGGACACAGACTCTTTTAAACACTTTAAATTGCAGATAAACTCCAGCAAGTGCTGAAATCTGGGAGGCTGCAACTCGAGGCACAGTAGGCACATGCACAGTTTTTCACGTGTTCAGCTCCAAGCCCTGTCTGGCCACAGTGCCCCTGAGGGGCAGCAGCTCCAGGGCAAACTCCTGCCCCCTGTGCAGCCCAGTGGCACATACAGAGCCTGTGGGACCAACCCAAGGGCTCACCCAAACTGCAACAATGAAAGAGAAAAGGAACTTCGGTGAAGGTCTACAGTGGAGTTTCTTTGGTCATCAATCTCACTCCCCATTTTGGCAAATTTGCAGGTTGTTTTTTTAATTCTGTGCGATTCTCTCCCTCTCGCTGCGGGGAAAGCCTGCAGAAACCATCAAGTGAAAACTGCCCAGAGCAAGGGAGCAGGGCAAACCAGGAGAAATATTTTCCTTTCCTCTGCCCTTCTTCAGGGTCAGTGATGCCTGGTGCCACCTCCAGCGGGTACATGGGAACTCGGGGGAAGTGCTTGAGCTGAGAGGCTGTGCCAGGGTCTTATTCCTGCTGTGCTCCGGCCAGCACAAAGCTTTACATGGGTGGGACCACGATGGAGGTTGTTTTCAACAGTGACTTGGCTAATTTGGGCAGAAGAGAAGAAGGTGCCTCACATTTTTGCGTGTTTAATAAGAAGCGTTTCAAAGTAGACAGATTTTCTTCTCAATAGGCACATGTTTGGGCTGAACTCAGCCTCTCCAGCCCACCTTCCTCATCTTTTTTCACTTTGACTTGGCATGATCAATTTTAGCACGAATTCATCACTCTCAGGTTAATCTTTCTCTCCTTTGCCTTCCCCCTATTCCATGGCAGACCAGGCACTACCTGCCTGCACCCCAAGAGATACCAAGATAAATAGTCAGGTAGGGATATAGGGATTGGAATTGGATCATCTATAGATTTTGAGCAAAGGAAAAAAAAAAAAAGAAACCTCTAGCCAAGTCATATGAGGATGATCCAACACTTCCCAGAACCCTCAGTGACACTAACACTGTTTACTATTGCACTTCTGTTGCCCTTGTGTCGCTCTTTGTCCTTACCAGGATTAGATCATCTGAAATAACGAATTGCCACTCCTTCACCAATACTTTGGAAACAGCACCAGTCTGTGTCTTCACTCCTGAGTCTCACAGCCCACAGTTTATCTGAGAACTGGCAGACTATTTCATGGCTAGGTCAGTATAGCAGGGAGTGCCCACACAACATGAAATGGGGATGCAGCAGCGCTCAACCAAACTAAAGCAGAGATAAAGGCAGCCAACACAACTCCTTTCACTGCCCAGTGATCAAGAAATACAAAGTTCATCTTTAATGTCTAGTGTACTAATTTAAAAAAAACCCAAACACCAAAACCACAAACACTTTAGCAGGTGCATAGATTATTTTCATGTCTGACCTTATCCACTTGAGCCTTCCTTGACACAGAAAGCCATCCCTGACCACCAGGACTTGCTCACTTAAGCACATTCTGCTCAATGTTTGAGCATCTGTGCGTGGGTGGCAATGAGCAGCCTCTCTTCTCACAGGTGGGGGGCAAGAGGGCTCGTGGTCTGGTGAAGATCAGGTTGAGCAGGTGCACGGTCACATCACATGAGCCAAATATGAAGCCCCTGTCTGCGATGCTTGTGGGGGGTCTTGCCCCTGCCCTCCTGCACGGTGGTGGGACACTGGTCCCCCCACTGCCCGGCACACAGTGACACAAAGGGACGTATTTGGAGCCAGGTGATTAATGGGGCTGAGTTTTAGGCCCTGTTCCCACAGGGACACTGCAGGCCTTGGGGAGGGGATGCTCTGTGCCCTGAGGCTGGCAGCAGTGACAAACAGTCCCCCAGCTGCTGCCCACGACCTAATGTTCTCCACCTGGTGCTGTCCCCAACCTGCCCAGCCCCACTGCCCCCCAGGCCACTTGTCCTGGGATAACCAGGTATCCCAGGCAGCAGCAGCAGCTCCCCATCCCACAGCCAGGGTACCGCTGTATCCATGGAGACTGGCCCCGCTATGGTCACCATGGAAACACCCAGCGGTGCTCAGGTTGGTGATGCTCAGGCACTGGGGGAGCAGCAAGGGGTCTGTCCCCTGCTGACTCCACAGAGGTGAGAGCACGACCCCGACCCTGGAAAAACCAACAAAACCCAGAAAAGCATCACAGGAGAGATGCAGAGGCACCGCACATCTCTTCATCCCTCCTCCTGTGCGACAGGGTCTTCTACCAAGACCCGTAATGTTTCCTGAAGGAATTCCAAGAAGAGAAAAAGAAAATAATGTGGCTTTTCATGACACACAGAGAGGTGCCATGAAACTCTGTCCCAGTTGCACTGGCTGGCTCCAGCTCACAACCAGCACGGGCCCAGTGCTGCTGCCCTCGGAGACAAGCACAGCCCTCGGGTCTGAGCCAGTACCTAAAAAGCTTAAAAACTAACTTTCTCCAAAGGATATGAAGTGGCAATTGTCATCACTGCCGCTCTCACCCATGATGTTTTGCACGAGAAAAGAGCTTGTTTCTACCACAACAGAGTGACCCAGAATTCACGTTAGGATACTTAACACGCCTACAGACTGATGGATTTATTTACTACCTTACTGGACGTGCACCTCAGGCTGTGTCCACTGCAGTCATGGAAGAGTGAGTCGAAAATTACTAGAAAGAAAATAATTTCTGGATGATATTTCTATTACAACCTCCAGAAGCCGCCTGTACACCGGGCGCTGTCAGCAGCACAATGTGGTATTGCATCTCCACTGCCCTGACCACGGGGAGCAGGGGAATATTCCAGTAATTATATCAAATCCCCAGTGCGTTTTGAGGTGAACTATCTAGAATAACCAATTTTAATAGCATGTCACTGCTCTGTTTCATAAAGTAGGAGCGAACAGGCTGTAAGAGATGCAGTGGAGGGACCTGCTTATACCAGGACCCAGGGGGTTACCTGCCTCATGAGGGATTTAATTATCAGGACTACATACCCACCTTTTGGTGCCCAAACAGGAAAACAAAACAGAATATAAAATGTCCAACTTGAAGTTAAGCCATAAAACTTTGTGTTCTCTTTTAATGGTAAAAATGTTGCTTTTGCTTAAAAAATAAAATCCTACACCCCCTGCCTGGAGCCCTCCAAAGCCTCCAAAGCCTCTAAAAGCCCTCCAAAGCCTCTTGGAAGAGACAAGCAAGTTCAGTTTTCTTCCTCTCTGCACCCAGTTGTCTTCTACTGACTGTAAAACCTGTAGGGACTTCCTTGTGAAATCCAAATTCCCGGAACAAACTTCAAAGCATTTAAAGCCAATATTAGCATTTTTCATAGTGTTACAATGATTGCATTGTGCTATAAAACCCTACAAATTATTTAAAAGGGGTGTTTTTTTTGGTATTACTATTACAGACTAGGCAGATAATTTGCATGTTCTCAAGGCTGCAGCTACAAATTAAATGACCGGCTGAACGAGGATGCTCCACTAGCATCTATACTGGGATCTTTGCTGTGACAAGCAGCCCACAGCCATGCACATTCCTGACAAATGTTACCTTGTGGGGATTCAGAAGAGGATTTTTTTTAAAATATTAAACTACATTGTGTTTACAGTGATACTAAAAATCACCTTCCGCTGATTAACTAAGTAACTGCTCTAAAAGTCAGCTTAGAAGAAAGTTAGTCCCAGAATCCAAGATTTAGACACATAAGATTCCTAGAAATGGTTAGAGACTACAGTCCTGATGAGAGCACACATAGGATTTCTGCAAACAGAAATTATATGCCCTCAAAACCCCCCAAAACACTAAACCCCAATATTAATATTTTAAAGAGTGAAAATACTGGGGGTTTTTTAGTGGCTTTGTGATGCAGTGTGATATTTCCTCAATTATTTGACTAACGAAAAATAGTTCAGCTTTAAAAAAGTATTTGATTTTAAAAAGCCTCTGCATTCAACACTTTTAGTACCAGCAGAGAGGGTTTAATTACATAGGTCTTGTCCGCAAGGTCAGTAAGAAGAAAACTACAGGGAGTCTGATCCTGATTTACTGTGACTCCCTTTCCCCACTCCGGTACTGTTGAAGGCGATTTTCCATTGTAATATGATTTATATTCACTTTGAAGATGCTTCGTGGGGCACAGGGAAATGTGGGCTCTGTTGAGGATGGCAAGAGCAAATTCCAGCTACAAGAATTTCACCTGGGATAAAGGAGTTGTGTTATTAACTGCAATCAGATCCAGAATGCTGCCCTGCACCTTGTTGGCTGGTTGAAGGGCAGGTTGAGGGACACCAAGGAAGAGGGGGTCCAACAACTCCTGGCCAATGCAGTGCTCCCACAGACACACTGTCACTCAGGTCTTCCTTTAGAAAAGTGATTATAAGGCAGGTGTTACATTTTTCTGTGGGACTGAGGGGGGCAGGAAAGGGAATTCTCCAAAGCAAAATAATTGAGACAAAAAAACACCTTAAAGAGGAAGCAGGCTGTGGCTACAGGAAAGCATATTTCTTCAAATACACCTCAGGAAGTTATGTTACTTTAAATTCTTCAGCTGCTGCCCTCTGAAGAAGCACACGTTTCACTTTATCATGTAAAGGAAAGAGAAAACTGAGCACCATAAATCGGAGTTGTGCTTACAGCGAAGGTGCTGTTTATCTGTCTGATATTTAGACTGACCTTTGCTGGGTTGTGGCGTTTGTCTGTCTGCAAATCTTCAAATCTCAAACAGAGAACGCTGCCGAGAACCAACTGACCCGCGAGGAGATGAAATATTATCTCCTCCAGTGTATACAACTTCTTCCCCGGGAGCCTCACCAGCGCCACGGGTTTATCTCCAGCCTCTTGCAGGGTTACGCACCCAGAGGCTGCTCACTGGCCTGGCCTGGCAGATTTGGTCCTTCCCTTTGTGTCAGAACCGTGGTTTGGTTTGTGCTTGGGCTGTTTCACTCTCATCTGTTTGATCAGCAGACACAAAGCCTGGCAGATCCTCACCCCGTTCTAATTCCAGTCCCAGTTCATCCCTGACATCGCCCATTTCTGCTCCTGCCACAGGCACACAGTGGCAAAATCTGGGCAAAGCCCCACTGGGGACATCTCAGAAGTCAACACATGCAGCTCAAATCCCAGCTGCACGTCGTTTGCCCAGTGCTGTTCCATTCCCTCCTTAAAACACTGGAGGATTTTTGTTTTTAAAATCATCCCTTGGAAGATGATCATGAGACAAAGATGGCATCGGCGCTACTTTTGTTATCCTGAGGAAAATGTATTGCTGTGTTTTTGCCAGCCATCTCTACTGCCAGTGCTTAAGATTCTGCGCTGGAGCTCGTGCCTTCCCCTTGCTTAGCCTTCCAAAGCCTTTTACAAACATTTAAATAAACAGCCCTAGGAAGTAAGTATTAATAAATACATTTTACAGAGGCTGATTTAGTCCAGCCAGTAGGAGTTATGCACACACGAATTAGTAGCAGACTCAGAAAAGCAGTTCCCTGTGCCTCGAGTCCAAGTGCTCCCAGACAAAAGCTGGCTGCAGTCACTTCCTGAGCATCCCAGAAAAATAGGCTCTCGCTCCACCAGCCAGTCCCCTTGCAAACTTCTTTCAAGAATGTGAATTCCCAAGAGATAGAGTGAGGTTCACCAAAGTGGGCTGAAATCAGCCACACCCGGATTTCCACGCACCCCTCCAGGAAACCCCTTCCAATGAAGCACCTCTGACCCTTCCCTCCGGCCACAGGAGGAATACCCTAATGAGTTAACACTAAAGGAAGCAACAGGCAAGATTTGTGAATGAACAGGCCAGAGGACTGTCAGGCCAATCTTCTCACAATGATGGCTTATTCACAAAAACTAGGCTTTGAACAACCTAATTAGGATTAAGAATACATCATCTGGACAGTACTGAGAAAAGTGAAGCGTGTTACAATTGCCAATGCTCTTTCTATTGTTTCCAGATATCAGCTGAGGAGCCAAGGAAACCTTTTTCCTCCAGCAGGAAGAGGGCACAGCAGGCTCTGGGTGCCTGTGCTTTTACAATGTGGGGACACCCCAGTGAAAACCCTGGGCTGAGGTGCAGCAGCCGGGTCCTGCCCTGTGTTACAAACCAGCCCCCGTGTGACATCCCCATCCAAGACCTGAGCCAGCTCTGCTGATGGCCACAGTGATCACTTCACTGCCCAGCACTAATGCCCAGGATGGGAACTCAGACTTAAAACTCCCTTTAAAGGTGTTTTTGGGGCTGCAGCACCTGCAGGCAGCAGTAACCTTACCCCCCATCAGTGCTTGCTTGCGTCCTTTAGGCTGACACCCGGTGGGGCTGTGAGAGTGTGATCACCTGCCCTGGGCAGAGGAGGGACAATTTTCATCCAGAATCACAGCAGTCAGAGAGCTGAGCACATGTCCTTTGCCACTGAGGCTTTCCCTGCCCACGCCTTCACTGGTGGCTTCCCTGCCACCAGCCAAAAAGCAGCACAGCAAGACCCAGGCCTGAGCTGGAAGAGTTAATCCTCCAGCATTTAAGCACAGATGGAGCCAAGGAAGACTTTCTTTTCTTTAAAAGTGCAACTGTTGTTTGGTTTCCCACAGGTACAGATTCATTAGCTCTTGACTGGCTCTCGTGGCTTGCTGACTACTTGTGGAAAAAGCCATTTACCCTGGTGAATGTCAAGGTTAGTTCAAACTGTTCTTGTCATCAGTCTCGCTGGCAGAAGGTCAGGGAGAAGCTTTCCTCAAATGGGCAGCATCAAACAAAGCAGAGGCTGACTTAACTCACCTAAGGAAAGGAGACTTTCCCTACTAGGTGATAAACATTCCCCTGGGCACAGAGAACAGGAGATTAATTCTTTTCCCTCCTGCCAACTCCTGTCCAACTGCCTTCAGGTAGCCACCTCCACGTCCATGGGACTGATCGGATCCTCATCTCCCTTTGCAGAGTGAGACCATGCGGGTGCACCAAGCCTTGCAGGAAAGAGTCAACCTCCAAAGATGTTATCCCAGAAGCAGTTTATGTGCTTTTTTTTCCCCCAATTATTATTATTTCTTTAAACTTTTGACTTAATTCTTATACCTCCAGCAGCACAAACATAACCACTAGATCATATGGGAAGTATTACAGCACACAACTGAACAATAACCACTTATTTAATACCTGTTAGCTTGGGTTCCTACAGTACATGCTGTGATGTCTTCAAGGTGGTGGGAAGCTCCTCTATATATGCAAAGAGAGGCACATGTGGTACTTAATGAAAAAGAAAAAAAAAAAAAAGGAAAAAAAATCCTGCCAAGCCTGCATACCCTTTTGTGTGCTGTGAGTGAGCTGGCTCAAAGGATAATTAATGTTAAAAGGAAATAGTTTTGGAGGTAACACTCTTGATAAGAATACCGTGGGTAAATTACAGGAAAAGCTCCCTGGCACCTGGAATGGGTTTCATCCGCAGGGCTTTAGCGTAGGAAAATGAATGGGAAAAAAAGAGAGGAAACTTTCGGTGCTCCTTTCATGGTCTTCATTCACATGGGAAGAATTAGAGGAATTTTTCAGCAGGAGGGAATGGTGGTAAATTATAAACGGCCTCATCACAGAAAAATACTGAGGTTTTGAACACTCAATCTTGCAGCATTACCAGCTTGCTTCTAGGGTTTCATTCTCAGCTCTGCTCCCTTTGAGGCCAGGACATGTGGGCCAGCTCCAAGGGTCCCAGCGAGAGGGGGCTGGGACCACAGGAAAGCAGAAAGGACAGACATGTCCTCATTACAAAAGCACAGCACAGAACACACCCACGGCAAACACTAAAGACACTATGAGGAAGAATAAAGATTAAGGAAATAAAATCTCCGATGTTTCTGTCTCACATAATTTCTCAGCTGAGAGACTAGGAGTCTCCCGTAAAAAAGCTCACTAGAAATCTTTAACACAGAAGGAAAAAGCCCTGCAATTATGCAGCTTCAACTCAAAATCTTTTTGGAGATCGTAGTAGCTTTTGAATTCTCTTATTCACCTATAAGGCACCGGAGAAGCTTGGTCAGAGAGTTCTGGTGCAGAAGAGCTCTCCTGTAAAGAAATACTCACCTACAGTCAATTAGACATTAGCCAGTGCTTTGAAGTTTAGAGACTCTGAGATTCTTCAAAGAATGTCTATTTTGAACCAGTATTTCAGCCGAGGTCAAACACGACACCCAGACCCTGCTTCAGACTTCTCTGCCCTCGCGACAACAAACATGGTTTGTGGTATTTCTAATTTGTGGAGGTTTCTGAGAGATGAGCAGATCAAAAATGTAAATGGCTTCAGCCCTCAGGTCAAGCAGGCAATCTGTGCCAGCGTGTGAAGGAAATGAGTATGACAGTTCACAAAACGTTGCTTCCAGGAATAAGAGCTCTCGGTTTCCTAATAAGCTAATGGTGGGCTTAAAGAGGACGCTCTGAATCCCTCCCTCTCTCCCTTCAAATTTCCTCTGGGTTGCAGCTGGAGAGCAGATCCTGAGACTGTCAGGAGAGAGATGTGTCTACCGGAGGGCCCAGGCTTGGACCTCCTTTTGGTTACCGCATGTTTCAGCATCTGTCTGACTCACCGTGGATGGGATTCAAAAGAGCCCGTACGTTTTACCCATGTGCAAATGAGTCCTGCAAAAAAACCCGTCCCTGGTTTTATTGTCTGCAAGACTCCTTTCCACACTAATTCTCTACTTGTAACACAATCTGGCAAAATGAAGCCAGAGATGTACAAGACCTGTCCTGTCTGGTTCCATTAGGGATGGGGAGCATTCCTATCAGTTTGAAAGTAGGTCGAGGCCTTTTCATGTTCATTCAGTTTTCAGGTTTCATTTTTACACACACTCACATACACATTATAGGTGGGGCTGATGGCACTGTCTATTACTAAGGTTGTATGACACTTCCCATTATAAGAGACTGTTTCATTTGCTTATAACTTTGCCAAACTCAAACCAGACTTTTTCTGTAGCTGCAGCTTCCAGCTGCTGGAGAGGGGCCTCGCAGAGAACAACAGGAATTGGTTCTCCCTGGGTATCTCCAGCTCTAAGCAACACAGAAAAAGAAACAGCTTCATTTAATGGGGGGAGAAGAGGACATGCAAGGAAGACTGTGAGGATGGAAAGAAATTCATGGGATAACAGGTCAAGCTAAATTGAAATATGGGATGGGAAAGACGGGTTACAGCTGGTCTTGCTTGGGTGGACACAGACTCTGCAGTGAGGAATTAATGCTAAATGATGAGTGGAAGAGTAAGACTGTTTGGGCAAAGTAATGAGATAAAAACACTTGTATGAATAAAAATAATTAAAAAAAAAAAAAGATAGAGAGACCCTATGCCTCTCCAAGCAAGGAGACTTGGAGTCAACTGGTGGCAGCAAAACAGTGGAGCTGGACGAGGACGTGATGGTGGGGCAGGCTGGGTGAGGAAGCAGGAACAGAATGCAACTGAAGTACTGGTGCAGAAGGTCACTGAATCACACCAGTTGGTCTCTGTCAATGGGAAGATGTCAGGGATGTCCCACAGTAAAGGAAGAACTTTGAATGAACTTCCCAACCTATCCTGGAAAAATGACAGCAGTATAAAGCTGAATTCAACAGACACGGAGTCTCCTCTGCTTAGAAACAGGCACTATTTGTGCCCATCAGCATATACAAGGGAAGAGATGGAAGAGCTCCTCCAGCCCCTTTATCCCAAAACAGCACCAACTTCTGCCGCTGCTGCCAGCACAAACACTGAATATGGAGGGGAAAATCACACAATGATCATAAAGATTAAAAAATTAATACAACTACCATTATGCAAAACAAACTGAGAAAACAGGTATCTCTAGACATTAGAGAACTTCTCTTATCCAGAGTCATATGATGTCCCTGCTCAAGGCAGGGGGTTGGAAGTAGATGGTCTTTAAAGTCCCTGCCAACCCAAACCCTATGTGTGATTCTATTATAATCATGGCACATACTACAAGGAACAAGACCCTACATTGACAAAGATTACCTGACTGATGAGAGGAAAGAGTTACTGAGAGAAACCAGCCAAGCGCTCCCTTTGAATCTCCCTGGAAAGACAGATGAGAACTGAGGTGCCCCAAACCCATAGTGAGTTCTATAAATACAAGATAAAAACTTCCCTGTCACTGCATTTCTGGTTATAACTCCTAGGAACTATTTGCATATCCTGGGATTTACAACAAAAAAAAAAAAAAAAAAAAAAGGAAAAAAAAAGGAACAAAAATTAAAAAAAAGTGAGATCATTAGGCAAAAATAGACTAGGTGCAGATGGGAGAAGGTTAAAACTAGTCTTTTGCCTTCATGTTTGGAGCTGGGAGGCGTGAGAGCATCTCACGGTAGGAACGCACCACTGTGGAGATAATTTCTGTCAAATTGAAGCTCTGCATTGACAGATAGCTAAGTACAATAACAATTATAATAATAAAAGCCAGGCCCCAGCACATGCTGCGTGTACGGACATCTCTTGCCCTTGAAAATAGCAAGAGAATGGCAGAGCCCTGCGCAACTATCACTTAGTAAGCTAAAAAACGTGCGAGTTAAAAACGCGTGTGTGTTTTCAAATGAATTAGAGAGAGGAATTTGCTGAGGCAAAGTCTTAAATACAGGCTTGAAATGGCAAGGACGCTGTAATGCATCGGAAGATGCCACTGTGGTTTTGCAAAAGGAATAAAATGGAAGGTGTTATTTAGAAGGATTTGTGCATTATGCAGAACTGGACATCACTTCAAAGTTTTTCTTAAACAAGTGGCATTTAATGCTGCAGTTCTGAGGCCTTTGCTTGTCCTGTTGGTGGCTGACTGCTAACAATTGTTTTGGACCACACTCGTGCCTCAGAGCTTGAAGCAAACCTCAGGAATACTGAGTCACCACATTCCTCTGACACGCTGGGTAATGGAAAGGGTGAAATCCAAAACCAAAACCACTGCCACAAAAATAAACAAAAAGTTGGGTTTGGAAGGGAAATAAAAATTCTTCCCGAGGGTCTAAAACAACCTCTCACTACCAGTGGCTTGGGTGAAGTTTTCTTGTGGACAGACTGTTCTACATCTGTGTACTAATTTCTTGCATCTTCCTCTGGTGCATCCGATGTAGAATAAATTCAGTGCCCATCTGACACAGCATGACAAACTGTACATAATAACGAACCAAAAAGTCACGTTGTTCCCTAAGCTGTCGCTCCCCAAAGGGCAGCAGATAAAAGCTGTACCCTCCGTCCCAGTGGTAGGCGTTTGGGAATCTGGGATTCTACAGCTCCTGGGCTGAAACTTGGACTGTGGCTAGAGGTGAGCTTGGCCACAAAACATCAATATGCCATAAATTTCCTTGGAGAAAAAAACCCTAAGGTTGCATAAATTAAAGAAAGATGATTGAAATCAAGTTCTTAAAATTTAGGAAATGCCAAACAGAAAAGTTGCATGGTCAACTTTATTTTAGGCCCCCTTCCTGGTACAATGGAATTTTGATTCAGTCTTTAATTACACGATCACTTAATGTTTGTTTCACAAGATCATTTCCTCATTCAGTGCAAAGCAGTTGCCCAGGCAACCTTCATCTTTGCATTTTCAAATTTTGAGTGCTCAATTCAACAGCCTTTAAAAAAAAAAAGGGGGGGGGGGGAAATATTTGTGAGAAGCAACCACGGACCTTGGTCTAGGTGGTTTTCTTGGGGACACGCGGAACTTCTCCGAGAGGAATGAAGTTCCCCATGGAAGCGCCCGTTTTTCCATGACCACTGCAATAATTGTTCTGGCAGCCCATCACTCCTCCCCTTCCCAGCCAAAGCCAGGCTGGGGATGACAAGCGCTGCCGGCGTCTCTCTCCCGAGGTCCATCACAACAAAGAGCAACTGTGAGCTCTCAAGACATGCTCAAGCTCTTCTCAAAGCGTATGAGGCCAGCCTCCAATCCAAAGGATGGGATCATGGTTTAAGCTACAAGGGTGATCCCCAGCTGCCAGCAGCATTCATATCCAGCACGGGCAGGACGGTGGATGCAGCGGGCGTAGAGTGAGATATGCTTTTGGCTATCACAGCACTACGTTAGTTACTGTTCCACCCTGGCCCCCAATTAACTCCCTGCTCCAGCCTCAAATCAATTAGGTTTATGCCCCTGCCCAGTTCTCAGTGTGCTCCAGTCTCACATCAATTCTGCCTGCAGTGATTTAACAGTGATTTAGCCCCTGTCTCAAACATACCACTTACCCCCCATGACATTGCAATCGTTCTACATTTATTTTCTCCTCTTTTTCATGCCTCTCCCCGCCCCTCCTCAATATGGGGAATTTGTCAAAGCACACCCTTTGCCTGGAGTTGTTTTGCTTTCACAAATTAGCACTTTCCAATAACAAAATGGTTTGCCTAAAAAGAAAAAAAGAGAAAAAAATATATCTCCACGCAGCCTCTGGTGAGAGCTTTGTGGCCTCAGTTCTCCCTCAGCTGATGGTTTCTTTCTCTGGCAACCTTTTGCTGCAACTCTTCTCTTTCACAGCTCTCCTGGCTTTCTTCTAGGGACTTATATCAGTGGAGCTTACAGCCCCTGTGTTTTTAGTTTGGGGAATGCGGGGACGTTTGCAATGTCGGCTGATTGCATGTAATTGCACCTGAACTGCCACAGACAGAGCTGTGAGCAAAGGCAGCCTTGCCCCGGGTTGTCGTGCTCTTGGACAAAAAGTTGGGCAACAGGATCAAGACTGACCCACCTCCACCTTTGCAAGGCTTCATCCTTCCTTATTTGCTCTCCACGTGCATTCTGAGTGAACTTCCCCTGGACAGGAATTCAAATCTGAATGACTGTGGCCATAAAAGGCTCATTTTCAGTCCAGGGGAAACAAGGCTTGCTGGAAAATGCTGCACTGGGACTGTGCCCCATGGGGAATTTGGGTGTTTTGTTAAAGTGGAGGCATTAGTGTCAAGGTTTGGGATGGATTTTGCAGTTTAAAATGGGAGTTCAATCCCATTCCTCGTACACACACACACCCCAAAATAAAAAGAAAAAAGAAAAGAAAAAAAGGGGTGGGTGGGAAATAACCTTTTACATTCTAAGCCTTGTTTCAGCACTAATTAGTATTTCCAGCCCCCCTGCCCAAACTGTCAAAGTCTGCAGCACTTCCCCAGACTTCTCACTGTGCAGGAGGGTTTGATCCTGCTCCACTCAGCTCCGAGTGAGTTATCCTACTGATTTTAGTGGGAATTGGCTTCGGCCTGCAATAACCTGCTCCTCAGCAGTGTGGGACACCCAAAACTGAGGGTTGGGGATGGGATGGCAGCTCAAGGTGCTGCCTGGCTACAGGTGACAGCGTGATGGACAGGTGCCAGCCCGGCGCCGCCACAGCGAGCGCAGCTCTGAGTGCGGCACAACTCATTCACAGTTGCACAGATTTAGTGTAAGCTCAGCTCCTGTGGCCCTCCCAGCCCGCCTGCTTCCGGAAACTGAAGATATTATATTTCAGGGTGCTAAAACATTTGTATATCCCTGCCTTATAAAACATGCAAAAATGCCATCTGCAGTTAGCATGACTAACTCCAAGCACGACGTCCTACTACAGATCCCCTCGCAGCTTTCTTCCTTTCATTGCTAAACACTTTTCAAGAAAGAAAGAAAAATCCATTTTTAGTGCTAATGCCACCTGCAGGTTGAAGAAAAACAGTTGCAAGGTCCCTGAAAACTGAACAAACATGCCTTTTTTTCCTCCCCCTCCCTCCCTATCTTACCACAAGGAATGTTACTGTGCAGCTGCACCTTTTTTCTGGACAGAAACGACTTCCTCCACTGGAAAAGTGACCTTTTCTCACTGCATGGCTTGTGTTATCTGCTGGTGGAAAGTTCCACCTGACTGGTAGCTGGTGGTTTATGGGGAGGCTAAAACAAAACATCCAACAGCAGTTTTCTCTGATGTTCCTTCTGTAACTGCTCCTAGTTCCCCTGCCCTGATGGGATGTAGGGATCTCAGTCACCAAGGATCCATCCCCAAGATGTCTAATTCAGATGGATGCTCAAATGTGTACTTATCCATCTGCGCTCTCACTGCCAAGACCCTGTCTGGAGCTGCTTTGTGCTGTATTTGAACACTGGATGCAAACAACACTGTTGGATACACAGACCTCATCCTGACTGACGTGGCTGGATGCTCCAAACATGAAACTGGGAGCCGCAAATTCCGTTTTGACACCGAACGCCTTCAACATGGCGCTTTCGAGCCTTCATCTCAGCTCTCACCTCTTTAAAGTGTGATTGGTGACCCCAGGCAGATCCCTACCACGACGAACCACCTTACTCTGAAGAAAAAAACTAACCCTAAGCACACTTATCCAGCCTAATATTTAGCACTACATCAGAACCAGCAGCAGGACCACCAGTAGCTGCTACCTGCAAGGACCAGTCGTGTTACGCATTTTTCCCTCCACACAGACCCATCTAACGTGATTTCCTCCCAGACTCTGGCAGTGCAGCTTTAAAAGCAGCTCTTTCTCCCCAAATATTGCTTCTGGCAACCTCACCACTACCACTGGTTCATCGTTTTGGTTCACAGTAGGTTTTCAATCATGCCATGGACCCTGCTCTCGGTTATACGGTCATTTTTCCTGCTGTGTGAATTCCATCTGGTGAAACAGTGAGCAGAGCTGGAACAGTCAAGTGTATTTGACTTTGCCCCCCACCCTGGATAGGGCATCTTGGACTTACGTTTTGCAACCATTGGACTTAAGTACACGAGACTGGGCAACCTCTGACACGATGTACCACAGAATACGATGGCATAATGTTATAGGAACAGACAGAAATAATGTGGAAAAGCCCTTTCTGACTCTAATAGGCAGCTGGTGACACAGGTGAAACACCTACTGTACCACTTAATAAAATTATTTTAATTTAGAATGGGAATGAAGAAATGGAGCCAATTACCTTAGTGGATCTGACAGGCAACCCTAAATGGATCCTCAGCATCCTCGGTTTGGGCCATTTTTATCCCTATGAATAATGATAAAATGACTCAGAAGAGATGCCTGAGGAAACACTGCGCGCTCCCAGCCCAGATAATATTAATAAGGCAGGCTCCCAGATGCAGAGAAAGAAACCCCGAACAAATCATCGTGTTTTCGCTAGTGCCCCCTTTTCTTTGACCAAATTAGAGGAGAGGTGGGTGGAGAGGGAAGGGGAAGGATTGAGGATGGGGAGGGGGGAAACCGCCTGCCCTCCCTCACCTGAGCAGATGGAAATGTCCCTGCCACACTCCAAAAAGAGTTTGCAGAAATAATATTTGTGGTTGCACTTAGGTGAGTTAAAAAAATAAAGTTTCGGGGCAAAGAGATGCTGATGCCATAGGGTGCAAAGGGACTGTCAGCCAGGAGCAAGGGGAAACACTGTTCCCCTCACAGTGATAAATAATAAATAATTGCGGAGGGTGCAAGTACAGGAGGAACGATTTGCTACCCCCATGCACAGGTCAAGGCTGGCGCAGAGCGCTGGACTGGGTGGACAAATGGTCTGTTCCAGTATGGCAACTCCTATTTTCCTGTGAAAATATAGATTTCATGGTGCAAGATCAGTTCTGCCAGATTAAATCAAAATGCAATAATCACTGAGCAATTGCCATCTGATATCTAAATACCCCCACCAGCCTTATCCTACTACTAATTTTAAAACAGACACCTCTGAGAAGGAGGATTTTTTTTTTCTTTTCCCGGGGAGAGGAATAAAAATCCTCTGAAGTGATAAAAATTAATCTCAATTCATGTTACTTTCAGTGACAGCGATTGTACCAGGCACACAGGCTGTCCGGCAGTATTTCTGGGATGAATTCTGTATCTTAAAATAAGACAGAAGAGCCAGAAAGATGTTGTTTTGTAGGAAGAAATTTCCCCTCCTTCTCCAAAAAGCCTCTTCCACTGCAACTTCTGGGGATAGAGGCCATGGGAACCGCTGTGCCTTTAAGACCAGATGTAACTTGCAGATCAAAAGGGCACAGCATTCACCCATGTCATTGTCCCCTGAAAGATCAAAACCTCATTATATACTTGGTGCCATATCTGTTCTTTTTAAGGGAGTTTACATATTTCTCCTCCTCTTTTTTTTTTTTTTTTTAAATTTTATTTCATTTTTCTTACAGCCTCTGCTTCTCCTTTTCTCCATCTATTCTTATCACTTTCGAATTACAGAGATCTATTTTCAGATGAACGTGCCGAACAAAACCTTCATCTGGGGGCTTTTTTTTTTTTTTTTTCTTCTTCTCCTCTCCTCTCTCTTTTTTTTCTCCCCTCTTTTTTTTTTTTATTTCCCAACATGGCGGTACGTGCTTATGCCCGCTATCTGCATAAGTCTTTTGTGTATTGCTAATGGAGTGCTGGAATTGTGGCAGCTCTGAGCAGGGAATACATGTGAGCAACAATATGCTGACAGACCCCTCGGTGGAATCTAATCTGTTCCAGCTCATGCACTCCTCAGAAACTATTTAACTTTCATTAAACTGTGTTTGATATCAGCTAAATAGAATGCATACGGCACCAATATAGCTCATATGGTCTCATTCATTCGATCACAGCAGTGCTTTTTTCTTATATTTTCCCCCCACTTGTGTCAGTACCCGGTATAGCTGGGTAAATAGGAGACCTTTGAAGATATAGTTAGTACTCAGATTTCTTTATTCTTTTGTGCTGGTTTCTTAGTGTTGAAACAGTGATTCATGTATGTCTCAGACAGCCTCCATTAATTTCATGTAATGTAGCTTTTATCTCGTAGCTGGGACAACTATCTCCAGCGCTGTCTCCCTATAGCATCTCTCGCGCAGCAGCCCCACCGCCTTCCCACCCCCCTCCGCCCCCCCAGCGCCCCTTTTTCTCTCGCCAGCAGCTCATTTCTGGGAGAATTTACTTTTGTTTTCTTACGTTGGGTGGGTGGGGGGAATAAACACCGAGGCTGAGATTGCAGACGAGAAGTAAGGTAAAGATCTTTCTGCCCGCGTGGATGTCTTTATGTCTCACGTAGGGAGGAAAAAAAGGCAGGGGGGGGGAGCGAAGAAGGGAGGGCTTTGTGGGGAGTGGGCTAAAATATCTTTCGTGGCAGCGGCTGGATAACAGTTTTTTTAACCTATTCACAGCGCACTAATTTGATTATGAATGCAGCACAGTAGGAGTATGCAGTTTCTGGGGAGCGGGAGGAGGGAGCGACAGGCACTGGATTTACAAGCCGGGGCCGTTCAAAAGTTTGAACGGTCAAATACGCCTTAATAAAAAAAAAATGTAAAAAAAAAAAAATTATCAAGACCGAAAACCCCCTCCTCTAACTGTAACGAACACCAAAAGAATTTTTTTAAAAAAATCCCCAACGCCAAACCAGGCAGCCCTTCAAACCAAAGGGAGCTGCAGTGGGTGCATTACCACCACAAATAAACACTGCGAGTCCATTTGTAAATAAAAAGAGAAAAAAGCTGGTTTGCTTCTTTTTTTCTGTCTTTTTTTTTTTTTTTTTTTTACCTCTTGAATGATCCAAATGCATAAAGACTTCTTCACCTTACAAGGAGGATGGAAGAGTGAAAGCAACATCAATTTGATTGGGAAAAGTGAAAGCGATTACCTTATGCTTTCTTTAAAGATTTTTTTTCCAATTACGTTTTATTAAGTCCAAAGGAATAATCACAATTTTTTTTTATACATTGCTTAAAAGAAACAACATGGGGTCCTTTGGTAGAGGGAACCTAATTATTTGGGATATTATTTTGTGAAACCTTTTCATTTTATTAGTATACCAGAGGGTTTTCACATTCGCGAGGCTAAATCCTGACTATTATTACTTTTTGGAAAGAAATGTCTCACCGGGGCAATTAATTTTATACATTAACACTGGTCGCTGCTGTGTCGCACGTTTTAAAAGAGAGAAGGAAAGCAAAGCTCCTCGCACGATTTATCATTCAGTTCATAACGGGGTCACCAACGCCAGCCCAGGTAATACAAAATGAGCTTTTTTTAGAGGAGATTTTGCTGTGCAGCAACTTTGCAAAGTCCTGGGCTGGCTATGCCAAGTTTTCCCGGAGCTTTGAGCGCAAGCCCTGGGTGCGCAGGCAGCGTTACAGCAGCGGCTGCCAAAGCGAGAGCAGGAACGTGCCCTATCTGCTCTCTGGAAATCAAACCCTACTGCGGCAACTTTGTTCCTGAGCCCGGTGAGGCTGCGCAGGGAAGGGCTTGCTGCTCCCAGCCAAAAGGCTGATCCAAAGATTATGGGGATAAGCTTATTGACATTTTTACTGTACGTTATTAATGTTATTAATAGCGTTAACAAAGGCTAATTGAAAATGCATCATCTATAATCACGTTAGTCTTCGGTTTAGGGCGTTTTTGTCGAAGTAAACTAGAGAGGAGTAATTCAGGCTCTGCTGTTATTCACCCCCAGTTTTAGAGAGGCGGCGGCAGGAAGGAGCACAGACTGATTTCACTGAGCTCCACGCAGCCCCAAGTCAGAGGTAGCGAAACTAATGGCCACGGTTTCCGGTACCACAAGCCCAAAGATAAAACCAGCTTTAATAGTGCAGGATGAACGCACATGAGAGCGGGGTGGGGTAACAGAGGCGATGCTTGCTTCATTTCTGTTGCATCCACCACAGGACCCCTGGTCCTGTCACCTCGCTCTCTGCTGCAGGTAGGCAGTGACAGCCACAGCCTGCCCTGATGACTTTCTATTTAAAAAACAGGCCACGATAAAAATATTCTTGTAGGACAAGGGGCAAGCAGGCACGTGGGAAGGGCAGCGGCTGGGGAGTAAAGATGCCTTGTCCTCCAGCAAGCAGAAGGAAAACCCAAATAGTGGCCCTTCTCCTTCGCACCTCCTGACGTGGTGTAACAACAGCACCATAAAGCCTCTCCTGAGGGGATGGTGCCATGCAGCCCAAATGGCCACTGTAGAGACCCCACGGAAGAGATTCCTCGGCTCACCGGGAGGAAAAGTGCCACCGGTGTCACTGCAGCATCTTCCCCCTTGTCTTGTCCCAAGGCCACCTCAAACTGTGTTGCCTCAGTTGCTTCCAAATTAGAGTCAGCACAGCCCTAACCCACGCTGTGGACACCCTGCAGTGCTCCAGGGCACCCTGAGGATCCCCAGAAGCATGTTGGGTGCAAACCGCCCCCTGCTCTGCTCATCTGGGAGCTGCACCATGTGAGATGCACATGACTGAGGCACTCAGACCTGCTCCTCTGTACGCTCCGCGTTATTTTATTTTTCTGTGCTTTTGGGGAGTCGGGGAAGCCCCGCCGAACCCCCTGGTACAAAACGACAACTTTCAGAGTGCGGAAATTCAAGATCTTTGCAAACCCTTGAGCAGCTCACACATCCCTGGACCGCTCCCTGGGACGGGGGTGATGTGCAGCATTGGCACAACCCACGGGGTTTGGGGTGCAGCCCTCGGCGACTCAAGAGTTCACACTTCAAAGCCGGAAAGAAGCATGCAGTGATGCATGAGCTTCCCCCCACTCCCCTTGTTTTAAAATTATTTCAAGTGTTCTGCAGTATCCACCCTCGCTCCCCTGGCACTGCTGCCAACAACAAACAGCAGAGAGATGAGAGAACAGCTAAGGCTGGACTGGTGGGGAATTGGGGCAGCACGAAAGAGCAACCGCCCAAGTGCTGTGCAGCCAGGTAGAGCTGAGAGAGGCGCCTCCGACTCATAATCTCCGCTCAGCACTTCTCCTGTGCTCTAATGAAAACCGTGGCATATTGGTCGCTCTCGCTGCCAAGTGATATGGCCATGCCCTCTCCACAGTATCCAGCTACAAACACGCTTGATGGGCACTCTCCGGGGGGACTGCCTGTGCTGGTTTTACATTGCTAACATATGTAGGTACACCTGAAAGCTGCAGCCTGCCACTTCTCGTGGACCTCGCTGGGGTACCTTTGCTCTTTCGCCACCAAGGGTTAATTTTCTAATGGCTGCTTTGCTGCTGAAGCTGGCCAAGTTTTTCATCGCCTGCAGAGCACCACAAGCTGTGATTTGGAGCCAGAAAACACCATTAATTTTCTAAATAGGAAGGATCACATATGTAAACTGTCTGGGTCTATAACCAGTTGGGCAGGTAGAAGGCAAAGAGAAGGAAAGTGGATTTTTTTTTTTTTTTTCCCAAGCACCAAAGCAAAATAAACCCAAGGCCGCTTGGCTGCACTGAAGTTTCTCAGCAAAGCTGGGCTCCCCCCCTTGCCTTTCCCCCACGCCCCCACCACACACACACACTCGGCGTCACCCGTGGCAGTGCTCGTTTTTACTGGAAAAGGTCAGGTTGATGATTTATTGAACAGTTATTGAAGTTTTTTTTACGTGGAGCTGTACGGAAAAGTTACTGGAAAATTCAAGGAGCGACTACGTAAAGGTAGTGGCTCGCGGTTCGTACCAGAACCGGGCTGACAGCCTTCACATGCCGGCACGCCCTGATCCTGCCCCACGCGCAGCACTGCAAGCACCCAGTTTGTGCCAGTGGAAGTCATGGGTGGCCTTGGCACTCGACCGGGGCAGAGAACTGCAACAGTGGGATCGGGGTGTTTGCTATCCACATCATCCTCCTTCAGAACACCCACCAGCAGCCGATGCCACAGGGATGCCCGACTTTTTTCAGCCAGGCACGTGTACAAGAACAACAGTCTGGTGGTGTGCAGGGAAGAGATGGGGCCCCACGGGCTCTCCTGCCTAGCGTGCAGCTGCCCAAACCCCCCTCTGCCACTGGCTGTGCCTCGGTTTCTCTCTGTAGAAGCTGGTGTGCAGATACTGACCACAGAGGGGTGCTCTGGGTCTTAATTAATTAATTAACACCTTGTGCAAGGCACTTGGAAGTCCTTTGGTGAAGGGGACTACCAAAGTTCGTATTATTAAGTGATTTTTAATGCCAAAAAAAAACCCCAAAAAATGAAACAAAAAAACCACAAAACCCAGGAAATTTTCTTTTAGAGATTGCTTTCCCAAGTCTTTCACGCAACACTTGGCACTGTGCAATTCAGCCTTCCACCTTTTTCTTGCCCCTCCCCAAATATTTAGGAGCTGCCTTCTCCTCTGTTTTGTGAGCTGAAAAGGGCAGGACCAAGGGCTCCCTCGACTGGCAACCACCGTGCTCGGTGCCAGCACCACCTGAACCACAGGGGACACCCCAGCTCCCCTGGGCAGAACAATCTCTCAGCCATGGGCCAGGGCAGAAAAATTAAATTTTTTCTAAGTTACTCAATACAGCAAAGACACAAAGGGACATGGGGTTATTTTGCTTTCAGTTGCTGTGTCAATACAGAGACAATCATAGGCTGCTTGCAGCTGCAGTTGCACCGTGACCTCCAAAGGCCTGATCCTGCACTTACTGCCTACTGCAACAGTCATCCCAAGCAGACACAGGAACCTCTGCAGGATCGGGTCCTTAATTACTTCAATATTCTCCCCCCATCCTCCGCCTTTTTCCACTTTCCCTCCCAAGGAAGAGTATTATTCATTAAGGGCTGAGCAGAGTCCACCGGAGCTCATTTTAGCTGAGCTCTCCCTATGATCTTTCCAAGCCTTTAGCAGGGAGCGAGCCTTGGACTCTCTTTCATGGGCTGCGTTGTGACCTGGCTTCAAAGTGTGCAAAGAGGTTCCACGGCTCCCTTTGTGCAGCACAGTCTCTTAATTGCACTTTTAAACACAGTGTAATTTTTGTAATTAACATTATGGTTTCAGAGGGCAGAGAAGCCTGCACTATGCTAATTACAAACTGGAGTAGTCAGAGTAGAAATCCAAGGCTCCGGTTGCTGGGGCCGAATGCAGTTTTTATGAAGGATTTCAAAGCTCCTCCGTGGGCTCTGTGTTCTGAGTTATCATTAGCATTTGATAACATAAAGAATTTTTATAACATGTGACAGATTTCGAAGTGAAGATTTCACCTGATAACTGGAAAATTTACATAAAGACCTTCATTAGTTCTCTGCTCACATTACTGCGAGCGGAAGAACTACAGCGCGCTGTCTCCCTGCAAGATGGGGCTTGGGAGCCGAAGAATTTGTGCTTTATAATAAAATTTATAGTACGTTACGCAGGGAGGTTATAATAATCCTCAATGATGTTGGGAATCAGAGCAATTCAGAGAGTGAAAGAGCGCGAGAGGTGACGGGAAAGGATATTTCAGTATTGCCATGGAGTGAGGACACGCTGAGGCAAAGGCGTTGTGAGCGGGGCCATAAACCACCCTGGAGCAGCTGCTAAAACCTCCACCACAACGCCAGCGTCGGAGCCAGCTCCCAAACACGGGCCAGGACCCATATGGGCTTGCTTATGCTGCCACTACTGTGGTTTGGGGCAGCTTTTCAGATGGGGCAAAGGAGGGTTTATCATTACTCCTGTTGCCTCTCCACTTGCTGCTGGGCATGGAGCAGCAATGTGTGGCTGCATCTCTGTGGGATGCAGTGTCCCTCACAAGGGAAGTGTTTTCTTTGCTATTATGGAGTACAGCATCACAATGTTACTAACTCGGAAACCATTAGTAGAAGTTTATCAGTATCTTTCTTATGGTTGTAACATTCTATGGCTTCTTTTGGGACAAAATCTCCAGACGTCTGCACGGCTCCACGACCTTTGTACCAGATGCCTGGTACATCCAGTGGGTATTTTATTTCACTTCATATTTATTTTAATCTCCAGTAAATAACAGTAATGGCTCACCAGCACAGTGCCACATGGATTGCACACTTGCATAAGAAAAAAACAAATTAAGAGCTGATGCACATGGAGCTGCTCCGTGGCACACTCCTGTCCTGCTGAACCAGCCAGGGATACCTCTGACAGCGATCTGAGTCATGGAAGACACAGCCAGTCCTTAGCAAACTCCTCACACTAACCTCAAACTAACTGGCCTTCTCAGAGTCTTTTGATGCCACGAGTACTGGTTTTCCGAATTTCTTTTCCCAGGCTAAAAAAGACACAATAAAACTCTAGATAGGATAAAGCATCTCGGTTTTCCCTCAGGAAACCCAAGCACTCCTACCAGCTGATCCCTAGGCTTCACTCCTGAAGCCTCCAATCAGACTGTTAAAAACACACAGTATCTTTGACAAGCCTTGTTACTCCTGTTGCACAGGGAACAGCCACACTGGATTTCCAGAGTTGCGCCTGCAATGGAATCTGCCTTTCCTTCAGTTTTGCAAGCCCAGTGGTTGGAGAAACCAAAGAGCAACCTTAGATCAATGATCAAACTTTCGTAGTGGATGGCTTTTATTTTTACAAAATATTTGCTTCCAGCAGAGTGTATCTTAATTTACAAATGCAGAAATCTGTCATTAAGCTTTGACCCAGCTTCATGGCATTGTCAAATGCAATAACGTATCTTTTAATAGTTTTATATCAAGTAAGGATATAACATATCATTAGTTTAAATGTATTTGCAAGCAATTACCCCCACCAGGATATTTGTGAATGCTCATGCAAAATTGATGAAATTCTGACATGCTTAAACATTGTTCATTTAGCTCTATTCCTTATGTATAGAAAAAATAGAATAAATAATTCTGCTGCCACTTGCAAACTACTGCTCGGCATTTTCATTCTGCTTGTGGCTTCTGTCCTGCCTTTAAACTATAGCCCTTGGTGATCATTTGGAAAAACAGTTTCATATATGTTTAATTTTAAATAGATGTACTAGATTATTCATTCCTCTTATTATTGTTCAATGCAGTAATTTAAACATGGACTAGATTTAGTGCGTGTCAGCTGCCTTTCTTTTACAAAATGGGATAAATTATTAAATGAGTAGAGGTTGTTTGACAACGGGTTTTCCAGTACTTCACAAAAGAAAGACCTTTGACATTCAGCTGTCTTTTGAAAAGAATAAAGAGCAAATCAATTAAGCCTCTATCCTGTGGTTCAAAAACATGCTGTTATGGCACATTCTTGCTTACCTCTAAGTTGACTTGGGAAGACTCAACGCATCACAGTTGTACCACTAGGTAAATTACTGATTTAATCCTGAGCTTGCCTTGCAAGCAGTACTCTCTGGCCCAGTCACCTTCAATACAGCCACTTCTACAACTCCTCCACTCATTTCCCCACCTACGGAAAATCACTGATACCAACCTCTGGTAACATTTGCCACCAACTTGGAAGATGTGTTTATTTCTGGCTGATTCTAGCAGGGGCTCTGACTTCCTAAGAAGAAATGTCTTCACTGACAGCGTTGAGGAACCTTTGTGTTTAAAAGCTTCCATGAAAGAAGATGTTCAAGGAAGAGGAGGGGACACTGGGTGTGAGATGCTCAAAGCTTAGGTAAAGCTTGGATACTAGAAGAGCCAAGAAACAGTGCTCATGTTTTCTCTCTCATTTGTGCAACCTCCAGTACTTCACTGCAAAGCATTTGGGGTGCTTTGAAACAAAGAGGAACGCATTGGATTAATATGTCATGTCAGCAAACCTGACACGACCCTTTAACCAAAGCAACACATAACTACAAAAGAGAAAGTTTAAAAAAACCCAAAGAAAAAAAGACAAAAGCCAACCAAAGGCTCCTTTTCTTCACCTGGTTTATGCAGCACCAATTCTGTATCTGCGGTCTAACTAGGCAGTGCAAAGAAGCGAAACGGCCATAGGCAAGGGGATTCATATTTTGCAACCCACTCTTGGTGTGGGGAGACTTCACGGATATGGCTAATTTCATTAAGTTTTTGGCTCTGCAGAAACTAAAAGTGAGGGGTATTTTCTCTGCCAGAATTAAGATTTTCTTGATTTTACTATACACTGTTGATCATCTCTTGGATCTTTTTCATCACGTTTTTCCATTCCCAAGTGGCACAAGCATCTTACACACTGAGGTTCCATCCAGAACATGAATGTAAATCCTTGAAACTATACTTGGAAACAGACTACCTAGCTTGGGAGTCTCTCAAGTCCCTTTTCACCTGTGAAGGATGCTTCCCTGCTATCTTTAGTTTGGAACTTCATTCACTCAAGTTTTTACCATCCCAAGTGATGGGATTTGCATTAGCTCCCCTGGGGGACTGCTCCTGCCAGGAAGCTCTCTGTACTGCTCAGCTCTAGCTTTCTATTTCTCCCTTTTCCCTCCAGGACAAGAGCTTTTTGAGCAGCGTGACAGCTCAGAGGAGGTCTTCGGGCCTAAGGACTACCCCAAGGCCATCTGCACAGAGGGGCGTCAGGATTGCGTGCGCCACCCTGGAAGAGGGAGATGCGCTGGAAATGTATTTTTGAGCCAGAGATTAAATTAAAAAATAAAAAATAATAAAAAAAATAAAATCTAAAGGTACATCTTCTGATAAATCCTTCCCAGGCTGCAGTATTTTTCCTCACAGCAGAAATACGAAGGCAACAGATGTGGGGGGTTTGCACCTGTATTTTGTCTCGGGGGGAGCTTGTGTACACCCCGCTGGGGAAGCGGCTCACAGGATTTTGCAAACTCCTGCAATCCCACTTGAGAGCATTGCTTCCTGAGGAAAGGTTAAACGAGGTTTAAGTGCAATGTAATAAACCTTCACTGTTCATAAAGTTGTGTGATAAATGCACGTGTGGTTACTCCAGAAAAAGCACCGAGGTCAGCAGGCAAAGCAGCGAGGCAGCAGCCCCACAAAGCCAGATCCTGGCACAGAGCAGCCTGTCCATCAGTGGGCTGTGATGCTACAAGCTTACTCCCAAGATGCTCGCTTCGTGCTGGGATAACTCCTCACCCACCACAGACTTGTACAAAATAAGAAACTTCTGACATTTGCAATTTGCTTCTGACTTTCCACACAAATTGCCTAGCTCCTGCCTTTCCTTGGCACATGCCAGTCCTGCCGATGCCCCTCTTCTGTGCTTGGTCCCGATGGGAAGCGAAACCATCACAGTTTCTGTGCTCATCTACAAGCATGACTTGCTGAGACTCCAAAGCAAGAGGCGACTGCGCCAGGGTCAGACTCGTCTTCTGCTCGGGCTGGGAAGCACCTCAAAGCAGCAGAAGGCCCAAGGAAGCAAATGGAATACGGCACCACTGATTGCAGTTCAGGTGAGCAGAATGGAGCTTCAATTATTATTGTTATTTTAAAGTGAAACTCTGATTGCTAGGGGCATCCCAATTTTATCGAGCTCATTTTATTTTCCCTACATTTATTTGAATAATATGTCCTCTGCCAGCAATAAAAAATGCCATATACCCCCTCACCACAAGTAGCAGTTTGTATAAACATAGCATTGTCCTGATGAGTTCAGATATGAACCTCTTTGTTTATAGAATTTCTCCACAATTTGTAATATTTATGACTTAGAAAACGAACCAAGAGGGAAGCAGCCTGTATGGCAAGGAGCTGTTGTGCCTGCAGATTTGATGCACAAGGTATGAATGTGGTAGCAGATAATGATCTTGTTGAAAATAATAATAATAATAGTAGTAATAAAATAGCATAAAGGTCCAGTGTGTTCTCCTCACTTTGGGCGCTCGGTGACACGGCAGTTTCAGACCTGTGGGGGCTAAAATTCAACACCAAGGTGGTCAGAACCCCTCTCTGGCAGCTTTCCAAGAGTGTTAAGCTGCTTCTGTGTTTGTGTGCAATCACCAAGGGCCTGGAAAGGGCAGGACAAGGACAAGTTGTCCTTGGTGACACATGGAACATGAGACAAGCAGGAGAGACTGATGATCAGCACAGGATTCAAGGATCATCCTCTGCAGATCAGGGAGAGCGGACAGACCATGTTGGCCTGAGGAAGTAGTAAAGTTTCACAAAGAATGGAGTAAATGGGAGAAGGATTTCCATCCTCAATTATACCAAGCCCAGACGCTCCAGCTGGTGAGGAGGAAAAGGGGTTTCTCCCGTGGGACATCTGACAATAAGGACTTCACATCAGCAGCACATCAAGAGACGATATTACTCTAAGGGAAAAAAACCAAACAACACAAAAGACCAGAATGAGAGTTGTTCTTAAGAGGTCTCTTCATGGGCTGTATCCACGCACTCATTGGGTCATTCCATGACCCATGGAATGTCACGGTGTGGAAGATCAGCCATCTTCAAGAGGGCCCTTCCCTCCCATCCACGCTGCCAGGGGCCTGTGGCAGATGAACCATAAACCCAAGACTTTATACAACGTCTGGCAAATGCTGTGCTGGAAGCAGAGGTGTTCTACCAGCGAGGCACTTGTTAGTGTGACGCCCCAGCCATAAATCATGTTTTTACAATAATTTCCTCCAAATTGGATTTTCGTCATGATCAGAGAGTCATTTACTGGAAGCAATTGCTAATTACACACATGTCCCCTGCAGGGAGGATGTGCAGCAAAATGAGCATTTTGGTGGGAATTTCTTGAGCTTTGTACCTCCTACAGTTCCACCCGTGGACGTTTTCCAACAGGGCTGGCTCAAAAGTTCTTCATCTGACTTCAGCAGGAGTTTTGGCTCAGTACAGTCCTATGAGAGACTGCTGTATATGTTTTGGTCAATTAGAAAACAAAACACGGAAACAAATACTCCTTGAATCACTCTAAAAATCCCACAGGGCACCTTGTCCATCCTGCTGACAACTAAAATATTTTCCTTTAGTCTATTCCCACTGCAGTTTCCACTGCCCAGCATCGCATGGCTTTCCTAGATCTCTCGAGAGACCAGTCCACAGACCATGAGCCTGTGTATTTTTTTGTCCGTGGCTTTAAGTTTTCCTTAGCTCAGTTTCATCCCATTACTCTTTCCACTTAAAATATCCCAGATAATTCCTCTTCCACATACACTAGAAGCTTTCTTGTCTATCCAAACTCCTCAGAGGAGACATATGGAATTTTATTGTCCTAAAGAAGCCAAGAAGCCAGATCTGCTGAGGATGGATTTCACCACTTTGGCGAGTAGCTGGCTGAAGATATTTACTCCTCTTTTCAGATCCTTTTCATTTACAACCGCGGTGTGACCCCCCTCACACTGACAAGGAATAATAGGGAGAGTAATTAATAACCTTGTTTCACTTAGAGGTTTGGGGAGGTAGGCAAGAGCTGGTCAAAGTAACTGGGATAGAACATTCTCCATCAGGAAATGCCATTTTGTCAGGTAAGAACTTGGTGCAGGAGCCAGCACGTTTTGATAAGACTTTCTTGTAGAACAAAATTGAACCACAGTGTTTTGGTGAGAATAAACTCTAAAATTAAATTTCATTGGAACAGAGAGAGTCAATTATTCACTGCAAAAGAAAAAGTTGTTCTGAACTGTTACTTTACATTATATCCCTAATTATAAAAGAAGTACAAAACTGGAATGAAACCTTTTGATTTATTCAACGAGAACATTTTGACTAATTCAAAAGAGCATGTCCTAGAAATGTATTTTTTTACAGGCAATTTTGAACTTTGTGCTTTTGTTCCAATTCAGAACAAATCTCTCTGTTTTGAAATCACAGATCCCCCAGTTAAATGGAAATATGATGTACGAGAAAACCAAACAGCTCACACAAAACGGATGGCAATGTTACACACAACTCCCTCTTCCAGAGCCTTTTGGGCAACTTTAGGGACATCTGAATAGACAAATCAAGGCACTGAGCAGCACAGGAAGAACCAGGACAATACCGGAGATGCAGAAGTCAGACAGGAAATGCAGTACTGTTCTTCCAGAGGGATGTGTGTGAGTAAGGATGTGTAACACTCAGAGAAACTGGGTGGGACTCCAAGCTCCTATAATTCAGCGACCACCCAGCACAGCCTGAGCTGTAAGATACCACATCTCCTCCCCTATAGTTGTTTGTGGTGGAAAAGAAAAGCAGTGACCAGGCTATTGAGCAGTTAACCACACAACTGTTACCTAATGATCCTCATTTGCATGATTTTAATAATAATGAGCAAAAGCAAACTGTTAAGTTGCACTTTCTACCTCAGCAAAACCGAGCTATAATTGTGTAGAGAATAATTTTATGGGTGAAGTGTGCCCTATATTATAAGAGATTAGAATAAAGTGCTCTAATATTCAATGTCTTAGCAGGTGCAGGCACTTACCTGGGCAATTAAAATCTTTTTAATACACAAATCACAGCCAATGAGACTATCGGCACGACAAACTGAATCTTTGAGGACAGACTGTGTTTGTCTAAGATAGATTTCTGTTTGCTAGCAATAATTTCTCTAACTTTTGTTTAAAAGAGCAAATGATAAACGCAGGCAAATTGGCAGAATATTCTTTTAAAAAGCCCACATTTCTGTGAAAGCATTTAGCACATCTCTGTCTTTGTGTAATACAGGCAGTAACGCCTTGCACTTGGTATCTCTTTTTTAAAAATAAACCACGCGCAACAACTGATATTATATTTTGATGCTGCTTCTGATAGGGACTGCTGGGCTGGGATGAATAGAATTTGGCCTTGAATTAGCAAGCACATCGTGAAAAGCAGATGAATTTTCTTTAATTGATGGATTCATTATGTTCATTAAATGCCCTTTTTAATGCTCAGTGCATTCTGTGAATGTGAACAGGTAAAACAGGTGTAATGTTTCCTGTCAGATTTGAAGCAAAGCATTTTCCAGATACTCCTGAGCAACTTCTAAAAGTCAAGAAAACTTGACTCTGCCACCACCCAACTCTGCACATAAAACCACGCTGGATTACTGTTAGCTTGTGGATCTTTGCTACCTTCCAAAATAACCTGATTTTACATCTGGATATCAATTAAAAATGCAACAGAAAGAACTTCTAGTACTTTTAAAGAATGCAGTGAACACAGAGAAGAGAGGCTTGTCACCCAGGCCCAGCACTTCTCCCACCCACAGCCCATCCCAAAGTCCCATCCTACAGGAGCAGGGCAGGAGGTGCTGGATCAGCCATAAAACCACTTTCCTGAATTGTTAAGACTCCAAAACGCAACTTGGGCAAGGATGGTAAACTGGAGTGTGCAAAATGACTGCCCCTTTCCCCTTGTTATCTGGTGGTTTCCCATCGAGGAACCAAAGCCTGGTAGCTTCCTCACTCAACTCACACCTCTGCCTGTGCAGAGAGGTGCAAATTGTACCTCCCAGAGCTGCCTCTCCAGGGGAGTTTATCCTAATGGAGGGCAAGATTTGCTTGCACAACCACCCTTTTCGAGCAAGTCCTCCCCGGAAGGCAGTTTTCATATAGGGGCAGTCCTTGATCACAGCTCCAAAGCAGGAAGCATTGGGACCACTCGGGTCCTGAGCGACTGCCACAACTCCAGTATTTGCAGTGATGGGGACGTGCCAAGCTTGTTCTGGCTGCACCAGGAGGGATCACAGCCTTTCCCATCCGGGAAACAGGCTGGGGAAGAGAGGTGCTGAGTGCCTGGAAGAGGCTGGAATAATCTGCGGCTGAATACAGACTGAAGAATTAGTTGTATGAGGAGCAACAGGGACACAACAGTGAAACAACACGTGCAACCAGTGGCCGAGTCAAATTTTGACGGGCACTGTGTGAGATGACCCCTTTGGGAATTCTTCTAACATCCCACAGTGGCACAGATTGACATCAGTTTTCATAGATACACATTCAGCAGTCCCCAAATAGAGGAATATTTGGATGGAAATTTGGGCCACTTCAAATGTTTGGCAGGTAACCCTATCAGCCCTAAGTGACATTTCCTCCCCCTTGGAAGAGGCTGGTGGTTTCCATACAGCTTTGTTTCAACAAACAGGTGGGAAATACTCAGAACCCAGCCAGTTAAGAGAGAAAAGAATTTTGAAATATATGGATGAACATGGGCTTTCCTACCTCGAGGGAGGTTTTATGACTTGTTAAACCACACACCTGAAAAAGTTATGTATCCAAACTAGGTTTCCCTTTCCAGTCTGCAGAAAGAGGAAAATGTACTTTGCATGACCACTTTTGTTACAAACACCACTGCCCTCGTCCGTGCACCAGGTCTTCCCTATGCCACTGGAAACGATCAGCTTGTGCCACCCTCAGAATCTGGGTGGTTCAGGGATTGCAGCAATGCCCAAGGACTTTCTCCTGGAGACCCTTCCCGTGGAGACCAGCAGTCCTTGCCAGAGAGCTCACAGAGAAAAGCTGGAGAAAGCAGTGGCCGCCCCCTTTGCTGAGGGGGTCATTTGGCTGGTCCAAAACCCCCAAAGAGGTCTGTGAGCCCGGATCTCCCTCATCCTTCTTTTTTAATGCTTATGTCATTAACCACAGCACACTTGGCTCTCTCCTTGTTAAACCATAAACATGGGAAAATCCCTGAAGTTACCAGTGCCTTTAAAAAAATAAATAATGCAAGCTCTGAGCCTCTCTGCTTCTACTGCGGAAACAATTTAAACCCGAGCTTTGGTTCATACCCAAGCTGCTTCTTAAAGAAGCTTAAAGCACTTTAATGTTCAGACATACTTACACGCCCAGTATCAACATTTTGCCTCGCGGTCCCTTCCAAGTTCGCCGGGAAATACACATCTGCAACTGCTTTACATACTTTTTGCATTCTCATTTCCTAGGCCAAAAGTCTTCCACTATCAGGCCACAAATTAATCTAATTATTTGGATATTTAGGCCTTTTAGGCTCAAGTCAGCAGAGAGTTAGGCATGTGTCTAATATTGCCTCTGCAACGTGACTGCTGGGGGACTATTTAAAGATAAGCACATGCCTAAACACTGCACTGAATTAAGCCTCAGTATCTTCAGAAGCTGGCTTTAAACAAACTGGTTTTAGGCAAATAAAGAATTGCCTTGAATAGAAAATCAGGGGATGGCAAGGTATTTACCAGGTATCACAAACACCTTATGAAAGGAGTAGATTATTTTTAACAAAAATACTCAACATATGGTTGAGATATCTGGAATAATTATGAGAAGGGAACAATTAAAAAAAATATTTTTTAACTCATCATACAGTGACTTTGACAAGGTTGTGTTTCACCTTTAGCACTGCCTTTTAAAAGACTGGCCAGTGATAAATTAGCAGCTTTTTTTCCACAGCACAAACATGAAGGTGTTGGGTTCTGCAAGGGACAAGCCTTAGGCCAGCCTTGCCTTGACCCTCTGGTCTGTCTGTCCTAAAAAAAAACCAATTCCCAGAAAGGACCTGGCACCAAAAATAAAACATGCAATACCGTAAACAGTTAAATGAAAGGGAATAAGAGTGAAGGCAAACTGTAAAAGTATCATGTTTCCAACTGCAATATGGGCGTTTATATGCAATACTTACAAAACCTTTAAAGAAGCCAAATTATCCAGCCCCATTATCCCGGTGCTCAAATTCCCCACATGCCTCCGCTCTGGGGGAACACCAGAAACGTGGTGCCCCTTTGGGGATCACCCTGGGACAGCTGCCAGAGGGGACAGCCCAGCAGATTTGGGATGCCTCAGATGGAGCTCCTGCTCGCCCTGCGGTAGAACCACCACTCATTACGGGGCCCTTTTGCAACGAGCTTGCCCAAACACCAGTGGGGTCCCCCTAAACCACTCCAGTAACACGTGAGGTGGAGGGTCACCACCTTCTTGTGCCAGAGGAGCTGCTCCCCGAGGGGGACAGCAGGGCTGGGCCTCCTGCATCACCTCGCTGCAGCTCCAGCCTCTGCCACCCACTCGCTGCATGACCCTGCTGGCGCTCATGATACATCGTCCCGTCACCCTCACCGTTTACAGCAAAAAAGCTATTTAGCCGGTGCCTGCAACCCTTCAGCCCGCAATGCCTTGACAGCAGAGGTTACAGGAGGGGAAAAAAAAAAAAGGGGGAGGAAAAAAAAAAAAAAAAGAAAGAGAGGGAGAGGAAGAAAGAACAATGTGCAATCGGCACTGCATTAGAGATGGAAAAAGTACTTAAAGCCTGCAACATTCATCAAGGCTGAATACATAAATGCCACATTTTGAATAAGCCAAGCAAAAGACAATGACAAAGGAAAGGCGCGTTGCTTCAGGAATCTCTATCATTTTCATTTGCTGCTGTCAGGAACCTGTTTTTTGCCTCTCACTCTATCAGCCATTATAGCATTAATGAAGTAACCTCACATAGTTATTGACTGGCTTGTCAGAGTCCCTGCCTGATCCCTTAATAGAAACCATTGGTCTTCAGTTAAAAATGGGGTGAGCTGGGAGGTGCTGTGGGCATGTGCTGAATTTCAAGTGCACTCCTGAGGTTATCAAAAGCCATGAAATGCAAATTATTATATTTTTTAAACACACAGATTTCATGCAACTGAGCATATAAAATTGACTAATACTGTACTTTATGCATTCCTAATAATGTTTCCAAATATGCTCTGCATATGATCTTTCCCCAGAAAGTTGTGGGTGGTATTTGAATAAGCAGAAATGGGCCTAGTTTTATTTTGTGAATAAAGTAGTTTCCTGGATGTTGCAAGTATCTGTTCCTTCTAATATAAGGTAATGTTTATGCATTGTCTGTTCAAACAACATGGGTAATCCTTTGTCTGAATTTCTGTCTCAGATCAAAATCATTTTCCTTTCATCATTTCTTTCCCCCCCACCTCCTTTCATAAAGCATCCTAAGTCCCAGAACTAGTATATTCTCATTTACTAGAAATTGAGGGTTGGCAGAGGGTCTAGAAATAACTTCTTTTCCCAGAAGGTAATAAATCCAGGGAGTAATCTAAAACACCGAGTTGTTAATTCCAGTGCCACCACGCCACTGCCTGTGCCGTGGGTCCCTTACTGAATCAGCCCTGGTTGACAAGCAATCAGGACCTGCTCGGTGTCTGTGCATCCTCGTGCTGCTGCTTGTTGAGGAGGAGGCATCCAAAAAAGCGTTTGCCAGCTTGGTATTTGGGACTGCTCACCAGTGGGAAAAGCTACGGCTTGAGCTTTCGAAAGCTCCTCCGGGGAGGAGCTGAGGCCTGCGGTCCGATTATTTCCACTGTGGCTCTTCACGTAATGCCTAGATGTGCCCTCTGCACATCTGCAATCAGCTGAATCCTGGCCTGAGCAGTGCCAAGTTCTCTCAGTACACAACCCTCCCAAATCTCACAGCCTTGCCCCGTGTGAGACCTAGTTTAGCAAACTCAGTTAACTTTCTGGAGTCGAGCTTGACTTGCAGGTAAGATTTTAACACCTGTCCTCCACAGAGGTAGCTCTAATAAACCTGCTTCCCCCCTCTCTGTTCAGGAGAGTCTCAAAGGTTAAACACCACACCGACTTTGAAAACAGTAACGAGAAACCTCATGTCTCGCTTGGCACAGACAGCGGCGAGAGGAATAGTTGTACAGCCAGACCTGATTTGAGATTGTTCAGACCTCTTGGGTCTGCAAAACTGGGTTGGCGTTCTCAGAAGAACAGACTCCCATAATAATTGTGGTCCTCTCTTATTTCTGATTGGGCTAAAAATTCCCTTAGAACAACTCTCACGGCACTTCCACATCCCTGGTCTGAAATTAAGCAAAATCTTTCCTAATGAATACTCTGTTTGTTGATTTGGTGACACTTTTTTCTGAGTCTGAAATATTATTAAATTCTTCAATTCTGCCTCCCCTCCCCAATTAATTATTTGCAGGCTGCTTCCATCCATAAAAGACATTTCTTTTCATAGAGACATTTGGTGGGTAGCACGTTAGGAATGCCTTTCATTTAACCTATTTCCAAAATACTCCCTTGGTTCTGTGTGCGGGGCCAGCAGTGCACCCGCCCATCCCCTCACATGATCCTGGGAGGGCCACAGGGCACCACACTCGACTGCTCTGACCAGGGCAAGGGGGTTTTTCAAGGGTCTTTGAGGGGACCACAGCATCACCCAAACACCTGGGACATCCCAGAATTTTTTCCCTACATCTGTCTTAACTCCCCGCAGTTGGTACATGTTAGCACATATTTCCAGGGCTGTCTTTGCAAGGGAGTAGGACTCAGATATAACATCTGAAATTAGTTCTGAGCCACACAGCTCTCCCAGCCTAGTGTCTGAAAGATTATCTTCTATTAAAAGTATTTATCATGGGCTGAAACCCACAGTTGCTCCCCAAATCTCAGCGTCCCCAGCACTCTCGGGTGACAGATAAATCCCAGCTGCAGGACAAGCTTATCCCGGCTGGAAATAAACAAGTTTGCTTTTTGCATATGAGGAAAAAAACCCACGACATGACACCACTTTCTAGTTAATTCAAGGTCCATGAGAGAATAAATGGGATCACAAACCCTGTGCTGTCCACCAAAGATCAGGGTGTTGGTTTTTGGTCCAGGCAAAAGTTCCAAGTAGCCAACAAGCAGCTTTTTGGTGCACTTGAGTGAGCTTGCACACTGACAACTCTGGCATGGGCAGAGCAGGGGGGCAGGGGCTACCATTTAGATTCTCACTTCCCAGGGTGATTCGTCCAATTTCTCAGGATTTTTTTTTTTTTTTTTGTCCTTTATTCCCTTCAGGACACGCTGATGCCACGTTTTCAACCTTAACTCCATAAACAGCCACGTTGGCCCACAGCTCCTTGCTCTGCAGCAGTGGTGCAAGGAGTGTCCCCGACATAGAACATCACTGCCAGGAGCTCATCAGTTCTGATCTTCTAATTGTGCTTAATGATTGCTGAAAGGAACCAAAGAGCCATCGGTGAACTTCGGCTTCCCTGGTAATTAATATTGTTATTACGGAATTGTTAGTAATTATTAGACTCTGGCAGTCCAGCAGTAAAGATTTTGAGCATCTCCAGGAAGAATCACACCCTTCCCAACTCCACTTCCATGGGTTACAGCCTTGGCCTTATTTTGACAGTACCTCTAATGCCTGCCCTGCTACGAGCCCAGAAAAGCCTCCGAATTTCTTGCAAGGAACTCTGCTCGTCTCAGACATACACAGATTCAGTCTCGAGAAAATCTTTGTTTTGGGGACGTGCTCTGGAGTCCTTGGAGAAACCCACACAGCTTTCGTGTGTTGCAGCTGCCGCTACGGGCAGTGCCCAAGCCAGCGCTGCTTGGCCTCATCACCAGTTTTCACAGGAAAAACTGAAATTATTCTTCAAGGCTGCTAAACCCTAAATTTGCAGTGGCATGGGCTGTATGCAAACAGGCCCACTGTTTTGTGCGTGTTTTGTAGAGTGCAATATATTTGGCATGCAAAAGCTGTGTCTTCAGGGATTTTTTTTTTTTTTTTTTAAATAAGTAGTCTGGACGTATTGTAAGAGACAAAGTAATTAGCATTCACTCAGCCCAGCAGGGCAGCAATTTAAACTTTTACAAGGAGTCAAAGTTCAGGATGCTGCCCTGCCATCAACTTTCTACATACAGATGGGATACAGACTGGAATATCCAAATGTTTCAAGCTCCTCTGGGTTATTTGAAACTCCAGTGGACACATTACTATGGGGAAATCGCTTAATCTGCTCCATGATTTATTGCTATTGTACGTTCAGCATGGAGGTCCTGGAGGGTCAGAAAGAGCTGCGCTCCACGCAAGTATTTCATACCATATTAAAAGTTTGTGACCGTACCTTTAATCCCGCAAATCATTACATCCTATTTTCATGCAGACGCGCATATAAAAACACTCCACAAAATGAGCTGGCGTTTATACCCTACTCACAATAATCCCACGGAAAGGAGGGAGGCAGAGCACTCAGTCGAGGAAAAAAGCAAGTTTGTTGTCACAGAAAGCAAATAAATAGAAAAGTCAGAAGGAAAAAATAAGTGCCCCACTGTGTTGGATTGATTTAAGAGTAAGTGTGTGCTGCCGGAGAAATAGATTTTTTTCCCCTGTTAGGCAGTCATTTTTACAAATGTATGATGTGAGTACTGATTAAAGCTCACTGAGAAAGGAGCATTTTCCCCCACCCTTTTTTTTTTTCCTGCTCATCCCACCCTTTGGTCTCCATGGCGAGACCCCACTCTGCCAGGCAGGCCCCTTTCTGCTTGGGGTCATTAGTGGAATCCCAGCCCCTGGGCACCTTGGGGAGGAAAATCCAGTGCCCCAAGGCTCACAGGAGGTTCGGGAGGGCACGGAGGGACCGCAGCTGCGCACGAGAGAGAAAAATACTTACCACAATTATTTGGGGCTTTCAGAGAGAAACCATAACAATTATTTTTTGTCTTTCTTCCCCACCCCCAGGCTTGCACTTGTAAGAGCAGGTAAAACTAACTAAGAAGAGGAGATGAGAAGGAAATGTATCAAAACATTCTGTTTGTGGACGATATGCACTCAGCAAAAGCAAAACAACCTGAGCAGGAAGGAAACCCGGGTACCACAAACAAATATAACAACCTGGGTGAAAAACAGTCTAGTCTAATTATTCTGAAAAGTATTGCCGTTATTCTGATGGCTTTACCTGGTCAAAAAAAAGGCTGGAAGATTTCACTAGGGGTTTTGGTGGCATCTTTTCACCTCAGAGAAATAAATTCAAAAGCAAAAAGCCAAAGCACAAGCAATCAGCGCATCGAGATTTTAGGCCTCTTGCAGGGGCAAGCTTCAATTTTGTCCATTCCCTGCCTTTCTGCAAGTTTCAGATTCAGAAGGAAACACCTGCCTTGTTTGCAAATAAAAGCATCATCTCTCAGGCTCTCCCTACTTCCTATCTGCCAAGCAAAGCAAAGTTTCAACACAAGCAGTTCAGCTCTTTCCCATCCCCAAAAGACCTACGAAATGGTCTGACCTGATGAGTGTGTCATGTAAAACTGGGGAGAAACAACCTTCCACCTCCCTTCACAGACAGAGGGAATATTTGCTTTCCCATTTAAAATAAGGTAGCACAAGACATGAAGTAACTTTTCTGAGTCAGTAATTCAGGGCAGAACAGGTGCCTTGCTTCAGTAACACACCCCATACCACTTTCTCCTAAAATGAGACCGACCATTCCCCCCCACTCCCCCCAAGCCCCAATGCAAATTTGCACCAGCTTAACTCATTAGAAGGTCCAAAGAGTTTATTTCCTTCTTTGTTTTAAGCCTAACAGATTTCTTCTTACAGGTGAAATACTGCAGAAAGAGTGTAATGACGTTTCCTAAATATTTATGGATTAGCCCAAACTGAGCAGAGAGAAAAATAAAAATTACTATTTGTATGAGGTTTCCAGACTTCTTGCCTCTAAGAAGCTTGAAGAGATTGGATACCTGTCTGACTGCTGCTCTCCAGCACTGCTGGAATCCATGAGACCAACAGGATCTTGTCCAGTGAGGTCAATGCCAGCAGCTCTGACAGCACCTGTGACTGGGGTGCAGAGACGCAGCACCCAGAGCCCTTAATCCCAAAGCCAAGCTTTGTTAAAACCAAAACAAGGTTTTTTTAATTTGCCTTCATTAAGGCCCACTCCTACCACACATTTAAACAAACCCTTAATCCCAAATTTTCCTTTTTTCTGCCACAAGTGCATTTTCTAATTGAAAAGGGAGGTAACTTGTTTTAGTGTCACAGGCTTTGATTAAGCATAGTTTGTCTAGAATAGCTCCAGGGTTTATTTATTATTTATTAAAAAAAGGTTAGTTATTTACGAGGGGAGGGGGAAGACACATCTGTAGTTGCAACTTCAGCAGACAGCCCATCACTCAACCTACTTTAGGACATTAGTGGATTACTATCAGGGTCAGAAAAAGTACTTCTTTTGCTGATAAAGTGTTACATAATAAGGATATTTTTGATACTTTCTCGAAGCTGTGGTTGTTTCTGGTCACTACAGAAGGACAAGGAAGAGGCAGGACACACTGCACACCAGTTCCTGCTGCAGAGAGAAGCTCCTGGAGAGCAGGGGACTGTTAAACTGCCGTTCGAGGGCAGGAGTCTATAAAGCCAATGAGGGGCCCATAAAGCCATGCAAAGTCATATTTTTCCTTTTTTTTTTTTTCTTTTTTTCTTTTAATTATAAAAGCTTTAACTTTCCCCTCACCACTTCTGGGCTGAATTGGTTTGATCCAGAGAGGTAGTTATGCATAAGAGCAACCACTTTATATTGAATTAGGGGATTTCTCATGCAACACATCTCACCAATTACAAGGCAGAGATGCAATTCTATGATTTATAATACATTATACTGTTAAGTAATATAACATTATAGATACAATTTGTACCTATCTCTCCATGGATTAGAGAGGTGGCACATGAAGAGTGGATCATTAAACAGCAGTGCAAGGCCAGGGGCCAAGCACTTCTGTTTAACAAGCTGCTCCAAGTACCACCCCTCTAATCCATGGAGACAGAATAACTTGTTCCTGTACCTTGTTATGAATCACGTTCTTTGGGTGTGTGGGGGTTTTTAAATTTAATAATAATAATAATAATTTCTGTTTAGGACCATCTCTTTCTGAGGCTGAACTAGTTTAAGCTGAAGGCACTTCTGTCCAAAAAGGGTCTGAAGCCAAATTGTATAATTCACAATCTGGCCAGAGGTGCTACCCTGAAATTTGAGGGTGCTGCCCTCAAATCAGCAGCAGAATGGCTGCTCCATCCCTCTGGATGAGGGGAAGCCACCCTCCTGGTCAGGCCAGGAAACACCCACATCCTCCCAGCTCCATGGCACAGCTGGAGAGGACAACCAGCTCCAAGCTGCCCGAAGTGAACAGGCTGTAGACAGCAAGGATGGTCTAAGAGATAAGAGCTTCATCAGGGATGTCCTGGAAGCCCGTTAGCACCCAGTTTGGATGGATACAGCCCTCACGGGCGGTAACACCACTGTTTCCAAGTTTCCAATGCTGACATTCCCCAAGGCTAAGTAATCCTGTCGCCATTCCCATGGGAACATTAAAAACCAACTGCGTCTAAGTATGCCCACGTCTTTGGGAGGCCAGGGTTGACACGGCGGTATTTCAAGGCAGAGTGTGCAAACCTGCTCCACTCCACGGCCACGTGCAGCAGCTGAAGGTGAGCTCTTTGACCTCTGCCTGTTGTGTTTATATTACCTCTCCACGGCCAATAAATGCAGATACAAACACCAGGCCCTATGGACAATACGCCACTTTATAACGCTGGCACCGATATTAGGATTCCATGCCTTGGCTCCCAGGTTTATTAAACTCCATTACTATGCCCTTAACGACGACAACACCTCCCCATAGCAGTACAGGCGCTTGGCTCCCGAGGAGGGCAGCACAATGAAGGAGGCTGAAGATATAGGGACACTGTTAGGCTGTCTTATAGCCCCTAACTCATCATGTGACAAGTCATTGATTTCTACTGACAATTTCATTGTAATGTCAGAATGTAACCTGAATTCATCTTTCATTTGCTTCAAAAGTAAACAATGGCTCTTGGAATAAGGAAAAGAAGAATAAAAATAAAACGATAGTGTTAAAAAATAATGAAAATAATAAAAATAATCCAGTTTTTCCTCAAAATGGAGAAATGAAGAACCAAGACTGCTCAGCAGCTACACAGAGCAGAGCAGACTATTAATAGAAAACACATTATTTGACAAATTTTATCACTGCTTCAATTTGCAAATTATTCACAGATTTACTGTCATTCATTCATTCAATTCTTTTCAATTAATGAAACGATATTAAATTAGAATTATTCCACAGAAACTATTTTCAGCCTCAAAAAAAAATTTCCAAGTGATATTTACACTGTTTGCTGACAAGACATTGTCACCTCAGCCACGATAAGGTGCCACTACTGTCCCTCAGCTTAACAAGCAGCTCCAAGACAAACACGGACCAGGGATACTTTGACCAGACCTCCGATGCTGTCTGTTTGAAAGAGAAGATAAAAAGGAAAGGCTGGCAGGACTCGGCATTGGGACTACATTACATTTCTATAAATAAAGAACAGCAATCAGCTCTGAAATTAATGTGGATCTGTTATCTCTTCACACACACAAAGAATTTGTGTCTAATGTGTTCACACGGTCTACGATGCAAACGACGGGGCCAAGTCGATTGGTTTTTTGTTTCATTACCTTTGTGCCTTCGCTCTGCTCTGGTTTTGTATGTTTTCCTACAGAAAAGCATGTGCAGTAATGGAGGATAAAGACCTAACTGTCGGCATGGTCCTTCTCTGCGTTTCTAGAGCCCAGACAGATGTATTTCATACGCCTCCAAAATGCAAGTTGAAATTTGCTAGTTTCTAGGGTTTGGCCACCTGTTACACTTTACCACTACTGTTTAATAGACAGGAGTTTGCACCTGGTGCAGGTTAAAAGTTGTACTGGACTTAAGGCAAAGACACTCCCAAACTCCTCCACAAATATCAGACACGCTGGCAGACGGGAACACCGAGGTACAGATTTCCACACTCTAGTGAAAGAGACCCTGGAGCCTTAAAAAAAGTAAAATGAAATAATGAAAATACACCTCTTCATTTCAGTTTCACGGGATTCGAATGATGTATAAAAATTCCCTAAGCAATTTTCCTGCAGCATAGCTCCCTAATGAGGCTGGGGAAGCAGCTTCTCTCCACACTACCACAAATAGCTACTCGGGACCGAACGAGCATAAAAGGTAAACTCGGTCTTTCAAGGTGGAAATCATGCTACTGATGCCAAACTGCTGGTCACAGCTCAGCCATCAGCCAAGCACTGTTCCCATGACAGACCATCCCATGACATACTCTTAATTTTGAGACATTTTTGGGGGTATGCTAACGTAGGTTTGCTTTTTCACCAACGGTTACCTGAGGTATTGCTTCAAGTTGTTATGTTCAAGCAGTCTCACTCTGAATAAACAGTAACGAAAACATCTAGAATTACCACTTGTCCTACCAAGTTTTAGGTCAAACAGGATCTCATGATATTTAATGATATTGCCGTTCGTGACTAGAAAGCAACCAGACAGAAATAATAAGTCTAGAGAAAAACAAAGTAAAATGAATAGCCATTACGAAAAGGAGGCAACAAACCAAGCAGCTGAGGAGGTGTACACTGATAGGGAATTCGCATTCCTTTTAAAACATTATCCTGTGCACTGTCTCTTGTCTGTTCCAGTGACACTGTCTCTCCAGCTATGGCCCATCTAGCTACTCACAGGCAAAAGACAGAGAGCCCTCCTGGGATCTTGTCACATCCACCTCCCACAGGGAGAAGAAACCTGACAGTGCCTGGGACATCTTGGCAAGAAGAAGCAGCAAAGAGCAGCCAAGAAGGGAAGCAGGGAAGAGATGCCTCTCTCAGCGGGGAGGAGATGTATCTTGATAGACTCCCCCTCTCCTTCTCCTCCAACCTCCGGGCCCAGCTGGACTCCCCGTTCCAACTGCTCTCCCCATTAGGACAGGGGACGTGGGAAGTGCACGGCTGGCAATGCACCCGACAGGCTCCAAGGGATCCGAGAACACCCTCAGGTTCGCAAGCACCCGGAGTTTGCCAAATCATTTCAGCTCATCTCTAATTGTCAGCGATCTCTATTAGCTCAGTAGTGTGGCTTTGACATAAGGATGAACAGAAGGGTTGTTACTGGCTAGTGATAGGAGAGGAGCTTCTGGTCCAAGGCAGAAAAGCATCTTCCATGGCAGAAGGAAAATTTTTTTCTTCCTTCCCACAACTATACGAAAGGCTAACTGACAAAAGACAAAGGGACTACACAATGGGTGCTCAGACTTTTCCCTAATATCATATTAAAAAAAGAAAAAAGCCTTTATGCCTTGCTTCTCAGTATTAAGCAATAACAGATCCATTTTATAATTGCCTCCAAGAGGAATAAAAAAAAGGAAGATAGCACGATGCGCATCTACGACAGTACAGCACGACTCCATTTGAGTCCTTAGCTACAGCAGATAGCTGGTTTGATGGTGGCAGCTCCTTCTCCAGAGTACTTCCCTCTCTAATGACTAGTCCCTCTACGATCCAGAGCCATGGTGCAACATTCCCCATGACACCTGAAGGTAAATTTATGTAGATGGAAGGAAAAGGGAGAAGGGAAAAAGAGTCTCAATTACACCGAGACCACACTTTCTCAGATTATGCCAAAATTCTGATGTTTCCACATTATTTCCCTGAACAACAGGCCAAGTTAATAGGACCTAAAAATACCCCAAACACATTTTTGCTTTTGCAAACAGTGTTTCATTCGTGCATGTCTGCCCAGTGATGGACCGTTAAAATTGTAATGAAACCACTGCCAACCCTGGAAGGGTACATTGTTTGGTGTACTTCGAATGCTGAAGAGGGACTGAAGCCATACAGGAGGTTAAAATGAGTTTCACTACACAGAAATGTGAGAGAAATTAAGTCAGGCCTGGAGCTAGAAGTTACTTGAGCTTCCCAAACAGTGCAGAGCCACAGCCACCGCTGCCTCAGACTTAAATTTTTGCCCAACACAAACAGCAAAAGCATCCCTTAGATCCCAGGAGCGGCCTCAGTTGCATGTTAGATCCTGGGATGGAGTCAGGCGTTCAGGTGGTAACCGCACCCCCTCCCAGCAGCGGGCGGCTCTTCTGCTGGGGATGAGACGGACCACAAACAGGGAACATAAACCAACCCTAAATTAAAGCGCTTCCAACATAACGCAATTACACTACATAATGTTTACTTATCTTATATACACTCAGAGGGAAGATAAATGTCTAGTAAAAACCACAATCCACTATTAAACAGCTATAAAATACTTCGCTGTCTTCCCATTTCAAAAGCTCCCATAGTATAAATAGTGGTCAAAAGTTCAGTGAACTGTCTTGTAGCCTGGTGCTCCATTCAAACCCTGCTATTTCCAGAGAGTCTCCTGACACCGTATCTAATTTCCAAAATGAATATGCTTTAATTTTCCTTCTTCATGCATTGTGCTTTTTCCTCATTTAAAACAGCAACAGCCTCTGGCAGTAAAGGACATCACATTTCTGTGCGAGATGAAGCTTTTTTCCCCCGATATGCGGGAGAATGGCATGGGTCAAGGGAGAAAAAATGTATGCAAAAAACATCACACCCCACTGACCCCAGTATATTTTACATTACAATTTTGCCATTTCCAATATAGGTTCATTTTGCAGTGGACCATATCAGCCATATTTCAGGATTTACACACACAAAAAAAATAAATCAGTACCTGGAGCATTGTCTGCATATGGTATGTCCTAATGCAATATATGGATTGTCTTATTAATGTGTAGTGTAGCTTGCAGAGAACACACAGGCACACAGGGAATACTTATGCATGCCAGGGAGGCAGCACAGGTGTACCTATTGGGAACGGGCCTATACATTCAATTACCTCTGCAGGTAATACACAAGTGTGTTTTTATGTCTTAAAACCCAGCCTGCTCCACCCCTGAAATCAGGGGGGTTTGCCATCTAAGCCCTTCTCCCCTGAGCCCTGAAGTCCCCAAAATGGAGCACCTGACACAGTTTCAGCCATTTAAGATGAGGTTGCCATGCTTTCAGTGGGCAGCAAAAGGAGCTTTATCCCCTGGCAGACATTAAAAGGCTTTCTTCCACCTCTAGCACAGGCAGAGATGATTAATTAATCCAGAGCCTGACTAGAAGGGCCCAGAAGGTTCTGGTAGCTTCTCGGGACTTCACTGCCACCCCACACCCCTGAGGGTTTAAATGAGGGCCAGCTGTGCCTTGTTAACACTGACGAGGTTCTCTGAAACTCTGGCAGTGGAAAATAAAGATGCACCTTTTGTTCTTCCAACCCTCCTCTGAGACCAGGGAAAGGATAAAGTGGAAGCTTGGGGGCAATCCCTGTTTTAACCAGGGGTAAAATCCGCAGACTCAACAGGAGCATTGCTTGACTAAAGCCTGTAACAATTCTGACTTCATGTACTGCAAAGACCATAATGCTCACAGAACTGGCACATCTGACCATTACAAACAAAATCATCATCTGCTGTTTTGACAGAAAATCAAAGAAGTCTGACTTAAGAAGTACCAATTCCCATAAAATCTTGCTGCTCTCTCCAGATGATCAGCTAGGGCAAGGCTCACAAGAGAGGCAATACATGCATACAGGTGTGTCTAAAGGTTAAACATCCAACAAAGCAAAATTATGGGGTGCATATACAGAGAGGAGGGCTTAAAAAAATTAAAAGAAAAATAACTAGGAGCTCAGCAGCAAAAGACAAAATCATCATCTTTCACATCAAGCAGCTACTCTATCTTGCAACTGCCACAGAAAGGAGCAACTTCAGGTCCAACAATCATCGAACTTTGTCACCTCAAAAACCCCTGAAGTTCTGCCACGTTGCAAAACTGTAAGACTTCAGGAATAACAGAAGGACTTACTATGAAACTCAGGGTATCCCAAGATGAGGAGATCCATGTGGCTGGACAGAGCTGCTCCGAGGGAACGAGGAACAGCCCACAGTAAAGCTGCCTGCAGCAGGAGGAAACTGAACCTAAACTAATGGTGGAAAGAGCTCCACAAGTGTTTGTGATACACTAATTAACTCCCTTCAGCTCACTGGCTGTTAACTGCTCCACACCTGCCAGGAGCCCTGACTCAGCTGACCCTAATTCTGGCGTGGATCTGCTTCTGGGATAGATAAAGCTTCTCTAGCTAATTTCAAAGTCCTGGCCAGGGCACTAATGAAAAAGATTTTCCTTAACCAGAGGTAGCTGGAAGATCCCCTGGACAGAGGTGGGGACAGCCTGCTGAAAATGGCCCTAAACGTAATTGCAAGAGCAGCACTTTTTTTGTGTGTTATTTTCAGTAGAAAGGGTAAAACGTGCAATATTTTCTTCAGCTGTTAGCTCTCTTAAATGTCATGCAGAAGCATCCTGTTGCCTGGCAAGTTGTGGACTCGGGGCTCAACAGGTTTGCTTGCTTATTGTCAGCATTTACCTGAACCGGTTTTTAATAAAAGCCTTTGAAGAAAGAAAATCTCCTGCCTGAGACGAGGCATTGGGAGCCTGAGTGGAGGCCCCTGAGAATTGCTGAGCTACTTAGTGGCAGTCAGTTGCATCCCTGATATATCCCATTCCTTCATAATTGCAAATACCCTCGGTGCTGCTCTGCACAGCACCAGCTCTTCTGTCAGTGGTTATTGGATGGGAACTGACGCTGGTGTTTACATATCTACAGTCTCAAGAATTTCAGTATCTCTCTGGCAAACATTGCTGCATTTCAAGTGGCCAATTTGAACAAGCTGGATGTGGTTGAGGGCAGGACTTGGTCTTTTCCATCTTCATCTAGGGCTTTGAACTTCTCAAAATGAACCCTGATTTCATATAATAATAATAATAACAATAATAACAACAACAACAATAATAATAATAATAATAATGTTCCCTTTGGCTTCAGAGCACCAGTTCCATCAAAGTACTGACTACTGAAAGTTCAACTGCTAACGGCAAGCTATTTTGAAAAGGAAAAAGTCTGGAGGCAAATTATGAGGGAAAGAATAGAGGTTAATCATTTTTAAAGTCATTCTATCTCAGGCATTATTTTCCTTTTTTCATTATTCATGATGAGTTTTTTGCTTCAAGGCCAAGTGAATTCACAGGGCCTGACCCATCCAAACACAACCATGACTGCCTGAGCAATGCGGCCCAGCTGATCCTATAGATAAAAAAGAGTCCACACGGAAAGAAAGAAGGAAAAATTATGATTTTAAACAGTGTCTCTAAACACATATGTGAAAGTATGACCCTTCTTCCGATGAGTTCATTCCCCAGTACTCTGCCCACTGTGTTGCCATCTTGGTGGGGCATTTGGGGAATGGGAATCCCAACCAGCAAATCGTTTCATTTGCTGTTTCTCTCACCCTACCTACCCAGCCTCTAAACCCATCTTGGTGGTGTCAAGCCTCCTTTGGTCAAGGGAAGACCTCTTACCTTTTCTTTTTCGGCTTCATTCCAGAGCTAATGGAAACTCAGTAGTTTCACTTGAGTGACCTGCCCAGCCTTTTGGTGCTGCAGGGCACGAGCAGACACTGTGAAGTGAACCTAGAGACATTTGCAGCTCTCTCTGCTGAGAAACTGAAGAGCTTGGAGGAAAAAATCTTAATCCAGGAGAGGGCTTTTCCCCCAAAGCTCCCTCGGGAGAGGTTTTCCCATGTTGGGTGTGCAAAGCACCAGGACTGACACATTAGGAAACACATGGACACTGTGTTTGTGGCAACTTCCTCTGGAAAGAAGCTTTCAGAGCAGAAGCAATGACAATTCCCAGGCCTGTGTCCTCCTCCTACAGTAATTCTCAGCATCGCCGAGTAGCCCCATCTTTGTATGCTGCCAAAGAAAAATGGCAGTTCAGGGTTCCCTTTGCTTGGGGAGGGGGAATAACCCAATAAAGTTACTTTGGTATATTTACATTTGTAACCACGTTCCCTGTGAGACAGGAGCTTGCAGTGGAATATCTTTGGCAATCTTGAAGGCAACTGATGTGCTCTGCCCGCTCTGAAACAAACTCAGCATCATGAATCCTCACTCAGAGCCCACAGATGTGTGCATCTGCAGAAGATGCTGCTAATAATTAATAGGATTGTACAACTCCCTTGATATATAAATATACAGACAGAGCCTCACATTTTGCCTGCTTCTCTCTAACAAATACCCAAACTGAAACAAATTTAACAAGATACATTACACAAGTCTGCAGACAGAAGTTGTATAAAAATTTTAACTCTCTTCAGCAAGAAAGCACTTCTATTTCCAGTAACGCTGGCAGCATATACTGTAGCTAGGCAGCCGCATTTATTTTCAATTATCATTTTTGCCTTTTTATACAGCATAATGAAATGCCTGGTAAATTATACATTTTTGTAAAACACAAACTTGTCTCTTTATTTGCAGCTCAAGTCTTGCAGTATCGTTTTGTCTGCATTAGTTCTAGCTCTTTATGAGAGGCCAATTACTTTTCTTAGCTGTAATATGCAGAGCGTGATATCCTACTCTTCAGTCCTGGCTGAGACACAGCCTGCTGCAAAATGACCGTGTCTAAGGCTCAAACCTTTGGAGAAAAGGTGGGAAAATACCCAGCACCCCGCTCACCAAAGCATCACCCATAAATCATTTGCTCCGGTTTCGATACCTAAGGTTTTCAACCCACCTCCTGCTAAAGAAAAGCATATTTTGGAA
>JAWMRA010000113.1:2649369-2668109 GCA_035584735.1 Pseudotriccus pelzelni | reverse complement strand
TTTCGATACCTAAGGTTTTCAACCCACCCCCTGCTAAAGAAAAGCATATTTTTGGGGGGGGGGGGGAATTGTGTAGAGCTGCTTTCCCCAGTCTCCCTTTAGAAAGATGCTCTCATGGCAGATGGATCTCAATATGCCGTCTCCCAAATCTTAAGCAACTCTGAAAATATTAAGTTCACTTATACCAATGGGCCATATATATCTACACCTCTCGATTCCCTGTCTCTTTAACTGGCACTTTGAACTAGTGAACATCTCTTTAATCTTGCCCCATTATCATCCTAATAGTACCTCCCGATATTCATAAATGTCTAGCAAGACTTTCAGCTATTTGGTATGAAGAAGAAATATCCAGCTAAATTGAGAAGATTACCACATCACCACATAAATCAGTGACAGGCCACGTGTTATTACAGTTGATTTTTGTTGACAGTTGGCTGTAGGCAGTTGTGTTTCAAATGCCTTTTTTCACTGGGAAATTAAACAAAATTCCATGCAAAATGCAGCCCTCCAGTTCAGAAACTGCAAATCCAAAATTAGCATTTCATACTTTAAAAGGTAGCACAGCACAATTTTCCATTGAAAGGTCTGTACAGTTGTCACAAATGGGTGCTTCACACATGACACTAATGCTACCGATGCCTTTTAAGAAAGCCACCTTTCTCTGATATTATTTTCTTCCCCTAATAATCTGCATACACTATAGTTCATCCCTACGGAAAAGAAAGAGAGCTCACTTACTTATCTCTCGTATGGGAGAATTATGCTTTCAGCAATTCAGACAGATAGGCTGGGTGGGAGGGGGGTGGGTTGCCGAATCCTCCGCGATAAGAGGGAACGAATTGTGGCCAGCGAAAGGTTAATCTTCTCTCTCCAAGTCCCTCCTTCTGTGTCAGCATAACCTGGAGAGCAAAGAAAATGTGAGACTTAACAAAGTGAAAAGACACACCGGCACAAAACACTGTTCCTGCTGGATTGTGTAGCACTTCACATACAGGGCCACGCGTGACCTAATTAACAAAAAGCCGTTGCTAAAAAGTCAGGAAAGCAGCTTGGGTGACACCAGAGAGGACCAGAACTTGCGAAGGAGTGTCTGCTTCCAGCAGCTGCTGATCTGCCAGTTTTTTGGCTCGGATATTGCCCGCTACTAAGCCAATTTTTTAGGGACTCTGGTGTCAGCAAGTTGATCAAGCAGCAGTAGTTGAGATAGAGTGCCTTCCCTTTCCCAAGACAGATCCCAGGGGCATTGGCTTTGTCTTGGACAATAGCTTGGAGAACATCACCAGTACAAGAAGTTTACATTTTTGGCTCTCTCTCTCTCCATATATACATATATATATTTATACATATATAACATCGCAAATTGAAGCAATACTCTGCTTTCTCCTGGGCACAGGGACAGACATATAATGCAGTTTGTCAGCCAAAAGATGTTACATGTGTTATCGTGCAAATACTTTGCTGGCAGCTAATTGGCTTCTGGCCACACAGTCCAACATCCTCCGGCCAGAACCACTGGGTTGAAAACCAGATCACCAGCCAATTGCATCTGGTTCATTTTTCCCCGGTGTTCAAGGGCAGAGATGTGAGGCCACAGGGATGATGCCCCACTTGAAGGATCACCCTTTCTCCCAGCCCTATTCTCAGAGAGGAGCTGAGGATAGAGAGTCCACTTAGTGACCTCTGAGCAGGGTAATCCCACTGGTTGTAACTGAGAGGAAAATACGTTTGTAGTAGCCAGTGCTGATAAAATTAAGTATTTCAACGGGTATTGAAATGGTGTAATCTGAATTCACCACCAGGCATTTCAAACAGCTGCCTCGCTCTCATTTGCTCATGCCTAGGTCAAGGTTTAGTTTTTACAGCATGTGCCAAACCTTTCCCTGGTGTAACTCTGCTGACAGAACCAGGCAAGATGTCCAAGGGAGCCTGGCCCCAGTCATCCATGGTGTGTCACCCATACAAAAAAAAAGCTCTTGACACACTGCAAGTGGTTGGATTTACACCTGATTACAGGCAAAGGCTAAATTAATGGAGTCAAATAATCACAGTGAGATACTGGTCGCTTACCAGTTGCCCTGCTAGGGAAAAAGTACCCGGCCAAAAGGATGGAAAATGGAAGCACAAGAGAAAATAGACAATACGATGGAGCAATCCTGTGTTGCCTGTTGAGGAGAGGTTGGAAACAGGACAAAGCTTTGCTGTTGAGTGAGCTGCAACCTATAGAGAGTGATTGAATGATTTAGTGTAGCACTTGTGTAAGACTAGAAATATTTATACTTAAGATCTGTAGGGAATACAATAAAAGGGATTATGCCACTAAGACTTTTCTCTTCTAACTCTATTTAATATCTGAATATCTGACTCCCAGTGAATATTTTTATCAAATTTTCAAAACACACAAGAGGGACCAGCTCCTTGGGAAAACCAGGCAGTGAGGAGGCACAGACCAAACTGGCAGCGTGAAGGAGGCGTGGTCTAGGGGGAAACCAATTTCCCCACCAAAAAAATGCCTAGCAAAACACAAAGCAGCAATAACAAAGGCAGGTTTCAAGTACAAAGCTGCCCATTCTGATAAAGATGGAAAACCACAGTGCATGGTCACTGGGGAGAAGAAGCTGAGCTGAACGAGACAGTATTGCCAAGGATAATGCTTCAAACGGCGTCTGACAAGGACTGCAACTACAAGCAGAAGGTGACTCGGTTTGTATATACAAACAGGTATTTTGTGTCACATGAATTCCTGAAAAGCGTGGCAGCTACCTGTGCCTTCAGAGCTGAGCCAGGTTCCTCACTCCATGGTACAGGAGAGCCCTCCTCCAAGTCCATGCTCTTGCAAGGAGAACACGGAAAGGCTGATGGAGAGGAGGGAGATTTGGAAGCACATGCATATCCTAACCCCAACTAGAGGAAGGCATCGCGAGTGCCAGGGAATGACAGTGAACACACAAGGTCTTTGCTTGAGGAGGAACCCAGTGGCAAAGCCCAGCTGTGGCAAAGCTGATGTTGTGCCAAGGCATCCCACTGCATCAGACAGCCTAGCAAAACAAGTCAGCAAACTCACCTAAAGAACAAATCAACAGCACAAATTATCTTTAAGCAGAGAAGATAGGAGGGGTGGTGGGAGCAGGTGAAGGAAAAGAAGTGCAGGGAGCCTGACCAATAGTCACAGCAGAGCAGGTCTCTCCAAAGAGCCTGCACAGCTTTGGAAATGGAAAGACTTCTCACGCTGTTCCTTGACATGCAGTTCTTTAAAACATTTGTCTCTCCAAAATTTCTGGGTTTTGACCTTCAGAGCTTTGGAAATGGAATGCTTTCTCATGCTGTTCGCTGACATGCAGTTCTTTGAAACGTTTGTATCTCTGAAACTTCTAGTTTTGGTGTCCCTACAGACACTGCGTGAAGGGAAGAGCCCCTGGGTTTGTTGTTTCAGTGCATGTAAAGGGTGTAAGTCATCCCTCCACTCATCTGGCATCATTTTCTGCACAGCCCAGGTGATTACAACCAACAGTAATTTTTGTAGCTAACCCAGTAAGATGCAATGAAATCACAGTGCTTGTTTCACGGAGACATCCGGCTTCGACTGAAAGATCACACTCAGCTTTGGATCATAAGCCCGGGGATATCATAAGAACAAGTCAATTATTCCACAAATGAAGGGAAATACTTTGCAAATTTTAGCTGAACTAAGTAAAGAAGAGAAACAAATCTGTAAACCATCAAATGGTGCGTCTGTTTATAATTATTATATGCAAAAAATATAATGTTAGTTGAGCAACATAATTTTTTGTGTGTTTTGGGATTTCCTACTTTGTATCTTTTTGCCTGAAGATCTTTATCTCCAGAGCAGACAATTCTTTTTTTCCTGATGCTTCATATGAATGCCTCCTGACAAGAAATTTTTCCTTTCAAAGCAACAACACCTGTGGCTGTGTTTGGAAAATGCAGTTCAAATACTATACTTTGTTCTTACAAGTTGTGAGTAATATCCAGGCTGGTTCATGTGATGAGAGCTGTGCTCATGACAGGAATCTTGGAATAATGTCAGGTGGCCATTGCTCACAGGATTCAGGCTCTCCTGACTCCAGGCTAATCCATATTAGCAGCTGAAGCTGGATGTAACTGCTGGCCAAATGACAGAGGTATGGAGGCTTAATGCACTGTCTTGAGCTGAGGTGCCCAGAAAACTCTCCGGGGAAAAAATAAATTTATAAAACATCCTAAGGGATATGTGAGAATCGGAGCTGAAATTTAGTATTTTCCAACTGCTCTCACCCTTCCTCCTGGGACTGCCGCTGATCTTTGATCACTTCCCTCATTTACAAACGCTGTCATCTCGCCATTCTCCTCCTACTCCGTATCATTAATACAAATCTGGAAACAATGGCTTTCTCACTGCTAAAACATTGCAACATCCCCCTATTTGTTTCCTCTTCTAAAATGGATCATTCATTATAACCCATATCCCCCAAAGAATTTTATCACTTGAAACCTGTTTGCAGTGAATCTAAAGTAGCTGGAAAATCATCTCCTCAGAAATTCCTGCGTACGCTGGAGCCGACTTCTCCTGGAAGCCCAATAAAGTGCCGAGTCCCTCTGCAGGCAATATCCATTTTTCTTCTTTCTGATACAGTCTCCAGCAGTAACCCCTGCAGCTGTGCACGATCCTTTTTTTTTTTTTTTTGCTGCTGAAATTCACTGCTCAGCCACGTTAGCTCTTGTACCCACTTCATCCCGGAGAGCTGTGATAATTGCCTCCTTGCTTCACCGTTCCACCACCTCCATGCTTATCGCAGAGGTCAGCTTTTCTTTTATCTCTCCTATAACCAACTCGTTATTTGCTGCTTTCTCTTGCAAGGGACAGGCTGCTGCTCCCTGACTCCTGTCCCGCTCCACTTTTCCTCGTGTTTGCGCACACCTGGTTTGAATATTTCTTCCCGAAAGGACATTTCTACCTCTCAGCATTTGGATGTGGCATTTTACTTTGTTGTCCATCATCCCCGGCAGAAACAGAGGTTTGGGTGAGCACTGAGCTGTGTGATGGGGTATCACCAAAATACTTATACCTGTAGTTTGGGAACTGCGTGAGCAGGGATTTTCCCAAAAGATCCGGGCAGCAATGAGGATCATGAAGGAGTTTCGTAACAAACTAAATAGTTGTAACGTGCCCGCTGCTTTTTACTTCAGGAAGGTTATGCAACCTAGTAGTGTTAAAGTATGTTAAAGGCGAGGCTTGGGACCCAAGTCGCCAAAATGCTGCTGGAAAAGAAATGCTGAATATAAAACAAAATAATGCAGAAAATCTTCTGTGCTGTTAAGGGTAAAAGCAGCCACGGCTATGCAATATTTACCATCAGGGAAGCTCAGACCAGTGCTCCCTTTGAACTACTCACAGTAAAGAATAAACCCCAATGTCAGTAAGTGCACAAGTGAAAATTTAAAGTGCATGAAAGGGCAACCGCCCCTCACTGTTTTACAAGTCCTCAAACTACCCAAACTGTTGGAGCCACTTAAAAAAAATGATGCGGATGATCAAACTCTGGGCTAACCCACAGAACTAAGGAGGACTTTTTCTTGGGACACACAGTTTTTTCAAATAACAGCAAGTTCTGGACAACTGAGGCGTGGGTAATAAGGTCTGGGAAGCGCAGGCAGAACTAGGGTTGCTAAAATCAGCCTTGAAGTGTCACTCACAAATTGTCACCAAAGCACTGTGAGAGGAGTGCAGACAGGGCAACTTTTGCAGAGATACTAATGACACTCATACTTCCAGGGGCTTTCAGAGGATATTTTGTACTCATTTCCCTGTTTGAAAATGTGCCTCTCCACATAACACGAGAGATCTTCACATTTTTAAATAACACATCCACTCATGTAAGATATCTCCTCTACTGCTCCATGGAGCAGCAGTGCTGCTGTCTGGAAATACAGGTATTTTCTGGAAATACCGGTGTCTCCAGCTTCTCAATCCATGCCAGCTCAATGCAGTTGAACTACTAATCAATGATAACTCATTGTAATACCGAGGACAACACTGACCATACACACATATATAAAAACCCCAGTTCTTTGCTGTGCTTAATGCCACCATGAAGTCCACACAAACCAGGAGGTCACATACTCAGCACACCAGGACAGAGCACTGCGGTTTTATCCTGAGGCCACCAGAACAGCAGAAGAGGGAGAGTCCAGTCCCACATCTGCCACCAGCCAGCGCAGCAACCCAGAGTCACTTGACTTCCTCTTTCCCCTCCACCATTGTCTATTTAAATCTGAATCTCTGTGAGACAGCAAATGTTTTTCTTCAATGGGGTGTGCACAGTTCCTGCCATGGTGGGACTCGTATCTCAGCTGGGAATTTGAGGTACGGGGGCAAGAAATCAAGCAGAAAGAGCAGGTGAGAAGCAGTACCTCTTGGCCTCAGCAGAAATCTGATTTCAGAGTTGGCTTGTTTTAATCCAAGAGAGCAAAATACACTTGGGTATCGTTCAACTTTAAGCATTACTTGCTAGCCCTGTTTCTTAAGACAAGTGAAAAGGCAGCCTATGCTACCACGGCAGGGAATTTGGGTTTTGCAAATTACTGTTTCTTTGTCCCAGAGACCAAGCTGGGGGCCACCTTTTCACAAAAGATCTGTGAGTGTGCCAGCTGCCTCTCACTTCTCATTTTGCTCTCAGAAAACAAACCGAAGGCCACGCGATGCCACACAACGCTAAGGCACAGAGTCTCCTGATCCCAGTGGGACCTCGACCACTGCCATTTGAGTAGCAGACAGACACCAAAAACATCTGCAGAGCTATTGGGGCGTGTGGTGGCCACTCCGCATCTGACACCTGCGATGCGGGGCCCAGTGGAAAGCCCCACGGCCAGATCAAAAGCAGGGCCGGCAGTCTCAGCAGCAGGTCTGCTGACACTTCATGTCCCAGCATGGAGCGGATGTTCAGGGCCAGCTCTCAGGGACAATACACTTCAAGCACAAACATCTCTTTGTCCCATAGGGCAACTGGTGGCAATGCAGTGTAAACTGCCCCGGGGGCAGCAGGGATGTGACACAGTTGGTTCTTGCAGGCAGAGACACCATCCATGTGCCCAGAGCCAGAACACGACCCACCAAGCTGCTGCCTGTGCCAAGCTGAGTCCCAGCCTGGCCGGGATGCTCCCACGTCCTGGAAGGAGCTCCTTCCTCCTGCACCTCCTATTACTCATGTTTAGGAGCACCACCATTGCGCTTAATGCATTTGCAAGGCCCCAGAATGGCTAAATTACTATTTTACACTTTGCACGAGTGGACAGGAGGAAGCCCCACTTCTCCTCCATGCACTTACTACTTTGTACCTGTTTCTGCCTCCCAAACATACTGGCGTTGCTTAACGTGGATGCGGATGCGGGCAGGGTGTGTGTTCAGCTTCTCATCGGAAACATTTGCATGAGTGGCCGGTTTCCTCTCCCGCCACTGGGGACAGGAGTGTCTTTCTCTCACTTCTCTATTTCATTCTGATCTATACAAGTAAGTTCAAAAGGGCAGGACGAGGGTCTGACATCCTGATGCTTTGCCATACCCCCGTGAAAAGTTATTGGCCTCAGTACAGCTGAAGCTGCTTGTTTCCCCCTCAGCCTCTTTAATTTCTGTTCCTCTGCCACACTTAATGATGAACAATAACAAGATTTTACATTCCCTTGATAACTACCCTATTTCTCGCACTCACAAGAAAACATATGCACGCCTATACACACTTACACGCACCCAAACATACATCTACACACCCATACAGGCCATTTATCAGCTAACTTCAGAAACAAAAAACTGATTTATCTGCTCTGAAGATATGTGTAGGTTGTGGCCTTTAGCCTTCCTGGCTTATTAAAAAGCTAGCAACGACAGATATTGTAAGAGTTTTTACCAGATTAACATAAAGATTTGGGTACTGAGGAGTTTTTTCCTTTCTTCTTCTTTTGTGCCAAAGACCATGGTTTGCCCTCCGCGTTTTTCAGCCCAATAAAAGTTGTGTTAGGCATGGTACCTTAAATTCCCCATTCCCCAGCCCTGTCTCTGCCCATGTCTCTGTGTGTCATGCTCCCAGTCTCCCTGTTGGAGTACCTACAAAGGGAGCGCCAAATAAAATGTTGTGAATGCTGCTCTCCGTTCTCACTTGCTAAAACTTCGTTGAATTTGCCTAGTTTTACACCTATTACAGCTCAAAGGCTGTTTGCTTCTCCCCTGCAGGGTTGGGGAAGCAGCAAAAGTAGTGGGGAAGGAAAATCTTCAGACCAGCTCACTGCTTTCTCCCTTTAAACTGCTGAACAGAAGGATTGAAGTCTCAAAGTTTTATTTTTCTCTGGGTTTTTTTATGACTGGCTGCCACAACTAAAAATGCCTCATTCTGTATCAGCAGCTTTAGTCACGCTGATAATTCAGATTTCCAGGCAAGATGATCCTTCCTTATGGTTTTCCTCTAACAACAAGAGTTCAGATAATTTTAATCTAACAACTGACTTCATTCTCTAGTTTGAGTTTTCCTTTTCCCCAAATGGCAGAAGAGGAAAATAAAAAAGGAAAAGAAAAAAGAAACACAATTTTTACTGCACGGAAAATGCCCGAGGGGAATGAACTAAATTCAGCACTAACTTGCAAAGGCAGATTTTAAAGTTGCAAAATCAGAGCGTAATTTGGCCCAATATTCTGTTTCGGCGTTTGGCTCAGTGGAGAAACCGGGATGTGTTTTTTCCTGCCCGTGAATTACTGTTAAAATGAAAAATGAGTTTTCATAGACAGGGAAGTATCACTGCTGTAAGCAAGCATGAACAGTGCTAAATCTCAGTCATGCATAAAACCCAAGAAGTGGCCAAAAAAGCTCTTTTCTGAGAAAGCTGGCAATCCCTGTTTTGGAAAGTTGTGCAGTCCCCCACGCCAACTTACTTTACCAGCGCCGTCTGTGGAAATTGCTCTCCTTGAAACAACATCTACCTAATTTGTAGCAGTTAATAACTAACAGCATATAATTTTAAATCCCAGCCACACACTGCTAGTTCCTGCTTTTAATTAAACCTGACTCGTAACAATGCGGGAAGTGAGGATTTGATAGGTGGGATGCTGGAGCCGCAGCCTGGGATGAGCAGGGCCAGCAGTGGCAGCACTACCCTGTGTGTGCTGGCACGGGCACGCCTGGCAGGACCCCCATCCACTTCTCCTAAGTGTGTATATTAATTCAGAGTCCTGCCAATCAGGGCTGGTTACTATGGTGATGGTGGGCCTAAACTAATCAAGAGCCACTCACCTTTCTCTGAAAGTAGGGACGAAAAAGTCCGTGGTCAGAATTCAGCCACAGAGCTCCTCTGGACCAAGAGAGCAGGACAGACACATGATAGGAAGTTAATGGTGTATTAAAAAATATGTGCTAATTAATGAGATTTTTAAAAATACAGCTTTTTCTTGGTATGCAAATGGCGGGAGGGCTGGAACAAACAGCTACCACCTCCTTGCCTCTGCCTGTGCAACCCCTACGCATCCTCCAACAAGATCCAGAAACAGGAAGTGCTGCACGTTATAGGGCATCCTGAATATACTGAGTAACAGCAGCTTGGACATCACTCAGGCTTCAAAGCAGAGATTTTCAAGGGCCTAGAGCAGATCTGTGCCCCTTGTTACCATTGGAGCCTCTGCATAGGGAATTCCAGAGCAGTTTGGACCGAAGGTCCATGGCTGCCACAGCTCCGTCTCGCAGGAGGCGGCTGAGTTTTGGCGTGCAGAGTCTTGAGGCGATTCTCTATCTGCTCCTGAATTTGTTTTGAATTGCAGTATGTCTCTGTCCATGTGCCATTAAGAGCTCAATTCTTTTATTCACCAACCCCCCCGCCTTTTTAAAACATCATGTTTATGCAAGTGGACAGGAGGCTCTCATAACTGGGTCACACGTTTGCTGGAGGTCATTGAAAGGCTACAAAATGGAGCATGCCTAATTCTGCTATTTCAGAAGTTTTCTCACATGTACTCAAGACAATTATGCCTATTAAACGAGTTCATTAAATTTCAAAAATCCTTTGAAATTATGACATACTGAAAAACCCTCGCTGAACTCCTTCCATTTCTTCCAACACCTCCTATAAAGGCTCTAATCCAAGGAGGTCCTGAGCACTGGAGCTCGGCTGCCTGTTATGTGGACAACATATTGAGCATGTCCTGTCTCCACTGCAAGCTGAATAAACTGAGTAAATAAAACAGAGCATCGAGGTCCATCGAGTGATCTTTTGCAGCATCCCTGTCATTGGCCCAAGCACCACTCTACTGAGAACAATTTAGAGACGTGGGATAAATGTCACTGGTGCTCTGTAAGAGCTGTGGGGTTTGCGACAGGATGGGACATGTGAGGCTTTTCCAGGACTGAGAGTTGGCTCAGTGCTGAGCTGCAAACACCAGGGATGCAGGAGGAAAGCAAAGGCAGACTCCACGTGTCCTTGCCAACTCCTCTGAGGCCGCTACATGGGACATCCTGGTCTCTGCCCTCCCAAAGGAGCACAAGGACTGTAGAAGGACATTTCTTAGGCTAAGCCACACATGGATCAAGAGGGCACAACCAAGCCATGGAGCACAGGCAGAGCCATTCTGTCAGGAAGCAGCTTTTCCCCACAACAAAATGTTCTGATACTCAAAGGTACTGAGCTCAGTAACTGCCTTATGAATAAACAGGAGCTGTGGGTGCCCATTCGTTGCAATCACATCCCACAGACACGCAGGTGCCGCAAGCTAATATCACTTACAAGAACTTTTTTGTAAGGAGCACTAAAATACACGAAAACAAAAGTTAATAACTCATTGCTGCAATATTATTAACACACAGACATCAGGTCATGGGACTGGTCTGGGAGGGAAAAAAAAAAAAAGTACTGTTTGGGGTATCGTGCCTCTGAGCTGCACTGTCACTTTTGGGGAACCCTGTATATCCTCAGTAGCAATGTGGAAATTAAAATGTATACAAGCTGACAGCTCATTAGGAAGTGTTTCTTTTTGGTGGGTAAGAGAGCATTTATCATCGTTGGCCCGCACTAACAATCAGCTTTGGACAGAAGCCACCTTTATTAATGAAGGGGAAAGAGCAGTTTTTAATCTCTCCAAGATCTCTTATCAATTGATTTTGGATGATGTATGGTAGGTTTTGTTCTCCAAGAATTACAGTTCTCCTCAAGTGCCAGCAGAGACCCAATATTTTTTTTGTATGGCTTTGTCTGCTGACATGAAGACACTTGGTCTTGACACCACGGTGATCTCCCCGCAGACTCTCTGCTATTGTCTCACATTATCCTTGTCTCCCTGGATTTGCATTGTCCTGCCTTCCCTGAGATCACACTAACTCGGGTTCAAACAAACAAACAAACAAACAAGGAGGGGGGAATAAACCAGCTGATACTTTTGATTAATTTTAGCCACAAAATACTAAACCAGCTCTTGTGCTTGCTGATACTGTGAGAATTAATTCCCATCAAGTCACACCAAGCCCTTGAACGCTACCTGTGTACGAAGGTGGCCAGGAGGCATTATACTAGCATTGAAGAGAGAGCTTTGATCAGGTCCTCAGGAAATACTTCCTCTGTGTTCCTGAAGTGTAACTTTAGACCAGGCTCTACCAAGGCCACTTCACTCTTTTGTGCATACCCTTGAGCTCACTGGTGAATGAGCTGAAACCTGCTCTGTTTCCTTTACTAGGTGGCATGTGTCAAGGATCCCTGCGATCACTTTTATTACTTGCTTTATCTAAAGAGCTCCTTGCAGGAGCCCAGGTTGTCAGCGGTCATGAAAAGAGCATTGCTGGAATATAACAGTATTTTATACCCTCTGGGTCAGACAATTAACTGAGTTCCATTAGCAGCTCAAGTTTCAGGCCCAGATCCAAGCAATAGCAAAGGGGTGGCAGCTCTCCCTCAGGAAAGTGGGAAAGCCAGGCTTCTCATGGAATGCACCCAGATGCTGGAGAAAGGCAGGAGAAAAGCTGAATAATAAAGCAATACACGTTGCTGTGTCTACCACTCTTCTGAGACTCACTTTTGATGGAAAGCTGCTGGAAGACTGGTGGCTCTGCCCCATGTGTTTAGAAGGACAGCAGTGGGTGCTTTAATGGGTCTGAGTGGATGGAAGATCTCTATAGCAGGTCTCCTAAACCCTTCCAAATTGCTCACATAGCTCCGATGAGGACTCAGTCTGGCTCCTTCGTAAGTCAAAGTGAAATTCTGTGATCACTACCACTGGGCAGGTCCTTAGTCCTTGAACCTGCTCTACCAGCTTTCACAGGATCATCACTGAGGACTGGGTCCCAGGTGAAAGCAAAGAAGAATGGAAGAGCAGAAAAATGGGACAAGAAAGAGAACTCAAACACTTTCTTTTAGTCAGCTGCTTCAGGATCTGAGCCTGGTGTAGAAGGAAGGACCAAAACGACCCTTCTAAGAGAAAATCCCTCAGCTCCTATAGATAAACACACACCTGGAGTGGCTCTTCTGCTCCCTTTCCTGGATTTCCACATCTCCTCATTATAATCAGCTTTAGGAGAATAATGTCACATAGGATGTCAAAAACAAGAAGCAACATGCTAGAAGAGTGCCACTTGGAAATGAAGCCCTGCTTTTATTGGATAGCTGATCTGCTAAAAGCAGTTATTTGAAATATCTGCAGATCGTTGGGATCCGTGAATAATTGCTATCTGCACATCTCAAATTCTTTACAGTTTTGCTGTTACATAGCTGTGCATATCTATAAATAGTAGAGCAATGTCGCTCACTGCATAATACAGTCTCTGTGTTTTTACAACTCATCATGAACTTCTATGTAATTTATTTTTTATTGAAGAATTCCAATTAATGGCTTCCTGGTGATTTTAAAGCCTCAAATTATCAGTCTCTGAAAACAAAGCAGAGAACATAATTATCATAAACCGAGAATTTTTCATTTTGAAGCTTATCTGTTTGTGCTAAGTATCTTGTCTGTAAGTAATTAGTGCCTTTATTTTTTTCAGTAAAAATAATGACCATTCTATGCTGCACATCCAAATTTCGTTAACTGCTAGATGTACTGTATACATTATATTTGAAAATGCACCACCTTGGACCAGCTTTAAAGTATTTCATCAAATGATAATGGCAACAACAACAAAATACATCTGTTTTTTGGAATAAATTATGTGACATATTAAAGAAAAAAAAGCTATTATATCTTTTTCTCTTCTAAGAGTAAAAGCCTTTCAAAAATATGCACTTATTTATTACCACGGTGGCATAGGATGATGGTTAGCTGCTTTTAGGCTATTTATAATTCCCAACTGCTGAGAAGAACCGATCAGATGATCGTATAGATACACAGAGCACCCTTTACATGGATATCTGTCTTTGCCTAGTATGTGCAGGAGCTCAAAGCCAGGAGCAAACCAAACCGAGACTGGAGGCCGAGGTAGGTAACAGGAAGAATCTGCGGCACCCTCTCACAAGAAGTCCTTGTAAGGATTAAATTTAAACACATTTAAAATAAATTTAAAACAACACACAGTTCAGTGAGATCCTGCTCCTGAGCAGTACCTGGGGAGGTGGAGTGGATGGGGAGTGTGAATATCTACAGTCCCTCTAATGCCAAGAGCAGATTTGTGCCACTGATGTTTTCATGACACACAGAATTTTACAGGAGTTTCCTGTACAGTCTCCCTTGGATGCTCAGTGTTTGCAGGTGAGTGACTTTTCCCAGATCCACGTAAATCAGTTTACAACCCACAAGGGCTTGCCCCGCCTGCCATCATTTAGTTGTTGTACAGCCCCCCATTAGATTTGGGCAGTTTCTGAACTGTCCAGGCCACCCAGATGCATCCAGAGTCTTGCACAGCAAAAAGGTGGAGGAGTGACCTTGGCACAGATCTCTGATCCCACATTTGTTCTGCACAGCCAGAGCATCCTAAACATCCACAGGGGAGGGTGGGGACCAGGCCCTAAAAGAGAGCGAGCATGCCATGTACAAGCCTTCCTCAACATTACCACGAGTCTAACACACAGAGCCCCGCTTTATTTCCCTGTCTTGTACTGTAATGCCTTTTCTATTGTGGCATCAAGCAAAGAAATCACATAGTCAATAATCCAGTAGTAATGCATGTTGGATAAAGTGAGGAGAAATGAATTAGGAAGGCAATGAGGATACTTCCCTACAAGAATATGTTCCTGGTGATCTGTGGACTCTCCTGAAATGCAAGCTCATTTCCAGGTTCCCCCAGACTGTTAATCAAATCACACTTCCAGCCTAAGATAGGCTGGTCTCTACCAGACACTGCAACCAGGTATGAAGCAACTCCCTCCTTGCACTTTTATGAGGAATCCTGCTGATTGCAGCAGAAAATTCCTAAAGACAGTGAATTTTAAAATGAATCCAAGGTAAAATATTAACTCCATAATTTTAAACCATAAATAAACATGCCTTAAAAATCTCAGGTCAAGTTACAGTAACATCAGCTCCCCTCACTGGCTGGCTCCTCACTCTAAGCACCATCCCCGTTTCTTGTATCAACTGGCTGGAGAACATCCCTCAACATCTGAAGGGGGTTTAAGGTCCCTTCCCGGCCCGACCGCAGCACAGATCAGAGCTGGTGACTGTCCAGCCCCAGCTCACGCCTCCTTGAACCAAGATCCCCGGCTTCACTTCAGAGTTCCCTGTCATTCTGGCAGACATCCAGGCCAGCTGCTAAAATAAATCTTTTCTTTTTTTTTCCCCTGTGAGTCCTGACGTTCTCCTACTGAAGAAAGGTAGCAGTAGTGGTGGTGTTTCTTGGCTTCTATCCTAACTGTGTGATCCACCCCGGGCCACCTCTCCCCACATCTCCAGACCGCATTCCCAGGCTGCAGGATGAAGGGGAGCCGCACAGCAGTTCCGCTGTCTGCCTTGCAGTCTCTTTGCTTCCAGGCACTAAGTAAATGTCAGCCTTTTTTACTGTGTTACATACATTGTTAATTTTAAAAAGAAATCCAATATCATTGTTTTTCATGCTAGCTGAGGTGATTCTGAAATTTAATAAAAATAGTGGAATTTTTCATTAACGGCAACCAGGGTTTAAGCTACCGCTGACTTCCCACAGTGGCAAGAGCAGATAAAGGGAGGTCATCCTCATCTTGTCACATTACAACTGTCCTCAGTCACAACTTCAATGGCAAAGAATTCAAGTGCAGTGCTTTTGCTTTCCTGAATTAACACAAAAGAATTGGCACAAGGCATTCTACCTAAAGCACCCATAAATGCTTTGGGGAAAGGGGGAGCCTGAGCACCTAAAAACTTTAGACCCAATAACGTTTTCTATAAGAGAAAAACACAAAGGCAAGGAAATGATGTGAAGTACTTTTTCCTAGTCAGGTGTTTCTGTCACTCCAAGTGTGGCAGGGAGGGACAAATTAGGGGTTATTAGGGTGGGTGGTTAAAGGATCCTGCTTTGGTGGCAACCCATCCTAAAGGGAATCCTTCTTCAGTGGGTACCCAACTGCATTACAGAGCTGACCAGGGAGGTGCATCACTGTTAGAGAAATTACTACACCATAAGCTGTAGTCTCTGAGTATCTTAAGAGTAGATACCAATTTGGACTTTGCCTTCCCTGACTGCAGCTCTGTGGTCTTCTGCCAGCACCACATTAAGGATGAAAACTAAGTGGAAGAATGTGAAAAAAATATTTTGCTTTTAAAGTATATTTCTTTATGGCTGTTACTGGAAAAAGAAACCCTACATCAAAACTACTCTGCACAGTGTTTGTTCTTTCAGCTTTGTTGTTGTAAAAGGACTCCCTAGGTCTCACCCATATCTGAGGCCAAAGTAATAAGGTCCTTCCTCTCCCCCAGCTCTTCCATTACTGAATCAGCAGTTTATCATCCCTTCTCCCAAGGCCACTGCTGAGTGGCCACCTTACAGCACGTTAGCAGTCAGCAGAAAAATAGGGAAAGTCGGCCAGTGGCCATCCATGCCGCACGGGGGACTCGGAGCAGGACCAGCCAGACAGCCATCCATGTCCCAGCCAGGTCATCCAGCAAGCAAGCGCTTTTCCTGAGCCTCTTTTTTGGTACATAACCAGATAAATGCAAAAAGCAAGAACAAAACCTGCTCTCTCCACAGCGATGACACCCCATGGACACTTGCAGTCCCTTTTATATGTAAAGATCTGTATAACTGCTCCTGAGGTTGGCAGGAGGGTGGTGTGAGATGGGAAGCAGAGAGCAAGCAACCCTATTCAGTGAACTCCCAAAGAGCCTGCCCAACTCCAGTGTCACACACAGTTTTATTTTGGCACCTGTATCTTCCCATCAGCAAAACCTTCATTTAACAAGAAAAATATGCCTTTTTTCCCCCCCTCTCCTTTGCTTCTGAGTGTGGCCTCTTGACGTTCAAAAGCCAAAGAGATCCCAGAATCCAATTCCTCTGAGCAAGAACACAGACTGGAGCTTAGCCTCAGGTTCTGCCTCTGCCAGCACTGCACTCTGATATTAGGAAATATCAGAGATTACAGAGAAACCGAGAGCAGCACTTCCATGGGAAGACTGAAAAATATGAATGGCTCTTTGCAGAATGGCCCTTTCTTTTTGCAGACTTGCATTTCTAAGTTGAATTTGTCACTGCAAGCAAGGAACTTACTGCAGCAAGAAATTCACTGGGTTTTCCCAGACATTCCCCAAACAGTCATTGCTTCTCTCCCAGAGCATCACTGGTGTGGCACAGGGCACAGCTTCCAGCCTGGCACACGGCACTTTGTGCTGGGTTGTGCCAGGCGCAGTGGCGGAAAATCGCTGGAAACTTTGGAGTTGGAAAGGGAAATTTGCAGTAATATGTGATAATGAGGAAGACGGCTCTTGTCTCTGCTGCAGAAGCCTGACCTTTTAACAGAGCAAATGTCAGGGAGAGATACACAAATGTGTTTAGACCAATATCAGTTGCTTCTCTGTGAGGGGGATGCTCATGCAGGCACAGGTACAGCAAGGGAATTGCTGCCACTGTACATGCAGAAGGGGCACAGTGCTGCAGGTCACCCTCGGAGGGAGCTTCCCTGCAAGTTGTGCCGTTAGGTGTGAGGAGCCAGATCCTTACAACAGAACACGGGTCTTGCATAGCCCAGATTCGATGTATCCACACCTCACACCACACAGAGCAGGTGCTGATCTGTCTTTCCACTGATCCTGTTTTCCTTGTCAGTTTGCTACACCTGAAACACTTCTGGTTTCCAGAGGAGCAAGAAAGGACTGGGATGGCAAATGGGTCCATGAGAGATGAGCCAAGCTGTGGACCAGAGCCAAATGCCAGAAGGGCAGCTAGCTTGGGTAGGGATATAAATCCATTTTTTGGGATTCAAGGCCTAGCTTGTGGTCATCATGTGCACACCTGGAACATCCAGGTGCCTGCACATACTCTTTTCAAATGGTACTTTGGTTTCCCTATCAATTAAGGAAGAGGTACCACTATTCTGGAAAAAAAATAAAAATAAAAATAAAGACCTGCTTCTTACTCTTCCCACCCTAAGATAGGGACATCTGACATAGTAACAACACAGAGCAGACCTACATGATCCCAGGTATCCATCCGCCTCTCCTCCTCACTCCCAGGAAGTTTAACAGGACACGTTTCTAAAAACCCACACATTGCCCCCAAGCTAGCCCTTAAATTAAATCAAGTTAAGTGCATCCACCTCCTTTCCTAAGCTGAGCTGCTTAGGAGACAAAAAGAAGACCAACACAACTGGACCCTTAGCACAGAGCCACCAGGCCAGTACATTCAACCAGTACAACCAACAGCCTGCCGGCACAGACTGGAGGGCACCAGACACCTCCTGGCACTGGGTTTCTCTAATCCCCCGCGTAGGAGGGTACACACAGAGCCAGAACCCTGCAGTTCCTTTTGAGCAACACCACAGCAAGGCAAGAAGATGAGTACCTGAATCCAAACATGGGGAAATGTGGGACCCCAGTGCCCAAAAACCTGCATGCCTACCCTGGAGTTTCCACTACTGCATTCCTTGTGCTGGGGAGGAGAGCCAATATAACACAGGCATGCACATAATTGGTCATTAGCTGCGCTTTAGCCTCACAGCAGAGGTGTTATCCTTGGAAAAGGCACACCAGAGATCTGCAAGGAGCACCCCAATATCCCCAGGTGTCAGGGATGGCACATGGACGACACACCGAGGAGCCCGGAGGGTCCATCAGGGCCACAGGAAGTGGCAGGTCGTGGCTATGAGGGAAAAGTCCAAGGAGACAGCAAAGAATAGTTACAAATTATTGTGCTTCCCGAGTTAGTAACGCTGTTGGGGGATAGGAGAAGGTAATAAGCAGAATTTTCTAGGAAGCACGCTGAAAATAAGGTACTAAGAAAAGTCACTGAAAATGTCAGGCAAGCCAACAGGGAAAGGTCCAAGGAGCAAGCAAAAGCACAGCATATACTTTTTCATCTATTCAATCTGACCCTGGGCCCGGTGCCACAATCTTTTTAAGGTTAGTGGTGGGAAAGCTGCCTTTTGAATGTTTGCAGAGGCCTATTAACATCCTGTGCTGAGGAACCTTAAACCCCAGGTAGTATTTCAGAGGAAATGGACAGCACAAAACACAGACTGAAAATTAACCACAGCAGACCCCAGGCCTAAATAAGTTCCACTAGCCCTTTCTGAAATCACTTAAAGGCTTTCCTTCCAGTTGGACTCCTGCCCAACCACTTTAATAGGTGCAGCAGGCAGGGGATAAAAAAAAAAAGGGGGGGGGGGGA